>OU015530.1:44638964-45316964 GCA_907165065.1 Caprimulgus europaeus | reverse complement strand
GGAATTTTATATCCAGTTTTGACCTACGTATTTCAAGAAAGATGAATTTATTTCAGTAAGTCAGGAGGAGAAAGTAGCAAGATTAACCAGAGGTTTGAAAAACCCGATTTAGAAGGAAAAACTGAAAGACTGGACAGGTTTTCTCCAAAAACAAGTAATAAAAATGGCCTTAAGTAATGTTGAAGGGAGTTCTAAAAAAGAGAACATTGTTCTCCATAACCATTGTGGATGGGGCAAGAAAAAGCAGGCTTATATTGAACTAGCGAAAATTAAAATTGGACATGAAAATTTAAGGGGAGGTGATAGCAAAAAACAAAACACAAAAAAACCCCAACCAAACCCATCACCTTTTTCTAATAGCAGGGATAGCTTGAGTGATAGAGTTTCCACCACAGAAAGCTGTAAAGAAGAGGTAGAACAAACATATGCCAGGAATAGCTTAGAGACAGATTTCTGCTTTTAGGCAAGAAATCAGACTGAAGAACCAGTTGAAATTAATTCTGGACCAATTTTCTATCATTTTGTGATTTCTTTTAGTGAAGAGGATTTGTAGCTCTTTACTCCAGAAGTAGTTGTTATTTTTCTCATTTTAACCAAAGATGTTCATTAAGAAATGCTGACATTATAGGTTACAACTAATACATAATAACTGTTCTGTGGAATTTCTTTCTTTATAGGAAAAGATGTGTAATGAAAAAAAATAGTTTTATAGCCTGCTAAGCTTTTACATGTGTTACAGAACGAGCTCTAAAAGATCAAGATTCAAGGCACTTCCATTAATGACAGGTGTTTCTAGCTCTTAAAAAAAGCTACTTTCCCCTCTTGCACAGCCAGTACTAAGGATATATCACTGCTTTATTTTTCTCCCAGCTTCATCCTGAAATTTTCCAACCTTCCAAATCACCTTTGTTTTAAGATGTTTGAACAAGAGAATTTACTTGAAGTTTAGATAAAACCATCTTATCAGAAACAGAATGGCTTAGTTCACCACCAAAATCATACAAGTTCTGCAGAAGCGCTTCTATGTACCTGCTATGAAAGGAATCACAACAAATTCCTAATTAAGTCACAATGAGAGAGAATACATTAAAAGATTCATCTCTTTCAGTCTTCATTTTAGCATCACTCAGAAATTAAACCTAAATTTGTGGGGAATGAGAAAGTGTTACTATTTCTTTTGTTAAAATAGTCATTTTGGGGTGTTTTGGGGTAGAAACATCTAACAGACGGGTGCATACTGACCAAAATCCACACTCAGAATTGAAAAGAAAGGTGCCAGCCAGCTCTGTCCTGGGAGCTCTTTAGCCACACTAGTACGGCACTCAGCCCTGATGCTCAGCAGGATTTGTTCATCTGGGTGCAACATTTCCCTAATGAAGCTCTACAGCTTTTGTACCAGAGCTGGCCTTCAGCCAGGCAGCTTCCAGTCTGGCAGAGGAAGAGCTTTAATCTTTCTCAGTGTTCTTTTGCATTTGTCCATCAAAAGATAATTTGCAGCTTCTGTCCTAAATAATGATGGCACTCTCTCTTCCATCAAACCTGGTGTAAGTTACTGCATGATTTTAAAAGGTACTATTAAATAGTATTTCCCTCCATGGAAAAAATTGAGGCCTGCTTGCACCCGTCTGTGGAGACATGCCCATTAGCTTCCAGGCTGTAGAGGCTGGCCAAAATGCTAATAGGCAAAACTGGCACATAAAAGTACACACTAAGCCAAATTACAACAGCAAGCAAAAATACCAGGACTGCTTCTGACTTGGAAAAGGGAGGTTCTTATCTTGGGGATCTTCTGTTGCTTCAGGACATTATTTAGTTCTGACAACATTTTTCACAGAAGAAACATGATTTTACAGGTCAACAAAGTGCTTCCAAAATCAAGTCAGTCATGAAACACAACTGTCTGCACGGCTCTGCAAAGCTCTGCATTTATTTTCATCTTGCATAATGTGACACTACAGCACAATTGTTTACACTACACTTGGTGGCTAGATATGGGTACATTCACCTGAACAAAAGCTATAGGAAACTTCACCATTGCATGCTTACCTTTTTCTGTCAACATCTACAATAAAAAAAGATGCGGTCCGACCACTGTTGTACCACCCATTGTACCTCACCAGTCTGTGACACGATTCAGCCTTGTCCTCAGCTGATTAGTTTCACAAATGTTTGATAATGTCCAGAAGGGATGCCATAGGCTAGATCTGTACTTTCAAGATTTTTTGCTCTCAAAGCTTGTCCTTACTCATGTCAACCACAGAAAACTGTGTCAGTGTACCACTAAGCTCTCGGGGGGCTCAGCAACCACTGTTAAACTCTTCTTCAGCACACACAGGCCCTACTTAACCACTGATAAAGCACCCTGCGTTACAAACCTGAAAGATTAAATATTTCTTTTAACACTAAGAACAGCTCAAAGGCTCATACTTACACAGTGTATAATTGCTAATGTTGTGCAATTTGACCAGAGGGACTCCACTAGGCTCCCAGCACAGCAAGTATTGTATAGCAGCCTTGTAAAAGAACTCTCCCACATGCTCCCATTCCCCCTTAAAAGTTATCCTTTGTTCCTCCCCCTACAAAATTTTATCACTGCATATAACTTATTGCCTTGAGGCTGACAGGAGAGGTAAAATTCTTCACCCTTGAGGTCAGGAAAAGAAGCAAGGGCTGAAAGACATTAGAAAAAAAATTGCAAACAGTAAGTTTAGGTAACCCACTAAAGAAAACCTGTTCATTCTAACTTATTGGAAGCCTCAAAAGCCTCTGAAACAGCATTTGTT
The DNA here is from genome assembly GCA_907165065.1 of Caprimulgus europaeus. Next base: position 45,314,181 of record OU015530.1, on the reverse strand, counting down.
AGGAATGGCATCAGTACAGGGAATGTGCTAGATGGGTCAGATAGCCTATAAAGGCCCCTCTAGACATGTTTTTTTGCGATCTTGCAATGGAGAGGAGCAAAGACCACATTAAGCAATCTCTAAGAGAGCTCCCAAGAGCACTTGTGAAGCCTCTAATCTATCTTTCAGTTTATCTTGTTTTTCTGAGTAAGGAATGTTGATTAAAATAACTTAAGGCATTTGGACAGCAATTATAAACCTTTACAACAGCCAGCCCAGGCAGTCCACTTAAAAACAACATTTCATATTTTATGTTGTGCTTTGCACTTTTCACAGATTAAATTACTTTTCAGACTATGTTCCCATTTCAACATGTATCTTATTTACTCTTACAATCAGTAGCTGAAAGTATGTGACTACCAGTCACATGCCTAGTAGTTTTACAATAGAGAAGCTGAACAGCCTCTTTATCCACTCTGACAAGAAAATTTGAGGACTACACAGGAGCAAACACTATATATCATTTCAAGCATGCAAAAAGCCTCACAGAAATTGCTTGTGACACACCACGTACAGCAAAGGACCCCTCTGTTCTCCACCAGTCCCCATCGTAGGGCTGCTTCCAGGCGGAAGCTTCCCCTGATGTGAATCACTGCAGGGTGACTTACATGGACTGGGGTTCTGACATGAATGATGCCCAAGAACTTTTCCCCAGGACACTGAAAAAATTTTGGTCTATACACAGATGTTTGTTTTTCTACCTGGAATGATAAAAACAGTATCAGTCTGCTGGAATTTGAACATCCAGTTGCTGGGTAGCAGACAGTGGAAGTCATGTCCAGATCCCTAAACAAGATGATGCTGGAAGGAAGCTGTTGCTGCAAAGCTGATGAAGAGTCTCCAAAATAAAATAAAATAAAATAAAAAAAATGTGGGAGAGAAATTACTTCCCCTTACCTCCCTTCCCTTTTCCTTCCCTTTATCTTCCTTCAGAAATATTCCAATATGCAAAAAATTTCTTTATTTTTACTGGATATTACTGCTCATAAACACAGATTCAGCTGTAAGAGCATATCTTGTCAAGAAGTGAAGAAAGTACTTTGGAAACAGCATTTTCATCTTGTCTGAAAGGGAAAATTTCTAGAAAAACTTGATGAAAAACAATGCCCTGTTCCTTTCCCCTGAAACAAAATATAATAACCTAGTATAAAGAACTAACTACTGCAAACAATAATAAAAAATTCACTTTTTCTCCACCCACCCCCTCAAAAACTATAAAACATGTCTTCCTGTTTGCTTTCCTTGTACAGGCAAAGGTACTGATGAAATCTCTTCTCTCTGAAAAAGGAAACACCTGTATCTCAGTCTGCGTCTTTATCCCCCTCAGCAGCTTGACTAAGCAGATTAAAAGAAAAGACAAGTGCACTCCGAGGCAGCATTAAAGCTATAACAAAAAAAAACAACTGCCAGTTCAACAGGAAAGGGAAGTAGAGTCTGCTGCAACTGCTTAGAAATTAAAATAGGTTGGAAGAAAGCAAACACGCCAGGTACACTGTCGGTAGGTAACTTCCAGCACCGACAAGGATGCTGGAAGTTTTGCAAAGGATCGAGCACCACCTCCAACCTGTCACCTGTTTCCCTGGGCTCCACGGGAAGACTGAGAGATGATGACTTCTCCATAGCACCCTGTCACCCCCACTTGCATTCCTTCCCCTTTGCCTTCCCCACCCCCAATAGCTGCTGGCTTTTTCCATCACACTGACTGACAAGGTGAATCTGAAACTTGGCAACTGCCAGCCTTTGACAAGGCACAATAAATCAAAGTAGGGACCCACGATTTGTATTTGGGGATGAAAGGAAACTATTCAGCCAATTAAGATATTCTACAAGCAAGAAAGGAAAAGAACACTGGTGTTATGCTGAGAAAGTGCATTCTAAAATGAGAAAGAGTCAATATTAATTCATTAAATTAATTTTCTTCATACATAACATTTTGAAACTGTATTTGTATAAAACACAATTCTCATCTACTACTACACAGAACTAGACAAGCAGTTAAAGAAGAAAAAGCACATTTCTTGATACTTCTTTTGCTAGACAGCCACCCTGATCATCTGGGAGACGTTCAACTCTGCCTGCAAAATAACCAGTAAGATAGTGCACAAAAGGGTAAAAATGTTTTGTTGCTCATCTTGGTTATTTGTCACAGAAGGAGAATAAGTATAAAAGACTTATAAAACAAATAAATAAAAAGATGACATTATGGTAAAACCACAGAAGAGAAGAATGTTTCATTATGGTGAAGAGTGGTAAAACGAACACAAAACAATGCTCCAAAATTTACGTCCTCTGGCTTGTTTCTCCAGAGCAGATGTGGGGACCCAGAACTTCACATCAACAAGGAAAGAGATGAATAGCAATAACTCGTTATTATGCACTTAGCACACACTGTAAAATGGTGCAGAAGAACTGATCAACCAGTAGAGCATATCAGAAATTTGCTTATCATGTAAATACTACCCATCATTTCTCACAAACAATTTTAAAATTTAACTATTTCCTCAAATTTCTTCAAACAAGGTGGTCCAGGAAAATTATAATGGTTCCCTGCAGTCTACAACCCTAAACACAGTACCCAGTTAAAATCTACAGCAACCACTTCAAAAACGATCACCAGTTTGTGCGTCAGCTTTAGCAGACTGAATATTTAGGAAATGCTGAATGAATACTCGCAGACATGGCAAAGCAACAGATTAAATATCACTGCCACATCTGAAAATATCGCTTATCTATGGGTACGGGCTAAAAAACCTAACTGACTTGTAAGGACACACACAGAGAAAGACATGGTAAGGACTTCAGCTTCATAAAGGTTATTTTTAGCTTTGTAATTCTGAAGAAGTACTTTATAAGTACAAAGAAGTCAGACTTAAGGAAGCAGTAAACCAGACTACTGGGGGAAGTTTACACTGCTGTAACCTTAATCAATGCTTTGAATAATATTTGGGGAAAAAAAAAAAGAAATTAGGAGGAGGTATAGTGCTTAGGGTATCAACTGCATAAGCTGCTACACCGAGTTCCCAGCAACATAACTCCTCAGTGATATGAGCATCCTTCCCTTGTCTGCAACAAGCCCAGCGTGACCTAAAAATATTTTATGCCAGAGTTCGCAGGAGTGCTTCCAGCAGCATTTGTAATAGTCATCAGTCCACCACATGAATCCACTCACAGTCTGCCTAACGCAGAACACATCATTTGCATGACATGAAGAGATTCAGGACACATGAGAATTTAATCCACAACACAAACTGGACTGTCACAGAAACTCAATTAATACCTTGCTTCACAGCGTCTACATACTCATTTTTTTTGCATTGAGCCCTCCAAGTTTGAGGGCAAAAAGCATGCTGGAAGTTACAGAGCACACATTATTAACTTTACAGGAACCCAGTGCATTAGCTTTACAAGCAATTTTATAACAATACAATTGCACTGCAAACCACCCTCACATGCACTGTAAACAATGGAAGTGTTTTACGGGGGAATAAAAGGTGAGAAGCACTGAGAATACGTGCTAACCTGTGGGGCCAACTTTAAGGCTCTTCAAAGCCTCACAGTACCTCACGATTTCTCAAAATCTCTTGGGAAACTGAAAAATCTCAGTTTGTTTTTGAAGCCAGGCAGTACTTTCAGAAACAGTCAGCACAAACCAGTTCTGCCAACAAATGAAGCAGTCCTGCCTTCTCACCCCACTCAGCGGCTCACTCTTGCCTCCATGCCTCCCTCCATTTCTGTGGGTGCAAGCCCTGAAGTGAATCACACTAGGAGCAGATCCATTTTAACTTTTAGCTGTGCTGAATCTATCTGCATTCATGCCTCAATCCAGCTTACCTGGAGCTGCACAAATGTTTGCCCCAGCACAAAGGGATGCAGAGGCTATAAACCACATCTGTTTCTTTAGCAGCTGTACTGGCTTAACAGCGATTCATGAAATTACGGCCTATATTTCTAGACAGAGAAAAGTTTGAGAATTTCTCCCCATCTCACCCTAAAGGCAAATACCATTTGGGAGACAATTAGTTCCTTCCCTCCTCAATTTTACTGAGGCGTGACTCCAGACATTTCAGCACAAGGCTTAACATAGTGGGAACCGCACTGGATCCAGGTGCTTCAGTAGCACGAATAATACTAACTGGGGCAAAGAGCCTGGTCCTCTCACCAAAGCAGGCTACAGGGGATTTGCTCTCAGCTTCACTGAGAATTTGATTCAAATAGAAAAGAACTGAAATGAAAAATGCCCGGGGTACACAAGCATATCAAAACACCATCTTCATATTCAGCATGTACCATGCGTCAATCCACATTTACATTGCACCAACACTGGTCAGGCACTTCAGAATGTCTGTGTAAATATCAAATGCTGCAGCTCTCTACCAAAGTACACTTGCATACAAATGTAATTTAAAGTTTTGAGAGTTTCTGTAATAATTTGAAAAATCACACTAATGTGCGCAGCTCTTTGTCTCAGGTACCAGTCACCTGTGTACATCGGTTGCGAGCACGATACCATCTTCAAACCAACAGATCTGTTCCACTAACTCAATAGCCAAGACCTGTACTTCTGGATCCTGATGCAGAACAGACATTTGAAGCATCAGCACTCTCTCACCAATATGGAAATCATGTGTGATAACTCTTATTTACTGTATAATATAGACAACAAGGAGAAAGCTGCATAGCGAGGCATTTTCACTTACGTGGTTTATATAGAGACTCTTGCGTTTTTCTCTCACTGCAAAAACACAAAATATGATAGAAATATTACATGACTATTTTTCCCCATTAAGCTTCTTATATACCATTCATTATAAAAAGAGCAGGAGGCTATCTATGTGCAACATTATCATTGCTTTTGTACTAGTCAAGTATACTTATATATTAAACACAGAAGGAACATATATCTGTATGCATAAATGCATTTACACTCACTAGTGTGGTGATGGATTAAAATTCTCATCCATTTGGGTACTTCACCAGGCGCTGGTCTGCGTGGGAAAGTTAATATGCAACAAGCTACAGTCCATTTTAGCAACGGATTAGCCATCCTTCACCAGTTCTCTGTGCTGGCACTTCTGAACCACCAGTACTTTTGTGCAAGGCCCCTTGCTGCAAAGTGGCCTGCACTACCTTGCAGCTATGAAAGCACCTAAACAGCTACACCATGGAGTTAGCAGATTCTCATCACAGCTTACTGTGCACTAACTCCCATAGAGGAGCCTTGAAACCATATGCATTATATCACTGCCTCTGTAACGATCAGGTGCAAGCCTGAAACCATTACTCATGCTGGATATAACAATGAAAACGTATTACTTTGGTGAGTATGACCCAGCCACCACAAGCAAGGGTTGCAAGTCAAAGCCACAATTAGCCAAAATATTCAGAAAGTAAACAGCAACAACAAGGGAGATAGATCTATAGAGTCTTAATTGTCAGGCAAATGCTTATTACAGCTGATTAAATATACTCTCTTTAATTTTTTAAAACACTTTCCCAATTAACTCACCCCACAGAGAGCCTGTGGAGCTCTGTTCCAGTGAAAATACCACAGCATTTAGGACACAAGTCTGGAGGCAACTAACACATAAATCAAACTGCAGGATAAAAATAGTAATGGTTTCATTCTGTAGGTGATTAAATGCACTTCGGTGCATCATGATTTGAAAGCTATGCAATCCAATGCACTTAGCAAAATAAGAGTGTTCATAATGGTGGGATAGCCTGTCCATTCCCTGTTGGATGAGAAGCCATTATTTGTGATTTTTTATAAGCAAGCAATCTCACATAAAAAAGGCTGCATGTGCAAATACTGTGAAATAATTGTGTTTAATGCAGACATAAAATGAAAAAAAAAAAAAGGAAAAACTTTAAAAAAAATCCTTACATAATTTTCCTCCCAGGGAGCAGAAAGGAGAATCACACATGACAGATGTTAGCCATGTCACTTATACATGCTCAGATCCACAATTATGGACATTGTATTAGAAACAGAATTAAACAGGAACAGCAGGAAAATTCTGATAGTCTTGTAAACAGTTAAACTGCTTGAAATCCTGCTAAAACACTGCACTACACTTAAGTTCCACACACTGCATTTATCACCAGCAAGGGACATAAGTAATCTAAAGGGAAACAACAAAATTACGGTAGATACTCACTTCTAAGAATAGGCAAAGTATTTGTCTAGTACTGCAGACTGCAATGTACAGGCAGTAAACAATTCTGATAAGCTACATGTAAACCTAACAGAGCACATAACTGAAAAGTAACACCTGTTAACTGCAAAATTTTGAACATAGTTAAGTATTTAACAGTGTTTTAATCACAAACAATTATACTGCATACAAAGTTCTTACAGACAAAATCCTATAAAGACAGTCTGCACATACACTCCAAATTCCATTTTAATCACCTTTTTTTCCCCTATCTTAGTTTTTCTCTTCTGTATTTTCCCTTGTATCCATTATATTATTCAATTCACCATGAAAGTAAAATTTACCAAAGCAAGAACATCACTCATAGCTCATTCTCATTTGCTATTTCAATCTTCAGAAGATCCTCACTTCTCCCTGCTCAAGCACTGCTTGTGCTGCACATTCTTCTAAGCACCACATTGATCACCTTTCCCTTATTTTCCTCATAAACCAGAAATTCAGTCAGCCTGGATTCTCTGGTGAGGGACTACGAGAAGGCAGCTGTGCCTTTGTGCTTCTGGCCCACTCTGCCATAGCGTCAGGCTCAACTCTTTCCAGAACATATGCCGATGGGAATTGGGCATAGTAGAAACTCATTTTGCCACAACTGCTCTCTTTTGTGATCACAACCCTCCCTTCAAACAAGGGAAAGACAATTATTGCACAAGGAAAAAGGCCACTTCTGCCAAGCTAAAACGATTATAAAGTGGTAATTCCAACACTTGGCTTCGGTCATTTTAAAGACGCTTTGCACTGCTCACGCAGCACAGTATGGTCTTCAGCAGACCAGACTGTACTGTTATAATAAACAGTTATTTTGTAGCATAAACTCCTAACTGCAACTCCAGGCTTTCGGCTTTCAAGCATGGGGTTTTGATGAAATAAAGCTGGATAGATTTAGAGTCAGTTTGAACAACTAAACTCCTAGGTTCTTTGTAACATTTTAAAACTTCAAAGCTGGAATGGAACTCTTCAAGTGGAGACTGAGATGCTGCCAAATTGTCTTAGTTTTCCTCATTTAAGGCCAATGACCTGCCCCTATTTCTGCAGGCACTTTCATTGGTTATTGTTGAACTTTCGCAATAGTAGGAAAATATATTATCCTGAAATAAAAGGGAGTGAGAAAATACACACACACTTAACATACATGTATGTACATGTTTGTGCATATATATGTGTGTATATGTATTTTTCATTGAGCTGGAACAGAAACTTTCTTTGTGCAATTTCTATAGGCTATCTTAATGTTACCCATATCAGGATCAAAGACAAGATCCTTGAGGATTACATCAGTAAAAAGTCTCGCATTCTGGGGGCTTGTAATTCATTCCTTTTTGTTTGATTGGAGACAGGAGACTGGTCCTAGTTAACGTTAAAGACTAAGTGCAGCGAACTTCACTTCTATCCACTATATAAACACAATTTTCTTTGTCTGAAGCCCTTTGTTGCACTAATACTGCAAAATTCAGCCAGTAAGTTAGAAGAGGTGGACAGCTGTAACTCACTTATAGGAAAGACCATTACCAGCACACTGAAGTAGCACCCATTGCACTCGTGCTATTATAAGGAAAGGAAGTTACATTATTGGAGTGCTAAGGTTTGGAAGCCTTGGCTTAACCACAACCACACACTAAAGAGTGCATGGCTTTTCAGTCACCTAAGCCATCCTGTTTAAAAACAGCAAACAAGGGAGAACTTGCACAAAGCACTCACAGAAGTTAAAGAGAGAAAAAGGTGATATTCTTTACTAGCTCCCTAAACTGGGAGAATTACACATGTAAGATTCAGCACCTAGAAAACTCGCACAAAGTTGGAAATGTTTAGAAAAGCTACTTTAATTAGGAATCAAATGAATATTTATTCTGTCTTCAACTTTTCTACAGATTCATTGAACACTCAGATAATTAAGGATGCATTCCCACTACCAACTAAGAGGGACAGGACAGATGTAGATGTTTAGCATGGCATGCAAGCTTCACAGAACAATGGGAAATTCAGACCACGTAACATCCAGAGATGCCACGTCCTGTCTCATTATATTTCAGGTAGTCAGTTTGTTGCTCTTCACTCACATGTTGATCACAAGCAGCTCAAGTACCGCTCCTATGCCAGGACAGTACTACAAGATTACCAGTGTGGCTGAAACAGTACAGAACTACTAGGAAGCCAAATGTGGAATTGCCTGAAGGTAATGTTGCCAAGTCACTCTAGCACGTAGTTATGGACGTGGTCCTTTCCTGCTGTAGAAGCACGTGGTGAATGCTCAAGAGTCACAGATAGATCCTGGATGAAACCTTGAGTCCTGATGTCCCTCAGCTCAACAACATCCTTAAATAGAGTGAGAACTCCTACAGCTCACTTGGTTCCACAATGGGCCCAAAGTACAGATGAGCAAAATGCTTACTACTGTGACTTGTCCCACCAGAATGAGACTGTTCTCGGTAATACATCAGCAGATAAATGTTTGCAGAATCTTTTTTCTTTTGTACAAGCAAGATAGACTTTGGATTTGTTCCATCATGATCAAGGAACAAGCTGAACAGATCTTACACTCCTGTTGATAATGTTTCTTTATTGTTTCACTAAATTCACTGTTCTCACTCAAAAATATGTTCTTCATATTACTTAAACTAAAGTTCCATAGACCAACTCTAGCATGGGTATATACTGTCATTTTAAAAATAATGCTTAGAATTAACTACAGACTGTAATAAATTAACCACTACTACTACAAGTAAGATTAATCATCAGGTCTGGTCAAAATTTTAGTTGTTGGACTTTTGTCCTTTTTTTCTACAAGCTGTAATGAGAAATGTAGCATTCATATGGGATTATACAGTCTCAAAACACTATAAAAACATTATAAAATAGACATCAATCTTCATAATACAGTGTGCTATGGCAATATTATGATATTAATCTTACAGACTACTAAACCAGATTAGAATGGTAAATCACATTCAAAACCACATAATAAGGCAGTGACAGAACCAGGGCTGAATTCAGAAGGACAATCTGAAGGGTAAAAGAGGTACTCACATAATCAACTCTTCACTTGGGGCCTAAATGTATAGCCTCTTTGTTCTAGTCATACTCAAAAACTAGCAAAAAATATTCAGTAAGTAAAAAAAATAAATTATTTTTAAGTTATGTGTTTGGCACTGCAATTTACTATGTAAATCAAAACCAGCATTTATAAGCAGCAGAAAGAAGGACAAATAATTCATACTGCACAGTCAGAATTACAATGTAGAAACTACTTTAAAAATCTTGGTAGAAAATAATGTGTTTTGCATTGATTATTCATACTCCTAAAACAACGTCATACATGTCCAACAGGGAATGAAAGAGCCAGAATAAATGGCTTCTATTCTACTAACACTATCAAGAGGCTTGCTTAACAGATGTCATTCCAGAGGGATCATTTTGGCTATTAATAAAAAAAATAGTCCAAACAAATATATGTTTATATCAAATCCATAGTGAAAGAAGAAGAGAGAATGTTTGGGTGGGATGAGGGGTTTTTTTTTTTATTAAAATCTAGTAGTAAGCCCCATTAAAGTATCAGCTATATTGGAGGAAACTCTGGACTGTCTTCTCAGCTAATGTGAACTGGCATTTTCTCAAGAAAATACTCGCCACACATTTCCCAAAAGCTTGGTTTAAAGTTGAAAGTTCTTAAAAAAAACAATAAACAGTTACATGGAAAATTTTTTATTTAGGGAAAATATTTAAAAAATACAGTTACATTAAGCTTTATCTATATTTATAGTTTCGATATAACAACTAATAGGAAATCTCTGGACACGATGGGACTCAAACCTGTACCTTCTGGTAATGGTCTGACAAAATAATTAACTCAAAGTGTGACTTCTTTCAACTCTAACATAATACCTGTAAAAGCTTATTTTTTGGGGAGAGGAATTATATACCTAAGACTATTACATGCATTCTAAGAAGGGGTTTAGAGATAACTGCAATATAGCAAATACTGTAAAAAATTCAGTAACCTACCATCTGTTTGCGATTTACTGAGAAATATCGTACTGGCCCGTGGATGATCTGATGGGTTGAATTCCATGTTCAAATCTGGAAAGAAAGAAAGAAAGAAAGAAAGAAAGAATAACACAAAAACATTTATGATTATCCAATGGAATATACAGATTTTTCTCATTCTTTTTAATAAGACCAAGTTTACATACTTAAGCAATTGTTGTAAAACAAAATCCATCTTGAGGCCCACATTTTTATCCTTCTTCACACAAGTGGCTCTTTTTGGCATGCAAATAATTTGCATCAACACATCTCTGGGATTAGACTTCAGTTCTAAGGGCTGCTTTTGCATTAAAACAGATAAAGCAGCTTCAGAAGTTTGTACACAGAAAGTCGGGAATTATTCATTTACCATCAGTTTCTTCCTACCATGCCCCAAAGCCATTGCTAAGCACAGGAACACAGCTTGTTATAAGTAATTATAGAAGAATTAAGTATTATAAAACATATATGCAACCCTCTGTAGATAGATGGGTTTCCAAGACTGGATGTGATTAAAAAGAGTAGTTATTGCAGCTGAATGTAAACAAGTTAAGTCTAAGGGCCAAAGTGTTTTAAAGGTCAAGATTACAAAAACTTGGAACTTTGCTTGCTGTGACAACTTCTAAAAAAAAAAACCAAAACACCCTAAAAAACATTTACCAGGTTAAAAATTTTAATCTATCACATCTTATACAAACCTCTATGAATGATATTTTCCCTATCAAGGTTAAAATCCATTGAATTTACTTGTTCCCAAATTCCACTACACTACCAATTTTTCAAAACTCTCATATATTTGCATCCATGCTACCAAAATAGCACATCACTTTTATTGTTTCCTTGCTCTCCCAATGTGGTTATCTCAACCTTAGATCTCTAGATTCTTTTGCATTTGATGCAAGTGTTTATGCAGGACTACATATGAGCACTGTTTATCTTCTGTGATTACCCCAGGCTTTTTACATTTCCCTTACTCCTTCTTCCTATCTCTGTGAAAGCTCATCAAAACTGGAAATTAAGCCCCAGGTCTTACGAAAACAAAACAAAGTCTTTTTGCCCAGGGGTCAAGTTCTCCAGTCAAGTTCTCCAGCTTTCCCTGTTCTTTCACCATCCATCACCATACTCTCTTCTCCCCTTCCCTTTTATCTACCAGGTCTTCCACTTCCCTACTTTTTTCTCCTGACCATACTCCTCCCTACAAATTAACTTTCTATTTGTATTTTCCCCTTTATGCTCTCCTGGCTTTCTTTTCATCTCCCTGCATTCTGCAGCCCATGAGATGAGCAGCCTGACATGCTGCTGGTACCTGGAGATAACTTCTGGAATAAACACGATCTTCCTACTTACAAGGAAAAACTCAGAAACACAGAAGAGCAATTCCTCAGTTGGAAAGGAGGAGGATGATGATGATGATGATTATTATTACAAAAGCCACAGAGGAAAAGAAATCTAGGAATTTCAAGGGAAAGTTATTTTGATTCTTCCAGAAACCACAGGTTTTGGCCAAACTTGGAGAAACTCTATGAAGGTCTTTTTACTACAAGGAGTCCTGATGTGAAAGAACTGTGAATTAGAAAGAATGTTTTCCCCTTACTTTCTGCATCTTGTTTAGACACAGAGAAGAAAAAAAAAAAAAAATCATCCATTGAGATAGATAGTGCTGGTAAAGATTGTTTTCCATTTCAGGATAGTTTTTCCATTAAGCAGAATTCAAGATGATATTTATTAAGTAAAGAGTAATCAGCATTTTAAAAAGGCAAAAGACATTGTCTTTTATCATTCTCTTAATCTTTTATTAAACAGTAAAATATATCACCACAAACAAAAAAAATGCCCTTTTTCTTTTTAAACCACTGCAGATAATTTTTCTATAAATCTTTTGAAGTACAGCAATGCAAATTCAGTCAACATAACAGGACTGGCAACATGAAACTGCACTCAGCTTACGCAACAGTGACCCTACACAGACAAGCACTCCGTTCCTTCAGGCCTAGAAAGTTACCTGCTGGGGAGCAGTGACAACCCAGGACAGGCTCACAGCCTGCTTGCAGGGCTGAAAAGAAATGAAAACCAATTGCCCCATCTTGCAGTCAATTTTCAACTGTTTCAGATTCCTGTGTTATAAAATGTTATTACTCAGAAGCAGTAACCAACAGCAGGCTTTAAAGTCTCTCTGAAAAAAAAAAAAACCCATGAACTACCAAGAAGCTCTGGCTCCCAGATAAATTGTTATTTTTCAGACAGGAGCTGAAAGAAGGCCAGTGAGATCCAGTGCCAGCAGCTGCAGAGGCCAGAACAGGAATTCTGAACCTCCTGGGAGAGGCAGCTCCCACTGCCAGGCAGCCCCTGTGGCTCAACCCCACAAAGCACCACCCATCCATCAATCCTCTTCTCTCCACATCCCTTCTCTCACATCCTCCTGGGCAACAGCAGCCATCAAACACATCCATCTGTCTTTCTCAAACCGCCTGCACAAAAATCAGAGGAGGAGAACAGGTATGGGGAGCAGCAAAGCCTGCCAGGGCAGGTTACCTTGCACAAGGAGGCCAGAAGAAAACAAGTGCTGCTGAGAGAGACCGGCTCCCCACCTCCCTTTGAGGAACAGCATAAGTCTCATGGGCTTGCAGGCAGAAGGAAGTTCTGTTTAGAGTGTACCTGCAACTCAATCCCTGCCAGCTCCTCCAGGGAAAAGCACCAGGCAAACTGCAGAACCTCACAGGCCACAGGGACCACTCCCCTCCAGGCCACCACTGCTGGCACACAGGAGCATTAGAACGGACAAAGCTGCACAACATGCAACTAAGATTTCGGTCCCTGGTTGATCTCAGATGTCTTAATTTATTGTACAACTTGAAAACAAACGCCTTTTGAATCTGGAAACAAATTCTTACAGATCTGTCACTAGAAACTGTGGTACAGAAGAAAAAGATCAAATGATAGGCACGTATCTGAAGCTAGTGACTGATCACCAAAGGGCACTATCCAGCAAAGGTTACTTCCATCCTAAAGAAAGTAATATCTTCGTACTGCTTTAGTGTTGTCCATAGGTCTTTCTAGTATTTGAAAAGTATCGTGGAAAACAGCCACAATATGAAAGTTTTACCCATTTTGTAATGGAATAGTTGAACATAAAGTGGGATCTAAACTCATAATCAATACTCTACTATTTGAAAGAGAGAAAAATGAGAGACAGAATTTCCATTTTTGAAATCTGCACAAAACTTTTCTCCACTGCTAGCAGTCTGCTCTGTGACTCATCACAGTCTTACACAGGAAAGATTTAAAGTGGGTACCCTCTTCCAACAGCTCCCCTGAAGTCCAAAATCAGCTTTTAAGAAAAAGTCACTGCCACATAGACAGTCCAAATCAAAAATCTTTCATTGTAGATGGTCAAACAGATGCTGAATATTTTCCTGCATCTTTTCATAGTTCAAAGATCAAGATTTCTTTTTTTTTTTTTTTTTTTTTTAGTTCTAAAGAACTGTTAAGTTATGCAAAATATAGCTCCCATTCTGTAAACACCTAAACAGAGTGATGCCTCATGAAAATTTCAGGGGTTTCGTTTCAGGATTAGGAACTAAAGCACAGATAATGTATACATACACATGCATATATCTATATAGATGTATATTTAAATCAAACCTAATTTTTGGTTAGCCAAAGCAAAGCCAGCCTTGGGCACACTTCAGCTAAGAGATCTTGTGCCTAACAGAATTCACACTATTTTGAAAGATTTGGGCAACACCAGAGTTACTAATACATGCCTTTCATTATATGTTTCTCTCCCCTGTCCAGCTGAGGAGGGGGAGTGATAGAGCAGCTTTGGTGGGCATCTGGAGTAGAGCCAGGGTCAGCCCACCACAGACTGCATTCTCTTCCTTGCTTAGTAGCATGCCAAAATAACAGTTATTACAATGAGAATTCTGATTTATCACATCAAAATAAATTCACTCTCCAAGAAAATTAGATTTTGCATATAACTTAACCCGGTACACACCTGTGCTGAAGACAACCACCAGAAGATCACAATGAGATTCACCCTGTACACTGTGAGAAACTCAGTTCCTAAAGCCACAGTAGCTGCATTCAAATATGGCCATAAAAAGAAGCAAACTGTAAAAGAGGTCAGTTTCAGACTTGGGCTAAAGCCCAGGCAAGATTTTAAATCTCAAAACAGGCTCTTAAAAAGTATTACTGAGACCAAAAATACTGAACGCAGCCTCAGTTTGCCCTGTTTAAAAGGATAAGAATAAAGTTCAGATGACTGTAGAACAGAGCTACAAGAATGCTTGCAAGACTGCAGAAAATGCCTTCAAATGAGCCTCAGTTCAAACCATTTAGCTGATGGTGTCTGTAGCTCACATGTACTCTCACAAAAGAAGAAAAAGTACTGAAATCTCTCTCTAATCTAGTACACAACACAAAGAAAGAATGGAAAATTAAAGTAGAAAGATCTTAATTATGAACTTGGTTAAAAAAAAGGGAGGATAATTAGGCACTGAAGCTCCACACCCAAGGAATTCAACTTATTTTGATGTTTTTCCCTTTCTAGAAGATTGTTTCAGCCAAACTTCTCTAGGCTTTAGTCCAGCATGAGTATTTAGGCTCAATTTAAGAACACTACATGCAAGTTACTGGCTTATGATTCATATGCAGGTCAGATCAGATGATCCCAGGGGCCTCTAGCCTAAGTTCTATAAAATGTTCAGAAATAGTAATATTTAAATCATGAAGCAGTAAACCTCAGCAAATCCCAGTGGCACATATGTAAACTTTCTACAATCACACCAAACTCTGCAATTCTTCAGAAAGAGCTACTGACTTGTGGTCAGAATACATTATGCAAAATAAAAACAGAAAAGGATGAGATTAAATCTTTCACAGCAAAATTTTAACAACAAAAAAAAGTTTCTTCAACTTGATAGTCTACTGAGATAGAAACACACACCTCCGGAGGATGAAGGATGGGTGCTGTAGCAACTACTTCTGAGCAACACGCAACAAAGCTTCTGACACGACACAAACAGGAAAAACCAACACTGCTTTATAACAGTGCACATGGGCTGCAGCACAGGGAGCAGGTCTGAAAATGTGTTTATTCTATCAGAAAAGATGTTATTTCCTTCCTTTCAAACAATGAAAGTTAGGTAACTTTGCACTACCAGAGCTCTGATGCTGATTCAGTAACAAAATAAAGTATAACCTGAGTAAAACACTTGTTTTGAACTTAAACATTTTGGAAATAATCTGGTAAAATTACCTTCCTTCCTTCCTTCCCTTCACCCTGGGGACCACAGGCTATCACTGTCACAGTACAACCACCACTATCATTAAGGAAAGACATAGTGTCACGTATTAGTTTAATAACCTATCATATGCTTAAAAATTAATCAATGCTTCTTCCTAGAAGAATTTTTTTTTTTAGTAATTTAAAGGTAAGAACAGATCCATCCAGGGCATGTCACAGAGGAAACTGCAGCTGACCAGGCACTACACAATTTAGTTTCACTTTCTTGACATCCTTTCTCCACCCACAACCTGACATTACAGAACAACTACTTGGTATGGCCTGGTGGGTGGAAAGCAACAAAAACACCACAAAGTTGCTTCATCAAGAAATTAAAAGAATGCAAGCAACAAGCAGTGTCTGATCATCCCTACACGTTTCCAGGAAACCTGCTGAAAGGCAAGAGAAAATAACTGCCATGGGAGCAGAAGGAAAGGGAAGCACAAGTGACCCCAAGGAAAGGAAAGGCTTTCAGGGAGACAGCCAGGGCAGGGCTTTCGGTGCGCCCTGACGCGGGTGGGCAACAGCACAGCTCTGTGACACCATATGAGAGCTCTGCCTCCCTCGCCTATGCCACCTCCATGGTATCAGCAGGACATGAGATGCTATTTCTCCAGCTGGCAGAAAGACTGAAGTTGTTGCCACAGCTTTCACTGTACCAGCCCGTGCAAGTGAGCTGATGTCATCTGCAGGAAGAGAAAGAGAAACACTATTCTCCAGGCACAGACTGGGAGATAAGTTTCCCTAACACCAAAACTAGAAAAAAAATGCTGAAATAAATTTCAAAACTCTCATTGCACCTTATGCCTTTCTGCTTCTCTTTTACTCTGGTGGGCTGCTCTCCGCTACTAAGAGCAATTAGCTATTTAAAAGTACAGTAATTCTTATGTTATTATAATTCCCTCAGGAGCTGGTAAGAGTTAAATGGGCATCTCAGCCAAGAGCATCTCCCTCATCTGTCCTGAGTCAAATGAAACAAAAAACCAAAGATTATTTTTAAAAAAGAAGAGAGAGCAAAGAAACAAGACTGAAGAAAGCAATCTCTCACTAATATTGCACATTTTCTTAAACTTCATTTTAAATTGACATTATTTATGCAAAGGAGCCACAATACAACCTTACATTTAGAAAGCCGTATGACTAAATCTAGTACTAAACTTCCCATTTGAAACCTCTGTACATTAATGTCTCTAAAACAAGGGATGTGTCAAGCACTAGGACTCACTGGGATGAACAAATAAATAAAGCAATGGAATACCTTCTATTCAGAAGTTTTTATAGCTTTCAAGCCAAAATAAGACTGAACTGTATAAGCTGATTTCACTTGGTAGCAACAATAACAGCACATGCTTTCTGCCACCAAAGCTTCCAAGATGGGAGATCCACTACTAGAAGTTTCAGCTGATGCCATTCAAACATTCACACAATCACAACATGAAGATTATCAGAATCAGACCACAACATTTATCTGCACCTTTTTAGAGTGCTGCACGTCTACTATAAGCAGCAACTAGTACCCCAAATGAAAATGCCTCCCAGCTGTGTTACTGCCTGCAGTATTCTGGGAAGAATGAACACTAATGATGATGTTCCAGTACACTTGAACAGTGATTATGAAAAGAAAGTTGGAAATTGGAAGGCTTTCAAAAGGCAAGTGGTTGGAAGGGTAAACTCCCTCAGGTTTGGCTAGGTTGCTGGAAAAACTTGGATATGATCTTTGCTACCCTGGAGCTGCAGTATTCTCCGCGTACCATTCCAAGCAAACGACGGACATGACATTTCTCAGCACGATCCAATTACACGGTGCCCCTGTTCCAGGCTCTGCTCTGATCTCCGTCTTCGAGGGAGGCACACAGATAGTTCATCAATAAAAGGAACCCTCTGTGGCAAATAATGCTCATTTCTGTACAGTTATTCCTGACCAGTCAGCCAAGTTACAACACAGAGCAGTTCTCACAGACACAGCTGTATTTATTTACTCTTCTAGAATGAAAGTCACATACACAACTTTTCACAGAACAAGGCTGAATAAAGTCTGTATCCAGAATTTTTAGTTTTGTATCGTTTTTTAGCATTTGCATTCCCTGTCACAGCAGTCTCTCCCAATTAGACAAATCTCAAGACAAAATTAAATCATCTGACATTATGTGATATGTCTCTTTTTTAATGCCTCCTTATATTTAGAACAAAATATATTAATTAATAAATTTTTCCCTTTCAAGTTCATCTCATGGATGTCTTCCAGATATTCCAGTATTGCATTTTTGTAACCAAAATGAAGCTTAAAAGTTTTATTAATATATAAGATAGCAGAAGATAAGGAAAAAAAAGTGTGAACATATATCCATTTCCTCCTCCTCAGGATAAGAGAGGAAAAGACAATTTCTCCACACTACATGAAGAATTCAGCATGGACTTGGAGATCATCAATTCTGTACTATGATTGATTCAAGAGCATCCCCACCCTTATACAGAATTATCCACTGTAAAATTGCCAAACACAAAATATATGGCTGTGCATATATATATTTACATCATACTCAAATACTGCTTCATCAGCTTTTGAGTATAACATAAAGCATGGTTCTTCATCATAGTACCCTAAAAACACCTGAAGTGTAAACAAAATATAATACAATACAGGAACAAAGAACATGGTCTACTCTAAAAGCCAGTTCTTTAAGTCAAAGCACCTTGACATAAAGAGTGTCACTTTCCCTTCAATTATCTGAACAGAAATCTAAGGCCAGCAAAGATGAACAACTTCTCAAATATGGTCCCTTTAAAGAATTTTCAGTTTCCAGTTAAAATCAGCAAGAGTAATGACAAGCACGTCTATGAGCATGCGCCTCTTCCTTCTTGCCAGTGTGCTGAAGACATGCTACAGCACACTGCACCTGGGTCAGGGCAACCCCAAGCACAAATACAGGCTGGGAGATCAATGGATTGAGACCAGCCCTGAAGAGAAGGACTCGGGGATGACAGTGGACGAGAAGCTCAACATGAGCTGTCAATGTGTGCTTGCAGCCCAGAAGGCAAATAACCGTATCCTGGGCTGCATCAAGAGAAGCGTGGCCAGCAGGTCGAGGGAGGGGATTCTCCCCCTCTGCTCCGCTCTCGTAAGGCCCCACCTGGAGTTCTGTGTCCAGTTCTGGAGCCCCCAACACAAGAAAGTCATGGACCAGTTAGAACGAGTCCAGAGGAGGCCACGAGGATGATCCAGGAGCTGGAGCACCTCTCCTGTGAGGACAGGATGAAAGAGTTGGAGCTGTTCAGCATGGAAAAGAGACGGCTCTGGGGAGACCTTATAGTGGCCTTCCAGTATCCGAAGGGGCTACAGGAAAGCTGGGGAGGGAGTTTTTACAAGGGCAGGTAGTGACAGAACAAGGGGTAATGGCTTTGAGCTGAAAGGGGGTAGGTTTAGATTAGATATTAGGAAGAAATTCTTGACTGTGAGGGTGGTCAGACACTGGCACAGGTTGCCCAGAGAAGTTATGGATGCCCCCTCCCTGGAAGTGTTTAAGGCCAGGCTGGATGAAGCTTTGAGCAACCTGGTCTAGTGGATGGTGTCCCTGCTGATGGCAGGGGGTTGGAACTAGATGATGTTTAAGGCCCCTTCCAACCCAAACCATTCTATGATATTCAGTTGAAAACTGTCCTCCCAGAAAGACCCCTGACAATGTTTTAAAGATAATTAAATTCTCTTTTTATGAAGTATTCAGCAGAATCTAGCTCAAGAATCACAATCAGACCAAAACGTGTTCATATGCAGGATATCCAGGGATATCAAGCAGGCGTGTGCCAGAATACAGAGGAAACTGACTCCAGAGATGAGAGACAACAATCCCTATGACATTACTGTTTTTCACAGACAAAAATTCATTCTGAACTCCCATTTTCTTCATACTGACAGTAAAACCAGACTTTTAGAATGAAAAAAATACAGTGGGACAGCAAGTGGAGCCCTGCGAGTCCAACACTCTAAGAGCTCACATTGCCTCTGACTCCTTGGCATTGAGTAGGAAGCAGGTGTCAGCCCAGCAGATTCAGGTAGCCAGAGCAAGACCCAGCAGACCCAGCAGCCATCCTCAGAGGTCTCAGGTCTACAAACAACCACCTGCCTCAGCTCATCCTGATGAACACACTGTCAGGGAAACAAAGCTGAAGCCAAGAGAAGCTGGTCTAATGCTTCTCACTAAAAGGCAAGGAAATGCACGTGACATTTCAGTTCTGCTGCTGGAATACAAAATAGCAAGGCTTGCCATCATTTTTTAAGAAGCATGGTCTGCTCTGAACATTACCAATCATGTGAATAATAACAATAATATTATTTCCACAATCCCTTTTTTCCCAATAATTGTATGTGATATGGTTAACCTCAAGCAATGAAAGATGGAAACAGGAACTTCAGTGCACACTTTAAAACGAGCATCTTGCTTTGCACTTCTGGACTTTGCTGTGCATCTCCCATGACTGCTGATCTTCTCACTGCCAGCCTTTCCATTTTGTTACTAAACACCACTGTTTGGCACTTGAGAACACAGTACTCACATTTCACAGTTCCACACTCCCTCTTAATAGCCTTCCTCCATTAAATGACACAGAGCCAGCTAACACACGCTGGATGTGAGCACATTGGCACGCATCCCTTCAGCAACACGGGCTGGTGTCTCTCCATTCCAAGTGCATTTCTACGTAAGGTGGCAGAATGTCACCACCGGCACTGCTTCGCCACCTGTTTCCACTGTGTTTTACTGACACTCTGACTACTGCCTGCTTTTGTCAATGTCACTCCTGCGCCGCTTACGGCGTGTGTAGTAACAAAAGGAACAAAGCTGCTGTCCTATTAACCTCAACTGAAATTTATGCATTTCCCTAATGCCCCAGTGACACTAAGCACCACAAACGCTTTTTCCCTGATGTATTTTTACCTAGCTTATACATAACTTTAAAATGAACTTACTCTGCCCTATTAGATCAAAAGGTGGAAAGAATGGAATATAACCAGTTGTGAAAGACTTTTTAAAAATATTATTGATTTAAAGATATTATTTTTCCTCCTACAAATGTATCAGAAAAAAATTACATTATGACTCACTTAGCACTCATTATGATAATTATTTAACATGACATATGTGAAATCTTTACAGATATAAACACAATATCATTACAGACCTAAACAAATACCAGCTCTTTACATATAAAATGATTTCACTTGCTATTTCAAAACATTCAAACAGTACTACCATGCCCTCCACCAAAAGAGGCCTCAGGTCATCAGTGCTCCAAGGGAGGCTGGCTGTGATCCTCGTCACACTTGCAACAGATTTAATCCAGAGGTTAGCAGCTGGCAGGGAGTTATTTGTCACCAAGTCAAACACAATACCAGCAGAAGGGTTGGGTTAACCCTCAGTGAAGTGAAGCAATTTTATGTGAAGACAAAGATTGTATTATAATAATCATCATCACAGTTGAGCTGACATGATAAACTAGAATCTTTGAAGCATTACCTGCAGCTTTGCACCGGGGTGGATGTATTTCACCATTCCTCAAAACACAGACATTATTGCCACATGAATCATTAGGATATGGAATTACCTTAAGGATGTGTTATGTTCTGCAAATCTGGGCACAGGAGTTTGAGCTGTAGCTCAACTCTTTAGCTAGAAAAAAATAACTTCACAATAGCGACTCAAATTCTGCGTAGCCCTCAGCCCAGTCCACCAGAGCAGGTCGAGCTTACCCTTCCTCATTCCCTTACAGTAATGATTTTAATAAATGCCAGTGAAAATGGCATCTTTCCAGGATCTTTTTCCTTGTGCTTCCCTTCTGAGTGGTAAGGCCTAAAGTTAATAGTATTTATGAAACAGCTAATAGGTAATCTGTTAAATACAAACAGAAAAAGAATCTCTTTTCGTTTCTCAGAAAATTTAGCGCAAATGTATAGAACACTTGTAAGGATACATCTGGGACTTCAAGGGCAGTAGCTGCTTTTTTAATATGCAAAAATATAATTTGCAATCTTTTCTGAGGAACACCGCAGGATACTTGGTAAACTACAATAACAGGCTTTCAATTTTTCCCCTGCAGATTTGTATTCACATGGCAACCAAATTACCATGCTAACAAGAGAGTGTTGGAATCAGTACTACATGCAGATTGCCACCTAAAACTGAAAAGCAACTGACATTAAATTAAAAACTTCACTCATCACTGAAACTCTACATTTGTGTGTGCATGCAAAAGCCCATAAACACATCCAGCTAAAGCACGTGTACGGGTATATACACTCGCCTGAGCCACTGAGCACTTCCATTACTGAGTTGCAGAGCTGTCCTAAGGCCCAGGAGGCTCAGTCTCCTTAAAGTCTTATGGCAGAACACACACAATATAGCTTGCTCAACATATATCCACTTCAGATATAGCCATGTAATTCTTGCCCAAACTCCAGACACTATAGCTTCTGAAACCTAAAAACCTGCAACCTCCAGGTATCCTGCCCATCCTCAAAAACTCCTTAACGCACATGTTAAGAAAAAGGCAAAGAAAAAGGAGCAAAAAAAGAGAGAATAAGGTATATTAAACTCTGAAGAAAGCAGTTGCAGATCTTTACCTTATATTTATTCTCAATCTTTGATTTAGCTCTTTAATTGACATTTGTTCTCAGAAATGTCAGATCAGAATCATTAAGTGCTGATCTTGGAGAAGCACCCTGCAATAACTGAATATGCTGGAAAACTGTCACTGTAGAAGGTACCATTTCCAGAGTGATAAAAAGTAATATAATGGTATCTTTTTATTTGCTGTGAATTTATAATGATCTAAAACATTGCCATCCATCTTCACTGTGATGTACCGTATTACTCTGAATATGTGAACAGCTCTAAACAGCCACAGAAAAGTCTGATGTATTTACTTTTATATCTAAATCATACAGAAATGTTTTGTTCTTGTCCCAAACATGGACTTATTCCCAAAATTACATTGGCTCAATGCCCAGGACAAGTAACATTCAGTCCTAGAGCAGTAATTAGTTTCAGATCTAGTATCTTGCCATTCTCTTGCTCTTAATGTGAGCTCTGGGCAACTGAAAAAGGCTTCCTACTTGTTTTTCTTCCAGTCATGTAGATACAGCCACTGCATATAACATTCAAGTTTTCAGGCTGACCTGATCAGCCACAAGTAATGCAGTCATTCTAAACTCAGGGACATAAAATCTTACCAGATCAAACCCAGAACAGGGATACCTGTACAAATGGTAAGAAGGGGAAAGGTCACTGTGAAACTGCAATCCAAAGACACATTGTAGAGAACACATACAAGGTTAAATTATGTACAATATAGACAAAAACGCTGAAGGGGGTACTAGTATTTCCATTAGAGATAAGGAACTGAAGCAGAGGAATAAAGTCAATGCATCACTAAAATCCTGGTGCCATTTTGGGCTTAGTCCACACCTCTGCAGATCAGACTCCGGCCTCGATCTACGTAATTAGCCAGAAAAAGAAGAGCACATACTTAGGGACCATGGGACCATCTTGTCCAATCTTAATATTGCTACTTTCCGATGCCTAGTCCAGATCTAGTCACTCAGTAGCTCTACAGCCCACAAAGCATGCACTCCTAGAAGTGCATTTGTCCAGTGGCTCTTTGCCTAATAACAAAACAAAAATTTGGGATAGACCAGATGCATCATGCTCTATAGACATGCTGAACCTTTTATTTCCTGACACATTTCTTGATAAAGGCATCAGGGAATTAATTCAAAATATGCATAAAATAAAGTGCTGCACTAACCCAGTCATAGTTTGCTGTAGTCTGCCTCTAATCATTCACACTGACACTATGTACTGCTTATTTATTAAGCAGTAGCTTATTTCCAGATTATGGGAATTGTTCCATATACCAAGACTACTGGAAAGAAACATGCAAATGTCAGACGCTATGTAATGTAGTATTTTTGGATGAATATTTCCTATTACTGCCTGGCAGGAAAATGCTAATTTAACTCACTAGGTTAAATTACTTTGAGCTATTTTTTCCCTAAATAGCTCAACACTTTCAAATGTTCATTGCAAACTTCATACTTGTGCTCAACCCATCAGGTAGATACACTGAAAGCAACAACTGTGAACTGCTACCAAAAAACAATTAAAATCATTTCATGTCTACAATACTGCTTTCAGACTTGCTATGACAAAAAAAAAGCAGAAAAACAATATATTAAATGAGAAAATATAATACTCAATGCAGCAGGCTAATCACAATGATTTCATCAAGTCTCTTCCAAGACAATTTACTGAGGCAACTGACAGGGAAGAATAACCACATCATTAGCAATTTGTACTCCTGTCAGGAATGCATTTAGTCACACTATAGATTAAATGTTTAAGCAACTGCTAACCAGATGTGAAATTTTCCAATTTTCCAAGGCCTATGTCTAATTTACAAAAAAAAAAAAAAAAAAAAAAAAAAAATACAGTGAGTCAATTCACTCAGGACAGCGGTTCCTTATTTTAAATCTCATCAGAGGTTTTTTCATTAAAACAGGACAGACAGTTGACATCATAGGAGAGGTTTTAGTAGCAAGTGCTATATGTATAGAAGCAGAAATGCAATCAAACTCTGATTGCCCTTTAAAAGTGAAAAAAATACAATTTAATACATTCAGTACTCACCGCATAAAATGAACTTGTGTTATTTACCTGAAGGTCCTACTCTTCTAAAGAACCTATTTTTCACAATAGTGTCCTGATATTTAAAGTACCTGGATACAGAGGGGGGAAAGTTGAGAAATTTTTTGTAATGGGATCTTATGTCTCTCAGACTTTCTGAATTTCCTTAAAGGAATAACAAACATTTGCATAATGATACAATCTACTTGGGCTTCCAAAAGGTTTTAACAAGGTCACCTGCTTCTGAAATGAAGCAGACATTCAGTACTCAAAAAGGCCAGGCACAAACTGCTTATGGGAAACGAAGCACAGGATGAAATCATCACTTTTCAACAACTGTTGTTTTTCAACATATTCAAAACCATGAAATTAAGACTGGAAAGACTGCAGATCTGCAGATAGGACACAACACGACACAGCAAACTAGCATCAGCTACGAAGAATGTCTTAGTTACTGGTCAACAAAATGACAGATGCAAATAAAGGCAAAAAACTGGGGCACATGGGAAAAAAACATTCTGACTTCATCTTCAAAATTATAAGCTTTGAATATTCCTACTCAGGAAACATACTGTAGGAATTGGGAACAAATGCACCTAGTACGGAGAGATCCAAACCACACAAATGGAAGAGGTTCCTCAGCAACACTAATGCTGTGGAACTACTTTCCACACCACACTGAAGTTCCTGCAGTTTCAAAGGTTTCAAAAATTTTAAACAGGTTCCTGGAAGGCAAACACACTAAGAATTCCAAAGTACATAGTAGCTGCTCAGGAAGTTCCCAGGTGAAATTTTAGGGCAACCAGGTATTCTGAAGAAATACCACTACATTTCTCTGTTCTCACACTCTGCCATGAGCTCCTGCAGGAGACAGAAGAGAGGGCTGGGCAAAACTGCGGTATAACCAACAGGGCTCACGTTAAACCCCAGTTACATTGTAATCTGATAGACTAGGAAAAAAACCAAACCAAAACAAAAAACTCAGTTTATATTAAAGCAAGTATGTCCTCTCTCTTTGAGAGCTACTAAAATCTCTGAATTAACCAAACCCAAAGCAGGAATTTACTAGACCAGTATGTACTTTTTAAGCAAGGAGAACAACTGTCACAGCCTCGTAGTTTAACATTAACTAACTCTTCTCCACTGCTGTAGTTCTGTCAACTTTCCAGCATCAGATTTATTGCAGCATACGGACTTTCATCCTCAGAGAGCACCAACCAGACATTCGTTTGTCCTTCTGGTAGCTGATGTTCTGGAAAGCAGCAGGAAAGGGAGGTACTGCATGCCTGGTGCATCAACCACAGGAACCAAAATACAGATGAGTCGGAAGCGAAACAAGTCCCAACCAAATTTTCAGAAAGGGCTTGATTATCCATCTGCTACAGGCCATGCTACCGCTCCAGTCACCTCTCAGGTCAGTGGACTGCCGTGTTGCAGTTTTTGGTTGGAATAATGCTCACATTCCATCTAACACTATATACCTGTCAATCCACTGCAAATTGCCTAAGGATCACAGAATCGCAGGGGTTGGAAGGGACCTCAGGAGATCATCTAGTCCAATCCCCCTGCTAAAGCAGGTTCCCTACAACAGGTTGCACAGGAAGGCATCCAGGGTTTTGGACACCTACAGAGATGGACACTCCACAAGGTCTCTGGGCAGCCTGTTCCAGTGCTCTGTCACCCAGGATCAGCCCAGGAAGAATCGGTCACTAAGTTTCTTTTCCTACCAGCGTATACCAAGAGAGAAGCCATTTATTAAAAAATGTACACCTCTGATTTGTAAAACAGTGACTAGAGTTGCTAGTTCTGCAGGAAAAAAATTTACAGTACTTTTGGGTAGAGAGGAACAGAGGCTTTAGGTTTAGGGTTTGGTGTTTTGGGTTGTTTTCTCCCACATGCCACTTTGAAAACAGATTAAATGCAGAGGATTTTGTAGGTTCCTGTACAAGGAACACAAGGGATTTCAGCTTTCATTTGGGTTGCTTTGCTTGTTATGGTCCCTACATTTTTTGCAGCAGCTCCTTCATATATGTGAAACAGCAGGAAAAACAGGAAAATAGATTATGGAAATAAACTAAAGAAGAGAAACTTAAAATCAGAAATAAGAAGAAAAAGAGGCACTATGCTGGACAGATAATAATACTGTGTAAACACAGAGAAAGGAAAAGCTGCAACAGCTAATAAGAGAAAATACCCAAAATGTGAAAGCCTACCCAGAAACAAGCAGGTGAGACAACCAAACCACAGGAAGTCAAGGCAATGGCTCATGAGTTTGCATCTAGGCTTTTGTCGTATGCTTTTGACTGATACTTATTAAACATGTTATTCAACACGAAGCTCAACACATTTATACAAAAAAGTGAGGTTTTGAAAAAGCCTTGGCTGAAAGGAGGGACTGGATCCTGACTCCACCAAAGAGCCAACACCAGAAGCACATCATTGCTCAGGGAGAGCCAGAGAAGCTTTTAACACTTCAGTAAACACAGATCAAAACTGCTGCTGCACCCCAAGAGCTCGGTGGAACCTTTTTTTAAAAAAAATATTTTTAAAAATACCACATTTCTAAAATTTAACAGTTTTGGATGCGGAGAAATATTCAATATAGTGTTGTCATTCTGACACACATACTTTTTAAAGTAGAGATTTCCCACATCTTGTAAACCATGACCACTGCCAGTTAAGAGATACAAAGCAGAAATTTACCAAAACAAACCAGCTTTTTTCTTTTAAACTATGAGGTTTAAAAGTTCCCACACTGCCCTACATTTCTTCAAAAATGTTGGAAGGTACAATGTTGTCTTATGATTTAAAGACCTGACTGACATCTGACCACCTGCAAAAAGACAGAGGATTGTCTTTCTCTGCCTGCCCTCCATTCACATCCTAATTGTACAGAAAAATTACTTGACTGACCAGAATTTCACCTACTGCCTGTGTTCAGTTTGCATCCAACCTGTACTTCATCCTCACCACCCCCCACAAATATTTCTGGCTAATTTTGCTGCAATAATGCTGCAAAATTTGGCAGCTCTCAGCCTCCTTTTATATAAGGCAAAGAATTAATTTCACTTTGCTGTTCGTACTTTGTCCTAGTGACATGAAACACACACACAGCATTTTATTATATAATCTCCAGATATGTGGGAGGGATTTGGAGGCTTGCCTGAAAACCTGTCACTTCTCATGCATTCAAAAGCTCGACAGCATGTTTTTCCAAAGTACACATCCATGTAGCTGAAATAACAATTGCATTCCTTCACTCCACAAAAAACATTGCCAAAAAACCAAAAGCTACACAAGGCAGAAGGGGAAAATAAAAAAAATTAAAAACACATAGGACATGTATTCAGTAACTTGGGCTTGGTCCTGCCACAAGTGAGAAGAGCTCCAAATAAGTTAATGGATTTGCATCAATTTACACTGTCCAATAACTTTAGTGGTTTCAGTCCAAGTACCAGCAGATCAGTCACCATAAAACCCAGCCACCAGAACTGACATTGACGTCACTGTTGCTGAAAGCTTTTTCTGAGAATCTCTGGACCGGCTGAACCCTAGCCTTTTTTCAACAAACACTCAGGCACGTAACACATCAGTAGTTTCAGTGACAGCAGTGCTAGACAGGTCTTTCTGTTCCCTTTATCTATCACTCTTCAATGTGCCTTGGTCTTCAGGCAACTGGAAGTCTTCCAGGTATCAGTGACGTCAGTCTGTTTATATTCACCAGCAACAGGCTAAGATTTTTTAAAAATATCAGAGAAAAAAGTTTTAAAATTCACTTTTGCAATATTGAGGAAAGTTCCAATTATTCCATTTGAAGACTCACAAAACAAGAAAAACATAGAAGTGAGACAAGGTTCAACTTAACATTTTTACAGCACAAATACTAGCAAGGTAAATTTAACTGAAAGGGATCAGCCTTTGAAAAATCATTAGCATCATCTTTGTTTTCTGTTTTTCAACCTTTAAAACTTGATGCTGTCTCCAATCTGTCTGACTTCAAAAGCAGAGAATGATTTGTCCTCAATACAATTATATCTGCATACTGAAAATCACTTTATGAGTGTTTTTAATTTTGACATTTTTCTACTTTACATTTCTTCTTTGAGATATGCAGATGAAATTCTCACAACTGGACACCAATTTGCTCCCAAATAAATAAGTGGAAAATAACCAATCTATTCCTGAAGGTTTTTTTAAGATCTTTGTCACTTTTCATCATGTTGACAAGAGATGTCCTGAATTATTTTGATCAACTGAATATGGAAATACATCCTGCAAGTTCACAGTACTTCACTTCTTCAAAATACCAGGATGACTGAAGAAACAGTAACAGGTTTGGAGACACTCATCTCAAAGGTTTGCCATGTGTCTCATGCCTTGGCTTTGGGCACATACACTGTATTCCATGGCACTCGTATGCCATCAGCCACCACTACTTCTGGCTTTGTCTTTTCTTCAGCACAATAAAGGGAAGGTTGTCATTATCATTGAGGCAAAAGGCTGGGACTCTTGAGATTCAGGGTAAGCATTCAACTCAGCCAGAAACTTACTATGTGAATTTGCATAAATAATTCTCCTAGATTCCTAGATACCCTGGTGTATTGACTCACTCACACTTTTATACCTTTTAGAAGAATGATTGTTTCTTGCTGTTAAGTATGCCAC
This sequence comes from Caprimulgus europaeus, assembly GCA_907165065.1. Next base: position 45,285,286 of record OU015530.1, on the reverse strand, counting down.
AAAGCACCTCAAGGCTCATACAGCAGTCTATAAGAGACTGTATAAAGAAACATAAATCAATTTCAAATTGATAGCCACGTGTAATGATTCAGGGGAAGAGTTTACATGGAGCTTGTAAAAATTTTCAGATTTTAAGAAGCAGCTACTAAGAAAGTTGCCATATCTTGGAGTGCCTTAGTCTATCCTTTCTAAAGAAGATCTTGTCATGTACCCACCAAAATAAGATGATCAACCAAAACATCTCTACTTAAAACAAATATTTGAAGGACTAATGAGAATGGCTGAAAAAGCTACTTTTCTTAGCTAAGAAATTAGTTTTGGGACTAGAAGATACCAAGTAAGGCCAGAGGACAGAGCTGACACACAGGCTTTGGGCAGGTTTGAGATGGAGGAGGGATGAACATGGGCGCTCACACAAAAGAATCTTGGACCTTCCACCCAAACCAAAACAGTATTCCAGAAGAGGAAACAGAGCAGAGGGTATACACATTTGCCTAATCTGTGTACATTTTATAGTACTAAGTAAATAGCAATGATGTCCTAAAATATTTTAAAAGTATAGGGTGACACATAACACGCCTATATGTGCAACAGATGCCCCAGAAAGCCAATTTGGATGGACATTTTGGACACTGTGGTGTTCAAGCCTACAAATACCTTGGAAGTCAGCAGAGATCTGAAAGTCTAATGCAGACAGGACATAAAGCTCCATTTTGTGACAGAATAACAATAAGCTTACGACCAGGATATCTTTCAGATGTACTAAGAAGGAAGCAATACCACAGCCTCCTGAGACACAGGGAGCAGTGCAGATGTCCCTGAGAGCGAGAGAAGGCTGAGGGTGCTCATACAGTTCAGTGACAGCTCCACAGAAAAAAAGGACTAGTCAGATCAGCTCTGGAAAAGACAGAAATCTACACATCAAAATTCCTGCTTTTCTGTCACTGAGTGAATTCATCACTGCATGAGTAAGTTTCCACTTCCTCTTTTGCTGACACTCGGCAAAGAGCAAGCATGCAAAGAGCTTCAGTAACTACCCAGGCAGTCTGTGCTGGCCTACTCCCATTTTTTAAAAATTGTGGGACCAGAACACAGCAGAAAACTGTTCTGTATTTCCCTGACAATCTAACTGATAAGCCATAAGCTAATTTGTTCTGCATTTGTCAAATTTGGAATTTTATTTTTACATTTTTTACAATTTTCCTTTCCAAGCCACCATTTTGTCCATTTCTAACTCCAAGGTGATCTTAACATTCTAGCACAGAGAAGAGAAGAGAAGAGAAGAGAAGCTGGTCTCTCAAAATAGCTAGCTGTAAGAAAGTTCTGCTGAAATGTTTTTCCCAAGCAAATTCTTTTCATTATTTTTAACTGTCATAAGAAAAATCTTTCTCTGTGCTCTCCCTCCCACTTCTCTTCACTAGAAAAATTTCATATCCATTCGGTAATAAATTAGTATGTCTCCAACTGTCATACAGTAACACATATACAATCAAGTGGAAAATCGTTCTCTTCAATCCACCACAGAAAGCAGTAAGCAATAGGAAGGAAAAAAAAAAAAAAGAAAAAAAGAATTACTAGAACAGAACAGGAGCTTGCAAAATATCTTTATTTACCTCCCTTTCTTCTACCAAGATGAATTTTCTTATTGGATTTCTCCAAGAAAAAAAAAAAAATACCACCAACAGTTTTTTTAAAGCAAACTTCATATTTTTTGGAATGAAAAAAAGCATGTGAATGCAAGTTTCTCCCAGCTATGTGTAACCTCTGTAGCATTATAAATTTTACTATTTACAGACAGATGACTGACTGCATATTAATTTTCCTATAAGATGTGTGATTTTCTGTCAAACAAAACTCTCAACAGAAGTTTTCAAAAACTACAAATGAACACATCAGCAAATGAAGTACAGAAGCCTTAAGAAGACAGCTAATCTGTTAATTTATTGTTATCTCAAGCCTTCATTATTTGTAGGCAGATAAAGGTTCATACAGTTTATTGGTAAAGGCCCTTGATTAAATCTAAATTAAAAGAGGAGCTTATCTTGCCATTATTATTTGATTTCTACTCGAGTCAAAAGCTGAGCTTGAAGAATTATCTTGCTATGGCATACCTGAGCTTGAAGAATTATCTTGCTATGGCATACCTTCTTTCTAGCTCACTCCAACATCTGCAAACGCTTACATTCTCAACACTACCGGCACAGTCCGTGAGAAACGAGCAATCGGCCGCTTTAAAGGACTCTGGCCAGGCTCTTCAGTGAAGCACTTTTATTACGTTCTTGCAAGAGCAGGTGACCTAACTAGTAGGCACACACCACCAGAGCAACACAAATTTCTATACCCTATTCCTAGCCACAAAATTCCTCCCTTGTTTCCCTGTTGGTGAGGTACTCCAAGGTTTACAGCCTATCCGATACGCCTGTGAGGTCCCACGTAGTTTACATTTCCCGCCACTCTATTTTAATCTCCCATCTCTTTTTATTGTTTTCCTCCTTTTTTTTTTTTTATATATAATAAGATGCTAGGCAGTCACTCAGCAGCACATCCTTATCTCTAGGCAGAGATATCTGTCTTAGTTCCTGCCAAGTCATCCTTACATTGCAGGAACTGAGCTCTCCTAGTTGCAAAGACAACATTATCATTTCTCACAAGTCTGGTGTCCACACTGCTGCTATCCGCCATCTAAGGGTCTGCTCTGTTCTCTTGAGAAGACTGTCAGTCTCTCAATTAAGACATCTGTATATACACATTATTTTGGGAAGCAGAAATATTATCACTCTGTTGGAAAAATTAAATCTTCTGCTCTTGGTAGTGTAGAACCGAACATTCTGACATGCTTTGGGTAAGTTATCCTTCAAACAGAACTTGGTCCTCAGGAAACCAAACAAAAAATTGAAAATGGATTATGTTATCTAAGTCATCAAAAGTAATCCCTTCTGCAACCAATATGATAATATACCCATCTCCAAATACCACTAACTTTGTCTAACTAGTAGCAGCTGGTGATCATCCATTACTTACCACCCTGTTGCTTCATCCAATCATGTATTTTACCATGTTCTCCCTTATGCATGTCCCATTCCACCCAAGCATGTGCTCTAGTACATCCTTTCACAAGTTTCCAGTGCTGCCAGGCTTTGGATGTTTTTTTCTGATTACATCTTTCTAGCTAATAAAACATTTGGAGAATGTCTGTCTAAAAACTGTCTAGAACATGATGGGCTAGAAAATCTTAACCAGAAGATTCCACTCTGTACTGAGCAGTGGAATACGTGCACTTCACAAGTCCCCAGGCCACACCTTCAGACACAACTGTATAGAGGAAAAACCTGAGAAAAATTAACCAGTAAACAGTTACAAGTTGTTAGAAAATACATTTTTGAGATGGTCAGAGGGTGCCAAACAACAGCAGATATATTTGGAACAAATTCACTGTATTACCAAGCTGCATCCTGGAGGTTTCTACTTGGCTGCAGTAGGAAAGGATGCACGGCTCTGCAAAAGGGCTGCTTGCAAGATAGGAGGCTCTAGCAAAGGCTCTCACATCGACCTCCTGCAGAGAAGAGACTCAGAAAAAAGGTCCATGATCCTCTTATAAATTCAAGGTCATAGTCCTACAAATCCAATGAGAAAAGAAGAGAGAATAACAGAAAGGAAAAGAGTCTAATCAAAACATAAAACTGCTCCTGTCCAGTGCTAAATAGAAGTAGTCTAGAAGGCAGCTTTTAACACAGCCCTAAAGCCAGGGACTGGTGTTTGGTTAGAACAAATGTCATACTTCCATTTCCAAAAGCCTGTGAATGTTATTATCCTACAGTGTCCTCTGACCACCAAAGGTTTATTCCACAATAAACTCCTGCACTTCTATTCCCAGTCAAAGCTGGGGCAGAAAGCTAACCAAGATGAACGGGAGGGGAAGTAAGGGTCTGGTAGCCTTCTTCTATGTTGTCACCACCTGGGTAGATTTTTCTTTGCCAAGTTGAGTTTGTTTTGCCTGTGACCATAACTGGTGAGTAAGCCTTCCCTGTCCCTCATTCCTAATCCCCTGCCCTCCTTTCTTGTGACTCCCATCCCACCTCACCAAGTGGGGGGACGCAGTGCAGGACTGCATGGTCCTACTGTGGGTCAAACCACCACAGGGTCAAAGGAAAGTATTTAAATCAAGATTTTCCCTTTTTAAAAACTAACCATTAAAAAACGTCAGTTTTGTCTGTCCTAGGCTTAGGCCTCAGGATGTTTGCTTAGGTTTTCCCATACGTTTTCAACTGATGCTTTAAAAAGGTTCAATTGATGGAAATTGTTGGCCAAATGTTCAGCCAGTTTGCATCAATAATGGCTTCTGCAAGTGCAGAAGCTATTTTTATTAATATAACTGAGTGAAAAAGTCAAATTCAACTTGAAACAGGAAAGCTTGCTTACTCTATGAAGAAAACCAGTAGAGATTAAATCATTAGATGTAAAATTCATAAGGATAAAGGGTTTAGAAACAGTACAACAATAGTTACTATATCTTCCTCTTTAACAAGTCAGTTTAAGAAATACATTAATACTTTCCCTTTCCTGCCATTCTTAGCATATGGGTTACTTCACCCGCTAAGACAGTTTTAACTGGTTTTGTGCATTTCTTTTAAATCCTAAATCCCTTGCAAACAGACGCCACCATACACCACATTTAAAAGTGAATTATGTGTTAGCACAGTGTTTCATGTATATATTTCTGTTTTTATCAAGCACAATCATCCCTACTGACACCTCAATAGAGAGCACCAAACATCGCCAATAGTTATCCTGGCTATATATCAGACTGCTTATCATTCTGAAGTAGTTTGGATATGCTTACTGATATATATAGCTTGGGGAACCTTATTTTCACGTAAATAAAAAAAAAGAAAAAAAATAGCATCTTCTAATAGGGTTCTGGTTTTCAGATGGGACAGAGATAGGTTTCTTTTTAGTAGCTAGAATATACAAATTAACCTATGCAATTGATTAAAGATTAAACTATAATAGGTTGCTTACTTAATCTGTAGATCTTCCTTCTCTGGTCAAGAAAAAGAATTACTATATAAACCAGACTCAACCTACTCAGAAAACTGAAAATGTAAAACATTAATCTAAATAAAAATTTTCAATTTCCTTATTTGAATAAAGATTAACATCCATCCTTACTCAAAATAGTATTCAATTTTTTATTACTCTCTTTTAGACTTTGTTCAAGCTTTGAAGAAGTTCACTGCAATGTAGCTTCAATGATCACAATACCCTTCTTCAGAACTACCACAGAAAAGTGTATTCAAATATTTATACCACTACCTACAGTTGCTACTGGCAAATATATTTTGCTGCAAAGCTGCTCCAAGATCAAGTTTCTATTAATAAACAATTGAAAATATAAAGATTGTTATTTAGAACCTCATTTCTGCACCTCAGAAATTCATCATGTATGAACTAATAACTAGTACTGCATTGTTTAATAGGAGTTCCCTGTTAATTTGCATCAAATTAACTGATATTCTACTATCATTCTGCCACACGACAACATTGGCTAGAGAACAGGCTGCTGTTTTTAATCTACAATGATCAATGGCATGAATGCCCACATCAGCAGACTGGCAAACAGTTCTATTTTTAAATCACAAAAGCATATGTTTCAGACCCTTTACATGTTGGTGAAAAATGCTCCTTACTCTTGGAGATTTTTTTTTTTTTTTTTAACAAGACTATCATTAAATCTTGGAGTTAGTTTAGGAAGATTTTTCAATTAAAAATTATACAGTCTTCCTGTTAGGCAATCTCTTTTTCATCTTGCTTGAATACCCGCAAGTCTAACAGCTCTGAAGAACACTGCATAAGTTAAAAAAAAAAGAATAAAATAAAAAGCTAACAAAAAAAACAAACAAAAAAAACAGAAAAACCCCCAACAAACAAAAAAGCATGGGGAGGGTTTTACCCATTGTTTTATTTCTCATAAGCAGCATGTAAAGATAGCTCAAGAGGAAAATTATGACAAGTGCCTGCAGGGTACAGAAACAGCAGGAGGAACAAAATCAACAGGGAGCACAGACTGACTGGAGCATGTGAAAGAAAAGGGAAAAAAAGTTCATTTCTACCTCTCATCAAGCATTTCTCCAATAACTGACTTTTAGCATCATCCTGCTAGCTGCTAATTGGCTGCAGGGATTGAAAATGCCTGTCTAAACATGTTTCCCATCCTCCTGACTCAATTAAAAGCTTTGCTCTTGGCTCTTCGACCTCTACTAGATCGAACAGCAACGCAAAGGTAAGACACCACAGGACAGAGCACTGGACGGCTCCTGAGTCATCCTCTCAATTCTGCCCAGGACTCTCACTACATGTCTCACTACATTTAGATTGTCACACATCATCTCAGTGCCATGAAAATTTAAACTTTTTGGTTGGTTGGTTGGTTGGTTGGTTGTTTTTTTTCCAGGAAGGCTGAGAAAGACTTGCATCCTGTAGTTCTGCTTCTAAGAAAATGCAACCCTGGAATTCAGAACACAAATTCAAAGAAACCAGTATTTGACCAAATCTCACCTTTCCCTCTGCCCCCCATTTTAGACAGTGGTAGACAGCAAATGGAGCACCACAGGAAAAATATCAGAGGCCTAAGACAGAATTGACAGGTAACTTAGCAATTAGGAACTGAGTTGGGATAAACCTGGAGGTCCAATCAACATTCCCTCCCTTCCTTCTTCATTTACTTTCTTCCTTGACCTTTTTAATACAATATGGTGATAGATATAACAAAGAAAATTCACCTAATTATTTTCAAGATTAAAATAAGTGAAATGTTGAAGATGCTAATAGAGAAATAAGGTATGACAAAAATGAGAAGGAAAAAATACCAAAAATTACCATTCTAATGGACCATTTGACATAACAAAAAACACGGTATGATTTCACTTTCTTGTATTGGGGTAGTTGGTTTGTTTTTAATAAAAAGAGAAAACAAAAAAAGCTTTTGGCCACTGGGGAAAAATTTTACACTAAATAACAGTCTCAGCACACTCATTCCAGATTTATACAGATTTGATTGATTAATTGAAGGATCAAAAGACAAAAAGTACATTAGGGAAAACAATTACAAATCAGATTTCAGAAAAATAACAAATCAGGCATTCAAAAAGATACAGGGTCTTACCACAATCATCCTTTCTGGAGCTTGAGAGTATATAAATAGAAATGTTTCCCTGAGAGGTTTATTATATTTCATTTTGAAATAGCAGGAAGCCTGACACTTCAGACAATGAAGGACTTCACATGAATGTATTCTTCATGAATAATTAATAAAAAGTCAGTCAGCTAGCTTGGCTGCTTTAAAAGCAGCTTGGTTCTTTTGTTTCTTCTAGCTGCTACCCTTCTACTTGGAACTGTAAGGCAGGCAGCAACACTTTTCCCTTCAAGTCAAACCAGGAAAATACCCTTAGATACATAGGTTGAAACTTTCTAGATTACACAAAAATACAGTATGTCACTATTTTCTCTGTAATTTTTATCTCCATAAGATAGTTAAACTTTAACAGCTTGACTTAAAAACTCAGCCAAGCCACACATATTGTCAAAAAAGTGTAATACAATATAAAGTTCTGTTCTAAAATGAGAGATATAGTTGATAGACTACAGGAAATTATTAATTTTAATTTTATTTTTTTTCCATATTTCTATATAGAAATAATCTGGATCCTTTTTGGCTTTAGAAGCAGAAATAACTATACCATTATCTGAGATTTCTCCAGATATATTCTACGTCCATTCTGAGTAAGTAATTATTAGTATACTACACCAATACCAATTTCACTGGTCAAAAAAAAAAAAAAAAAGTTAGTTTGTCATTTTATACAGCCCATAATGGTCATTTCACAATCTCATCTAGTATCTGCTACTGTAAGAAAATTTCAAACAATTTATCCTCCTAATGCATGACATAAACACTCCATGGACATATTTTCTATTTAAACTAAATAAATGCAGCACAGCTCAGACAGATGGAACGCTCCGAAGGCTAATAACATTTACAGTTACAAATGCTATATGGAAACATAAGCACCATGCTATGGGACATAAATTCAGGACAGCACACCCCGACTTGTCAGACATTAGCGAGAAGATAACTTGTTCCTTTCACTGTGAACCCTGCAGGACGAAGCTGACACTGCAGAAGGGTTCCTGAGCTGGCAGACTGATGGTCCGATACCATACAGCAAATTCTGTTCCCCACTGTGCCAGTCAGGGGGCCAAGGATACACTAATGAAGTCTGAAAAGGTCATCACATGGAGGTCTACATCATCCCAGTCAAGATTTCTGTCCCACAACAGGGATGCTGCCAAGAAGGACTGTTACACTACTGAGCAGAACCTTCATACGAATGCTTTCGTTACTAAAACCAGGTTCTGCATTAGGGAGATGTCCAAAACTCACAAACACTCCTTTCCTTTCGGCCTGCCCTTCACAATTTCTCTACCTACTCCCTACCACACTTCCCCATAGTCCCATACTGAAATTGCTATTTTTTTATATTAAATACTCAGAGAGGTAACCTAGAAACTAATTCTTACCAGAGCCAAACTCTGTGACTGCAGAATGAACGGCTGGTCTACTTGTTGGCCGTTACAACACATATCAGGAAAAGGATTTTGGAGTAGGGATGGTTAGTACTCAACTCACAATTCACATGTGATTCTTAAGAACTCAGGTGTATAACTCCCATGCCAGAGAGAAGGGGGACTGAATGAACTACCTCTCTGAGGTTCTCCTCAAGTGGTTCTTCTGTGTGTTTGCAGATCAGGACACATGGAACAACAGGCTCCTCTCTCTGAAGGGGGCCAAGAAAATGTACAGTAATGGGATTAGAAATAATTGGCATGACACTACAACTGAAAAGTATAAAGTATGTAGCATGAGCTCCCAGTTAATTTCTATTATCCTGAAATATCCTAAATCATTATCCTAATTATTATATTCTAAATTATTACCCTAAATACTCTGAGATATCCCGATATGTCCTATTTGTTGGCCTAAAGAAACTTTCACCACTCGTTCGACTGAAGGTACAGTCTCACAACTGAAATTAATATACAAGATATTGGTTTCTGTATGAATTTTCTACGTCCTGTATTCTGAAAAATTTACACTTGTCTAGGCTAGGAGCCTCCCCAGCACTCTCAGCTGATCACCTTACATTTCCAATATACAGACTCTGACCTATTTATTACAACTTGGGAAAACTCCAAGCAGAAAGCTTTCAGCACAGTTCTCAGACTGTGGGGAGTATAGTCAAAGCAGTTTTGTCCATGTGTAGCTTGAATCAGTCCTTCATTTTGACAGCCTTTACTTATCCCAAGTATAAACTTCCCTCTCCCCAGTGATTACAGGGGCAGTAGACACAATGCACAAAGTACACCAGCTGTAAGAACAAATCTGCAGCACTGAATGAAGATAACAGTTATCTGAAGGATCTCTTCCTCTCATCACAGAAAACAACGTGTGCAGTAGACTGTAAAAAGAGAAACCAGTCTCTCATGATGGCAGAAAAAATGATTTCTCTGCTTCCAGATAGTGCTTGTCTGCTGCTAGGCAAGAGCCAGACCTTAGCAAGGCAGTCCTTAGCTGCAAGTTCTTCATGTTCTGCATGTCCAGCTCTTCCCAAGGTCTGATTAAAAGACTGACAGAGTAAGCAAGAGCTGTAACCCCCAACCAATAACAGCAGCTTCGTTAAGAACTTGAACCACTACATAATGCTCAGTATCCAGAAAAAATAGTTCCTAGGAACTTAGAAGTGAGCACTAAATTAGCAGACATTTACAAAATTACCCTGCGTATCAACTCACCATCTGCAATGTGAGGACAAACCTCACAAAACTCCTGAAAGACAAGGAAAAACATTTGTGTCCACAAGCACTACTGTGTAACTTACCTTGGAACACGACTGAAACAGTGTAAGACCTGGGCCCACAAAGTGAGCAATGGATGAGAAAAACACTGAAAACTTGTCCATTATGTGACCGATCCTACTGAATAAGGCAGAAAGATTCCGTGGTTCTGGAACTCGCATAACAAGAGGGGAAGATTAATTAAGTTTGAAAGGCAGCTTCAACTCCTGACATTTCCTATTTTTCAAATGTTTGATTTTTGGATCTTAATATTCTTTGAATGCACTATTTATAACACAGTTCATACAGAGAATGCACACTGCCCATCTGCTTCATAACGTATTCAAGGAATGTTATACTGTATTTTCTTTATATAAAAAATTTACAGTAACAGGAACTGTGCTCCACAGCTGACCACTATACAATTTTTAAAGTATGTTCTTCTCTTCTGTTTTTCCAGCTCAGCAACTGAAGCCACTTGAAATAAAAAACACTTAGTTCAGAATGAAAGTAAATAAAGAAATCCCTGCTGCATTATGAAAAAAATGGAACATATATTACTAACAAATAATTTAAATATTTTTTCTAACAACTAATGTGAATTCGAGATCTTTCATTACAAGTACAACTCTGAAAGTTTTTAAACTTGGCTTCATTCTTTATTATCTATTTAATGTCTCCAGAAGGCAAAAGTCAAGAGATAAATACATATTTTTTAATTGTCAGCTGTAACAAAATGTTCAAGAGCACAAGTGGCCCCTGCTATAGAATTCAGGGGTAGAACACCACAACAAAAGCTATTTGGCTGTCAGGTTCCCAGGCATGCAATAAATGACATAGTTCATTAAAGCATCTGTGAACTACTTGTTTGTAAATGATAAAGCATATTATGCTAGTAAGTAACTATAGAGATCCTAATTCTGAATAAACACTAAGTAAATCAAGTCTTACCATCAACTGAGAGACATAGATGTTGGCCTAGTGTCATTTGGTCTGCAATGAAGAACAAAAACTATGAAGCTCTCAGAACAAATTTTAATGCTCTATCTTAAAATCCATTATGTGTGCTCTCTTATACTACTGCGTGTTTACCAAGTAAATAAAGTAGCTTAAACATTGGTGTCATTAAACTCTAGTTCTTCATTAAATATCAAGCAGCGCTCATTTCCCTGTGAGTTTCGCTCCACTAAAAATTGTGCTTAGCTACATAGAATATTTTAGGCAGATGCAGGATTGCTCAACCTCATCCCCAGGGGCCTTGTGATTATGTGAGCATTAAATCCACTGAAAGCACAGCAGAGCCTGCTATGTTGCTAATATTATATTGTTCAAACACACCCGTAAGCCTACCAAGACCATCACTATTCTGTTTCGCATCTTTGCGGTGAGTGCCAGATTGAACAGCAATACTCAGGGTTCTAAACGCATCTCCCAGTTTCACTGCAAATATTTCTAATCAAATTAGAAATCTGTTGCCTGTAACATGGTTAAACAGCTAAAACTGATTTGCTCTATGCTTACAGTTAAGCATTGTTAACAGCAGCTGTAATTCATAAAAAACGTCTGACATCAGAAGAATGAATAAACAACTAGGTTGTTTTTCTGAGAAAACAGGTGCTATGTTTCTGCAGATTTCAATGTGAAATCACACTTCACAAAACACTATTATCACATTGGTAAAATGCAGCCTTCTTTAAAAATTTAAAGCCAAAATATGTGGCCATTTAAAAAATGTTTTGCATAATGATCTAAAAAGACACTGACAACGGAGGAAAATTGGGACAACAAAGGCAGGTAATATTTGGGGCATAAAAATAAGTACCAGAATTATAAATCTGTTTCTGACACAGTACTTCATTACTGCTTGTTCCCGTTAAGAGCTACATTTCACACTAGTAGAGCTGCCCTTGAAGAGATCAATTTTTCCACTGTTCGTAAATCAGCAGGTTTTTAATAGAGGATATTAGACAAAAAGCCTAATTACATGGAAGTCCAAGCACTGTGGGAGGGCCATTGCTCAAACAGCAACCTTATTCATCTATCCTGTGAATAAAGCAGGTATATACACATAAAGAGACTCTCGATTTGGGCAACCCAAACAGGGAGAGGTTATGAACTCCCTGCAGACTGAGCTTTCATTACTATTGTGCTGCTGAAACAGGCTGCCGCAGGGAGACCTTCATCAAAACTCAGTGAAACCCAAGCCACTTGGCAAAGTACTACTTGGCATGCAAAGTGCACTACTGACCCTGAAGGCCCAAGCAGCCTTACCAAAAAATACAACAGTGATAGTAGGGTATTTTATATATGCAACAATTTCCTTATGCAATTAGTTTTACTATTTTCTAGATATGATTCCAATTGAGTATGTATTTAGATTAGTTCTCACATGATTTCTGCACATACAGATCATTCATTAACATATTTTTACTACACAAATCAGGTCCTAGGTAGTCAACTACATCAAAACAGTTATCAGTTATTTAAAAAAAAAAAGGGAAAAGAGAGGAAAAAAGAAAGAAGAGCAAAAAAAGTTTCTTTAGAAAAAACAGAAAAGATAGGATGTATTTGGGTAAAAAACTAAGTATGAAAGTACTGAGAGACTTACTATCTAGGTTAGCAAATTTCAGCTACCATCTTTTCTAAATTCACACATACAGAAGTGCCATATTTGCTTATTTTTGTTGCCCACAAACAGGCTTCACAGACAATAGATGATGTCAGCTTCTTGGCTTGTAGATAAAAATTAAAGCACAACACTATTTTTATCTCACTTCCTAAGGAAGTCAGGCGTAAGCAACTGTGTTAACACTCAGCCCTCTCTTAGTATTTTTTGAATTCACAGTCAACTTCAACAAATGTTGATAAAAGGCTAAATATCTCAAATGTACAATCTGCCTGCACATTTTGGGAAAGCTGGCAGGCAGGTGTAGGAAAGGCAGTGCATTAAAGACCTCATCAAAAAGAAGGAGTGACGGCTCACTCTGAGGGGCGGTGGCTGGCCAGCATGCTGTCATTTCCAGCCCAGGGACAGCACTCGTGCCCAGAGACAGCTACAGGGGAGGAAGATGGGGCACAGCAGTACAGGGTACAAGTAACAAGCATCCATCAAGGAAAAAAAAGGGGGTGGGGGGGGAGAGAGAAAGACTTCATTAGACTTGCTACTCGTGAAACACCATCTATTCATCTCCATGTAGTAGCCTATGCTTTGTCTTGGCAGAAAGATTAGCTCAGTTGTTTAGAGAGACTTATCCATGCCTGATTAAAATGATCCTAAGTGCTCCTCACAATCTTAAAAATATGTCCCTTGGCACTAATAATTTTACAATGAAGGCTAAATTATGTTCAGATTGAATTAAAAAATTTGAGGTAAATTGCATTAGGCTATTTAATACAAATGTTCATTCTGAACAGCAATTACATATTTGTTCTCAGATCCTGTAGGAACAAGGACATAAAAGAGATCTGTCTTAACAAAATCTCCAGATGCAATGAGAAGCAAAGATGGGGGAGAACTTAACGAATGGCATCTGGTCTTCCTTTGTCCCAGTGGCTTTATTGCTGGTAACCACCATAAATTACTTTTGTATCATCAACTGGGAAGTCACACCACCATGTGTCTATTCCCATCAACCTGTTCCTGGTGCTAATTTTCCTTCACTTTCCAGATGTTCTATTTTCTTCCACAACAAACTCTAATGTTACAGTAACCTACAGTATTATCTATTCATACATCTTCTCCTTTGCTGAATTTAGATTTCCTACCCTGTAGTCAGAGTTCAATTTTTCCTCCTCCAAATACATTTTTTTCAAAGTTACATTATTTATCTTCTCCCTCTTTTCTATTTGTTTTTCTTGCCCAGGGCTTTGTTTTCATGTTTATGACATTTCTCTCTTCCTTAGTAGAAGAGAAACTGGAGACAACTTCTCTCTACTCCTCTAACATAAATACTGAGCACTCATTAGTTATTTTTCACTTATTTCCTATGTTTTCTTTACCCACTTCCATCCACCCATCCAGAAATACTAGTAGCACTGAGCAAACATGAAGAAGCTGCATCAGTGCCTGTCCACTCTACAGCAGCTGAGCTACCTGGATCTCCATTATTCCAGCACCAAAATCAGAGTCTGGATAAACTGGCAGGGCTCAGTCAGGGGCTTCAGTGCTGCAAACAACAGCAGGAAGAGTCACAATATGCAAGAGGTGAAGCAGCAATGGTTTCTTAGGAACTTAAGTGCTCACTCAGTCTCCAGGCAATGCCGTTATTGTAGGGGCCAGATGACTTCAGGTAGCCAAAAAGGCCCAGGGCGAAAGAGAGGAGGTGACCCAGAACACCACGACTGACTGAAAAAGACAGGAGCATTTGTCACTGTGCAGAGCCACACAGATGCCGTAGCTGAGTGGCCAAGGAAAGCCTCATCAATTCTTTCGCAAGGAAGGACACACTACATCTGTATTTGCAATGGCAGAGATGCAGTTGCTAATAGAAGAATGCAGTGTAGGGCAAGTGTGCTAAAGCATAAAGCAGCTTAAAGAAGGGTTACAGCCTAGGAAAATGGAAGATGAAAGAGGTTTGCATGAGAACAGTAGGAATATGCATGAGAACAGAGAACACACTATAATACTAAATTGCACTTAAATATCACTAATTTTTCAAAAAAGAACAAAATCCCTTTGCTAGGCTCACACTCAACCCACCTTGCTATATAAAGCCTAAATTATGGGCTAATCACCTCAGCCTCCCTGCACAGCTAACACTGATGAGTATTTCTGTGCACTTTTCAAAGTGGAGATACAAACCAGAAATTGACTCAATTTAGAGAACTACCCAACTAAACCACTACATTTTTTTGGTGTGTTTGTAGACTCAAAAAGATGGTAAACACACCATTAGATACACTGCCCATTTACACCAAGTCTTTCATCTTGTAGATCCTAGCATTAAAAATTTCAGTGGAAAGTGAATAAAAGGGAGAGACAAAAGAGAAGAAATAAAAGAGGAGGCAGATGTAGGTTTTCACCTCCACAGGCATCACTCAAGTTTCAAATTATGTCAAACAGCAAAGCACTAGATCTTTTTTCCTGTCCCAAACTTTTTCAGTTTTTAACTCACTGCTATTTTGTCATCTTATTACAACCCTCCCGATTTTCTTTCTAAGCCAAAGCAATAGTATTTCCCACTGTTCTATAATCAAGCTGCAAGCCTAAACATCAGGCTAAATTAAGGGTGTTTATATACCACTGAATGAGCAGAATTAAATGGTTTTCCGAGTGATAGGTACTTTTGCAGAATACCTATCCACATTTCTAAGGCATCTATCACTGCAGGATCTTCTGACAAAAAAAGCTTTGTTCTATTTAAGTCTCCAAAGACTTTCTTTTTTCAGTGCTGGAACACACTGAACAGAAGGTGGAAAAGAAAATAAATTGTCACATAAGTGCAGGCATAGGAAAATCCTGCAAATCCCACATTATGTTACTGATTTCTTCTCTGCTTTGTGCACCAAGGATTGGTATAAACAAGACAAGAATCACACGCACAGAGCAGACAGCCTGTGAACTCATCAGGGGCACACTTGAAAAGGCATGTACTCAGCAAGTAATTGCTGTGGGAAAGAAAAGGGTACAGAGGGTTACACCTACAAGGATTCTAAACGATATTGTAGGGCAAGTAACACTCAGTCCTGAATTACAACAGGCCTAGGTTTATTGCAAAGCTCCAGAAACTTTCTCCTGTTCTGTACCACAAAACATATGCAGAATTAGAACTTATGCTTGGGCAGAATATTTCAGCTGTGTATTATCATGACAAAACCTTCCATCAGAAAAATGAATTAAGAAACACAAGTCTTGGGGATGGAGTCTTTTGCCATCTCTTCTGCATGTTAACATGTGAATCATCCATGCTTATCACAAGGGCAAGAGGCATCACGCATGTCACCTATGAACTCACAACTACTCTTCAATGTATTTCCTAGTGAAAAAAATATAGTTACAGAAGGTCATTACACATCACTATAAAGACAGAAGAACAAACACCCTAGTGAGGTTTAAAGCTCTGTCAGGGACAGACTCCAGTATCCTTGATGAAATAATCACTACAATAATGAAATATATAGTTCATGCTTTATTTTGTGTTTCAGACTACACTGACACTCCTCCAAATGATTAAACTGAGTCACAATACCCTTATAAGAAAAGGTACACATCTTTGTAAGGTAATATTCATTATGAAACTATCAGTTAAATTTTTAAGAGAGATATATAAATGCCACATAATTTTTTGTTACTGATAAAAACAATGGTCTGCAGCCTGCAATGTTTGCTTACCCTTATATAAAGGGAGGTAAGAAAAATTCTCTGAACATGACAGATGTGCATTTAAATATAAAAATGCTAGAGATGGCAGAGGCACCTGAGCAGCCTCATTAGGTGGGATGAATTCCGGTCTGATGATCTCTTGCAAGGATATTTTCCACAGCTTATTTTTAAGAGACAGTTACAAGTTTTGACCTCAATACAATATAATAATGGCTTTCTGTATACAGAAGAGCAGATAAAACAATGTTTGACACTGTATTAAAAGAGGTAAGCTTCAGACCTGTAAGGGGAATTACTATTGTAAATCATTTTTTTCCTATGAATCTCTCATGTTGCTGGCCAAAGGGTGGGGAAGTTTCACATTATGGTGTGTAACACAGGCATAAAAGCTAGAGCTCTACCTGACACTGGCTGCAAAACAGTAAGTTCAGATAATATATGCAAGCAAACAAATGGCAACTGCATTTTTGCACTTAACAGGGCAAAACTTTCACTATGAAGGCTAAGAGCCTGTTTACTCAATCAAAGGGTTACAACAGAGTGGCACAGGGAACTACAAGGACAAACCATCCCTGCCGAAAGGATCACAGAAGTAGCCATGAAATTAGCCCTCCATCTCAGGCCAGTTCTGCACAGATAGAACATCAGGGACTGGCTATTCTGAACTGCCACCCCTGTCACCAGGTCACTGACAGAGGTGGTGAGGAGTAACAGTGCTGTCCCACCTCCCATGGGTATTCTCCTACAGAAAGGGGTGGAATCCATTGCAGGCCAGTGGGAAAAACTTAGAGCAAGCCCAAGGTGACCCTGAGGCCATGACAAACAGCTGACAGCTCCAGCTGCTATTTTTTTTGCCAGAAGTATATTTATGTAGTTATAACATCCATCCAGAAGCCTAAGATCAGTCTTCATTCTACATTCTTCCTCCTGGGCTGCAAAAGACTACGTCAGAAGTCATGCCTGCTCATTTGGGGATTTTACATAACTGCCCTCGACAGGCAGCATGTCAGCACACATGATGCTTTCTGAAACCATTCTCCCCTACTTGACCTCACCTAGACAGCTTCTCTGGTGGAAAACTGCAAAAAGAAAACACCAGCTGGAAACCTCAGACCCAAATATCCCACAGACGTTCAAGGCACTGTAAAACTGGACCCAGACACAAGGTTATCCAGAACACATACTGCCCAGCAAATAAAGGAAACTAGAAACGTCACTGTTTAACAGCTTGTTGGCAGACAAATTAAATACGTTAACAGGTTATCGTGGACAAACAAGGGAAAGAAAATGTCCCAGTACTTCTGCTCATGCCTAGCAATGTGGTTTCAACTGTTCCCTTCAACAGCACTGGGTGCAGGAGAGTCTCCCATAATCCACTCTTACCTTCTGCTTTTGGAGGGAGTCACAACCCAGCAAAACGTTCTAATGAAATTTAAAACTGCACTTTCACTTAAATAGGAGGCAGCACACATGAAGACTTGGCCTGCAATAAATGCTCCCTACAACAGCGAGGAAGCTCAGCAGGAGGCTAATGCCACACAGGTAACTACAGACTGGGCTGCGCCACCCAGCTGGGGCTGGTCCCCTGGGGCAGAGATGGGCACCAGCACCTCCGACTGCCAACCGCAGGAGGGTACCCTGAGGCCCACACAGTGAAATTAAACTGGACTTTTGTTTAGAAAATGAAACATATGCATGAACATCTATAAACCAGAAACTGGTACTCAGCTCAGCCAGTCAACTGTGTTACAAACCAAGGAGGATGAGTACGGACTCCCCAGCAGTGCCACTCCACCACCCAGCACACTGCAGATGGGCTCGCAGGGATGCACATCCACAACTGAGAACTTGCTCAAAAAGAGGGTGAAGGGGGAAAAAAACAAGGAAAATCCTTCACAGAGCAGATGAAAGTCAGAATAGGAGAGCAAGTACTGGACAAAGGGAGCAACCTACCTTAAAAAAAATGAAAATCTAATGCTGCAAGCTAGTATCCACTACTGCAATAAGTTAGGGCACTGCTGTAGTTGCCTTGAACAGTGCCCAATGACATTTCAATGAATTGATCCAAAGGTCACCTAGTTCTGCAAGGATTTCCACCTCATGCAGAATACTACTTTGCATCATCAAATACATTTTTCAGCAATTTCAATTCAACTTTTTACCTTCCAGAGCAGCAATTTAACATTCTAAGATTAAATAATGTTACCTCTCTGCTGGGGCTAACAAAACACTTCAGTGACAGCTCTGTTCCATAAACAGAGCTAAAAACTTCATCTCACAAAACACTTCAAGGAGATAGTTACAGTAAACATAGTCCTGGACTAGAAAAACAGAAGCCTTTAAAATAGGCATTTTGCAGAACATATTAAAAAAAGTTTCTATTAATATCTTTATTTTGTACTGCTCTGACTTAATTCTATCCATCTTCTGTTAGTATTTGCACATGTCACCAATGGCTTTAATCCTTACTTTTCCCTACAAAAGCCAGGCTGCCTGTTCTCACTGGTCACCAAGTAGTGAAAGACATGGACAGAGGGGACAAATTTACTGCTTCAGAGAGCTCACCTTTGGAGACTCAAGCTTTGAGCGCACTGAACTTCAGTCAAGTCCTTTTCAAGTATTTTTCAAAATATCATTTCTATAGCTGCATTAAACAAACAAAAAGTGTTTTTATCTCATTTAACCTACTCCTTTAACTTCGTCCTTATACCAAGCTTCACTGACGCCTGAAATGGCAAATTTGTTATTCATTGGACACTAAGCACTGAACCACAAAAGCTGCTGTTCTACAGAGGTAAGAACCAACGTTACTCCAAACAGACACTCTGTGTACTGGCTGCTTAAAACAGAGAAACAAAACAAAATCAACCACTATGTTAAACCACTGAAAAATGTCCCTAATGAACTAAGAGTACCTCTAAAGTTGAGAGAAAACAAATTTTAATTAGCTCAGTTGTTTCACAATGCCAAAAGGGAATTTGAAAGTTTTTCACCTGAAAATGGAATATACTTAAACACAAATTAGATAATGATTTTAAAAGACAGGAAGGAAACAGTTCATGCCAGAGGCAAAAAGGGAGACTACTAATTTAAAATTACTAAATAGACTTGGTCTGTCTGCAGTACTTCAGCAGGATGCATTGACTTTGGCTAGATCCATACTGCCCAGATAGAAGGCAAAAATCAAACCAGACAGACCTAAGGTATATGTAACACGCACTTCATACAGCAGGCACAAAATCCTAGGACAAGCCCTTGCTTCAGTGAGGCAAACTGAGGAAAAAGATATATTACTTCAACAGCAATTCCTCTTGTTCTATCATTTTCCTTCCTATAAGAAGCATTTAATATTTTTTTAAAATACATTTCATCTTAATTATCACTGAACTGCTATAGGTCGCTGCCTCCTGACAAGCACCATGGCCTACTCTATAGGACGCTACAGCTTGAGTAAAGCACACAGGCACAAGATCTTTGTCAGAGATATATATTTAAGGTAATTTTCCTCTACTTAAAAGACTCAGAGTAAGAAAAGCATATTTTAATACAAGAATAAGATTAAATACTCAACATTCTCTTGATAGGTTTTTCAGGTAAAACTGCACAAGTGACATTATAAAATGTAACAAAACAGAAGAACAAGACTACAACACGCTATTTCACATCTTATGATGATTCTACTTAGAATTACTACTGTTAGCAAAAAATCAAATTCATCTCTAGAAATGTGGTGCTTATTTTAGGAATAATCTTCATGCAAAATTAAAGATCCCTTTCTCAAGGAAAGAAACTTAGATAAAACATCTTGGGCTATTAGTAGGAGAGATCATTTTCTTACTAAAATGGAGCTGTATTACCAAAACAAAGGAGTAAATAATAGCAGTGGGAAATCTAAGCAAAAGCAGAGAAAGGCAGCACAGAAAATTTTGTTGAGCAGCACAATACAAGAGAGTTTAAACCTTTTATTACTAAAACCTGAAGAAGGAAAGACATGTACAGCTTTCAGATATAACAATTTCACCAGGAGAGGACGCGAACTGTATCCTATTAACATTCTAACAATGGAAAAATGCCCAAGGGAAAAGAACCTGTAACACAGCAGAAAGCAAACCTTTCAAAAAGTACTTGTGGCAATAGGCTGCAGAGAGACAACTCTCACGTGGTGTTCTCCAGCTGGCTCTGCTGAGCCCCACTCCACAGAGCGGGGAGCACCAGTGGAAAAAAATGGAGAACATGAGACAGAATGAACAATCCACACAGACAGATATAAAGGGAAAAGCAATCAGAAGAAAAACCAAAAACATTCAGATCACAGACACCCCTTCTGAAACTGCTGGGAGATGTGAGCACAGATGGGCAACTGGAGACTGATGTTTCAGAGGCTTTGTGCTGCCCTGAAGGAACACGCTCATCTGTGGTCTGCTGGTGGAAACAAAGATAAACACATCTCTAACACTTCAAAACAACAACAGCAAAAACACTGTGAGTGGTTTGGGCTTTTTCCTAGTCTAAAAATTTTCAAATAATAACTGGCATCAAAAGAGAACCTGAGTGTTTTGTCTCATTTTATCACCATGGTTTGTTATCAAATTGTGTGGCTTCTCCATGAAGCAGAGTGCCTCCTGCAGCAGTGCCAAACACAGCCTCTCCAGGAGGACTTCTCCCATGACAAATGCATACTTCTCCTACAAGGAACCCACACTGAAGGGAAACATGCATCTCTAGCACCCCAAATCCATAGACTATCCAATTCTATCAACACCACTTGACTGATTTTTTAAGAAGTCTCAGAGGATATGGAGACAAAACCAAGTCAAAACAGATTAGCAGGTTTTTGACACAGCCAAAGAATGAAGGGTAGCTATAAAAAGGCCACTGGTTGCACACAACATTTTTCAAATATTTATAGAAAATAGTTGTTGGAAAGCTGCAACAGGCACACCTCTCCCTAGAGAGGAGCTGGAGCCGAAAAAACCCAAAACCAACCAAACAAAACCCCAAACCCCATTACTGGAGAACGCACAACACCCCTTCCCACACCGCTGCTGCTAAGGCTGGCTGAATAAAGCCGTTCACGCCAGCGCACGTGGGCTCTAACGCAAGGCACTGCACGCCCGTGGGATCCCAGGAGCACACGACGTGCTCACTCACTACTGTACAGCCCGCTTCTCGCTCTATTAATAAAGATGGGAGTTTTTTGAAAACTGAAGGACAAAAGTAAATATTCAGGAAGCCCACCGAGTGCTCACACTTTTTTTCCTTTTCCATGCATGCTATGCAACAAGACTTCATGTATAAATACTTTCACTAAAGCACAGAAAACAGCAGCTCACGAGAAAAAATATACAACTTCAGATAAGTTCAGGACCCCCTAGGTCTACTTTATCCCTGAAACACACAAGCACACATCAATACTACTGCTGAACTACCACAAATACACAAAAGGCAATGAAATAGAGTATCTACTCAGGCCCATAATTAGAATATGTATAAAATATTTAATTATGGATGTCAAAGAGAAAAATTAGGGATTAGTTATTTTTATTGTTTCCACTGTAAATTTCTAAGTATCAAGTATTTAATATAGTTATCCTCCTCTTAAGTCAATTTGCTTTAGAGTAGCAGATTCTATAACCAAATAAGTATATGTTTCCAATCCTCCAATGCTTCGTTTTTCTTTAAAATAGTAATAATAGTGACTACCCAACGAGAAGAGTGGGTTCTTGTACGTCCCAGAATGCACAGGCAGCCCATTACACCACCCATTCTACTCAGAATTAGGTTCATTTTGGAGGAGGAAAGGAAGTTTATTTACTTGAACAAGCCTTACAGAAGGCAAAAATAATCAGACTGCAGAACACAGAACTAAGTTTTGTCTTACAAAAACAAATACAATGTTTATATACTTACCTACACTTTATTCAGAAGTATGGAAAGCCACAAAACCTTAACAGTTTTAAAGACAGTTTAAAAATCTTATTAAAGGCATATGGAAATTTAAAGAAGAAAGTTGGATGTTTTGAAGAAGAATCCTGGTCTATGTGATGAGATGCTGGCATATTTGGTTGCCTCAGGTTGATTTTTCCACACAATTCAGTATTTTAAAAGAAAAAGCGCTTCCTCAGGATGAAGACTTATACAAGACTTCTAAAAGAGATAAAATCTCTACATCAGGAATACTCAGGTGACTTAATAGTCTTGGAGGCCTAAGACAAATACAATGGCAGTATTCACAGACTGAGACTTGATTAGCAAATGTCAAGGTCTGACAGAAAGCTGCTAGCAAAGCTCTTTTACAGAGCAGACAGGACACCACAATGGGATGTTGTGTATTATTAAATCAGAAAGGTTCCCACTAACTGTAATCACTTCTCTCTCTTTGGTCACCAACTATAAATAGCATCCCCTGAAGCATTAGGAAACACAACATGCTAAGTGGAACCTCTGCTAAAAGAAATCAATTCAACCACAAGCCCGTATTTTGGTGTTGGCAAATAGCTTCTCGAGACATAAGATACAAAAGCAGACACATAAATGCTGTACACACTAGGAGCTCAAATAATGCAGGCCTCAAGAAGAAGCAAGCATGAAGCTTGCTAAGAAAGTAAAAATGGGTTTAGTCCCAAGACATAAGAAAGTAATACACTGTTTACCTGGTCTCATTCTGTAATGGACAAGCCTGCTGAATTAATTTTCAAAATGAAGCTTCCACCTACATACACTTCTGCGTTAAATCCAGGTCTAAGACAGTGGCCAGTGAGGATGATAATTTGTTACTAGACAGAGACAGAAGCACAGACTTAGCATTGGGCTAAAAATTCCAGTCACACAACCTTAGAAGCCTATGGCACACCCATCCAAATCTTTAAACTACCTCATTAGAGGTGTTCATGCAATGGCCAGTATTTTTCACCTGGGAAATGGCTCGCAGTAGCTGGCAGTGACTGAGGTGAAGAGATGCCTACTGACATAGAGTGTAGTTCCTTAACAATTTGACTCGTGAAACTGCATTACAGAAATTGATGAATTACAATAATAATAGCAGGTTGTGATAGTAGGGAAGGAACTGTAAGAAATATTTTCCCCATCTAACGAAGCATGCATCTAATATGCCATTGTATTTATTTTTTGCAAGTTTAATCATGTTAGAAAGTATCTTACTATGCAAGTATTTCTACCAAATAAACTAACATAAACTAAATAAAAAAGTTACACTTTTTGAGAAAGTGAATTATTCAATAAGAGCCAGAGTGGTAGATTTACTAACCTTGCAAAGTAAAAATGTATTATATATCTACACTATTAAATATTTTATTTAAAGAAAAAAATCCAACAACAAAAACAATCTGTAGTGAATCAAGAATACAGTGAGTGCACTTCTAATAAGAATGCTGCTTTGATGTGCATTTGTGTTATCGAAGCAAAAACTTATCCCCTGAACAGAAAAGAAACAATACTAAACGTCACCTAAGAACAAATCACACACACCCCACAACCCTCTGCAGCCCCCAGTCACCTTGTCTGCATTTCACAGGACCAATCCATCCAAAAGCAACAAATGCAACATGTAGTGTCTGCTTGAACTTTGAGATCACATCCAACAATATTTCCTGTACCATTAAAGGCACATAGTTACACCGTAATTTGCAGAAGTTCATTTCTTCCTACACAGTAACCAAAAAACAATCTTGAGGGCAACTCCTAACACTCAGTTATAGACAATGTGTGAAAAGGGAAAGCTGGAGAGAAGATGTTGAGGGGAACTGTTAAAACAAATATTTCGCTAACTATCCTTCAAAATTATGACAAGCATCTCCCAAGGAAGATGGTACACACACCAGTGCCTGAAAGATTTAACACCCTGAACCGGAGGAGAAGTTTGGACGAAAAAAAAACCCAAACAAAAAAACAACATAAAAAACCTCTTTATTAGAAGTTCTTGTAAAAAAGCTAATATTTCTCTATATATCATATATAAAACAAAAACACGCAAAGTAGGCAACTAACAGGTAATCCTACAAAAGTTGTTTTGATCTCTCATCTTTTTAGATAAACTTCAACCGCCAGAGACTGTCAACCATTCCTTATGGCAATCATTCTCCATGTCAGTTACCCCACCTTTTCAAATAAAATAAAATAAAATAAAATTTGCAATCTTAAACACTGAATTTTTCTTAAAATACTCTCAAGTCCATCCAAAGTTTGGGGGGGAAGGGGAGGGGAAGTGACAGAAATCAACTCTTACCCAGATGAAGAATCCCCTGTCTCCAGTAACAAAGCTGAGAAGGAAAGCTACTCTGAATTCTTGCTGTGAATCCTGTTAACGCTAAAATCTAAAGTCTATACATCCTAAAGAAGATAAATGTCCATCCTTCCCTTAGCCAGCTATTAATGTGAACAAGCTTCTGAAGTGAGTGGTTTTGCAACCATTGAAATGAAACAGTCAAGATCTCTCAGCAAGATCTAAAACAATGCCATATGGTAAGTAATGGGGGATTATTTTTTTTTTTTAAATTTCCAAGAACACTTAGAGGCATTAGTTCAGATCTTAATGGAATTTGCCATAACTCTTGTCCTTCTCAGGAATCACCGCCCATTTTATCTATCTTTATCAGAAAGGCAACTGCTGCTAGAAGAGACAAACATTTCTCAAAAATTAGGTACTTCTTCACTCTCAGGCATGCTCAACGAAACAGGACAGAAATTTGCAGCCTGAGTGGAGTAGTGCTCCTCACCCTCTCACCTGCAGTGCAGCACGCAGTGACACCAAGAAATCTTATGAAAGCACCCCCAATTCAGGTGAAGTTTGCAAGGCAAGTAACAGAAACCACAATTACCAACTGCCATTTGCAGTTAATGTACATCTTAAAAAAAAGCATCATCATGGGCCACAAATTAGCATCATATTAGAGAGATCACAGAATAGTAAAGTATCATTTATTTATGTATCATGATCTTCCAAAGTAAAATCGAGAACCAAAGACATTTTTAAAATATCAAAATTAAACAGAAAAATAAAAGCATGTTGAGCATGGAGGAGTTTGCTTTAACTTTTGAGAAAAAAGGTTTTGCTTAAATTATTTTTTTAAATGAAAATGATATAGCTGATATAGCAGACCCAACTTGCATATTGCCTTGATCTAGCCCTGTAAATGTAGCCCTGTAAATTTACAGAAAGCATAGCTGAGGCAGACATTAGAGATATTTTCCTCCTACATCTCAGTCACCTTATTAAAATGAAACCTCAGTGCAAAATTCAAACCTAGTGTAATAAGTGTAGCTAATTTTTTTCTCAAAGAAAACTAATTAATCCCAAAGCTCTATCAAAGCTTAATATAAGCTTGTACAGGGTTAGGAAAAGCAAGAAGCTTTGAGCTTCTCTATGCTTCACACTCTTCATATATCAGAGTTCGTTAGGGGAAGAAAAAAAAAAAAAGAAAGCATCTCAAACAAATAACAAAGAAAAAAGCTACACCCAAGAAAATTTAAAAAGAAGGCCAAATTAGTATTGCATGTGCCTTCAATTTTTTGACTCCTGTTTTTAAAAGCAGTGTAATCTCAATATTGCTGCATTTAATTCTGCAAGAATTCCCACCTGATCCCAAGTGCAGTTGAATGTAAAACCTTTCCCCAGAACAAGGCAGAAACACTGTTAAAATACAAAACTTCTCTGCTGGGCAATTTGCCAGAAAACAGCTCTGAACCTCTGGATTTCTTTCCAACTGTGTGAATGCAAAACACGAGAGGAAGAGCCTGCTGTGCCCGTGTTCCCCTCTCACCCGTGTACGCAGAAGAGCAGATGAAAGGCACCGGGCAGCATCTTACACACCACAGAGCCTTGACTGCTGCTGAAAACAGAGCCAAGGGGAAAGACCTTGGATGGCTTCAGGGGCACTTGAGAGGTGCAACTGACCCTGTCTTATCTCTGGCAGCTCGCCTTACCAAGTCATTTGAAATGTTGGCGTTTACTGCTTGAACTGAGACAACAGCTCCCCAAGGAAGAGCACACGGTAGCTCCTCGGCTGTGACCCCAGTCCTGCAGCCCAGAGCCCCAGCGCTGCCCAAGGCGGGCACAGCCCGGCCCCAGCGCTGCCCAAGGCAGGCTCAACTGGATCCCAGCGCTGCCCAAGGCAGGCTCAGCCCGGCCCCAGCGCTGCCCAAGGCAGGCTCAACTGGATCCCAGCGATGCCCAAGGCAAGCACAGCCCAGCCCCAGCGCTGCCCAAGGCAGGCTCAGCCCGGCCCCAGCGCTGCCCAAGGCGGGCTCAGCCCGGCCCCAGCGCTGCCCAAGGCGGGCTCACCAGATGTGGAGAGACCCTGGTGCCCCTAACACCCACCACCAGGCATTTCCTGGCAGACAAAAGGTCTTCATGCGATAAATAGGAGTCTGACACCAGAAGGCAAAGCCCTCGCAGCACCAGTCTTTCCCAAGGCTGCTGGCCAGCCGGCAGCACCCAGCCTGCGCCTGCTCCTGCGTTCCGCTCACACCTGCACCGCACACAACTGTCAATTCATCTCCACGACCCCTCCAGAGCCATTTCCAAGCATTCTTCTAGAAAACTGTCTTCAGCTCCCCTACTTTAAGAACTAGAAAGTAATAAATTGGACTGTTTTCTTGCTGTCAAGGCTCTCACAGGTTTTGTTGGTTCACGGCATACCTGGTAGACGTAATGCACCGACACGAAGTGCAGTCGTCACGAGCTATAGCACAGACAAGCCTTATTATGGCTAAATTACATCTCAGATTCTATATGACAGAAAGCTTCCCCTCTATTATTACCAGAGCAGCACAGGAACAGGAGAGAAAAATAGCAGAATATAGCCAGCTCCTTCTGGAAGAGTGGGGAAAAACAACAGTCGAATAAATGGGCTGGATGGAGAAGATGACTGATTGCATTTCAAACAGGTTACTTAATAGAATAAAAGACGATGAAATGAAAATATAATTTACCATTATAGTAATGATTACATTTACCAGTCAGAGCTGGTATGTGAGAAAGCACAGTGCTCAAGAACCACTGACAGCAGTACTTTGATAAGCACTAAATTCTTAAGAAAAAAAAAAAATTAAGTGGAAATTGCAGGGGCACATATGTACATAGTATATATACATATTATTAAAACCATAGTAAAACCTAATAGCTGGAAACAGTGATAAATACATTTAGATAAAACTTATGCTAAACTGTGAGAATAATTAATGTTTGAAACTAATTTATTTACTGATTTGATGATTCTTCTAAGTGTTCAAATTACAGTTTAATGCCTCTAAATATATTTTAAGAGTAAACACTCTTCAGTATCATTTTGCTACAACAACGAAAAAAGGGAATATATGAGGACACTTGCTTGGATTTGCATAGTACCAAAAAAGAAACATTTTATCTTGGCAAGATTCTTGCTCCAAACTAATCCAAACAAGATGTTTCCACAAAATCTTTCTCCACCAAATCATGTCAACTTAAGTGTTTTTCTATGTTATAAATGTAACTGCACACTGAAGAGTTATACCTGTGGACAACATAGGAACTTCTGGCCTCTCATCCGATGAAGGGATTTCCTACATTGCCTCAAAACAGCAGAGCCTGTCATGTGGTATGGGACACCCAAAGAAAAAGCACCTCAAAATACCTGAGCCATTTACATGGCAACAGTGAACCATCAAATTATTTGCAGTGAGTCATCTCTATGTCAAATCCCTGACAGCAAAGACTAAGCAGGGGTGGGTACAATGTCCAGGTTTTAAGATCTTAGAAATACAATTGCAAGACAGTCAGCAGACGCTTTCAGGAGGTTCCTTCCCATGTACTTGCCACAGATATATTTCACTGTGCCACATGGGTTCAAAACCTTATTTCTTAAGGCAACAATTTAAAAGTAACTTTTAAAAAACTATTTCAAGTAATGGATATAAACAATCCTTTATACTATAAATTCAAATAGATATTTTGTTTTGTTTTATTTGGAGAAAGAGGGCATATCCCTTAGTTCTGATACAGGACCACCAACACCGACCTCCGTGATACAAGTAACAACCTATGTTTAATAATCCAATGTTTATCTGCAAGCTTGCTGAAAATCTGAGCAAACCTATTAGTAGTATGGTTCTGCTTCAGTTAAAGGCTATGGAGAGTTAGCATAGGTGGTAAACTGCAGTATTTTTTTTCTTCATGGTAAATTAACATCAATCTGATCTCCAAACATAACACTAAAGCCTGTGCCTGCTCAGATTGATACAAATGACAAAAATTCCATTCAAACTCTACAGGCTCTTAAAATCTTTTATCTTAATTAAAACTAAATAAAAAAATTGTAGATGAGAAGAGTCATGGTATGAAATTAAATTATAGTGGAGCTGCTTTTAGCTGGAACATAATAGTTATAAAGTTGACAGAGCAACTGCAGGAATTCTCTATTTAAACGTACTTCAGTGTGACAATTCACCCATTAGAATACTATTAGGAGAAACAAGACACTAAACATTGACTCTGAGGATAAAAATATCTTTTGGTGATCTAGCCCATAACTGTAACATATGTGCAAATGTTCCACAAATCAAGACACTGTACAAATTCAGGCTATTCACAACAGATCACACTTTTTGAATAGTTTTTAAGGCTGTTTTTGTATCATAGTCACATTAGCTTCAGGATAACATGTAAAGAATGGACTAGACTGAGGATGATGTAAGCAGAAAGTATCCTCTAATAGTGAAACAAACTTAAGAGTGTACTTATTTAACCTTCCATGTCTTCCAAACCGCAACCTCCCAGACTAATAGATCCTTTAATTTCTGAGCTCCATCTTCAGGTTTTTGTGTATGACAGCTTTTAATAAACATTAAAATGTTAGTTAATTAGAACTAATTTCTTTTAAAAAGTTCCCAAAACTTTTTTTTTTCATTTCCAGAGTTAAGGAGAAAGAAATTCTGGAGAACTGCAGGAAACATTTTGATTTCTTATACACTACCATGGACATTAGCGACTGTAAGGCAAGAGACTCCTCAGTATACTGCAGCTATGCACCGAAACCAGCTTTCTCCTGCTGTTCTAACAGACATATTTCTGAACATAACAAAAATATTCTGAAGGCAACACTTATAATAAACACCCACCACAAGCAAAAGGAATACATATTGACGTGGTTTCTTCCATCCTGATGTGAAACCATGCTGAGATCCAACAATAACAAGAAACACAGAAGGTGGAGTTTGTCACTGTTCTTAGCTGCATTTTTGACATCTGTTTCACAGCCCTTGGAAAGCCCATTTTCATTAATCTATCATGAGAAAGGACAGGAGATAAAATTCCCAAGCTGCAGAGGACATTAGGAAACCTTCCTAGCTGACTGTACATTAAGAAAGAACTGCAACAGCCAAATTATGTTACTGTGAATAGACGGAAGATGCTGTAATTCTGTTCCTCCTTTTGTCTTAATGGAGTTATTTATGTTGCAATCTTGAGGGCAGACCACTTACCAAAGACATTACCTGACACAGAAAATGCAGACTGAGAACAGAAGGTGATATGCTGCTCCCATTCAGCAGGTCTACGCTTCTCTGACTTCACCTCCAAATTATCCTTCGTAAAAGTGGAAGAGCTTTAAATTACTTAAAAGCATAGCCTTTGTAGTATTTATGCATTTTAAAAATCAGAACAAAAATGTTTGCCATTCAGTATCGTTAAAACATAAACACAACAGGCTGCTTCAGAGTTTAATACATTCCTAAGATTAGTATCCTAAATCAAAGAGGGACAACATGCTGGCCATATACAGCTGCCACAGAAATAATGTACGCTCAGCACACTGTTAATAACTGGGCTTATTTTATTTAAAAGATTAATTTCAAGCACCCAGCCTGGAAAGCATTAATCTCAATTTATATGACAAGATTCCAAACTGTCTTCTCTCATACACAAGCAAAAGCAACACTAAAAACAAATACAGCATCTGACAGTAACAGAAGCTTGCGGAGAAGAGGGAATTAAAACAAGAAAGAGAGGGAAGACTTGTAACAAAAAAAAAATAAAAAAATAATGGAACTATTCATTATATAGATGTAACTCATGGGAGATTTTAAAACATACAAGTTTTCTGTTCTTCTGTAGTACACAAATACTCTGTGTTCATCATATTTGCTACTGAGGAATAAAAAGAAAGAGGTGACTAAAGAGCACCTACCTGCCTTATGCAACCCTGAGTTACTAACCCCAAATTCTAAGTTTACAGCAGTAAATGTTAGAAAAGTACCTTCAAGCATGAAGGACAATCTGTGATATGAAAGTGTGCTAGTCCTCACTTTGTACAGAAACACAGTGGTCAGCTATTTGAAAGAGAAAAATAATTGTAACTAGCTCCTCTGGATTAACTCAATCATCAAAAAGCCCAATTTTATTGATTCATGTGGAGGGAGCTGTGTGTGTAGAAAGAGATTTCACTTCCGAGCCTACTTTGAAGTCTAAAATAGAGTAAGTGTGGTGGTCTCAGCACAAGTCCCTCCAAACACTGCTAAAACTCATCTCAAGTAATCGGGACCAGCTGACTTCCTGGTAGGACGCGTGAGAAGAAATTGTGTTTCTCCAAACAAGACCAGCAGTAGGGAAAACAAAGCGCTGACAACTTTACAGCACGGTTAACGGGCGTAGAGGGTCTGCACTGGTTTAAGGAACAGAGAACAACCACCTCATTGCCTTCAGGATGTTTATTATCTAGCATCATAATTAATGCCGTTTCAGTTAAACTGCATATGGGAAGGCAGCAGGAATTAAGAGTAAATACCAAAACTCCTGTCAAAAGGAAAATTATTTCAGCAAGCTACGAATACTTGTCATTATCACTGTGACTGTAGTTATTAGGCTTTGACTTGTTCTTAACAGTTTTCCTTTAATCTCAGCATGATAAACAGGAAGACTTAAAGTTTGTTCAGTTTTCCCACTCAAGATGAGGCAAGAGACATTCACATTTGTAGGGATTTACAGAAATCATTATTTTCCAGCCAGGGTTTAAACACAATCCTACAAAATACTTCTCATTTGAGGATGTTTTCAGGGAACAGGAAAGGTTTTGGGAGCCAACACATCTCTTAATTTGCAGGCTACTTTTATGAAGTAAATACTCATAGTATGAAGGAAACCAAGATAATAGTCCAGCTTACCACACTCTTTGTGGTTTAACCACAAGAAATAAAAAGCAGTTAGCCCACAGGAGAATGTCTGTATGCAGTGGTTCCACGCTTGAACCAGAACTATCTCAAAGACTGCTTTAGCTATGACAAAGCAAGAAACAAAAGACCTTGCTTTATGTATAATTTAGTACATTCAGCATCCTACTTTTGATGCTGTGGGACAATGATTTTCACCAGTTGGCATCCATTGAAAAAAAATACATACATGTTGAATGATGCTGTATATAGCCCTTGAGCTACAGGCATACTTTTCTGCCTATCCAGTAAGATACCTTGTATTATCTGTAAGGATGTGCATCCTTCACTTCCACCACCTAGTACAAATTTATTCCTCCTTTGTTTTCAATTTTATCATAACTAGAAAATGATAACATTTTAGTTTATTCATTTCTGCTCCTCTGTTTTATCAAGCTGTCCTGATAAAGAAGGAAAAAGTTCTTCAGCCATCATCGACAATGAGTTAAACCAGAGAACTAAAGAACAAAAGAGAAGGCTAACGAGGGATCACACCACTGCTGAAATTGTATACAAAAACCAGAGGAGAAGACAAACTCAAAAAAACTTGTAACAAAAAGACAGTCACAGCCAAATCAACACTTGGCTTTATTTCAACCCAAAAGAAAAACAAACTTCAGCCCAGGGAAGAGCAAACACTGGGAAGGGTGACCATTTGCAGGCAAAAAAGGTCAGACATCTGAACAAACTTGCTGGGGCAGGGGAGCTCTCCAAACACTTCCTTTTGGCAAACACTTTCCCACTTACAAGACACTTTCCCCTGTGAAAAGGCAATTACATTTACCACCTTCCAAGTGTATGCAAGGTGCCATTGGACACCCGCTATCTCCTTATCGTATTTCTAAAATTCACCCCACAACAGATGTCTCCAAGGTTTACATCAGCACATCCTTAAGAAACAGGAGAAGAATAAGGCTTGCTCAGGCTATGGGTCCACTTTGGTTGAGCACACTTGACCAGCCAGGCACAAACATGAAGGTTTTCTTTCCCATCACAAAGTGCTCAGACAAGGGAAGCATAACCAGTAAGTTAAAATATAACACTACTGTCACTGTAGCACTTAAATTAATATTATTTCTTACAAACCTTGACATCAGAAATGAAGTTAAAATGCGCTAAATTTGGAAGAAAGGTTATTTGGGGACAGGGGAGAGAAGGAGAAAGCCTATTCAGAGGCATTCAGTAAAACGCTAAACTAATTTACAGACAGATAAGCATTTCAGCAAACAGAAAATAATTTTAAATTATTCTTCTCCAATTATATGAACATGTAGAAACAATAAATTCAACAAAGACATTGGAATAGGGTCACTTTCCTCCCAACATTACCAGCCTATGGGAAACAGATCCTAGCAATTCAAATTGCTTGTTCTTAAAAATTAAATTTAAAGAATAAGCTACGAGAGATCTCCAGTGGATGACGCCTGAAGTTCAATTATGGAGCACTTCTGTTTTCAGAAGACAGAACGACTGGGGGAAAAAACCTTAAAGATGACAAAATAAATGTGATTCAGAATCAGAATTCAAAGGTATTTGCAGTGCATTAGTTTCATTTCAGTGCAACAACGAAAGAATCACAGAATCACAGAATATTAGGGATTGGAAGGGACCTCGAAAGATCATCTAGTCCAATCCCCCTGCTGGAGCAGGAACACCTAGATGAGATCACACAGGAAGGCATCCAGGTGGGTCTTGAATGTCTCCAGAGAAGGAAACTCCACAACCTCTCTGGGCAGCCTGTTCCAGTGCTCTGTTACCCTCACCGTAAAGAAGTTCCTTCTCAAGTTTAAGCAGAACCTCCTGTGTTCCAGCTTGCACCCATTGCCCATTGTCCTACCATTGGACACCACTGTGAAGAGCCTGGCTCCATCCTCCTGACATTCACCCTTCATATATTTATAAACATTAATGAGGTCACCAATCAGGGCAAGTCTTTTTACTTCAGTGACATTTTAATCAGAAGGAAAAAAGGAAAAAACTCCTGTCAATCAAATTAGTTCTTAGAATATTAAAAGTTCTTAATTTGCAGTACAATTCAGTGAGTAAATAAATATGTTAAAGCAATGCAATTTGACTTTAAGCATCAAGTATGTAATAAAATCTCAGTTTCAAATTACCGAGGACACAGACAAAATTTCCTACTTCTCCACACAGGTGCAGCACATTGTTCCTACACACAGGAACAGCCATCTGATGAACTGAAGAGCACACACAGCTCACGTGGCTTTAACCACTACATATTCAAACAGACTGAAATTTGACAGGGATTTTGCAAAGTCCTCAAACAAGAGGGCAGCCAAAGGCAAACCACAAGTTAACAGGAACTGTCCCATCAGGCTGACGTAACGTGACAGGCGCAATTATGCACCTCTGATATCCAACAAATCAATGACCAAGGAAGGTTTTTGCAAGATTAAGTAAAAGCGACATTAAATTAATAACTATAAGGTAAGACAATGTATTACACTTGTGCAAGAGGTTTGTGATTTAGACAGTTTTCTCAACACTTGTTTAGCAGTTGCCCATGCTCATTTGCACAAAGCTGAAAACCAGATTGTTACAGAGCTCCATTTAGTGCCAGCTAAATTCTGATCTATTTTGCAGCAGTCTCAGCCATAACAAGCATTACTTTACAAAAAACTCTTCTTATAGTCAATTCTCTGATGACTGTTTTCAGTCCTCTCAGTGTGCAACGTGGCACAATATATGCATGATCAATCAAACCATTAAAAATGTAATTGATGTCGAAACGGCAAGATTAATGGGGTTATACTTCTGAAGTATCTCAGAATTAAACAAGTTCTATCATGAAACAAGCTAATTCCACAAGTTGGACTGGAGATTACAGGAGCTCCATATTCAGTTTGTTGCTTATCTTTAAGACTATTATTCTAGGGAAAAAAGATTGCAGGTGTTGTACAGCTTTGGAAAAGGCCTCTGAAAATATTTCTCTATGATACACAGAAAACAAACACTAAATGCAAAACAGATCTCCTCTTAAAAAAAGGTACACACTAATTCCAGGGCTGGTTAAGTACTAAGGTCTTGGGATCTCTGTTTTTTACAACTCACAAAATAAAACAAAACAAAATAAAAAAAGAAATAAATAATACAAATCCAAGATAACGTTTTAAGAATTTTTAGCACTTTGGTTATTGTATCTGCCATGTATCTTAGTGGAAGGTATCTACTTTTGCCCCTAGGCAGAACACTTAAAATTCCTCTCTATCTGAAGGCTGTATACCTGTTAGAAATTATTTATTCACCTTCTGTTAGACAAGAGTATTGCTTTACAACATAAAATACAGCCCCTACTAGTTATCCATTC
Source organism: Caprimulgus europaeus (assembly GCA_907165065.1). The sequence continues at coordinate 45,250,547 of OU015530.1, read as the reverse complement.
ACCTTTCTAAAAAGACATAACAGGTTTAGGATCTGTTTTTGTTTTACACGAACTTTAGAACCTATATAGTTCCCTTCCGATAAAGACTCGGACGTTGGGAACTCTAAAGGTGGACCTTCACACTGTCTCCACTTCAAGTCCACCCCCAACTGATTACCAAAAGGGAACAAGCAATAACTCAACATTCATAGCAGTAAAAAAGAGACAATAATTGCTGTTTTCCTACAACAGCAACACAGTGACTTCACAGACAAACATAAAATAGTTTTCAACTGTCAGGTAAAGGAAGACCATCCAGTTTCCCTCCTGCAGCATGCCAGTGGCCTCTTTCCATTTCACCAAGATCTTAAGGCCAGCTCTGATGGCTCACACTCCTTGGGACTGAAAGGCCCCTAAATTTCCAAGAGGCAGGACAAACACGCACAGAGAGGATGCAAATTTGCTGTATTTCTCTCCTACCAGGTTTGGGGCAGGGAATTCTCCATGGAGCAGCAGACTCCAAGCCCACCATGTAAAACTCTGGGAACAAATACACAACCCGAATCTGCAAGCACTCTCCCACAGCAAAACCACAGCCTGCTGTACATTTCATGCCCCGTAGTACCCCTGCTTGATAAACAGCACAGTCATTTCACAAATATTATAAAATTTTAAATCTTCCACACATTTCTGCAGTCCAGTATTTACATGGTAGCTTTGTATCAACTGCACAAGAAACACTATTTTAAAATTATAGTTTTGTGTCAGTTGTTTATTGGCTATTTGTATTAGTTCCATAGAAAATAACTGATTGGCATGATATTTTTAGAATATAAACATAAAATTATTATACCAGAAATTCTGCCAGCTATAGGCATATTATATCAGACAGAGATAAAACTCATCAGGCTCCAGCCTGCCACAGCCTCAGATGGTATCAGCGACCAACTTCAGAGCACACAAGTGGCTTTGAAAGGAGAGACTGTGACATGAGCTTGCAGGTTAAAAAGGAAAATTCAAGCCCTTAAAAGGGATTACAGTGTCAAGATAAATGAGCACAGGTGTCACTGGTTTATCTGGAATTAACATCAGAATTTGGGACTTTCAAGAATTTAGAATGTTTAGAAGTCTGTACATAAATTAATTTAGTGAAGGAAAATAACCTGTTAAAGAACTTCATTACTTAGGGGTTAAGTTTCTCCACCACAGAACCAAAGATCAAGAACTAGACAAAACACACAAAGATATTCCTTCCCAGGGATCAGTGTGTCCACAGAGGCCAGGGTTAACCCTTAGGCTTTTTTGCTTTCAGCACACTTGCAATTCTGTTCTGACTTCAGTTTAGGTAGGAAATGAACAATCTCTGCGTTACGGCACCAAGCAAGAGGCCTTAAGGAGAAAAAGAGAAACTCCACTTCTTTGTAATGGAAAAAATACTTTCCAGCAATACAAAACTAACATTTTCAGACACTTTAATGCTTAAGTATACAGATGTGATTTGGCACGTGTTTGCCTAAAAATAATATATTTGAAATTCCTTGTAAAAAAGACCCTCCAATTACATGCTTGAAGCCTACTGAATCATTTACTTCTTCAAAGAGGACAGGAAAATAACCCAGTCATATCTTTCACACACTTAAATGCTGAAACAGAGGTTTTAAATATTGAGTTCCCCTATCTTGATTTCACAGTGCCATCCCAGCATGTTACTTAATCTGAATAATAAGCATGTGTCTCAAGACAGCAGGTCCCCTCTGACTTCTGAGAACAACTGAGAGTTGTATTATTCTCGCTGATACACTGAGCTGCACTCCTTACAGGGAAATTTTGATTCCTCTCTGTGGATGTCTACTTTATGAACTGAGAAGCACAAAAGAAAATGACATTTTTTTTTTTTAAAAAGGAGACCCCCATTACTCTCATTGAGCACTTGTTACAAATGGCATATGTACCTGGCATGACAAGTCCCCATCCAAAACTAGAAATATAATGAAACTATTTTTAAAAGTTTTAATTTCAGATAGCTAATCAAAATTATGATAATGAAAACAGCAGATTTATAGTAAAAAAAGTTGTAAAAAAGTTAGCTTGCATGACGAGGCATAAATTCTTTAATAAAAATAAAAATATATATTTCTTAGTTTGGAACAGTTTCTTAATTTGATATTTAAACACTGTTTGTCTCTTTCTAGCACACTTACATTTCAAGGTGATACATCTATTTCATAAATATTCATCCATGTTAACCTTCTATATCAAACATTTAATAAGCAATGTGTAATTCATAAACAGAGAGGGACGGAAAGAGAAGGAGGAACAGAGACACTACATTTGCCTAGAATCTTCACAACAGCATTTTTGGCTTCTGTTTTTTTTTGCATGTATCCTACAGTTCTCAATATTCTGCAGTGTATAAAGTCAGAAGTCCCCAACCATTCTCCATTATTTTAAGAGAGGATGCGTGTGTGTTTATATATATATACATACATATGCATATAGGTATAGGTGGGAATTGTCATTGTTACTAGAAGGATTATTGAAATTTTAAAAAGGTAAGAACAAGGATATTATAACATAGCTGAGCATATCAGCAAACGGTTAATTTACCCTATTCAGAAGGATATTTTTCATATAGCAAAAGAGAAAAGAGAAGAGCAGAAAATAAATAGTCAAGAGGAGTATAAAGGATCACTTGAAATGGAAAATGTCAGAAGTAAATTGGTAGGACTTTAATTGCAACAAGAAGCTCCTGAAAATATATTCATTTCAAAACCACAGTATTTAACTATTCAAAGCAAGGAAAAAACAAGAACAGTTTGTCTAGAAAGCAGACAAACCTTCAGTAGTCTGTAGGGATTTCTACGCATCAATCAGCATGAGGTAAGAAGTCCAACTGAATGAGAAAATAAACGGTGTTCATAAATATCAGATTTTTTTATAAGCATTAAATTCTGTAATGAATGCATAAGCAGTACTTCAATAGGAATACAAATAAAACTAGAATTACTTACTAATAATCTAAGAGCTAATTTAATCTTATCAAAATCACAGAAGAACAGCCTCACAAAGAAAATGCTTATATATCTTGGTTAGCAGACACAGTTGAAAAGATAAACACAAACCAGAATTAACAATACTAACACTTGCTTACAATTATTTTTCTTTCACTAGAGCAACGTTCTTCCACTCCCTAACGACAAAGTTAAAACAGAAGAAAGAACCGAGATGGTAAACGCCAAAGCAAAGACTTTTAATTTTGTTAAATCTAAAAGCCTTCTGCTGTCTCTCCACCTGCCCAGCTGGAGTTTCAGTGCCCATCACTGAACAATTTCCAGTTAAAAAACAATGGTAGGATTAAAGCTGACAGTGGACTCTGACTGTTCATCCACCAATTAAATATAGCCACTTCTGAGCAGAAACACAACATGTGTTTGTTGTACCTTGTCCCTGACACAGCTACCGCTGCTGAACACATCTGTATGAGTAAGATACAGAATAAAACAGAGAACAACACTGGACAGGGGTGACTGTGCTAAAATGCCCATTTTGCATCTAATATTCCATGTCACACTGTACACTTGCACTGGAGGTACTTATCAGCTGGTTTTCCAGAAACTGCAGAACGCCAAAGCATTGTTTATTATCTGTGTACAAAACCTTTACTTTCAGGAAACGAGCAGAAAGGAGCATGAGAGACATCAGTGAAGTCACAGGCAGTAGCTAGAGGTGGGGAACAGCAAGCAGTAACAGAGAGGTGACAGAATAATATCGCCTTATTTACTTTCATATCCAGACTTTGTAAAGGAGTATCAAACAATGTAGAGACTTTATTGCAATTTCCAAAATGACTGGGGAAAGCTTTAAAACAATGACAGAAGCTATATTAAAAATGCGAAAGATTTCAGACCTCAGAATTTGAGCTGGATAAGGGGCAGTATCAAAACTATTGAGTATTACATTTTTAGGTTTATCTGTTGTGTTCCTCATCAGACTTCAAAACAAGACACACCAACAGACATATATATTTTCTTTTTTTTTTTTCAAACTAGTCTAAAATTGCTGAGGTAAAAGGTGAAAGGAAAAGTGTTATTTTAATCAGTGTTCTGGATAGGCTTTGGATAAAATACATAACAATGATGGTCTAGAATGTCACCTGCTCACTATCCTAAACTGAATATTCTGAACACTGATCTTTTGTGAAATGCAGTCTTTGACAAGGTTCTTCTACTCCTTGGAAATGAAAGGTAACCAAAACAATAATGCCACAAATGCATGAACACTTGACTGTAGTTTCAAATTGCAATATTGCTTCTTCCTTGAATACCTATTTTGTGTGTATGTGCAGCATGGAATGTGGAAGGTGGGGGAGTGGGAATTTTTTTCCCCCTAATATATAGTTTAAGGCACCATCAGATTTGATTTGCACATCAACTTTATCCATGTGGCTAGTCCTTAACTTTGGTTTAACCTCTAAATTTTACTTACCTTTTAAGTATGTAATTTTTGGAATTACTAAAGCTGCCTATATAATCAAGTACAGTATATTCCGGAAGACACCTTTTTCTAGAGGAAAACACTTCCTTTTATGCGGTAGTAACACATTTCCCAATATAAATCCAGTTCTATTTCAGTGTGCTAACAATGCTGCCCAATACACAGAGCAGCAAACATTTAACTGTTAACAGAAGTTTCATGTTTCCAGTTTCTTTTCCCCTTCTCACACTGCTGTTAGGCAAGGAAAACCCAGACCATGAAGCACAGCAGACAGCTTCACTGCATTCCCAACAAGCAGTATCTATAGGCCACGTAATGCCACATCACCCCCAGCATTCTACATAAAAAACAATTAAGAACTATAGACACCATAAGGCTGACCTATAGCTCCTTCAGAAATTAGGAAGCCAGGACCAAAGTAAACAAGTGACTTAGTTTTGGAAAGCCTATGCCATTTCCACAGCTGCCTCTGGGGAAGTCGACCCCTTGCTATTCCCTTTAAGACCAAAAGCAAACATCGGTCTGTAAGGGCATTTTACTGCATAAGCACTAAAATCATACTTCACATCAAAAATCTAATCTGATTTGCATGTCCTTATAAAGTTTACCAGTATGTGACAATTGTCTCTCAGAATTACGTTTTTTTGATAAAAATATTAGCAACCAAAAAAAATTAGTATTTTTCAGCATTCTAGTTGCCTCTGAAAACTTGTCACAGTGTGCTCACAGACCCTCGTGCAGCCTGGGCCCAGCAAAATTAAAGTGTCAAATACCTAAGGATGGCTGGTGCTCAGGTACCAGAATATTTCTGTAGGTCTCTAGCACATGCCCTTCTGCCTGGGAAATAACAGGGGCACACTCCAAAACAATCCCACAAACTTACTTTCCTCTACCAGAAGCAATCCAAATCTAAAACAGGGTTTATAAACAAGCAATGTTCCTTTTTTGTTTACTCTAGTATTATCTTTCCTTTAAAAATAAGGTCATATCCAAAGACAGTTCTATTTCTTGTCTCCATCTTTTACACGTTTACAGGTATCCTTCAGTTCTGTAAGGCTCTTCATCTAAGACAGCCCAGTGTACGTTCCCCGAGCAGCCACCGCTGTCAGACACTGGCCTGACCAACCGTGGGACTTCTCAAATTCTCTCTATGTGCTAACACAACACTTGAAGACGAGTATGTATTGGACTTTTTAGAAGGAGGTAAAATTTAGTAAAGGCTAATTTTGCATTTGTTTTTTTTTTTAACTTTATAGAGTAATCAGTGGTCTGCTTTTCTGAATGTCAGTCTTATACAGGGAATATCTTAGCATATTACATACATACCAAATACTCATCAGAAAATAGCATAGGCAGTTGTGGGGTTGTTTTTTGTTTGGTTTGGGGGTTTTTTTGGTGTGTTGCTTTGGTTTTGGTTGGTTTTTTGTTTGGATTTTTGGGGAATTTTTTTTAGAACAAACAATAGAAGTCAAGAAAACCTATTGTACAGTGTACAGAGGCATGAAGAAATTAGCAGAATAAATCTTTGGCTGTTACCAGCCCTATTTGATTTAATGTTCCTGGCAGAAACCTGTGTCCCAATGGCTTCTACATTCAAACAGAACCCCATATTTTCTTTACAGGAAGGTTTTAGTTTATACACACACACACATCTATTAATACATATATATAATATATATATACACACACACACAAAAAACAAACCCCACAACCAAAACCAAATCTATTCCATAAATTTTACAACATTCTTCTACTTTCGAAGAAGCGATTTTACTACAAGAACTAGATTAACTTTTTACTTGGTCTAAACTGGCAGAAAATCTCTATATTTCTTTTCTTAAAGTTCTCAGAGAACTGACACAGCCTGAAGGAACTCCCAAAAGTTGGATTTGTCTTCAAGAGCTGCCTCAATACATCATCTTGGAAAATAAAGAGATAAATTTTCTTAAATGTAGTTCCACTGAATTCAGTTAAATTTATTTAAAACAGATTAGTATTTAACCTTAATTGAGTTTTAGAGCTGAGAGAAGGGTATTCAAGCAAGCAATTTAGGGATGCTGGAATTCCTACTACAATCTGTAGTACCAATGAATAAAACAGAATTTCCATACCCATTCACCATATTTCTTCATGTGTTTCAAGGGCTTTTAATTCTCCCAGAAATACTACTTGCTGACATGGAGATTGCTTTGCTTGAAAGATGCCTACTGTTACTTTTAATGCTAGCTTGAGGCATCAAAATTCTGTCTTTAAAAAATAAAAATCTTTTATAACAGGGAAATAAAAGAATTTCCATTAAGGGGAAGAGGGCATATATTAACTTAAAAGTAAATTCTGTTTCCCAAGAGTCATGCACAGTATTCACAAGATTATTTAATATCCAAATCGCCTTCAGCTTTCTTTGTAAATCTCATCAATCCTTTTTGTTTAATTCCATCTTTCTGGTAAACTGAGAGCTGAAGACACTTCTTTATTGCTGTTTGAGCTTGAAAACACAGTAAGTCACTCATTATTAATGTATTATATTAATAAGCACTGGCATGAATACATAAAGTTGTTCATCACAACAACCTTCATTTGCAAGTAATTTCTGATTCTCCATTGCTCACTAAGTCAGCGTACCACTGTGGAGATGATAATGATCCCTTTTAATCAAAGGAATGAAGTTAATGGAAATAATTAATGGTAACTACCAATGTATTAGCTATTTAAGACACACAGGGATGTGCCTGGGGCTAGCTACTATATATTATCATAGGGAAACTGCCTTTTTCTCCCATTTGTTTTAAGTCCCATTAAGAAAATACACTAAACACAAGTTTATTTATGGGATAAAAAAATGCTATCATGACCCAGTTCTGGATAATAACTTCAGATAAGAAAGCATACTTGTTGCAAAACAATAAACCCTGCCACAAAGGGATAAACAGAAGACAGAAGAGAAGGATCCAATGAAAATACATTGGGTGAACAAAGAAACCAGACCGAAACAGCAAGCTAGACAGAGGTAATGCCATTTAGCAATGACACAAAACTGCTTTCACAACAAAGTCTCAGGTTTTTCTCCAAACGATAAGTAAATATTGTCAGACTCTTCCTTGAAAGATGCTGCAGAGATCTTTCCAGAGATCAAACAGGCTCCCGGGTGAAACTGTTTTCCAGATTACAGCTAGATATTATCAACTGTTTAGAAGTCATCAACAATAAAACTGTGTATCAGCACATACTTTCCCCATTATTTTCTAAGAGATAGGAAAAAAGAAGCACTTGAGTTACTTGAGGAAAGAACTGTAGCAAGCAGCAAGCAGTAGGAAGTTAACAGGCCCATTTATAAATCAGATGCAATATCCTACCTCAGTAAGTGCTTTGCTGAAAAGACAACTGAATGCTAAGCAACTTGCAAGAACAAGCTCCATGATCTCAATTATTTTAACAAGAATTATTTTCACATAGGCCCTGTTTACCAAATACCATAAGACTTAACAGCAAGATAAGAATAAGCTCAGATGCTTTAATAACATTGCAAATATAAGTGCTTTACAGCCAGCAATGGACCTCAGTTCACAAGCACTGCTGAACTGAAGCTACACGATACTGAATTACACACTACTGCACCCCTGCCAAAGCAGTTATATATCAGCTGTTATCTTTTTACCTTCCTTTTTTGATAGGTTACCTTTAACAGGTACTTCAGATATACCTGCATCAAAACTATTTTGCCTTAATAAAAAACAAGATTAAAATCCCCATGTAAGAATGGACATTGGCTCAAGCAGGTCAGCACATTCTCTTGAGATCTAGGTGCCTCCACTCATTTTTGTCACATGAATGAGACAAGTCAAGTCATACAGCGACAGCAACACTAGGCAGTGTGCTGACCTAACATGTGACATTCCCTACAGGTTTGATTAGCACAGCACGATCAGAGTGAAGGAGCTGCTTGTGGAGATGATGGCATGGCTGGTAAGTAGAGCACAGGAAGCACTCATGATCATGTCAGCAACTTTCTGCAAAACCGTTTTTAAGAGAAGTAGACAACAGGGCTTGAGAGCCTTTCTGATCTACAGAGGCAACAAACTAAAACCTACACACGGACAAGAGCAACAGACCACCAAAACCAAGGGAAGGAAGGGCACCAGACACGGGCCAGCAAGTGGCAGATGAAAACTCCCTCTTGGTCCCACCATTCCCTGGCAGGCTGGGCTGCATGTGCAGCTGGACCCCAGCAACCCAACAGTGACAGCTCAGCAGCTAACCTTCTGGCCCCACTAACCCCCAGGTGCCACCCTGCTTGCCAGGTAACCCTGGCCAGAACAGGCCAGTCACCAGTCCCATCGACTGCCTCTGAGATCAGACGTCACATGTTTTCCCTCCCTCCATACAAGGAAAAAACTTTTTCAGCAACAGATCCTGCCTTTCATTTAGGCAATGCCGAATTAAGCAGTCCCAAAATAGAAACCAAGGAGATTCCTCATTTACATGAGGAAAGAAATGCAAAAATATGTAGTTAGAGAAGATTTACATACAGCTGGACACACTGAAGCATGGGCAGAGTATCAATTAGAGAGACAGTAATTACCAGGATATTTATTCCATGAATTGCAAATCTTAATACTGCTACTAACTAAATCTCTTTTCAGCTTTTTATTTAGAAGAAAGCGGTGTATATGCATTCCACTACTCTTTAAAAATAAAAGACCTACGCAGCCTCACAATCTATTTAAAGAATTACAACTCATGCACTGCGGTTTATTTGTAACCCCAAACTGTAATCCAGGACATAAACTCATCACAAAGCACATGTTTCCAAAAGTCATGAAGAAAATCATAGAGATCGAAAAACATGTTCAATGCTACTTGAAAGTCCAAAGATAAAGGAAGGTGAAATACAGAAATCTTACCAATATGTGGTAACCGTCACACAGATCTGAGAGACCAAGGATTACTCTATTTGCTTAATTTTAAAACATGCAGAAGAGGTAAGAAACTAGGAATGTGCAGCAAATGTTGAAATGCAGATATGTTGTAATCTAAAACAGGGTTTTGAAATCAAGGTTGAGAGTTATGATGCCATCCTGGAGTCATCACAGACTCTGCTCTAGAACGCACTGTGAGTACTGCGCACAGCAAAACATAAGGGGTCAAACAAGAGGTGATGAGATCAGGGACAGGAATTTCTGTATGTTGTGGGTAGAAAAAGGCTGGGCTGAGAAACACAAGCAGGAGGCAAGCAAAGCAGACTATGACAGATACAAAAAAAAAATGGGGAGGGGGGAGAGAAAAATCAGACAAACTTGCTAAAGCTACAGGGATGGAGGAAGGCAATGATTAAAAAGACACACATTTACCTTTCAGCTCAAAGCTAGTTTTAACATTATACCAGCAACATGACAAAAAAAGAGAAAATAACATTTTACTCTTAAAAATGCTGTTTTCCAAAACATTTGTTAAATATAAAATTGTAGGAACAAAGATTTCATTCAAGAACGCACATACAAAAAAAAAAAAATCAGGGAAGAGTGCTACCTAACCCTAGTCTCTATTCCCCACAAAGCCAGTAGGTCTAGCCTTCACTTCTGGAGCTTCCTGAAGCTCACAAATGCCAAGGACAAATGCCATGCTGGGTTTACATCACACAGGTATCCAGCAATCCAGTGACAGAAGAGGCCCTCAGCTAACCTGGGCCACAAGGGACAGAAGAAAACAAAGACATCAGCAGCGTGACCAGGACCTTGCTGCACATGGCAGTTCCATCAGGCGGAGGCTTGCCCACAGCGAGCACCTACCTCTTCTTAGCATATGATGCTTGGAATAAGTCACAATCTCAAAAAGTACCATATTTCACTCAAATAACCACTGGGTATAAGCCAGTACTAATATACAGTTTCTGCTAGAATAACAAATACATTGATATCCATGTGAACCTGTTTTGAGGTTCACACAAAAAATCAGTGACAAAAGAACTACTGATGTGCTCCCTTAAGATCTCTTCTCTTCTCCCTACACCTGCACATAGCTTCACAGCTGTTGAACTGCAAATTTAAATACAAAAAATAAAGCATGCAGTAAGGAGAAAAACAAAGGGAAAAAAAAACTTCACACAACCAGATATGAGAAAATACAAGAGCAGGTGTCCAACTTAAGTTTGGGTTCTCATGTAGTAACATAAAAGCTTCGAAGTTTGGATTGCATAAACTGTGATTCAAATACTTGTTATAAAAATAACTGTTTACTATTTTTTTTATGTGACTTGAGGTCAAGAGCTTACTTTTCACAAAACATTCATTTCCAGTTAAATTTAACTTGGCAATGTCCCTTCCACTTAAATATCCATTTTGCCAAGGGAAAACAAGTTACTAGATGTAGAATTTACATCAATGCTTATATATGGAATTTTAAATGATCGGGTTTTTGTTAGCTTTAGCTTTCAAAGGCAGTACTGGAGGTACCTGCATGTTATTTTCATCACAGACTGGACCTCCAGGACCACCTCAGTTATAGGAATCCTTCTCCTACCTCAACCCCCAAAAAAGCACACATACCTCTCAGCAAAATTACAATTCTGATTTCTTTCTATGTCTGACACAGAGAGAATAACTGCATATTGTCAGTGCAGCATACTAGAGGCTTATCATCCCAAATGAATTATCCTAAAATGAAGAAGTACATTTAGCTGCAGGAAGCACAGTTTGAAAGCTTAAAATACAATTGCAATTTCAAACTCCTCACACCCCTTCCACCTCCACTGACTGACAGAATAAAACGTGTATGGATTTCTGCCAGGCAGAGAAGAGTCATAACAAAAAGCTTTGAGAACTAAGTGCCACCGAGAGCTACACATTCATAGGGAGCATCAGGTGGGACCGACACAGCTTGTAGCAGCAGCACATGCAAAAGATCTTGTCACTCACTCATGAAGCTGGATTTTATCTTTTTTTTAACATCTGAACTTCAAATCTACTACATATGACCACATAGCAAGAAATACCAAAATACTAATCAAAAGAAAGCTCCTCTACCTTCATTTCAGAAACCCTTTTCAGGAAATGGTCATTCCAAATGCAAATAAATCTATCATTGATAACTAATATTAAAAAACACTAGAGTGTCAAACCATATATCTGAACAATTATGTCAAAAGGTTAATTACATTCCCTGTTTTAATAGTGATAATGGCAGAGAATTTCAAATTAAAGTGAGATCATCCTCAACAGACTTTACTGGGCTTGAGGATACTATAAATTTAAGATCCAGCTTATAGCTGTAGTTAAAACTGTGCTAGCAACTAGAAGTAAAATTCTTTCTAATAAGACCTGAAACTGTGGGGTTTTCTAAGTACAGACACAGCAGAATAATACACTGAATGATTAGGCAGAACACTCTGCAATTACTGGACTTAACATTATTAATTTTATCTCTGTTGATTACAGTTACGTAGTTGCATAAACTTAATTAATAAAACCCAAATGAGTCCTCTGAAGTCCTCCAAAATGAAAAGAACACAAAACAAACAGGTATCAGAACAAATTCCAAAGATCCTGATTCATAACAGCTGTGATACTATCTCCCAGACACACAGGAGACTGCAACACTATAATAAACAAACCAACCGTCTAGAAACAAACATTTCTATTGGGATTATCAGCATGTTCTCAGTCATAACTTTTTCTTTTTCTAACTTGCATTTCACGTTGGTGACTTTAACAGAATTCTTCAAGGAGAAGGAAGTCGGGGACACACACATCAAATTAGTAGAGACTACAGCTCATTGAATGTAAACTGTATATATGATGGTATAACATACAACTTTTTTTCAAGCTAGAAAAAAAGGTGAGATCTAAAACTCTGAACATCAGCCTAGGAATCAAGAGCTCTAATTACCTCCAAATGCTGAAAGACCACCTTCCAGGTCTTTACATTGCTTGCATAATTTTATAAAGTAATACAGTTCACAAAGTAATTCAGAGACGTAATTACCACTGGTAAAGCTCGCTGACCACAGCCTGAAAGTTCCTTTCAGCCAAGGCAGGGAAGCATGTCCTGCCTTGTCCAGGACCAGTTACAGTTCCCAAACTTTGGATCTTCAACTAATGCAATCTCCTTCCTTTGGAAAGTCAGAAAAGAGGATAAAGAAACCACAGTATATTTAGGTGTAAAATTGAACTATTGATAAACAGTAAAAAAATCCCAACAAATCTAAAAGCACAGAAGTGTAACTACAGCCAGTCATTTCACATACACAACCTCACATGTACTCACAATTCCTAAATTACTCCCTCCTTAGAGAGCCTGCATAGAAGCAAGAAAGTGCAGGATAGGATTTCAAAACATCTTTGCTGATCAAGCGTAGCCTCCTTCTCATGCAGTACTACTTCCAATATCTGACATCTACCCATTCTTTCCAGGAACAGAAATGGTAATAAGCTTCTTCATCAGTTGGAAGCATTCAATAAGATGAAGTAACACAAATAACACAGCAACAAAAAGGTACCATTTCCCAGAATATTAATGAGTATGGATCAACTGCATACCAGAAATAATTTTAAGCATGCCAATAATCCACTAATTTTGCTCCAAATCTAGAAGAGGATCCCTGCACCACCCATCTTGCATCTTCATTTAGTAAGAGTGCACCGTATCATAACCTTTTGGGCAGCCTGGCTTTATAAAAACCTGGAGCAGTTATCACTTCATCTGTACCTTCTGTTTTTTTTCCTTACAATCCAACTTTTGGATTCAGAAATAACTCATCAATTCCCACTCTTAATGAAATACCAAAACAGCAAAGAAAATAAGCTTTTAAAGTTTCATCAGTGTCTCATATTGGTTTCCATACTGTTGAAAGAAAATCTTCTCACTTCCCATCTGATATCTTCTGGATCTCAGCCACAGGTGTATAAGAATAACTTTGAAGACAAAGAAACAAGCAAGCACAAAGCCTGAGACACAACTTTAACTAAAAAAAACCCTAGCTCTGTCTCAGCTAAAAACCAAGACACTGACTTTTCTCCTTGCAAAGAGAAGAGTATCGCACAGACACCCCTACAGATGCTCTTCCCCTCCAAGAACCACAGTGCAGAAGAGGGTGGGAAATGTTCTGTGAGGTGAATGACAACTGACTTTTCATCCTACGATTAGCTCTGCTCCATAAACTTGTCTTAGCACTCAAATACTACAGTTTTCTGCAACACTTTTACACCAACAAAGGCAGTAATGAAATTTGCCACTCACAGTGACAAAAACATTGCTTTTATTGATATGTTTTGTTCAAACCACCATAATGTATAGGACAAGAACACAACTTTTGCAGTGCAAACTGCATCCGTGATGGCAGAGCAAAGGTATTTCAGTAAAATTGTTACAACATTAGCCTAACTTAACAGAAATTTATAAAGAAACAAAGAGAGAAGCAAATAACACCAGTTAATGTCCATTCTCGCTTATCTGAGAAACTTGTCTTGGCTGAACAATAGTTGGTCTAATAAATCCTTTCGAGTTTCCAGGCCCAAAATGTTACAAGTGTGACGAGAAAGGAAACAAACAAAACAAATAAAAAGGAAAAAAACAAGGATTTCATGCAAATTCTCCAACCAGCTTTCACTAATAATTTCTTATTAGTGCCATAATCACAACTCCTTAGCCAGCTTCTATACTAGCTAAGGTAAGGATTGGTCTTCAGGACAAAGCTGCTGCTGCTGCTAATTTCTTTTTCCAGTTCAGGCTAACGAGCATTCTAAATTTACCTCCCAGAAGCTCAAGAGCTGCTGATGTTTAAACTGATCTAGCTGGAGGGATGGGTTACAACGACATATGGGGTCTACGCAATCGGCAACAAAAGCAGTTTATGTTGAGCTCAGTAAAACAATTTCAGAATTTTGGTCAACTTCTGCAAAAAGCTTCAGTTTGGGAAAGCTGAAAATCCCAGCAGTTCATTTCAGCAATTCTGGAATATTTGCTTTTGAAGCTGGACTGGAAGGAGACAAAACTGTTACAGAAGTTACGGAGGAAGTGGAAACTACTCCAGTGAAGGCACCACCTAAGCATACTGCTGGGAGTATTCTATCTAAATAACAAAACTTTAAATGTAAAAAGTTTGTTAACATTTACTAGATCCTCACATACATTTCAGAGATGAATGCCACATATATTATATTCTGCAGGATGAAGTAAAAAAACCCACATATTTGTACAAATTTGTAAAGTGTATTTCATATTCTTGCAAAAATATTTACGGTTGGATTCCATTATCTTAATAATGGAATCTTTCCAAATAAAACGATTCTATGATTATCCAAGATATTTAGACGATGACTGATCTGCAGCTGGCTGGCAGGACAACTACCAGGCAGCGGTGGGTTCTGCTTGCTTATTCCCTTTCCAACCTCGTGCAACACTACAGAAAGCAGCTAGAAAAAGGCATTTACCCTGACAGTAGGTTGTTCCTCTATGTGTGCAGCAAACACCATTTCATGTGTTTCAGAAAATGACATCCCACCATGTGGATTCCAAACTTCAAGACTGCTTTTTGTACTGTCTGACCTTGAGCAAGTCCTGAAGATGCAGTAAACATACCCTGAATGCCTGAAAAGCCTCTGGTAAAAACATAAAATTAGGTTAAACAGCTATGACAACACAGTGGAGAGGTTTTCATTCCTTTCAAAAACATTATTCTTATTTCATGTAAAATTCAAAGAAAAAAAGACTACCTCAGAATACAGTACTCCTTCCATTTTCAGAGACCTGTAATTTTAAATCTGCTTCAAGAACCAATTTACCTAGCCAAAACAGTTGATCTTGTGTAACTCAAAGAAAATCTTAATCAGATGGCAGTGCATTAATAAAATTGGTTAGAAATAAGTTCAAATAAGATTAGTCTTAACATGTGTGGGCGTACAAGGGGCAGCGGGCACAAACTGGAACAAATGAGGAAAAACCGTATTTTAAGGGTGACAGAGCACTGGAACAGGCTGCCCAGAGAGGTTGTGGAGTCTCCTTCTCTGGAGATAGTCAAAACCCACCTGGATGCTTTCCTGTGCAACTTGCTTTAGATGAACCTGCTTTGGCAGGGGAGTTGGACTAGATGATCTCCCTTCCAAGCCCTACCATTCTGTGATTCTGTGTGCATCTGGAAGCTTCTACGGCTAAATATGAAAATACTGATTTCACAAACAGTGTATGTTTACTGACTTTATGTGAACAATGTGAAAATGATGTTTTAGCAATGCTTGGTACAACACCATGGCTTTTTTGAGAAGCAGGGCACAGTACAGAATAAACAGATAAAGTTGATAGAATGAAAACAGAAAGCTGTGAGGTATGCATTGCTAGTAGCATGCAGTATAGGACTAAGTTCAGTGATATAGACCACAGCAGGCTCTATTTTTATTTTTTTATGCACAAGATGGCAGTGGCACGTTGATACATGACCTCTGACAAATGCTGAGGTAGGTAATGCAAACAATGGTACTGAAAAGCATATGGATCACCTCCGTGCAGGAATTCTGGCTAAGGGAACAAATTTTGAAAGAGACTTTTCTGTAAACCAAATGGTTTTGTTTTTTTTTTCTTTACAGAAGGTTTATCCTTTTATGATCCAAGTGTTAGCAGAAATGTCTTTGTGCAACACATTAGATCTTTGCTTCTGCAGTGCTTATAGCTTGACTTTTGTGAATGTAGGTCAGTCCCTTCACAACATGCAACCCATCATGCTCTAGCTGTTGAAAATACCAGTGTTTCCTTTCAGCAAATTTTTTTTAGGTAGATGGGGCAGACATTTTGAAGCTTTCTTGTATTTTGCTAAAAATCTTGTAATTCTTACAAATCTCAGTAAGTCAAGATACACAAATACTAACTAATCTCATTTCAGAGACTGCCACATGCTGATTTCAAGAAGGTGGAGAAAAAATATGTAAACAAACAAATAAATGGCTTTTACAAAACAGTCCATTCTTAAGAACCTGTGCATTATGTAGCAAAAAATTAACTTGACTGGCCCATCATGAAAAGGGTTGAAGAGGTTTATCAGTGACACAAAGTTGCACAGGATGACATTATCTGAGCTAGCAGTGAAAAATGACCTAGTGACATTAGCAGGAGTTTACAAAAAGGGGAAAAATCAGGTTTTTGGGGGACTGTAGGGGGGAAGAGAGAGGAAAGGATGAAACAGGGCAGGGCGTAGTCATTAAGAACTATCTTTCCTTCAAATAGCCTCAGAAAATCTCCATCTAGTCTCTATTTCAAGAACAGCCTTTGGCCAATTTCATTATAGGGTATCAGCTTTGCTTCGTGCCATCAGATTTATGGTAAGATACCTCTTTGCCCCCTCCTGCAGCTCCATACTTGAAAAGCTTACTACAGAAATCATGTTTCAAACAGAGAAATCACATGTGAGCACATCAGCACATGCTGCTTTTTCACAAGTTAAACCGACAGTGGTGTGACTGCGTGACCTGCTGACGTAAAGAATAAGTGGAGTCTAGGTTACAGTCAGTCCAGCTGGCCAGGATTTAAGCAATGCATACACCAAGATGCTTGCACAGAGAAAAGTTTATACGCAAATGAGATACAGAATCTAATACATTAAAGTTTCTACCACTTTTACTTACTGCTGTCACTAACACTGCTGCAAAAAACAGTCCTGATGGCAAAAAGGTAGAGCTAGGAATCTCCAAGTCTTTAATTCACTGCTCTAATTTTCTTAAAGCAAATTTTTTAAATGTGAAGCACTGAAAAATGTTGAGGCTTCCCCTTAGCAATAAATCATCAACACAGGTAAAAATCTGTTAGCTTCTTCATTATCATAAGCCTGTACAAAAAATTCTGGTGACTGCACAATATTCAGAAGGGAAATTTTGCACATGTCTGGATTTTCATAGAAATCTGTTACCTTCTCATAAATTTGGAGGGGGAAGGAAGAAAGAGAAATGCACCATTACCATTTGCCAGAATAAGTCATTTAACAAATTCCTCCTAATTAAATCTCTTTTAAAATTCCTTTCTCTTTCAGATACCACTTCATAAACAGTTGTGAAATATTACAGAAATTGTGATTTTTTCTGACAAGGTACCAGTGACATAGAGGTAAAATCTTGCTATAAAACCATTCCTACTGAAGCAGAATTCCTCCAACCATTATTTTAAAAATTATTACTGTATTGGGTATTGTACTTGGATTACAGGAGACAATTCAAAGGCATGATCTTGAATGCAGATTTGACAGATATTTCCTTAAAAAGTACATAAGACTGGCAAACTTCAAACAGTTCCACTAGTACTAAAACTTCCAGTTGAATCACTCTTAAAGGTGATCCCTCTGTCTTCTTCTTTCTCCCTCTCACACTGCCAGAAACGGTGCTTGCAACAGCGAAAAACGCTCATCTCTCTTGAAAGCCTAAACAGCCCACACCTGAATTAACAGTTCTGAAAGTTCTTGTTTCATTCAGGCAGCTCTACCCCCTCCAAAAAATAAAACATTTCCTGAATTTCCATGAATACGAGCATGAAGTCAACTTCCATACAAAACACATTAACTCAGATACTCCATGTCACAATTTGTTACAGTTCCCGAAAGTACCACTCACAAGGTAAACGCTTGCGCTCCAAGAGCCTGACTGTCACTGCCACGTCCACTGAGCAGGATGGAAGAGCTCTTGCTGGAAGAGCAGCAAAGTGAAGTGTCAAAAAAGTTTCCTTTCAGTGCATCAGTCTTTGTCATCACTTATTTTTTTAAAAAGTACATTTGGCAACACTACCAGTTTGAGAAACTCTTGGAAATACTTCATGATTTGCAGGAATACTAAGGAATCAACACCCAGCGTTTTCTCTTCATGACACAGATAATCAGACTATTGTTCTTTCATTGTAAAGAACATCACTGTAAAATGATAAAAATATCATTAAAGTTCTCTGTTGTGAAGGTTTTTTTCCCACCCTAGTGCCTCATCTGTAAATATATGTATGCCACACAACTTCAAACAACCTACCAACAAAACCACAAGAGATAGTCTAATAGGAAATACAATTTCAGGGACACAGTATCATCTTATTCCATTTAGTAATCAGTCTGTCATCTTTGACTGAAAGACCTTCAGTGAATATGACTCCAGGGCAACAGACCTGCAACAAAGCACACTTCAAAAAGCTGTTTTACTCAAAGAATCTTCAGTTGTTTTGTGTGTACAGACATTCATTGTCCATCAGTCTCCTGAAAATTTATTTCTTGCTCTATCCATAAAAAGGGGCAAGATTTGAGTAAAGCACAAGAAGGAAACCCAAAGTCACTTGCTCTTTTTCAGAATCTAAGACAGCTTGCCCATTTGAAAACGCAACACTGCACCAACAACAGTCCCAGATGAAAACCAACAAAACTGAAAAATAAATAATACAAAGGGTATTTTCTGTGTTGCAGCAACAGGTTACAACTCCAGGCTTGAAATATGCCACAGTTCAAAGGAGAAGAGAGACAGAACACCCACATGCCTTGATCCAACAAATGAAACAACCAACCAATAGATTTTTTTTTTCTCCAAATAACCACCAAGATGCAGAAGTTATCTGCAGTACACGAACATTCTAACAACTGCACATGAACTTACTATTTCCACCTATGTTCTTCTTCTCATCCAGAAGAAAAACACATCAAGAACACGGCAAAAAACCAACATATCTCTGACCAAAAACTTTACTGCAGACTGTGTTGGTATAGATGGAGAAATCCGTACCATCAGAGAGCTGCATGCTGCTATGCTGGACAACACTGGTGTTGGAAGAATTAATCATTCACAGATCAACAATTGGTTCTCTCATCTCCCTGGCTTTCTCAGACCAGACCATTATGTATCTTTTTCCACCTACTGATCCTGTTACACTCCAATTTTTCAGTTGCATGCAGCAAAGAAATCTGAAAAACATTCATCTTTCCAGAATGTAACTCATTAAAAGAAATAATCTTAATCAGACAGAGAACCAACCTGCTTCTGTGGACTGTAATTTTGCCAGTATCAAGAAATGACTTAACATAAAACTCTGTAATAAAATCACAGTCAAATAAGCTATGAAAAAAAAAGAAGTGGAAGGCAAACTGAAGGACACCAAAGCCCCTCTTTCTGGCCTTCTACTGAAGGCAGATCATGTCAACTAACCCATGAGATAGCTGACCTTTTACCAAGTAAAGTTTCAGGACTAAATACTTCAGCTAATCAAAAACCAAATTACACGTATACATTAAACCACATCTTTAAAATTAAGCTGTATTCTGATTCTCCAAAACAACAGCACATTCAGCCATTGCCAAACCAAGAGGAATATGGCTTTTCTGAACAGCACTGCAGAGAAAGAGAGGGAAAGGAGGCATCCGTGATTTCATCGAGCAGAGTGCCCCATCACGACAGGAACGGCAGAAGAAAAAGTCACTGGAAGAGAAAATTGTCATGGGAAACATTCCTCCCACTTTGCCTGCGGGCCGGGTTTGTCCTCTGACCGCTCCCGCGGCAGGTGACAGGCCCAGCGCACAAGCCGGCGGGGGGGGACAGGCCGGTGGGGCACATCGCGGCCCGCACTGCCCAGCCCGCAGACCGCGATCCCCGCGGCCGTGCCCGCACCGCACTCGTGTTTCAGTCAGCCGGGCCCCGGCGGCACTGACCGTGCCCGTAACGCCACCGCCCGCCGCCGGGCAGCGGGAAGGGTCTTGGCAGCGCAGCCCCGGCACCTCAGACTGCACCGTGCCCGAGGACACGGCGGCGGACGCGACCCAGCCCTGGCGGGAGGGGTCCCAGACGCCTCTCCCCGGGGACAGGAGCAGCTCTGGAGGCCACATCCCGCGCAGATGTTCCGCGACACCTCCGCGAGCCCCACAGGGCCGGACACGGGGACCAAGACCGGGCCGCCGCCGCCCGGAGGGCACGCTGTCAGGGCAGCGGGACCGACCCCACCCGCGGGGGGAGCCGCCCGGGGCAGAGCCGCAGCCCCGCCGCAGGGAGGGGAAGAGAGGGGGAAGGGAAGCGGGGGCTCCCCGGGCCGCCCGCTCGCCCTCACCGTCGATGTTCTCCCGGTCGCTGATGTGCTGCAGGTTGCAGCCCGTGTCCTCCCGGCTCAGCTCGGCCTCGGGGCGGTAGGACTCCAGCCGGGAGTGGGCATTCCTCCGCAGCTTGGGGCTGGAGGAGACGCAGCAGGAGGTGGTGTTCCCCATCTTCTCTGTCCGGCCCCGGCCCGGCCCGGCTCGGGAGGAGGCGAGGGGCGGCCGGTCAGCAGGGGCGGCGGGAAGCCATGGGCAACGACGGAGACGAGGGGGAGCGGCGGGGGAAGAGGCGGCGGCTGCGGCGCCCTGCGGCTGCAATCGCCGGCGGATCCCCCCGGCGGTTCATCCGCGGCGGCAGCCCCGCAGCGCGGCCCGCCGGCGTGGGCTGCGGCAGCTAAGCCCTCCTCCGCGGGCAGGCAGCGCGGGGCCCGCCGAAGCACAGCCCCATCGCTAGCGGCGGGGCCGCCGCGCTCCTCCCCCGCCCCCGCGCAGCCGCCGGGCCCGCTCCTCGCACGCAGCCTCCGCGGCAGCGGCAGCCGCAGCAGCAGCAGCCGCCCCGGGCGGCCCCTGCTAACCGGTTCCGGTTCAAGCGGGCGGTAACGCCTTCCGCCAGGCGGGCTGCGAGAGCGGCGGCAGACCTGGCCGTGCCCGCTCCCCAGGGACGGCGCGGTCCGGCTCGGCAGAAGGGGCCGCCCCAGCGCCACCGGCGCTGCTGGCGAAGCTCGCCCTGAGCGGCGGCCCCCCGGCTCCCGACGCGCTGCCGTGGGACCACTGGAGCGCTGAGGGGGCAGCGGCCCGGCCGCGGTGTCCACCGGCGGGAAGCCGGCCCTCCCGCTGTGAGTGTCCCCAGGCCCCCGTCCGCCCCGGGTGCGCGTTTACATCGCACACGAGTGGAGCGCGTTGTGCACTGGGGGAAGCGAGGGGGCGGCGGTGCCGCGGGCCCGGCGGGAAGCGCGCCCCGAGGGAGCCCCGCTCCGGTTTCCACAGTGCGTCCTCCCGTGCGCGGGCCGGGCTCGGCAACGCCTGTCCCGCCGCCTGGGAGCCTTCCCCGCCTCGGTGAGGAACGGACCAGTGCCTGGAGAGCTGGTCGCCGAGACCCCCTTTAGCCTGACCGTGACAAAGAACCGTCCACAGAGGAAGGAGGGTGCGCAGCGGGCCCTTGCGCACCGCTCTCCCCGTGCTCAGAGCTTTTCCCGGCAAAATCCACTTTTTGCTGCCAGTGGGATGCTAAAGATGGGGATTGTGCATGTTTTTCATTAGAGGTTTGTTTGGGTTTTGTTGGGTTTTTTTTTTACTTTTAGAATCTCTAATCTAAGCAAATCTCATGACTTCTGGAGGTCTGAGTCATGGCAGCTGAATGGTTGCACTGATACTTTGATAACAGAAAAACACATTTGCGTGGTTATAAAAAATGCTTTGACATACAGCCCCACATCCAGAGAATCATCACTTGTTACTCTACCAGGCATCTCGTGATATCTGATGCTTTCATAAGATCTGCTCAAGTCAGATGATTACATGAAAGACTTCCAAGTTTTCATCTACATTTTTTTGTTTCATATCACACATTGCAAAGAAAAATTAATTTTTAATTTTCAGCTATTTTTGAATGTTTACCTAATGCAAATGTACCCTAATGGGGTATAAAGAAAGAAAAAGAATGTTGTTGGGTTTCTTTAACTACTTTGAGGATGTTTTCTGTGACTAATTTTGTGACACCCCCCAAGCATGGGTGGGCAGCGGTCTGAGTAACTCAAGATGAATAACAATAGGTTTAGCATCTTTTATGCATTAGTGTCTTCAGTTGTTTGCATCTAAACAAGAAGAAATCAAATATTTCCTGGTGCTCTGGATCAGAGATGTGACCTTGTAGGATGCCACGCTAACTTGTGCTCGCCACCACCATGCAGTAGGTCCTTGCTCGCTGAGGGTGCCTGGGGCTCTCCCTGGGAGCACAGCCTGCTCCAGCCCGCTCTTCTGCTCAGCCCAGGCCTGGGCATGAACTGTGTTCTGGTCGGCAGGGGTGGTGAAGTTTCAAATGGGCATAAGCAGCAATCAGAAAATTTCAAAAATATTTTTTTAAGAAACAAATCATCTTAGTATGTATACAACAGAATAATAAATTGTCACTGAAATGCCTGGCTTACCGCATGCAGAGGAGGACCACAGCAGGGCAAGAGAGACTTCTGTGGAAGAATTACCTCTGCCTGCCTGCCTCAGGTCCCTGCCCAGTCCAAGTCGACCTTCCTGGAGGAATGAGGGACACTTACCCATTTATGGCCTTTTCGACCTGTAGTTTCCCAGAACGACTCCTCCTCCTGTGCCAGGGCCATTGTCTTTTAAATACATGCTTGGGTGATGTTTACTGGGAAACCATTGTGTTGCATTGCCTTGCTGTACCAATCCCACTAAATTTTTTAGGCATAGAGCAAACATTTCATAACCCCTAATTTTTTAGAAACTTTTTAACAGCTCAAAAGCTATTGTAGCAAATCTTTAGTGATTTTTTTCAATTTATTCTTAGTTCACAATTTTCATAAGCTTTGAAACAAAACGGGCAACAACATGGTGGAGTTGGATTAATTGCAAAGTCTGCTTCTCTAAGTAGATAAGCAGAGCTTAAAAAGACATGTTTTCCTCATTAAAAAGGAAGGATTTAATCTTTGGTCTATATTTAAAACTAATATTCTGAAAGTAAACATTTTAAATTATTTTAAATACAAAGTATTTAAACCTTGTGATCATCAGTTATGACCATCTAATCCCAGAGTAGCTACCTGTTTTCTTACTTGCAGTCTTTTGTTCTGAATTTTTCACATACCTTTTTTCCTCCTCCCTTCACCCTAAGAGCTTGCTGAAGTACATTATAATGACAAAGGTGCTACAATACATATCTAAAGAGAAAGTCAAAAGAAAAGGAACACTGCTCTAGGGTAATGATCTCCTGCTGGTATCTAAGAGCTGAGAAAAGTACTTAAGGGAAATAAATATATGTCAGGAAAGCATATTTGGTTTTCGGTTATGATTACTTTATTTCAGTTATATCAAATGTATGATGCAAATGTAATTGTATTATTTGATAAATATTGGTACAATAAAGCAAGAACAGGTCAGTGTACCTCACTGTCATGCAAAGATGTCGTGTATGTCACAAGAAGATCTTTTGTGTCTTTCTTCTATTAGAGACCCTTCTATTCTTGAGGTTTCAGTTTATGTATTTTACTGAGTTTGCCCTCCTGAGCAACTTCACACATCGGCTGAGGAACACCGTCAAGCTGCTTAAACTAAGGCCAAGGCTTTCAAGACTGGTCAGTGCCGAGGTACCTCTTTACAAAGGGCTTATTCCTGCACAAACATATTTTTAAATCGGTAGCATCTCTGCCATACAGAAGACAACAAATTTTAGTAGGTTAAATATTAATGATGTGACCCATTAAATTTTGTGCTTGAAATCTTCCTGGAACATTGTCAAAAATTGTAAGCGTTTCAAATCAGCAGATGTAGGTCACTGTTTTGCTTAGATAAGATTTTTATCTATTTTGAGTAGATAAAAATGATAACTATTATTTAATGCAAAACTACTTTCTGCTTTCAAACCAAATGATACGGGAAGCACAGTTTAAAAAAAAAAAATCCTTAAGATAAAGGATTGGAGAGAATCAGATCTTTTGATTCTGCAGTCAGAATTTGTGTCAGACAATACCTTCCCCACACCGCCACCTAATGTTTAATAAGAGTCCTACTAGCAATTTCGGCATAACATTTGCTCTAAAAATGCCATATTGGCAACTTTGTCACAGAGTTAATCCTTGTATGGTGTTTAAGCAAAAGCCTAAAATGAACATTTCTATGTAAAAAGTGACCTGGCTGGCCAATTGGATCATACCCCAAAATCTGTTGATTGTAATAGCTACATTTCTTTGACTGTAATATTAAATTCCAAATCAACTAAAACCACGGTGAGGAACACACCTGAGGAATGTTAATAATAATAATTGCTATTATTGATAAAAATGTAATTACGTCTCTGATAATTTTATTTATTATTACATACATTTATTGTTACAAGCCTAAATTCAGTAGTAGTAAAACACTTTCTTCCTCAAGGCAAGTTCAGAATGCATCACGCTTGATTGTGACCCAATTTATATGACAAAGGCTTTCACTGCATTCCTCAAAAGCATGTGTTTGTGGACCGTGCCTTAGATTCCCACCCACCCACAGGATTCGGGTGGACTACTCCTGTGGTAATTCCCCTTTGCTTAGGGTGTTGATTCTTCTAGGATTAAGGCAGTCTTCTCTCTCCTGGAGGGAGAAATCCAGTGCTTGCCAAAAAATGTCCTTTCAGTCTTGTCTCAAGTCATCTGAAGCCCTTTCTGTGCCTACCTCACTATTGTGCTCTCATCAGAGCTATGTGGAGGTTTCTGTGGCACTCAGCAGATAGCTGCAGCTACTGTTCACAGGAAAGACATCAAGACCTTACAATAAGTAGGCAAGAGATGGGAGTTACTGCCTAGTGTTACTAGTTGAGTAGTAACTCAACTACTGCTTAAGTAGTTGAATAATTTTTAGGCTAGGTATTAGTGAAGTTAGTCCTTCAGTGAATCTTGTTTCTCACAAAGCAAGCACCTTATTTGAATCAGAGAAATACATAAAGAGTAAATCAAGATTTCTTTTTAAGGTAAAGGGAGAAATTTGGGCTACCTACTTCATATATTTAACTTTAGTGCATAAATTAGGATATTAATCTTGTGCTAGCCAATTAAGAGATACTATCCCAGGCAATAACTCGGAGCACAAAGGTCCCGCTCTAAAGTGCATGGCAACTAGAGGATCCTATCTATTTGCATTTACTATAGAGGAGGAAATAGGCAATTCAAGAATGAAGGTGACACACTGGAGAGCAGGTGTTGGAATACCTCCCTAAATGTACATATCACAGATAATTTTATATTCCATTATTTTTCATTAGTATTATTGCCATATTATTCACCAGCTTGAAATCACTGCAGAATGAGGCAGTGTCCCCTCAGCTAGGGAAGGATTGTTCATTTTTTTAGGTGAAGCACTTCAAGAACAACAATACTGGAATATTTCTATATATATATAACTGTTCACAATTCTTTTATTACTTCTTCAGGGATAGAACAAGATAAGATCTGCACATGGAAGCAGCCAGAAACCCACACATTATGCATATGAGAGAGGATCACCCATGCAGCACAGATCTGCAATGAGAATTGGGATGGAAGGAGTCAATTTGGCAGATTTTCCCATGGATGCTCCTGCATTGTGGAGGAAGGCAGGGGCAATTGGGTTTAACCAGCTGGGTGGAATTTGATTGGATTAGTTTTGGCACAGTTTCACATACTCTTAATTCATCAGTGAATGGAGTAACTATATTGGAAAACTACTGGGGAAAAACAACATTGCCCCTGATGCTACAGTCATAGGCGGATAGAGCACAATCCCATACAGTCTCTTGCTCTGTTTTTCTCTCTTCATTGTCTCCCTAGCTAGTTTTGGTTTTTGTGTTTGGTTGTTTTGGGGTTTATTGGGGGGGATGGGAGGGGGGGTGTGCCAGTGTGTGTCTTCCCATATCAGGATTGGCTGCCTTTTCTTGGTCTGAGATCTTGGCATGTAAAGAGCAATAATTACCCCATAGTATGGCGTGATGACTATGAGCAAGGGTGGGAGTGCCCTCTCTTGAACAATAAAACCCCTTGTAGAGAAAAGCCTAACTAAACACAACAAAATAATGTGCAAAAACAGGCAGTGCTGCCACAAAGCACTTTGCCAGCTAGAGAGTCTATATGGAGTATGAATAAGAGCCTGCTGTGTTTTAGTCCTTTCTGCTTGTGAAAGATCTCATTCTATAAAGAGAGAATCTGTTATTCTGTTCTGATTTCATACAAGTCTAGAAAAGTATAGCTTCTTTAGTTTCAGTGAAGCTAGTCCTAATTTACACTAAGAATGAGATCTGACCCAAGCCCAGCAAATGAGGATAGTGTGCTCAGACAGAAATGTTTTTTCTCAAATTCGTCTTAAGAAAAAAACCAAACAACCCACTTTTACCCAGCTCTAAATACCTAGCAATTGAGTATTAGTTGTGGCAGCTGACAGTAAGAAACATTTATGTGTAGTATGAGCTTACAAGTCTTGTATTATGAACTAATAGAGGTTAATATGCCAGGGATTCAAGTATTCAGAAACACAGCTCACCAGAAAACCATGTGTCTGAACATACGTGTGCTCAGGCTGAGCCCTCTACATGAAGAGAGCGTCAGGAAAGTTTATTACTTTAGCCTACAGCTCCCTAGAAGACCAGCCTTTGTAACTAGAGTAATAGAGGGCTTTGTTTGAAGAAGAGATTTGTAGAAAAGTTAAAGGTTTCAGAGCCAGGGAAGCAAACTAAATATGGTGAACTGCACAGACCTATCTCGAGAACTGTTCCTGTGAAACACATTCTCAAATGGAGTAAAGTTCTGCTAAGTATTAACGTCTCTACTGACTGAAAATAGAAGTCCCTCAGTTAATTTTCAAATCAAGAGGTGAAATGAAAAATTGGGGAAATTCTCAGAAAATTAAAGCTCTTTAAGTGTCCAAGTTTTCAATAGAGAAGTGTCCAGGCATGAACCTTGTTGATTTTTAGCATGGTACTATGATTGTAAACACCTGCAGGTACTCATTTAGAACTGCAGAGCCCAAAAATCATCCTTCTCAAGACAAATCCCCTAAGTTTCTGTGTATATGCCTGGAGAACACAGAAAATGGAAATACAGAAATTGAATACAGTAAAAAATGAAAAAATAATTAATGCACTTAACAAGCAGACAAACAACAAATGCATCATTTTGAGTGTACACTTCTTAAAGATTTTGATCCACTTCCTCAGGTCCTATACGGTATTGGGCAGTACCCTTTCCTTTGAAAAATAACATAAGATTGAAAGCTATGTGCCTAAATAGACCAAAAGTTTCCCTTTGTTTTCTATTTGAATAGTGAATTTTGTCGACTGTGAATGGGCAATGGTATCAATGTCCTTTGAGTAGAAAGGCTGGCCTACAAAAGTAATAAAAATATTAAACTCTTTGTGTAATTTCCCAAGTCCTTTCCCTCTCCATGAAAAATTACCCAGGACACAAGCAAGCCTACAGAATTAAAATTGAGGATCCCATATGAACATTTTAAATTTTCCCTCAACTATAGCAAAAGCTGGCATGATCACTAGAATCAGTTTTCATTACTTTGGCAAAAAAGGAAGGAAAGGCTTTCTCCTTTAACCAGGTGAAACTTGCTTTATTTTTACTTTAGGTGCTATCAGCAAGCCTTCAGTCAGATACATCGTAAGTGATCCGAAGGGAAAGCTTGAACTCCTTCTGCTTATTCATTTACTATATTTTAAATTATGTAATCACAGAGATAGCAGTACAGCTTGCTTTATTTTTGAGAATAACTACCCACCAATTTGCACACAGTCAAGGAACCCAAATTCAGTTTTCTGCTCCACTGCAGACTGTGCTCAAGACTTTTGAAAACTCCTTCATCCCTGCTGTTCAGATCCCTTTCAGTGAAATGGGAATAATATAAACTCACTGTATCAAAGGGTATTATTAAGACTGAAATCTTCAGCTGTTCATGTGTGATAGGAAATGGGACCAAATAAATAAAATGGCTAGATTACTCTGTAATCATAGATATTCTATCCTATTGTGGTACTTCTGACGTGCACACTAACATTGCTTGACACAGACAGTGCCTGTACCTGTCATTAAATGTGAAACAAACTCTTGTATGTTGTAACACCTTTTGCCACTTGTGTAGCTTATTAACTTTGCTGCCATCATCACTCAACAAGCTGATACATCAGTTAATAGAAGAAATGCCAACATGAGAATAGTAAGCTCACGGGTAAAAAAAGTCATATTTTCTATAAATAGAGTTGGTACAACTCACCAGGTTCTGCAAAATGGGCCTGACCTACAAGCACTTCCCACTGGATGTCTGTAAAGCCATTTTACACTGTTAAAAGTGACAAGAACTAAAGCAGATAAATAAGCAGGACAATATGGTACAACAAACCTAACAAACATGAAAATAAAAACAAGAAGTACAAGTAATAAAAATACATTAATATTATTGTGCAATTATTCTAAATAATCAAAAGTCAAAATGACTCTTTTCAAGTCACTTAAAAATATCAGGGAATACTTTTTAAACTCTTAATGAGGAAATGATTATACATTTTCACTATGCTGCAGTCCTTGTGGCAGCTCTGTAACTTTAGCAGCTGGGCAGCCTTGTGACCATTGCATCTAGCAATGTGTGGTTAAATGGGGAACCCAGCACAGCAATTTCTGTAGGAAACTGCTGACTAGTGGTGGGAAGAATCTAGTCTATTTGAATTATACTTCAAATTAAAGATAATATAATTAATTAAGACTTTTTATCTCAAATAAGGATCTAGCTCGCTGTTTTTCTAAGTTAATGCTGCCCTTTTCTGCTTGAACTCTTCCGCTAACACTTTACCAAAGTGTCCTCTGCTGATAGACCTTTGTCACTCATAAAATACCCCTTGGGGAGTGCTACAGGAAATAATACATGCATTAGAACGGGTATTTTCTTTGGCCCAGTTTGCCACATCGCCAGGTTTATTGTATCATAATTTTGTTGCACTCACGAGTGTGACACTCTTAAAAAAATATTATGAAATTGGTGATGAGTCTGTCCCTGTATTTCAAAGCTACTCAACTGGAAAGGATTTAGAGATACCAGATTTTTACATTCCAGGAACTTTGAACTGACACATATTTTGTCAATTTACTAAGGTCTAATAAATAACATGAAAGTATATTACAATATGTGACAATAAATTCCAGCCCTCCTAGATATGCTTGGCTCCAAACTGAGAAGACAGACCTCCTTAAATTCATTTTTAAAACCAGAAAGATACCTCATAGAATAAAGGACAGAATATCTGTCTATAAGCATATGCACATTTTCGTGAAATTTTATTATAAAACTTCTAAAATAGCAGCAAAATCTTTTCAATAATAGCAAAAGAACAATTAAAAAAAGACATTTTTTGTTTCCATAATCTCTGACTTAAAATAATTTATAAAACTAGGAGAAACACATGAATTGCAAAATTTGGTACAAGATTACAAAGCAAAATTTTGTCTTCGTAGTGCTTAGGCAATTCAGGTCAGGTGTTTGCAGTTGCCCTTTAAGGCTTTTAAAGCCAATGAAATCCAGCCTTTGGACTTTATTTATGTATTCAAGTTATACGAAGTCTATAACCTCAGCCTTCATTGTCTTTTTCCTTAATCAAGTTGCTAAAGATATATCTCACTGTTTAAGTACGGTGGTTTATCCATTATGATAATACAGTATTTTCTCTGAGTCTGCTAACTAGTTTCATAATTTTCCCAGTTGTTCAGACTGAGGTATGTTAAGAATTCACAGCTGGTATGGGACTGCCTACAGAGCTAAAGTGTGTGTCTTGGTGGTGGCTAATATTTCTCATCAAATATGTGTTGGCAAAGTGTTCAGGTTCAGGATAAATCATGCTGCTGGCCACAGTGTAGCCAACAAAAGGAGAAAAAATAATACATGAAAGTAATGCAAAATACATTTTTACCATTCATCACAGACACTTTGAGTTTGATCTACACCCTTAATCACGCACAATCTTCTTGACAATGGTAAAAAACCTTCAGAAATACAAACACCGAATTAGCTGTCTCACTACAAGCAGTCAGTCCCCCAAATATCCTGCTTTTATAAATGCTTAAACTTACTGTACAAACCTGCAGATACTATTGAAGCAGTAATGTGTCAGGGAGCCTGTGGGATAATGCATCACTAGAAACTGAATTGTAGGGTTTGTCAACAGGGAGATTACCAACAGCTCCAAGACCCAGCTTGAGTAGCTACTTCACTCCTTCGTCCTCACTCTACCAACCACTGCTCAGTTTTAGCATGTCCTTATTTATTAATAATATTCTTTTTTTTCTTGCAGGATAAGTCATGTTGTAAACAGTGTATTTCCACTGACACTGCATCAAATCACTCAGGCCCAATGACAGCAACACTTGCATGTATCTTAGAGGGTCATTTCAGAAGGGAGATTTGCCACCCTGAACTTGGTAAGTAAATGCCTCATTCCCAGGGAAAGTAAACAAGAATCAGCAGCCTAACTTTCATTCGGCCCATAGAAAATCTCACCCTACAACAGAAGTTTCCAATATACAGAACTCCTAGATCCTACTAATGGTAGGCAAATTATTTCAAAATGGCAAATACAGAAAGACACAAAACTGTCCTTCTTTCCTTTCCCTGGGACAAAGCACAGCACACAACCAGAGGAAGAAAAATCCTTGTATTATTTCCTTCTGCATGTAAATGCATAAGTTGGGAACTTCTACTGCCTCTGATGATGCAGTTTCCTGACTTTTACACTGATTCCCCCAAAAAGGCAAAATATGCTATCTGAAGTTCACTCTAAATCGTAAGTGTGCACTGTTAGAACACTGAGTGTCCTGATCTCCTGTATGCATGATCACGTCTGTTCCTCTCTGCCAACATTATTATTTGTGCGGCCATACAGGAAACCACATCAGGAGCCTGTTCTGGTTGAAGCTAAATCAGCTAAAAACATTTTCAGCCAGTTCCTAACTCAGCTTACCAAGTAGTTGTGCTGACACTATTACCATCTCAAGTGAAGCAGTGGAAATATGCTGCTAGGAAAAGACAGGACTCTCTTTCTGGGTCATGGTCTCACTCAAGGGGCTTAAATGACTGAGATGGCAGCCTAAATTTGGTACTCATGTCTGAGAGCAAATGTATTCTCTTCAATCCTCTCTCTTCATTACTTCTCCTACACTGCCACTTCCTTTTCCAGGACATTTCAATGTTTTCTCCAAGATGCTGAAATAAAGAGAGGACAGTATTTTTAATTAAATGAACTTGACTAGTGCGAGACAACTGTATCTTCAGCAGTTGATTTGAAATCTTCCACCGTGCCATTTCTCTCTATACTGGTTGTATCATTTGCTTCCACTTCAAGAACCTGGAACATCAAACTGCATGGCTGAGCACAGACTAAGAATCAGAATATACAATATGGGTATTGAAAAAAGCACTGGCTTTTTATTAATCCTGTTATCTTTATCATACTGGAAATCATCATTCTGAATTATCTCATTTCACAAGCAGAGCAGCTGGACCTCTGCTTCTGTAATTTTGGAAATGTATTTTTAAATGAAAGATCCCATGCTTTCTGCTGTGTCAAAGGAGAATTAGAATCATAATGTTCTGTCAGAGAAGGAGTTACATATTTCTGACAACAGAAAAAAGTTCAGGTGAGAAATGAGAGACTACACAACCAAGTGAAAATCTCTTTTCATGCCACTTCTCATAAAGCTACTGCACAATCACCCACCCACTCCAGCTCACTATTAGTTAGATATGCAGAAATGGCAAGCTACTGCCTTCTACTTCCCAAGTTTTGATGTTATACTAGTCTTGACTTCTAGCAAGCAACTTGAGTGTTAGAGATGATGCAACAAAGAAAATTTAGAAGGATATTATCTGGCTGATTCCTACACAAAACCAACACAATTACATTATATCAGGAAAAAAACAATTATAATAAATTTATGGCTATTTTCCCTTTGAGGATGGGCCTACAAATGCAAAGCTCTCTCAATTCTTGCTAATGCTTTTGAGATTATACAGTATTATTCTTATGAGAAACATTGTCATGAGAAATAATTTTCACTCATTCATAGAACAAGCATAGCCTGGAAGAATTACATCTTAGCTTCCTCGCAGTTGTTTCCAAGTTTACTGAATTCCACCTGAAAGAAGAGAAAAATTGCTCTTTCAGTTCCTGGATTCTAGGTTAAGAGTGGGCAGGTTTAGT
This sequence comes from Caprimulgus europaeus, assembly GCA_907165065.1. Next base: position 45,218,133 of record OU015530.1, on the reverse strand, counting down.
TCTAGGCATTTTTGAGATAAGGATATTCTGAGTATCTCACTAATAGTTTTACATACAAAAAGAGTATATATGTCTGGGACTTCCCTGGAAATATTTTTATGGGCAGAGGTCAAGGTTTTTCAGATTTTATCCAAGATTTCTAGACCTAGATACATCCAGATTGGGCTCCTGCATTGTCCATGTCATCTGCCTATCAACTCTATGTGCATTAATTTTTCACGTTTCCTGAAAAGTATCACAGCATTATATATTCACAGTATTCACAGCCATGTATGTTAAGTATACTTGCTTCTTCTTGCCCATCACATCTGGGAAATCCTGCTTCTCTCTGTCAAGACATTCCAGTTCTTTTTGTTTTACACAGGAGGGAAAGAGGCCCTTTAGTAGCTCTATTTTATTCACCTTCGCATCATTCACATCTTTGAAGCTTCTCTCACCCACAGTACCTATAGTGCTGAGTAGTGGCTGTCTTGGTTACCATACCCTATATACACATGAAAAATTAGAAAAACTTGGAAAAGTACAGAAAAAAAGAGAGTAAAAAATATTATTTGGAAAAAAATATTTTTAGAATATAATTGTGCATCACAGTAAAATTTTGGAATACATAAATGTAACTTAATAAAGAAACAATTCCTGCCTTCACAGTCAAGTTTCTCCTGCAGAACCTGGAAGCTGCAGAAGGCACATGTTGGCCTATAGCCCTAGGACAGCATTCCCAACACAGACATACCCCCAACCCTGCATGTGCACAGGAGTCCACCACCTCCAGTCTTCATCCAGTTTTTACGGAGGATCTCTGGGGAATACAAGATTCACACTGGAAATTACCCTTGCCTCATTTGTGTAATTAGCAGTCAGGTCAAAGGAAACAAGATTGAATCACTCTTCTATAAAATACAAATGTATTTTTTATAAATGAGGGATAGAATGCAAGCTCTCAGACTGGTGGTACAAACCCGAACGTGACTATAGAACAAGTAGATTCAAACACTTGGTCTGAATACACGCAAAACCCAGCTCTCTAATAAGGTCTGAAACAGAGAAGTGTTGCACAATTCGGATTAGCATTTTTCACCTGATACCTGTATATAAGATGTGGGACTAACACTGTTCTCAGTTCAAGCTTCTGCACATAAAGATGTGCTGTCTTCACTAGCCACCAAACTCAGCAGAGCTTCAAAGTGATTTACAGAATTGTCTTTGCAAGACTATCATTCCCAAGCATTGTACAGGAAGCTTTGGCAACAAACTAAGGTATTAGGGTTTCACTACCGGTGTAGCATTTAAGGCTTATTCATGATCCATCCAAGAACTTGTTGGATACAGGAAGAAGAGGAATTAGGTTACAGGTTCACAGGTTTGAGAGACTGAAATCACAGAAGTAAACATCACAACGAGAGATGCCAGTTGGTATGCCACCAACTAAGCATTATCAAATTTACACTAAGCTTTTGCTTCAATTCCCAGCATTTAATAAATGTAGCAGAGAAGTGCACACAAATCACTCTGTTCTGCTCAATCTCTTATTTTGAAATGCATCTTAATTGCACAGCCCTATTCTTCCATCATATATCCAAGGAGAATTGTTGTAACAGCAGGCACTGCAAACACCCATCTTCACTTCCTGCATTATGGACATGGTGGAAACAAGTTAAATGGTGTTTAGGGTTATCAAGTGAGTTTCCAACAAAAGGGTACCCTGTTCACCTCATTTTATACTTTCCAGAGTTCATTTTTATGAAAAATCATAAACTAGATGGCATCTTTGACACCCATCGGTGTCTTCAGGTCAACAGAGGACAATGGAAGGTATCACAGGAAAGATTCATGTTGTTATATCCACTTGGGGGTTTTATCCTCCTGGGCCGTCAAGTCAGAAGCCTTTGCTGGCATTGTACGATTGGTTTGGGGCTTCTTGTGGGGGTTTTTTTGGTTGGTTGTCTTTTTGGTCTTTTGTTTTTTTGTTTCTTTTAACTAATAGAGATGAAACATTATTCTATTACAAACCAAATATTTTTAGCCAGCCATAGTAGGAGCCAGCTGCCTTTGTGACCAAGCAATTTCCTTCTTATAATAAAGGGAAAAGCACTGCTGAAGAAAGCACTGAGGCACTGACGAGTTGCAAGTAGAGACTAACTCTGTGTCTGTGGAATTTTCTGAGGAAGGAGTATATATAACTCACTCTCTCTGGCAACTAAGAGTTTTTGTTTTGTAATTCTCCACTATTGATCTCAGTATCCTAGAGCCCTATATTTATTGCACATATGCATTAGAACCCTATTATCTAAGTAATTTAAGTATATGGACTAAAATAACACCTATTTTCAGGGAAAACTTTGTAACAGTCTATTTCAAAAAGCTAATCTATAGGTTCTGTATCCACATGTGCTGAGCGTGACCAATTAAAATACTTTTCTATCCTACCCACTAATGCAAATCAATTTAATTGCAATGTGCCAGACTATGCAAGTAAACAGAACAGTGAGGTGCAGAGGATAACACAGAAACCACAAGAGTTTAAGACAACCACTGGATTCCAGATGGGCTTGAATAGTTCATAGACACACAGAATTGCAGGCACAAGATCCAGAACTCAACTCTGTAAATCAAGATTATTTTTGTGAGGTACTGGTAAGACTGAAAGCGTACGCTTAAATACAGGATATCAAATAGGTTTCTGTCCGCACAGAGAAGTAATCACACACGTCCTAAAGCTGACAGCTTCAGTGGCAAGTGGTACTGCAAATGAAGACAAAAATAACTTCAAACATTTTCAGATCTGCACTGATTATTAATTTATGTTGTTCATCTGAATAACACAACTTTTGAAGTTGACATCTGGAATCCAAATAAACTATCTAGGTTAGATTAGAAATATGCGTCAGGGAACTTTATTGCAATGTACAATTTGTACATTGTACAATATTCAGGTTTAAACCTTCCTCCCTAACAACAAAAAAAAAAAATCTTCTGAAGAGTTTAGGGTTTTTATTGTGAGACTGTTTCCCAGGTAACAGTGAATTCTCATTTACATACCACTGCTGACAATTAATTTATTGACAAAAATCCAACACATTTTAACAAAATAGCTTGACAACACTTTAGAATTTTCTCATTCCCACGAGCTGCAGAGTCACACATTAGTTTAAGCCCTCTTTGTATGCTTATGCAATTGTCCAACTCTGTAAATATCCATAAAGGATTTCTAGAATACATTCAAAAGGTTAAGAACTACTGAGAAATACTTAAGTTTTTACTAAACCATGGGTTATCCGAAATAAAGTAAAATATGCTAGCTGATAAGGAAGAGTGAAAAAATAATCATTATCTAGTATTTAATGGTCACAGGTATCTTCGTACTTTAGATTTCAGAAAGTATTTATATCCACATTCACCAAGGTAGAAAAACTAATGAGAACATATTTGACTAAACATACTGCAGTGAGGTCAGATCTAAAGAAAGGCTACACTATCTAAAATGGGATCGGAATGACCTTGGATATCTCAGTTCTTAAGATTAAGAGCTCCTGACACGACTACAGTTTTATTCCTGCTAACAGCTACAGTTTTTTCAGTCCTCATAGTGCTGCTTACACTCAACCTACCAGAATCCAGAATGCAAGCCTGATACCAGTAGGGATTTTAATTAGCTTCAAAGCTGCAAAACCTACCTCATGCTTTCAGATCAAGCTTGACATATGAAGCCAACAAAGCTATTAGTGCCCATCCCATGCCTGGGATGTTTATGGAGCATCTCCTGTGGCACAGAATCAGGATCACTCTCCTGGACATGTGGGACCCATTTTCATTTCCTCCTCTGCCCCAGAACATTATTCTCCTGGGAACAATCTTCAACTACCATCCTAGTCAGAGTCTGCCATCTGTACATCATTGTTCTGACAATACAACCCCCACTTCCTTACCATAGCTGCTCCTCTCAGATTTTTTTCTTCACAATAAAAGTTGATCTGTCTTGAGAAAGGTTAGAAATTTGTAACCTTGGTGTTGGGTGTATCTTGACTAGCTTTAGCTATTGAAAAGTCAGCCTGCTTTTCCTAGCTCTTCGCTGAACTGCTTCTATGTTCAGTGGAAGGAAAGGGACTTCCTCAAGGCAAATAATTCCATTCTCAGAGTGTTATGGACTGCACTGGGGAAACGCTGCCTGCTATCCCACTGAAACAGAGAAATAGACTACAGAAGAATACCTGGATTTTAGACAGCCATTGTTAGATAAAACAAGTATTACTTCAAGCAACTAACACACTGGCCCAGCAGTCTGGAGAAAGAAGTCTTGGACTCTCCATGTCTGGTCTTATAAACATTTCTATATTTTAATGTAAATAGTCATGTATTGTGTAGTGAGCTTGTGCACACTGAGAGAGAGAGAGATCCAGTTACCATACTCAGGACCAGATATCTACAGTTTAGACATGCAACGATTTACTGTATGATCTAATGTTTGTCTCCTAAAGTAATACTATTTCCCATAGCAGGTTCACAAATGCCATTATAATTCTCTTTGGTACCACCAACATGGGATGCTCTTTAAGGTTTCACGCCCTCTAGAGACTCTGTGGTGATGAGGCGCAAGTAAATCTGCAGTTCAAGTTCCGGATGTGAAGCACTCCCTTCTTAAGCCAGTTGTGCTTCTCTCATCACTGGACATGGTCAGCTACATGAGTGCTGAATAAGAGCCAGGCATAGCACTCCAGACTCATTTTGTGCCACTCCTACTACACTCCTGGCTAAGACAGTAAGCATTAATAGTTTATCCATCCCATTTGTTCCAGTAAAGTCCTTCATTTTGCCTCAGGTACCTAAACAGTTTAGGGTTTTTGTTGTTGGGGAGGGGTTGATTGGTTGTTTTGGGCTTGGAGGTGCATGGATTTGGGATTTGTTTGTTTGTTTGCTTAGATAAGAAGCTTAAGAAAAAACAAGAAAAGACAACTGTAGCATAGCATCTGTTGGTTCACATGGAAAAGCTGCTGCCAGGCCCAGCTAAGCTTTCTGCTACAATTACTGACTGACATGAACACACAAAACCTGCTGATTTAAGCTAAAAGTCACATACCAAGTATCACCTGGTCACGTATCAGCTATGTTCCCTGTATTTTTGAATACCTTTCATCTTGCATTATATTGCTAAAGACTCAAAGCAGGTGAATTCGTCAGGAATATAATATTTAATCACATTTAAAATTTATTTAGTCACTGTGCTTAGGAAGACATTTTATTTAATAGGTTTATTTCCTCTATATTACTGCAAAGTTAATGTTTTATTTTAATAGGATTATTTTTATATCAACAATTCCATCAAATGTGTTTCACTTTACCGGGCATCTGTCCAAGATTCCAGATAACTGATCTCTAAAAAGTGACCTACATACTTAATGATTTGCCCATTCGTACAGGACACTAATTGACTCATATTTTCTGTTTGATCAATACAAAATTTCTCTTGTGCAATCGTGCAAAGAATTCCAAATTAGTTATTTTTTTCTGTATATGAAGATTTTTCCAACAGTAATTCAGACAGATAAAATTGCCCTATACCCTAACCAGAAAATAAGTTTATGTTGACACTGCTAATCATGTTTTCCTCTGTCCTAAATACAATCTTTATGTTATGAAACTTTAGAGCTCAGCTTCGATAAGTTTATTATACAGGTGCCCTTCTTCTTGCAAGGAAGCTTTTCCTACCTTCAAATTTGAGCATATGCCTTTATTTTACCTTAGTACACTTGAAACAGCTCTTTGACACCTCTGTAGCCATTCCCTTAGTGTGAAGTGTGTATGAAAAAGCATAACAAATTCCATTGCAAAAGGTGGAAGCTGATGACCTTTCTAGAGAAAAATTCAAACTTGAACATGGTTACCTAGAGGCAAGCAGGTCAAACTCTGGTACAAAAACCACCACTTCGAGAGAAGACTTTGAAAAACAAACTAAAAGGAGCTGATAGAAAGGGATTCTTGCAGAAATGAAAATAACTTGTTGAACCTCCCTTATACTTGGTTTTGGGCAAATGTCCAGTAGAGAGCAGAGGTTCTGCTGTCGGTCATTTATGAAGGAGATCTGGTACAAGTGTGCCACTAGGAGATGGCTCTGACCTCAGGCCTGCAGATACTGCAGTGCATATTTACCAGTTGTTTCTTCTCTGCCCTCACGTTGTTTTCAAGTTGGACAGTGAGACCTCTGCTGTTAGTAAAGCAGAAGAGCTCAGCTGTGTTATGAAGGAAAAACTATTTCTGATCCTCAGAGTGGTTAATGGCAGATCCAGAAGCCCTGAGCATTTCCAGGGCTAGAATACTGCCTAAAGAAATGTAGCATTTCCTTCTTTCATTCTAGAAAGCAGCGGCAGGGGGGTGGTGGGCAGGCGCTGGAAATAGAAGGGCTTTGTCTGTGAAACCAACTGTACTCAAACAGCAAGAGCTAATGCTAAATGTCATTTGAGTGTAACGTTTCTAACCTCAGGAATGCACCAATCTGGGGAAAAGAGACACAACCAGATCGAGAACAAGGGGAAAATTGCGCTAAACTGGGAGAGGACAGGTTTAGATGAGATATTAGGAAGAAACTCTTTCCTGTGAGGGTGGTCAGACACTGGAACAGGTTGCCCAGAGAAGTTGTGGATGCCCCGTCCCTGGAAGTGTTCAAGGCCAGGTTGGATGAGGCTTTGAGCAACCTGATTTAGTGGAAGGTGTCCCTGCTCATAGCAGAGGGTTTGGAACTAGATGATCCTAAAGGTCCCTTCCAACCCAAACCATTCTATGATTCTAACATCAGCCAAACCAGCTACGTTGAGAACAGCTGAGACAGCAAATCACCTTGGTAAGCTCTGTAGTCATGCACAACAGTGAAAGTGGATACCAATCTCCTTCCCGCTGTCTCAGTTGCAACACAGACTTTAAGAACAGCTTTAAACTGTGACCAAGTTAACATTACTTTTATGAATGGAAAATTGCATGGTATTAGTAGCTGATTTAAATCTTAATTATTTAAATATTTAAATGAATCTCTTAGTAACAACAATTCTGAAACCATCTATCTTTTCCTTTTTGCATAGAACAGGCCCATTAACTTACCATATGAAAATTCATTTGTTGTTTTAGATCTTGAGATCACATTTCATGTATTTGGCTAATTCTCTTAAATGAGGAAAATAAATTCTGTTTAGGAGCTCAGTTCATGCTTCATAGGAGCTATGGAAAAACACTACACTACACACTCCTGGATAAACTATGCATACGGCAAGCCACTTGCAGATTGACTATAGGATGGAATACTATACATTTATGGTTGTAATGCAGAAGTGAACAATTTATGAGAAAAGTTAAGTCTATCTAGCCTAAAGAATGGATTTTCTTTAGGCTAGATAGAAAAAAAGATATCTTTTCCTGTTTTCTATATTACTACTACTTCTGCTTTCCCTCTTTCTATTTCCAAAATGATCTTTCCATATGCTTGGATTAAAATTGTATTATTTCCTTTTCCCTTAACACCATTATGTTTCAAAAGATACCTAAGTTTATTGTTATATTTCATTTTTGTGACCTAGAACTAGTAACTACTATGCTTCAATAGCAGTATTTGTAATACCATTTTTTTAAGCATTTAGATGAAATTATATGATTATTAGAATTTATATAAATAAAGATTAAATAATTCTCATTTTGGCTTTCTTTAAATGAGACTATTGGTCAGGAAGACTATAAACTGAAAATTTGTGGGGGTTTTTTGTTAGAAAAAATTTATCAAATTATAATTCACTTATTACTAACTACATATTAATACATGAACAGCAGGATAAATTAGATCGTGCTCTCAATAGCCACAGAACACCCAATCTCCCTTTTCCTACCCCAGGATACAAGAAATTCTCTACTTCTGTAATGTCCTTTGGCTGCTTAGTTTGGAAATAAAGTGTAGACATTTATACTCCACAAGGTGTCACTCTAAAACAGCTGGAAAAAATAATGTCTTTGTTTCAAACTTAACCCCAAGGGTCAGAAATTACCAGCATTTCAAATTTAGCAGAGCAAGCTACCAGACTCCCTACTCAAAGCTACTACAATGTAACAGTGAAGGTAGTGGATATTTTTTCTTATAAACAGTTATTTCAAAACCAGTCTATTTTTAACTTACTTGCCTAGCTGAAGTCTGCAAAATAGTCAGTAACTGTTTAAATCTGGGAAAGCTTCGAGCAAGTATTTGATCAGAGTACATTCTGCTGCCCTTCAGGCAACTACTGTTGTCTTAGTGTTGTGTGTTAGGTTGTTCTAACCAACAGCTTCAGTCTGCAAGGCATTTAACCTTTTCAATAAAATACACTTTGTCTATAAACACATTTGCCTTCTAAATAAATGTGGTGCATTCCACAGAAATTTGAGCATCCCCCAAAAATACAAATAGTTGTCAGCAATAAAACCAATGAAACCTAATTTTCTATGGTTCACCTGCAATCAGTGAATTAATTCTCTGGATTCTGACAGGTCAGAATTCCAAGTAAGTTTTCTGGTACTTAACAAAGCTAACATCGTATCTTTTCCTTTAGTAAATCCATGCCTGCTTTGGTAACCACCTATTTTCATTATCTTTTGAAACATCTTTGACACATCTATCAACTTTAACTGACTTGACCATCAGGTTCAAAGCATACTAGAAGAGATCAGACACAGACACGAGTTCCTAACTGTCATTTCACAGGAAATAAGATTAATATTTCAAGAAAATGAAAATCATCTATAAGGAAGGACACAGACGGAACAGATCTGTTAGCATGAGGGAGACAGCTATAGGTGACAATTTACACAAGATACCACAACAGAAACTGGAAACAATTTTGAAATGTTAATGCTTTCTATCAAGGAAAACACTCAGTATGCACTAAGCTTAAAAATGTGTTTGCACTTTTGTAACTTCTGTAAGAATTAATGAAAGCTAGAAATGTGATAAAAACTTTGGTGAAATTAAAAAAAAAAAAAAAAAAAAAAAGTAACTGCTTTAGAAGAAGCAGCCTCTGTGGTCCAGACTGGTCCTGTTAAACAATTCTGCTGCAGCTTTTACTTGGTATGAGCACAGCCACATTTAACAAAAACAACAACAAAAAAACCCCCCAACAAACCCCTCCCCAAATCATTAAAATGAGACCATCAAAAGCCTCATTCAAAGCCATTTGGAAACTGTATTTTTGAAATCACTAAACAAAAACAATGACTTGGCTAGGTAACGAGACTTTTGAATTGTGACATTTTTATAGTTATAATTCCATTCACGAGATGTATTAATCACACTTGATTCCACTGATAGGGCTGTTAAAGTTGAGAGGAAAAACCTCAGCAGTTACCATAACAAAGAAACTTCCTTCACTGTTTTTTCCATTCAAGTCATACATAATACAATGAAGTTATTTTTTTCCTTAATCTACACACAGCACTCAACTCTCACATTACCCTCTTTCTTTTTGAGACTGTGCATATGCGCAGCTTCTGCCTCACAACGGCCTCACAACAAGCAAGTTGCAATAAGGAAGCTCTGTCTCAGAAACAGGAAAAAAACAGAAACCTTAGAAAACAGACTAGAAAAGCTTCATTAGAGACAGAAGGATAAATTTGGTTTTCATACCTGCCATTGCCAGTCTGCATGAGATACTATCAAATTGCCCTAAAAATTAACTCTTTTTCTTCAGTTTTTAAGTTAAGCAAATCCTAGAACTAAAACAACTTTTTCTGGAATAATCATTGTTATCTCTCATCCAGAAGAGCCTCACAATGCATTAAAAAAAGTGCCCTAACCAAATTGAACACACTCCCCATAAGAATATTTTACACAGGAATACTGACAACCAAAACACAGCTACTTCTATCAGCTGCTTCACAGCTCAACCGTCAATACATTCTTGTCATGTACATACCAACGCACAGAACACTGAGCGGACTGTGGGCAAACCAGAAGCTGAGCAGACCCCTTTGTCTTCTCTGAAGTGATACTTCATTCATAAAAAGATCACACTGGATTTAGCTGTTACACTGATGTCTGCAGGATAACAGTACAGACCAACAATGATGTTTAATGAGAATGGAAGGAAAACCCAGAGAACCAAGCAGGAGACAACAGAGCTTGCACTCCTTAGGACAGTATCAGTGCAGGCAGAAAAACTACAATTATTCTTACAAACAGAAAAATCCATGGGAACTAACAAAAAAAAAAATCCCTACAGAAACCAAGCCCACACCTATGCACACAATATACTTATTTTAATCCATTTTTTCCCAGGTCACAACAGTTGAAGCTGTTTTAGACAGTCAAGAGACAGCTCTGTCTGGACAGCCTAGAGATTTCTCTTTGCAACTCTGCTCCCCACTCCATTTAGACAGGGACAAAAACAGCTATGACTAAAACCTGTACCTCAAGAGGAAGCTGACTATTACATTATTCACAGCCTACAATTCTAGGAGGTTGAAGGCATTTTTCAAGAGACCATTTCCCCTGAGCTACATGAAATTCTATTTTACAAAAATCCACCCATGCAGTCTTGTGTACACCTTCCTGTACAGTAAAGGCAGATCCTCTACCTACCCATCTCAAAGAAATTTGCAAACTGTTGTATAGTTTTAGCTTTGTACCATAAGGATGCAATTTTCTTACAGAAAGAACATCATAATTATTTCAGTCTTTTTTCTTACTGAAAAGAACAAAATTCCTGACTGATAAATCAAAGCTTGTGTAGTGCTCAAATTCCCTCGTAATAAATATACTTTTGAACACAGTATTGTTCTTAGTACAGAAATGTTAAATGAATCTGAGTTTTTCTCCTGCACCACGCCAAGCACTCTGCTTCACAACTCTGAACTGGAATCAGATTCTTATGGAAATTGTATTTGCATCCAAAGCTCAGAGCTATGTTTTCATTAAAGAGGCAGGTGATTCCCAGCCTTGTCAAATGAGACTGTGACAGACACACTAAGATAATTAAGACTGAACACCTCTTCAGTTGCTATTTGTACATTCATCGAATCATAGAATGGTTCATGTTGGAAGGGACCTTAAAGACCATCCAGTTCCAACCCTCCTGCCATCAGCAAGGACATCTTCCACTAGACCAGGCCGCTCAAAACCTCATCCAACCTGTCCTTAAACACTTCCAGGGAGAGGGCATCCACAACTTCTCTGGGCAACCTGTTCCAGTGTCTCACCACCCTCACAGTGAAAAGTTTCTTCCTAATATCTCATCTAAACCTACCCTCTTCCAGTTTAAAGCCATTACTCATTGTTCTATCACTACCTGCCCTTGTAAAAAGTCCCCCTCCAGCCCTCCTGTAGGCCCCTTCAGATATTGGAAGGCCACCATAAGGTCTCCCTGGAGCCGTCTCTTCTCCAGGCTGAACAGCCCCAACTCTCTCAGCCTGTCCTCATAGCAGAGGTGCTCCAGCTCTTTGATCATCCTCGTGGCCTCCTCTGGACTCACTCCAGTAGCTCCATGTCATTCTTAGCAACTTCTTTTTCTGAGAGTAGAAACAGCACCAAATTGTGAGAAAAGGCATTAAAACCAACAATACACACATGCTACAAGACAAAAGGTGGTTTTTGATCTTGTGGTCAGTAAATTATTCTGAAAGAGTACTGAACCCAAGGCCTGGTTCAACTGAGAACTGAAGTAGTAAAATGGGAAGAGAGGGCAAGTCCCGGTACTCATGTGAACCACAACAGCCACTGTGTTTCCTTAGGTACGTGACTGACAGCCACATCACAGAACTTTCAGAAAAATCAACAGTTAGTTGGCATGCTTGCAGTGTACAATTCTAGATAATACTTTTAGGAAAAGAGATGGATCTATCATTTACACAAAGAACAAAACATGAAGAAACTCAGACAGCTTTTCCAGTCATTGTCACTGAAGGAAATGCTTTGAGCTCAGTGTCTGATCCACTTGGTAATTCTCTGCAAACAGATTGGCCTTTGGATGAACCAAAAGTAGTCACAAAATGAAGAGACAAGACAAAATAGAGAAAGCAGTTTCCTCTCTCCCATCAAAATTTAATCTCAGGAAAATGATGAGTAACTGATTTTGATAAAAACCCTAAGATTGACCCTAAGAAGTTCAACACAGTCATTATAAACTGACTCTTTCTTGGCCCCGTATCCAGAATATGGGTGCCATTATATCAGCACAGGCAGCTTCACCTGGACCGTTAGGCAGCACAGCTCCTGAAATGTGTTAGTGTCACTTCCCGAGAACTTTGACAGTTAGGAATTCAGACCTCAGTCAAATTTCAGTTTTCTTCCATAAAGCCTAAGAAGTAATGATGAACAGTTCCAGGCATTTTCACTTTTTCTGCCCTTGGAGAGAAGCACTAGCAAGCACAGGACCTGCATGCACAAATGCAAACTTGATGGACAGCAAATATCAAAAAAAAAAAAAATCTTCTTGTTTATAGCACATGTGCATCTACTCTGGATTCCAGTGCTGATACACATTCAGAAACATGACACTGACCTAGAATAAAATGAGCCCTACAACTAAACTAAATGAGAGGGCTATATTGACACTTTAAAGGGGAAATAAAAAAACCTTTTTTTTCTAACTTCCTTCCTAAGAAGAAAGACTTGATTTGATTTATTTTCCTCTATAATCTAAACTAATTTGTATATCATAGCACATATCCTACCTGTCACTTTAATCCTCTGATAAGCTGCTTGAACAGAGACCCAGGCTCCAGCAGTCTCATTTCACATGACTATTTTAGTACTCATTTAACGTAAGTATTTTGGTATTATTTCTCTGACAGACCCTAGCTGTACACTGAGTTTTCCTTCAAATCTTTGTTTAATGTCAGGGAAATCTCTCACAAAGCCTTCAATGTACATCTCTCAAACTGATTCAAAACTGGATTTATTGTTTTAAGAAGTAATTTTTGCAGTAGCAATTTGACAACAGATTCTTGTCACTTGTGCAGACCTGCCTTTGCTCACTTTCAAATAAGTTATTTCCTTCACCACAAGATGCACCTTGGTTCTAATTTGCTGACTGTACATCTTAAATGTTCTTATTCACCAACAAACCCATTCATTCTCACTTTAAAATACAGAAATATGTGTTGATAATTCTGTCAAAATTAATGCTATACCAAAAAGGAACTACTGAGAATGGAAGTATAATAGGTCATAAACTTTTCTTTTTTCCTAGTTTTAGTCTAAATGAGCCAGGTTTTGTGCTGCTGACTTTTCTGAAGCAGGATACTTTTTCCTGGTGCAGATAAACAGATCAAATGGAGTTTTTCAGAATGACCAAACGTGCCAAGAGCTTAGCTCCCATTATTAACAAAGCACTCCCCCAAATAAGTAATTATTAAATTAAAAATAAACATTAATCAAATGTTTTAAAAGTACTAGCAAAGAAAAGACTGTATACTACATAGATGTGCAACAGACAAGGATTCCTCCTATCAAATTCACAACTACAGTTAGTACCAGATACTAATGGGAAGATATAGATAAGAGAAGTTTTTACTGGAGAGACGTCCACCATGCGCCAAGTTTCTTCCCACTTAAGTTTCCAAATCCCTTGAGAGTCAGGAGTAATGCCTACCTGTAACAAAAAACAGATTCCAGTGATAGAGCCACAACAAACAATTTGCTGGACAAATCTGTTGCAGTCTAGAGACTACAACATGGACCTGCAGACTGTACTCATCCTGTCCAGCTTTCGCAGAACCTTTGGCCTCTGCTGACTTTAGCACTTAGATGTATTGTCACAGTGAAACAGATGGTTCAAAGTTTACTTCACTTTTGTTCCAGACCTGAAGAAGAGCCTGTGGGTCCAAAAGGCAACCTGTTTCCTTTTTAAATCAACAGATGTGGCTGTGGGAAGTGAGAGATAATACCTCTTCTTACAAATGGTCTCACTTAGGTACCTAGTGGGATTTTAAAAACATTTGAGAAAGTTATCTTGTGTATTTCAAGTAATCTGAAAAAGTTAAAAAAAAAAAATCAGATTTAAAAAAAAAAAAAAAAGATACACACACACCACCCCCACCTCAACAGTGTCAGAGTGAAGATTGGGTTACATGTGAATTCAGTTTACACTAGGTGAAGAAGCCTCAGTGACTTTAGTAATAGTATGACCCCAACCCTCGCCCCCTCCACACACACACAACCCCCAGTAAAGCAAATTAAGTAGGAACTAAGCCTTCCTTCCTACCACATCAGTAAGGCAAGGGTGCTGCAAGTTCCAGCAAAGCTCCTGAATACTCTGCTCATAGACTGTACTGGCCATCAATTAGATCATTCCTGAATTAAAGAAATACCCAGAAGCAATTTTGCATAAGCACTATTTTCTCTCAAAGCACAACAGAAAGTTGGCATGTGCTACATTTACCAGAACTGTAATCTGGTTTAAGCATGGGTTTATTTTTAAAAATCTTCAGCTCTCACCTACAGGCTATTCCAGAACCCTGAGAGTCAGCAGATAGTTAGGGTTTATTGGAAAGCTTCCTTCTTTAGGTCACCTTTACTTCTTCTCAGTACTTTGCAGAAAGTGTGAAAAGAACTACATCAGCCTTCGCTATGGACAACTGTCTATAACTGTCCAGAATCTAGAACATGAAGCATTCAGGATGCAAAATTGAATTTTGATATATAGACCTCTAATAAATCAAAAATTCTGCAGACTACAGAAAATTTAACTGAACAGCAGCCATACAACAAAGCTTCTTTCAGGTATTTACAGTATACTTAGCATCATGTCACGAGTTTAGGTATGCTTTTTGCCTTTGTCCTATTCCAGACACTCATGCATTTTAAAGCATCTCAAACAACCAGATGTCTAAAGGAAATCAGACACTACACAGGTTAAACAACATGGTTCTATTAAAAACTATCTTTAACCATGGCACTCAGTGACAGCAATACAATACTTTTTTCCACAAAGCAGCTAATATAAAAATATGCCATAAAATCATCTGTAGACTAGTACGCTAGTACATACATGTAATCATAACATTCTTTTATAAACTCTTTCCTGAGATACCTTGGGTTGTTTGTTTTTCTTGTATTACTGGATGCATTATCTTTATGATTCATCTAAAACAATTGTAAAATATTTTGTATGTGCAGGACACTCAGTAATGTGTAAAAAGTAGTATGTAAATATATGGCAAAGAAACAGCTCTTAAAAATTATGCGCTTTTTTTACTTTGTTACATTTTTTTAACATTTGGCTCCTTGGGAGATTGGAAGGGAGGAGCATTAAAAACCTGAAATTAGAGCCATGAATTAACAAAAAGCAGGAAAGCATTTCAGGAATGTTAGAAGTTGGAATATAATATAAATGACACAAAGAGAAAGCCATAATTCATGTTGGCTATGTATTGCCTTATAAAGCAACTGGACATATTTTAGTCAGTTCACAGTATAATAAATATTTTTACTAATCTGTTTTGGAAGAGTAAATGTCTTTTAGGGTTTCAAGCTCCTCTATAAGTTTCTTGTTCTGAACTTCTAGCACTGCAACACGACTCTCCAGACATTTTATGTATTCTTTCTTCCGACGTCGACATTCTTTAGCAGCTTCCCTGCAAAAAGCAGAAGTAAAAAGTGCAAACAAAAAAGCCATTTGCATGCCATTAGAAAGCTCAGCAGAGTATGGAGACTATGACAGAATTCCAAATTTTGGAATATCTCCCAGATCAGTCTGAAAACACTAAGCAAAACTGGGTTCCATAAGGGCCTCAAGTGTCTCTTTCTCAAGTTCATACGGCAATCTGTAGAACTGCTTCCTCTCATGCTTTGATTAAAGTTCATAATAAACAAGGTCCAAATGAAAGACAGTTATTCTGCTTTATGACAATAAAGATCTTTGAGGGCCTTGAGTTCCTCAATGAGAGTCTTGTTTTGGTTTTCAAGCACAGCCACACGATTTTCAAGACATTTGACATATTCTTTCTTCTTTCTGCGACATTCTCTGGCAGCTTCCCTGGAACCAATACAAGGCAAATGACTACAGGAACAGCCACAATATGGCAAAGACTGGATAAATGAAATTACCTGAGATCTTGCAATACAATAACAACAACCACCACCACCACCACCAACTGCTGGATTGCACAAACAGAACAGCACATAACAGCCATAAGCAATAACACTGCTAAAATACAACTTGAAACAACTAGAACTTGAAACAAATTCAGCATCAACAAATACAAAGATGGAATTAAAACACAGAGGAACTGAGAGAAACAGTGAGTAAATGATAGTGCGTGGACCTGAGCTGTACTAAACATTAAGACTGAAAGCAGCATTTCTTCCACTCACATTTCATTTTGTGTGTTTATCAGGAGTATTATCTTCTGCAATCAAAATCTTAAAACCAAACCCAAAAAATTTACTTTCAGAAAACACAAGCATAACACTACTCCCTTCAGATAACGAGCCAGATGCCAAGCTTGCAAACTGCTGTAATTTTTTCACCTTAACAATCTACAGTAAAATTTAAGTCCAAACAAAAAGAACTTACTAGCATTTCAGAACTGTCCCCCTGGGCACATTTCAGCCACATGCATCTTGGGTTTTTTTTTAGTGTTGGCAATAGCAGTCTGAAGCCATTCTCATAGCTCTGCTCAAAATTCTGTTATATTGAAGGTAAACATTTTGTGTAGCATTTTCAGAAGCATGTGACTGAACAAGCATTCAATTGGAGAAGAAATTTTAGAAGTACTGGGAGTCCACTACTCCTTTAACAACTTGGAACATGATAAATTGTCACATTGTGAGAGTGTAACTTTCCAGCAAGTTATAGGAGAGATAGCATAGACACCAGTTTTAAAACTGAAGAGAAGAGAAACAAAAGGTGACACAAAAATTCAGCAATCTTCGTGAGTAATTTAAAACAAAGCACAGGCAAGAGAGCAAAGCAATACTATGAATTCAATCATAAGGCAAGTGGCTATTCAATGTATTAGAGATCTGCACAGCAGACTACTTCTTCCATTTATCTAACCACGACTGACAGCAGCAGCTATGCATTTAAAAAAAGAAAGTCTCCAAAGAACAGCAAGCAGAATGCCCAGAGAAAGACTGGCACTTACAGTATACAGCCAAGGCCATGCCAACTAATTAAAAAACATACAGCCACCTCACAAAATGACAGAGGCACTGCACAATAATTTATCCCAGTAGCCAACTATTAAGGAAAGTCTATAATTATCATTCCATCCTAGAATAAGTCCTCTTCAAAGCATCATTAACAGACAGCTGCTAATGAGATCCTCAGACATTTTCCTAACCAATTATTTGCTGGGATGTTTCAAGATGAACAAGCCCATAATGGTCATTTTACTGTCGGGGGCAGGGAAGCAACAGTAAGTATACCTCCAGATAATCACAAAAATCAGAAAGGGACAACATTAATACTGGTTTCTGAATTACCATAATTAAAACTAAAAATCCATGGTGATAAGGTCACCTCTAACTTTCCAGAATTAGCAACCAATACTGAATGCTATAGGATGTGGGATGACTGACAAAGAATTTCTTCCTTTCTCTTCATCAATCACAGGCAGTACTCATGACCTTAAGAAGAAAACTTCATTAGAATGTTCTGGGGGCTTTTTTTGCAACACTATTAGGTGTTACATAGTCTTACCTATTTTTCATGAGTCTCAGCTCTCTCTTGCGTGTTGCCTCTTCTGCCAGTTGCTGAGGGCTATGCAAAGTCCCTGGTGAGGCTGCCATTACCACTCCCTGAGGTAAGGTAGTAGTGGGAGTTCGAATCTGGTAAGTTGGCATGTCTCCAGTGGCAGCTGTATAAAAGAATCATACTTTAAACTTTATGGCAAAACAGAAGCATGCAAAAGTCTCTCTGGAAATAACAGATTTCTGTTAATGAGTTATCCAGGATCCCTGCCACATAAAATATATCACAGACCTACAGTATCACAACTATATTTGTTACCTTAATAGCTTTTATTTTCACACTGTAAAATAAGTTATCTAAATTGATCTAGCTTGTGCCCAGACTGAAGCCTGTGAAAGCTTCCACATGGCTCTTTTCATACAACACAGGGAAAGCTGTTTGAGAAACACTGTCAGAGCATCTACACTTATTTCCTGTTTGCACAATCTCATTAAAAGGTGGTCCTGCTGTTGCAGCCACTGAGCTTCGTATGCTACCCCTGTCCTCTAATAGAGGCTTCAGGAGTCAAACTCTTCCTTCCTTCCCTGTGAGAGCAACAGTACCAGCCTTGCTGCCCCTCCTCTCTTTACACAAGCAGTTTGGCAACCCTTGGAAAACCAGTGAGAGCTGCTGTTGCCAAAACGAGAAGGAACAGAGAAGTGCTCCTAGTGAAGAGGAGTATGTTCCTTGAGCAACTGGACCACAAATAGGATGCTGCAGTATTAGCAGGCAAGAGGAGGCAGTGGCAGTTGCACAGGAAAGGGTTTAGCTACACAGTAAACCAGAGTGCAAAAGTTTAGATTCAGCTCCTGAGCCTCACCAGTTTTGAACTCTCCCCATGCGAAATGCAGAGCTGAAATCTGACATGTTATTTGGAATCCATACCTTTCTGATAGTCTCACTTAATTTCTGTATTTCTGAGGTACTTTGTTCCTACATGAGTTCCAACTTAAAGTTCCAACTTTAAAACACTGTGAAAGTCCTAAGTACTTGTGTCTTGTCTGACATTGGAAAAAAAAAAGTATCCCTCTTCTAATTATAAGCAAGTATTTACCCATTCCTTCCCATAAATATTTTATATTATCACAGAACAAAACTTAAATTTTTGTCATTAAAGCATCTGAACATAAAAGATTAAATTTCAGGGGCTGTTTTGTTATACTTAATTTATACTTTTATTCTTTAAAGCAATATTCAAGTAATGGAAAAACTTAACTTGGAAAAATAAAACGTAGACAAAAATACTTTGGAGAGGCTGATGGGGAGAGCAGGAAAGAGATATCAATCAGCTACAGGGGTGAAAAAACCCCCAATCAAAACCTAAACTTAATTAAGAAATACTATTATTTTTAATTAAGTTCATACTGATGCTTCACTAATTAAATACAAAAAATATGATCAAGCTGTGTTTAGACTACAATTCCACAGCCATGTCCTGGAATCATCATCAGCTTAAATACTCTGCACTTCCCCCCTCTCTTGGTCCAGCGGGTAAAAGTGTTTGTGGAATTACAAGATGAACTGGACCAGTGAACTGACCTGGGTGAGGGATAATCCCCTGGGGATGGGGGAGGGAGAGAAAAATCAGCCCAGGACAGCCCTGTGAGCACCAGCAGGCAGCCGCCACTAACATAGGGCTTTGCCGTCTTGTGTTATCTACAAGAGAATTATTTAACCCTCTCTAAGTTCTCCACATCTGTTAGCAGCCCCAGTTATGTCAATGGCACAATACTTCATCTCACTGTTTATAAAAATGGATTTTTAGAAACTCTTCAGGCTCACCTTTATGGTGGCCACATTACATACGTTTTATAGAGTCTGTGGCAAGAGCTATATTTTTCTACCTTTCATCAGTAGGTAAAAAAGAGCTGTTATCTTAGTTTGCATTAGCTACAATGAATTAGAAAACCAAGTGAATCATTCTGTAGATCAAGTCATGGGGAAAGACCCATGGCGAGGTCACCTCAGCCTGGCAAGACCAACTACTTTGTTGCCTCTGTTTGACTTACACTCAGAGGTTAGAGCTAACAAGACTGAATGCTGCTGCTGTTAAGAGGATTCAAGGTGATAATGCACCCACAACACGGCTTAACAAAAGTGAGTCCCTATCTCAGCCAGGATCAGCAAACACCACTGTAAGTAACAAGTTGCATGAACAGTTTGAGCAGGTTCCAGTAGTGTCTGTCCTGCCTAACAGCTGGCTCACCGACAAACCTACCAGCCTGGTAACAGAGATACATAACCATTTTGGTAGTACAGAACTTGTAAACACAGGCACTGCAGTAATAAAATTTAAAAAAATAAAATTAAAAAAAAAGGCAAGCATAGCATTGACAAAGCATATTTTAGTTGTGTAGCAATATGTACATTATGATTCATTATTGCAAATCAATTATTTTACAGTCTGCAAAACTTTTTCTATTATATCTCAAAAAAGTTACAATAAAATATTGTTTCCCCATTAAAAGACATTGGAAAAGATGAAATGGGATTTAAGCAGGAGGGAAAAAACACCGTTGTAAATATCAGTTTAAGTTTAATAATGTATCTACATATTACAGAGCACGGTCCCTTCCATTTCAGCATCTGAGACAAAAATCCCACACACCTTGATCCAGACTGACAAACCTCTGCAGTGATTTCTAATGAAACTCCATGGAGTTTTAAAGTCATTCCTAACATATCCGATGTAGGACTGAGATCGTTAAAAACACAACAGACTTGAGATGGTGTGTTTCCCTGACACACTGCCTCAGGTAATATTTTTCTTTTCTCCTTAAAACTGCAAAGGAGTAAAAGTCACTGAAAATCTGAAGCTTTGAGTTGAGACATACAAAAAGGAAATTATTAACAGAAAGATAAACAACAAAAAAAACCCCACCCAAACCACAAGCCACATTCGAAAGAATTCAACTAACCTTGTAAATCAAGCTCTCGGCAATTTAAAACAAACAAACAAACAAACAAACAAACCAAAACTAATTTTAAAAAAATCAACCACCTTGTATCAGTAGGTTCTTGGAAAAAGTAACTTGCTGAACACTAGAGAGCATCCCTTCACTAGAGTTCTTTCAGTGACTACCTGGGAGAAAAAAAGCCTGATGTGTGTTAGCCTATTCCCCCTTCTGTGAGTCATAATGATGGGACTAGATTATCAAAGGGTTTTGAACTTCACCACTAAACTGGCTGAACAAGGCAGGAATAATTATTCCTTTGAACACTAAAAAAAACCCAAAACACAACACAACAACAACAACAACCAAACCGTGGACTTGGAGAAGATACTTATCTTTGGATTAATGAAACAATATGTACCAGCACCGAGCAGCAGCACGTAGGTACCGGCTGCGAACTGGTTAACATCACAGATCTGCCGGAGGCAACTGACGAAGCAGAAAGGAACTGACTAAATCGCAGCATGACTTGGAGCTGACGTCAATGTGTATCTTGTTTGGAGTTTAACTTTTCCAGTTCCCTACTGCAACACGATTCCAGGAAATCTAATGACGTCAGCCTTTTGAACTTAATTAGCTGAGGAACAGACCATTTTAACAGTGGAGGAGAAAACAAGCTGGCGTTACAATACTTGAATTATTGCTCTCTCAAATTTGCTTGCGTTCAGTATTTAATAATGAAAGCATAGGGTTTATTTATGCTACTGAAACAAAGCACGCCTTTCTGGTACAGCTATGCCTAAACCTATTTTAGCTATCAAATCTTAAGTGTTTATTGCTAAACAAAAAAGCAGCGTCATTTTTTGCTAAATAAAAAACAATTCTAAACATGTTAACATGTTATTACTATCTCCACAATAAAGAAGGATTTAAGAGTGGTGGATTTTTCAGTAAAATCCTGTATCAAATAGTAAAGATTAGTTATCTCAATCAATCTGTGCAAGAACTCATGCACTAACAGTGGGTTTTCCCCCCTCAAATGAAATAGTTAAAATTGCCCTGAAATCCTACACCACCAAGACATAACCAGAAGCTATTTGTACTGGTTTTGAAAGACGAAAATGTTACAGCAACAGGTTCAAAAGAAAATGTCACAAATGCCAAGTAAGCACTGCTTAGACATCTGAAAAGATCATGTAAAAGACTAACAAAATTTTTACCTGTTTCATCTCCTGTTACAGCCATGATCAGCTTCTGAACACACGATTCTCCTGTTCCTCTACCAGAGCTCAGCATGAACTGTTCCAAACTAGCAAGCATGTGCAGGATTACAAGCAAAAGCACTGACATCACAGTGACCTCACTTGCTTACCACTGTCATTAATGTGCTCTGGCACTGGAACAGCTCACTGAAACTGCAGCCCAAAGAACTCCCTTTCCAGTAAACCTTTTTTTCCTTCCTCTTCCATATTTCTATGAGCCTAGCTTTGTTCTTTTTCCCCTGAATTATTCATAAAGCTACAGAAAGCACTCACTCACCACAAAGCTGGCTGTAAAGCAAGACCTGAAAATTCACAGCACTGACAGACAGAAATTAAAATGTGGCTCCAGAATTCATAAATGAATCACAATGATAAAGTCATGATTGGATATAAAATAGAGAAATTTTATTGAAAAGCTGTGCAATTGTTTTGATTGGAGCAGTTCCACTAAAAGACAAAGAACTCTGTCAGACTGATCCACAAGTCAGGAAAGCTTAACAAGCTATAACAAATAGGTAAATGAAAGGCTAAAGCACTTGGCAGTGCGGGGGAACCCACAACCCACTCATTTAATTTCAGTTAAAAGCTCCAGAAAGATGGAAGAAAGCTCCAAAAAAAGCTAGTGATTTCAGATGCTGTAACAGGCAGAACAGTAAGTCTGGATAAGGGCTACCTCTCCCCTATTCCCTCCTTTTTCAAAGTAAGTCTAAGACATCTAGTTGACCTAGTTTTAAAAAAATAAAAAAATTCTTAACTCTAACAGAGTTACTCCTTATTTATGTCAGTTTAAATAAAATTAGTTTCAGACCAACAGTCCAGGCACTGGTCTGTTTGTAGGGTATAAACTTTGAAGGCCTTTATCTGTAATAAACAAATTCAGACTGGCAATTCATTAACTGTAAAACTATGCCAAAGACAAGAATAATGGCAGCATCAGTGCAAAAAAGAAGTGCCCTGTGATTATAGGACCACTTCAGGAACATATGAACAGAAGGTCAGAACTGAAGCACACTAGAAATTCAAGCTACAGATCTCAAATGTAACTGTAATGAAGAGTCTGTAAGGGAAGGCCAGTCGAAAGAAATTCCCAAGAACTGAAATCCCTAAATACTGTGCTTCTTCACAGACTGAGGAGGTTTTAGGAAACAACTGAGGAGCTACTCTCTGTGCCCTCCCACCTGCAGAAGCTCTGAAGAATCAAAGCAATACACACAAAATATTACAGCCAACCTGGAGAGAATGAGAAGCCCTCTAATTTAAGGGATGTGTATGCATGTGTACAGAAAACATATTAGGTTCATACTCAGAAAATATGCACTACCAGAGTGGGAAGCTTGTTTGGAGGACAGCCAAATTTGGGTCTTAAAGCCTTGCTAAGAATGTATTCATAAAAATATTTAGGGAAGCTATAACAGTACTCTCTGTATGATGAACACTAACATTTTGTTTTGGGGTTTTTCATATTATAGTGTTAGAGCTTCCTTGAAATGCTTCTGAAAAGTCTTGGAAAGGGAAAGACAACATATTTCAGCAAAGAGTTAACCAGAGGCAGTGAAAGAATTCCAATTTGGTATCATTATCTAGCATTGTCTCAACAAGTTCAGATACCTACAATCTATTAGCTTTATTTACATCCTGGGCTTCAACAAAGGGAGAGAAACAGCCACTTAAAGAGAGAACTTATTTCCATCATCCATATTAGGGCAAAGAAAGCACCTCAACCTGGACCTCACCAACTATCTCAGATACCTGTGTCTACATTTAGTCAATGACTCCCATACACTTTGTGAATACATATATAAAATCTTCCTGGTTCTTCTCACAGTTTATTTCAGATAGCAGTTCTGGCTTAAGAAAGCATTTATACAGCTCCTCCCTCCCTACTTCTCTGTCCTGATTAAAAAAAAGAACCCCGAAAATACTAAAAAGGAAAAATAAATTCCCTATACCCTTCAGAGCAGCCATTAATTTAGTGTCTCCATAAAGAAATTTCTTCCCTATTTTCAAAGCTTTTCCTCAGCATAACCCAAATCTCAACTCTACCTTCCCTGTTAACAATAAGAATCCAAGATACCTTTCACTCTCAATCTCCCTCAGCATTTCCAAAAGGCTCAGAACAGCGGAGGAAAACAAAATCCTGCATAAACTACATTAAAGTTCAAGAATTCACTATTCACAGTACAATTCACATGTGTGCATTTTACAGGACTTACAAAATGTTCTTCCATGAGGAAACTAGCTTCAGTAAAGTATCTCCTTTCTAATAACCTAGAGTCAAAAATTGCGAGGAAATTCTGCCCTAAACTTACCCAAAGAACTTCAGAACTTGTGTTTTATTAAGACTGATTAACTACTGAAAAATAAAAAGTTTCGTATTTTAAATGTGATTTCATACTGTCATTTACTCCTCACAACTTCTTTATAAGAAGCAGCTGCTTTACCAAGCAGAGAAATTGAGTGTCCTCCTAAGACTGTCTTTCATCTTGTTATGCATAAACATTTTATATAATAGTGCAACACAAAATAAAAAGTCTCTTAAAAAAAAATTTATATTAAAAAACTAAAAGGCAGTAGACTAATAAAATATACCTTGAACAACAACTTGGCTTCCAGGAACATAAAACTGTTGTGTGCCATCAGGTGATTGTCCTGCATACTGCACAATGGTAGCACCTGGCTGAGGAGCTCCTGAATTTGTCATTGTTAATGTGTGTAGACCTTGGACACCATCAGAGGCTGGATTAGAAATCTGGATTGTACCACCTTGAGTAATAGTAACTAAACATAAAAAGAAAAAGAAAAGTTAGGCAACAGAAAGAGACAGAACATATTAAAAAGTGTATCTCCCTTTTTTAAATAAGCACTGTCTGATCGGACTCCTGGTCCTCTCCTTGCTTAAAGATCATTTGTATAATACATAATTTCATACTGATTTCCACAAATAAAACCTGTTGTGTAGTACATGTCATGTGTACAACAGATAAAAAGCAGTGTTCTAAACATTTTATCTCTATGCTTCCAGAAATATTAACTCTCTTAAAATAGTTTTAATACAAGAAAAAAAAAAAAAAGTAGCTCCTAGCCATACAGAATCATTGTTATTTTAAACAGTAATTTTAAAAAGTTATTTCAAAAATAAAAAAAATAAAAGCTATGTTTATCAACTCCCACAAAACAAAAACCAGGACATCTAGACAAAGGAAGAGTAACTCTTCTGACACTCACAATCCTTTCCTTAGTGTGAGAGAAAGTCTAGCCCAACAATGTTTCTCCAAGTTGTACAAAGCTGTGAAGTCAAATGCTTATGTAAAAAGAGAAACAGAACAGAGGGGGCGTTTTCCTCCCATGTAATCAGCAGTATGAAAAACACAAATATACTTCCCCCACTAAAAATCATATTGTGTTGTTCACCATATATAGGTACTCAGACAAAAATCAAATTCCCTAGAGAGTTTATTAATTGTATATTCTTTTTGAAATTAGCATTGTCTTTGTTAAGAGCAGAAATATCATAGAATGGTTTGGGTTGGAAGGGACCTTAAACATCATCTAGTTCCAACCTCCTTGCCATGGCAGGGACACCTTCCACTAGATCAGGTTGCTCAGAGCCTCATCCAACCTGGCCTTAAACAATTCCAGGGAGGGGGCATCCACAACTTCCTTGGGCAACCTGTTCCAGTGTCTCACCACCCTCACAGTGAAGAGTTTATTCCTAATATTTTATCTAAATTTACTCCCTTCCAGTTTAAAACCATTATCTCTTGTCCTGTCACTACACTCCCTGATTAAGAGTCCCTCCCCATCTTTCATGTAGACCTCCTTTTACATATTGGAAGGCCAACATAAGGTCTCCCCGGAGCCTTCTCTTTTCCAGGCTAAACAACCCAACTCTCTCAGCTTATCCTCATAGGAGAGGTGCTCCAGCCCTCGGATCATTTTTGTGGCCCTCCTCTAGACTCGCTCCAACAGGTGCATGTTTTGTACTGAGTTCAGAACTGGACACAGAACTCCAGGTGGGGTCTCACCAGAGTGGAGTAGAGGAGCAGAATCACCTCCCTTGACCTGCTGGCCACACTTCTTTTGATGCAGCCCAGGATACAGTTGGCTTTCTGAGTTTCAAGTGCACATTGCTGGCTCATGTCCAGCTTTTCATCCACCAATACTTCCAAGTCCTTCTCTTCGGGGTTGTTCTTGATTCATTCTCTGCCGAGCCTATATTTGTGCTTGGGACTGCCCCAGCCCTGGTGCAGGAAGGACCTTGCACTTGGCCTTGTTGAACTTAATGAGGTTTGTACAGGCCCAACTCTCTAGCTTGCCAAGGTCCCTCTGGATGGCAACCCTTCATTCCACAGTACCAACCACATCACTCAGCTTGGTGCCACCTGCAAACTTTCTGAGGGTGCACTCCATCCCATCATCCATGTCTCCAACAAAGATGCTAAATAATACTGGTCTCAATGTGGACCCTGAGGGATGCCACTTGTCACTGGTCTCCACCCTGACATCAAGCCATTGACTGCAACCCTTTTAGCGTGACCATCCAGCCAATTCCTTATCCACTGAGTGGTCCATTCATCAAATCCATGTCTCTTATATTAATTAAAGGACTACTAGAATTTTCAGATGAGAATTCAGTTCCCAAGGAGTAACAAACTTCTTCATCCCCCAAAGGATATTTAAACTACAATCATTGTCATTGTATTTAAAGTGCCTTGAGATGGTACAAAAGTCATATGTAAGTACAGATTCAGGACTGCCAACTCCTGATTCCACTGTCAGATTCACAACAGGTGATGATATTATTGAAGGTTCAGCTCTGGTTATCTGAATACATGAATTTGGTGGACACCAACGTGAGTTATGGATATAGTTAATTTCAAATGTTCTGTCCTGACAATAGTAGGTTATCTTGAAAGCGCAACATCAGAAACACTTCAAAGAGCACTGAGATACTAACACTTGACTAGTAAACTCTTATTAGTAAATTAGACAATAGTAACTACTAGAAGCTCATCTAATTTTTTGAGAGTGTAGTAGAGTTGCCTACCAAAATTGCCAAATTCTAGCAATTTGGGGAAGTTCTCTCATGCTGAATGAAGCAAAGCCTTATCTGCAACACTGGAACAAGGTTCAGCATGGGGGTTCTGTCCTACGCTCAGAATGTGGTACATGTAATGTAGGAACTAGCTGGGTGCTGCATGCAGGCTCCATAAGGCATTAAGTGGGGGGTGGCGAGGGGGAGCCTGCAGGGAAGAGCAAGATGTTGTTTCAGTCTGGTCTCCAAAGCAGAAAGTGCCCCATTCTGGAGCAGAGTGGAAGAGAGAGAAACAAGAAATCATTGTCTCCTTTATTCTTCACAAGATCCAGGACAAGAGCAGGTTCCCTGGGAAGCACACAAGCTTCCCAGCAGGATTTGTCACCTCTACATCCCAGAGAAGTTATACACAGCTGAATTTTACCTCTCTCAGAGTTAGCACCAAAAATAGTAGGTCTACACCACCACAGTACCCTACCGCATAAAAACACTCAGTCTGGGTTCCTGAGCAGTAAAGCATCAGCACATAATCATATAAATTTCCTGGCTTTGCAGTGAGCTTGGGTAAAGAATTAAGTCACAGCTGCCCTGCAATTATTAATTCAGATCACAATCCAGTAATTTCTAAACAGGAGTGAATTAACTCCAGTAACTCTCTCCCTTACAGGATCGATTCTGGCCATATTACCAGAACACCACACCGCCTCCACCCCATTCACCATCCCGATCTCAACCACTGCACAAACCACTGTTTGTTGTGCTGGAGCTTTACTGGAAACTGGGCCTTCAATGAAAAGTACAGGATTTTCTTGGACATTCCCCAGAGTTGTACATCATGCAGGTGGATGCAAGTTGCCTCTTCTCTTCTAGCTAGGACTGAATGTGATACCTACATCATTCTCTGAGTAAAATCAACAGCTCTAATCCAGAAAAATCAGATCTTTCCCTCCTTTCCAAAACTGGGAAAAACAGATAAAGTTGGTCTTTCTGAAAAGCTTTCTTAATTCTCCAATTGTTAAAAACCTGTCCTAAGACAGTAAGCAACCCAAACAGATGGCAAAAGAACCAGTAATTTTAGTTTCCGTTGCATCGTTTCAGACAGAACATGATGATATGCACAAGTAGGCAAAAGCCAGGGGGTGGTTGATTCACACACCAACTGAACAAACACCTCTTGCATAGTTAGACCACCACCACAGGTGAGACAAACCAATGTTTTTTCAGCATTCAATAACCAATATGAAGGAACTACAGCCAACAGAGTAGGTTTGTAGTCACTTCAGGCTATAAGGTTGTGTTGGGCAGGGAGAGGGGCGGGAAGGGGGCAGCTTTTGGTAGTGGGGGAAGGGCCACCTTGTGAGAGCGATAGCTCACCCAACTCCAAGGCAGAGACCCCCCAGCCCAGGCTGGGCCAATCAGCACTAGAGAAATGGCTCTGCAAATCTATATTTGTGAGGGGAAGGACTGTCCTGAAAAGAGGAAGATGGAGAGAACCTGAGGGAGAGGCCATTGACCTGAACAAAAGACAACCATCAGCCTAAACAAAGAGAGAGCTTCTCTGCCAGGAGGAAGAGGTAGAGGACAGTGAATCTCAGACACCCAGTTCAACTGCAAGGAGCAGGAGAAGGCAAAGGAGGTCCCCTGCAGCCCATGGAGGTTCAATGGTGGAGTAGATATCCATGTGTAGACCATGGAGGGCTCCACACTGGAGCAGAAAAGCTGAGCCTGAGGGAGAATGTGACTGAAACTGAGATCCCAGAATCGCTCAATGCCAGAGCAGGGGTGGACCCCCCAGAGCCAGCAGGTGAGGAGGTGTGCTGGACCAGAGGCCCGTCTGCAGCCCGTGGACATCCCCCAGGAGCTGAGCCCAAAGAGGTCTGTGACTCCACGGGAAGCTTGTGTTGGAACACCTGGACTCATGTTGTTCCTGGACTTTCCTAATCTGTGGCCCCTTTGTTGTGACTCCCTTCCCATCTCACCGGGTAGGGAGAGTGAGGGCAGGACCACATGGTCCTGCCTGTGGTTAAACCACCACAAAGGCTCATATGCAAAACATAGCCTTACGCAAAACTATCCATTCTCCTTACAGAAAGATATGACACATGTTGATGGATGTAACTAGGAAAGACATTTTATCTAGCTAGTCATGCCTGTCAGCCTGTCTGCTTCCAAAAGCCAAAGCCAAGAAGCTCTGAGGAAAAAGATATTTGGAAACCATGGCAACATACCATTTTGGCTGGTAAAAGGAAAGCAAAGAACAGCCATTGCTGCTGCTAATAGAAAAAATACATTTGTTTTTCAGAAAAATTTACTTATCAAGTTCTTCTAAAACCAGTCATCCCAGACATCCAGACACCAACATACAGTTGAAATTATCTTTTACACTGAACTGTGTTTGCTATGCAGGAATAGAGAAAACAGTAGAGAAAGTAAGAAATCAGCAAATATGGTAACATATACTTGTTTTAAAACAGGGCACAGTACAAATGGCTGTAGTGACACTGCAAGACCAGTTCTTCATTGCCATGGAAGCTTAACATGCTTAACACAAAGTGTCAGATGCCTGCACAGGGGAACCCACACAACCAATACTGGCCAAGAAGAGAGGAATACTCAGATAAAATAATAGTAAGCAGAAGAGCTATTGACAGGAGCTATTGATAAAGGTGAAATAGACACATGTAGTGACCTTCTGCATCATATCGAGGCTGAAATCAACACAGGAGGCACAGCATTCCCCCATAGTGTTCCCGGTTTCAGTTCAGGGATATCTGTCAAATTCTGCACTGAGTAATTTAGCATGACCCTAAGTCCACAGAAGAGAGCACTTCAGATGCTGGACATCATGAAGCAGACATTTATTTATGTCTATACGTTACAGAAAGGGTAAGAAAAGCAGCTTAGGAGCCCAGGCAAAATTACTTTCTGTGCTGAAGGGGTAGACAATATTATAAGAAGTTCTGCTTTCTCAGAGTTGATAATTACTTTAGTTGCATAAATTAAAAACAACAGAACAATTCTAAGGGTAACTAGAATACAACTAGAGAGCCATTTTGTCCTCTTTTATAGGCCACTGCAATGTCTTAATAGACTTTCTCTGGTCTCTTGTTTCAGGAAAAAAAACCCACAACATTTCTTTTGTAATTTTCCTGTCATTATATCAAAGGAAAAATACCTGTGTTTCAGTGTGGCTACACATGAAACTACATGGAAAAAAATAACTGTAAGAGTGACGCTTTATCCAATAGATAATTGAAAAAAATAGTTATTAAAAAGTTATCCTTGAGATGCTATGTGATTCCATGTGAAGCACAAAGAAGCTATGGCGAGTGAGTTACACAACAGTTTTAACACACAAAAAAAAAGGAAAGAAAAATCTATAGAACAGAACCATGAATCTAACTTTTAACTTGTGTTTGGATGACCTATCAAACATTGGAGACCACAATTTAGTTTAAATCTACAGCTAAAGTATTCATATTTGATGACTGGAGAAGAAGAGACACAGTTATTTTAAGAAAGAAAATTCAAAGTTAAGAAACAATTTCATACTCCAACCTTACACTTTAAAAAAAGTCTAACTCGCTAATTGTCATTTCATGTAACAAACAGCACCAATACATATCAAATCAGTCATCTGAAACTGCACTGATTTAGAACACTGGACAGTCTCATAAAAGTGTCAACATTTTTCAATTCACCTGAGCTTTCCCTCCACATTTTTAATGTATAGGAGTTCTAGAAGGACTAAGTCTAGCAATCAGCAAACATTACAAGAAACAGACTAAGTCTATAATGCCCACATTAGGAAAAATTAAATATAAAAATGAAATTATTTAGAAACACAGAAGCTCTCATTCTGCACCATCACACAGTATCTTTGCAAACGTACTGTATTGCCCTGTGTTAGTATGATACAGGCTGGATGGCATGGCCATTGCAGAAGTCCCAGAAGGTGCTCCTTCATCTTCCGACTTTTCTTCTTCAATCTTTGGTACTGCAGGAGCATCTGATGAGAGTTCATTCAAAATTTTTCTAAAAAAAGAATGTAAATAATTTTATATATTGGATATTTCACATCCATGAGAAAACTAAGTTACTGACTTTTATCAGACAGTTTTGCTGTAATATATTAGCTGTCTTTAAAAACCAGCAAAATCGAAACAGGAAGTCCTTACCGGTACGAAGGCCTTCTTGACAGTATTTCCCTACGTTTTTGCGAATCAATTATCCCTTCTGATTCTGCTGATTCATCTGCAATTGATGCTACCTGTAATAGCAAAGTTTCTAAAATTCATAACTTCATAAAAAAAAGAAGATAGCAACAGAGTAAAAGATTATTTTTCAAAATTCCTTCCATGTTTCTTACAGGAAGTGTGTCCACTTATTTATCGCTAATCATGCGATCTCAGACTTCTTTTTCCAAAGCAGATCACAAATTATGCGGTAAGCAACACATCGCCACTTAACTGACATCTTCCATTTGAAAATAAAAAAATCAAAATAATTCAAGTTATTTTTTTGTGAAAGACACCTAGAAAAAGTATTGAAGACAGAAGATTTCTTTAAATATAAAAATATTATATAATTTAATTAACTTTTAAAGTGAAATTAAACATTGAAAATACAGAACATTGCACTAATACACTTTAAATAATGATATACAATACAAAAGCCTCTTCACAACCACAACAAAGCTTATTTAGAAAATAAGTTTATTTAAATATAGACATTTATTACACTTACCAACACAATTAAGAAATACAAATACATTGCTTAGCGATACTGTGTGAGTTTTAGAAACCCCTGGCAAGTCCACAATGTCTCATCTTCTCAGACCTTTAGTACTAGTATTTTCACAGGTTCTTTTTCTCTTAAAATTACCCAAGACGACATTAGGCCTGGAGCTGAATCACACTCTTGACCAGCAACTAGCTTATTACACAAAACTGAAAGCGACTGTTGGACAAGGAAAACATGCTATTCTCTCGATTCACTTAACTACTCGGAACTACTGGTGTGTAAAATCTCCAAACTGAAACCGTGCAGTACAGTTAGTGTGGAAAATGACCTTTTTACACAAAGACAGACCAGAGTGCAGATTCAGACTAAGCACTGTGTTAAGCTAACACTGAATAAACACAAGTTCTAAGACTCAAGTGTTTGACCTGGGTGCAGTGGAGGCTTCCCTGCAGCTCAGGGAAGTCAAGGAAGAGCTCTAGAACTAATGCAGCTGCCAGGCCTCAGTGCTCAGTGCTAGAAACAAAATCTGGATGACCTCAACAGAAAATGACTGGCTGGAAGGTTTTGGAAATCTATAGGCCTGGGTCACTCCAACTCAAACCTATAAAACTACGCCTTGAAAGAACTACAGGTTATTGCTGAATGAAATTCTCTCTTCACTTGTTAATTTTATTGCATTCCAGTTCTGTGTAAAAATATTTAATGCAGCCTCATTTTGTTGGGTAATATGTAGGAAATGTCATTAAACCTCTATACCTGCCTAACTAAAAAAACGACCACCTAGAAATAATGAGAGATACTCCTGCATGTCTACAGATGTATAGCTCCAAATCAGACTTCAGAGCTGACTGGCGGAGATGTAAGAGCTTCAAGAAGCTTGTATTCATCCTTTTGCAGGATAGACCAACACTGACCAGCAAAGACATCTTCTGAAAGGAATTTTTCCCCAGTGCCCTGTAGCAATCTGCTTGTGGATCAATCTTCAAGCTTCTGGCATAAGCCTTCAAAACTAAGAAATTATTCACAGCCAGTAGCTGTGGGCATCCTATCTCAAAACACAACTCTCATTCTGCAGGGGAGGAAAAAAACAAAACAAAACAAAACTCAAACCTATTTGTACCAGGACAATCACCAGGAAAACAAGAATTCAGAGTCTTTAAACCTTCCCATTCCACTAGAGGTTACCAACAGGCATGCCTAGGTTGGGTTGTGAAGATGGCTGAAGAAGTCAGGAACAGTTGTAGTTTGGGAAGAAGGTAAGGAAATCTCGAGACAACTTAAACATTTTAATGCTTAAAGAGGAGGAGGACATTTTCTGCAAGAAATTTCAAAAGTTCTAATTTTCATCAAGACATAGAGAAAAATTTAATGTTTCAGTTTGTACTAATAGCAAGCAACCACGTTCACAATACTAACCAGTGGAAACCATTGTCATTTTTTTCTGGACATCATTCAGACTTCAACTTTACCACACTGCTCTGTGTTTGAACAAATTTAACTTTGAGCTCATTAGTCTGCTAATACCCGATATATTAAAGGGAGTGTAAGTAAAAAAGTCAAATAGCAATCTGAACTTCCAACATTCCTACAAGTAGAACAACATTAACAAAACAATAAGGAACATGATACAAATTAGCATTTTTTTTCCATCATAAAAGCAACAGCGTCACAAGAAAAAATTTTGAACACCTTCCAGTTTAAAGCAGCAGGTGTTTGAGGGAGAGGTCATGCAAGCTTTAACATCAACCTCCAGCACACCTTTTTTTTTTTTTTTTTTTTAAATTAAACTGATATAATTTCCCAAGTTCCCCACTGTCTGGCTATCAGAGACAGGCTATCAAGTTAAAGCTGAAAAATCTGGACAAAATGCCAGACAGCAGGACGAAGTATTTAAGATGGGCTGAACAACCTCTGTAATAGAGCATTCTACAGTATCTTCAAGCCCTTCTTGTAGAGTCACCTTACCTGCCATTAGCATGCTCAAATGAAAACAAAGCAAAAACCTGGCACAAACTAGGCAGCATTAATCAGGATGCAGCTTTCCTGTCTCTCCTCTGGGAAAGGGAAGACAGAGTTCCCTTAAACAGTCATCTACTTCTACTCCCCTAAGAAGCCACAGCAGCAGCTGGCAAGAGAAGTTCCAAAGAAATTTTTCCTTCTGAGCTTTGAAGCAAGTCCTCTGTTCTTGCATGTATGTCCTGGCCAGACTGACTTGAAGAAAAGCAATGACAGAAACTGGAAATGACTGTAATATGCTTATCTGATAAAGTTCACTCTGGTAAACTACAGTTAAAAAGAATTCCATTTAAGAAAATATGTATTTTGAATATTCTTATTTGACTTGAAGTTTGACCAAACCCAAGTGTCTTGTCATCTTCTGTTTCAGTAGTGATCTATAATTTCAAACCCTAACAAGTCCCATCATCTACACCTACTGCTTACAAATAAAATATTCAATATCTGGCAAAGATTTTATTATTTTTCTTTAATCTCTAAGATACTTCATATGCCTTTTCATTTATTATACTTGAAAGTTACTAAGACATCTCAAACATTAAAGGTTGCTTCTCAAGAAGACTGAACGTGTGTCTTTCCCTTAAAATGTTGCAGTGACTGCAGGTAAAACAGTTCACACCTAACAGGTATATAGTCTCTCTTACTAGAGAGATCAATTCAGTTAACATTTCACAATCAGATTTTAAGAAAGCTGGAGCAAAGGTATTCCTTAAGGCAAGAAAACACCAATGGGAGGCCAAGTCATGATCAAAACACTGCAAGTTGTTTCTCTCTAGTCTTCTACACTATTTAAAAGCTCTAAAAACTCCTAAGCATTTTGCACCAGTCCTTGTTTTCTAACATCAGCAACTTTAAACATGTGAAAATTTGCCAAATATATGTTTATTTTGAGGCTGCTCTTATTTTTGGTTTTTACATATCCACAAACACAAAAAGCAATACCAGATGCTCTAACAGGGCCAGCTAAAAACAACAAGGAACCTTTTGACTTAATAGGTTTAATTCCATTACATCCATTTGCTCTCCAAAAATACAGTATGAGATACCTGCAAATTTATGAATTTGTAGTCTCATTAGAAACATGATGTTCATAGAATTCAAGAAACCAGAAAAACTACAAGATATATTAAAGTAAGGCCATATTATTACACAAATTTGCTGCTGTGTAAGTTCAGGGTTCCAAGACACAATTTCTTAAAAGATAAACAGGAAGCATCAAGGAATCGCTACACAATGCTTGTAGAGCTGCCACTGGTTGGCAGTTTGCCACCTTCCCCCCCTCCCTGTTTCCCACACTGTACAAGTAAATCTTGCAGCACTGGTAGGAACGAGGAGAAACTGAAGATGCAGTTGAGGCGAAGAGTTACGAGGCACCAAACATTCATGAAAACATAACAAGAAAAGAGCTAACCTGAACAGCTTGCATGTGTGGTGACTGAATGACTGAGGGCTGTGTGGCTTGAATGACACCCTGGACATGAACAGTTTGACCAGAAGGCAACTGCACTAGATTTACAGCTGGAGATCCTCTTCCAGCACTTGATGCAGCTACAGAAACCTGCAAAAATTACAATCATCATGTTTAAGTAACATGCCTTAAGATGTCAGCAAACGCTTTTAGAAGTGGTACTAAAAGAAACTGGCATTGATTCCCTATCTAAAATAGCACAGATGTGTGTAATTATCACACACAGAAATACATTAGTTTTACTAGCAAAAGTTTTGTGTGTATCTTTCCAAACAGTATGGAAAGCTTAAAACTGTTCCCTGTCAAATCGCAAATCTGTCTTCTTCCCTCAACCCCACTGACTTCAGAGACTTAATGTTTTCTCTTCAATTAAAAACAACCCTAAGCTATCACACAGTACATCTGCTGCCACTAGCATGAAGGTTAGGAAGAACTTCAAGAAATGCAACAAAAAAAGTTTTTAAAAAATCAATATTCATTGAAGGGGTATGTTGCTGCAACAACATACAGGGCAGGATGCCCTTAGTCAGGAAAAAAAATAATTTAAAAAAACCCAAACCAAACCAGAACTGCTTTGGTTTTGCTTTGTTTGTTAAGCAAGAAGTTTAGCTTGAACTTATGCTTTTCAGACAGGTATCTCGAGAGATGCAAGAGCTTTCCAGATAGCAAAGAAAATTGTTAAATAAAGTAATATATAGATTTGTAAATTGTTTTAGTTTAATAAATCCTGGTTTTATATATATATTTATGTATCAAGAAAACTAGAGCTGGAGTGTATCAGTGCTTTGATACAACAATGAAAATAAAGAACAGCTGTATCTTCTTAAAGCCTACCACAGCTGAAGAAAGTGTTCCATTTAGGAATAATCTGATCCCTTTTTCTGATGACATTTTAGAGCACACACAGCTTTCCTCAGCCCTTGGCTCTCCACCATTGGTACTGAGGTTAAGAAACAGCTAAACACCTACAGGCTAAGAAATAGTTCAATATTTATGCTATTACTATTAAGTCTATTAACAGAAACAAAAAAAGAAGCAGAGGGAAAACATTATGATTGATCTCAATTTCTGTGCAGTGAAATGCCTCTAAACTCAGAAAAGGAAGAGAATGACAAACATAAATCACATGATAAAATACAGATACTGTGTTTTTCAAAGTAAACTGCATTTACTTCTATATTCTGCATGTACAAGAATAAACCCAGACTCATATCTAAAATTCTAATATTATTCCCTTTCTAGCTTGGTTCTCAACCCCAAGAGGTATCTGGTAGGAGCAGTAAAGGTAAAATGATATGACAGTGAGAAGAAAGACATGATAAATATTGGATATATTAAAAAAAAGTTAAAGAAATTTTTGTATTTTCCTGTATTTCCAGTAAAGGGTTTTTTTGAATGCCAAATATTAAAGAAGCTTTAATTCCTGATCTATAAGCCCTTGCTTGTCTCAGAAACATTCCTTTCTTGAGGCAAGAGAAAAATTTTAACTACTATTAAGATGCACTACTATCACAAAGACCAGATGTTGGCTCAAACTATCTGGAAGAAACAATGTTTCTAGGAAACAGACACAGGATCTTGCAGCATTCACTATGTAACTGTTCAATTGTTATAGGAAACTGAACCACTCTTCAGGAAATAGAACAATTGAAGGCATTGTAACTTCAAAATGGCAACAATCATTCCTTAAATGGCATTAAATGTCAATATGTAAATAGGACACACAAAACTTCTTCCCAATCCATAAAACAAATATTAATATTATGAGAAACTCACAAGAAATAGATATTTGAGATTTAATCTAGAAAGGCTCAAAGATCTGAAGAGTACTATCTATTTTGTGTCAAAGCTGACATCACCCTAAATCCAAGCTTCAAGGAAAGAGCAAGGAGCAGTTTCAATATTTACAAAGCATGATAACTTTTCACAACATTACAAAGGCAATTTCACCAAACCTTTCCATTTACTGCTATCTTTGTGAGAGCTGCAATCTGATACAATACCGTGTGTATCAGAAAGAGCTTTCTGCATACAACACAAACAAAATGGCACAAGGTGAACCGCTCATGAGTTTGGTTTTAGTACACAATGGGTCAGCACATATAATCAGGAAGTAATACAGTACTCAAGATTAAGAAACACAATATTCATTTAAAAGCTCCTTATTCAGTATAACCACACAAAGGAAAAAAAAAAAAAAAGAAAAAAGAAAATCACACTCATCTAAGACTCTCTTAAAAAGAGTAAAATTTACAATATTATACAATGTTATATAATATTTACAATATTATAGGCAAAATTGTTTTGTTCCCACTAATTCACATGAGAGATTATATGGAGGGGTAAGGTTGAGGGAAAAGGAGATGGTAGTATTCTAAACTGGATTTTAAACGTGATCTGTTTGTTCATTTATATCTATTTTAAACAGCTCAATTTGATTTGATCACCGTTTGCCGAGTTTCCACAAATATCTGAAGATACGCATAACCTATGAACTTTGTCTGTGATTCTTTGTACTAAGTTTGTTTTCTGTAACTAAGACTGAAAAAAACTCTTTCCAACTTCATATTCTGTATCTCTTTTATAAATATTAGAAATTATTAAAACAATTTTGATCTACTTTTTCCTTTGCATTGTTTTCAAATTGAATATTCCTGAGTTAACTGAAATACCAGAACCTTTTGACACTATCACGCATAAATACTGACTGAAACAGACTTGGCAAAAAATTTACTTTCCGACATCAGTGATGAGCAATGCTACCTTTAACATCATTACTTCAAGGGCTGTCTGGCACAGTGACTGAAAACAATCCACACAAGCAACTTGGGAATATAGAGGGTGAGGGGAAGCTTAACACATTAAGCACCTGGTTAAACAGTGTGTTATGTCCCTGGCAATGGCAAAGAGACTTCAGATGTTCTGTCACAGCAGTATGGTCCCATACGTCATATGTTTGGGAATTTAAGTGCTCCCTTTTCTAAGAGGGGAGAGAAAAGGAGCCAGCAAAAAGGATTATGAACTATCTTCATGCTGCAGCATACATTCTTTCAAAAAAAGATGTTACTCATCAGTTATCTGACGTCAAGATGAATTTTCATCTGAACAGTTATCCTGTGGATGTATGCACTCCTGTCACTGAGGTCAGTTAACTTTCTCGTATAGAGTACGAGAGGTTACATTCCTATTTAATCTCTCATACCTCAGACATTGCTGATACAAAGTATGCAGTACACAGCTCCATCTGATTTCTGTCCCTGCTGTAGAATCTAAACACAACAAGGACTCCAGAAGTGAAGTGAAAAGTACTTCTGGAAAACGAAAAGACAAGGCAAACCCATCCTGGATTCACCTAATAAGACAAAAGGACTCACCACACTCGGGCACTGAGCAGTCACCATAAGTAAAAGCTGAAGACTGGGAATCTTTGGTCAATTCCAAAACTAATGTCAAAAAAAAAAAAAATCACTTCCTTAAAACTAAGATTGATTAACCAGACAAGGTTAGTCTGATTTCAGCCATTTTGTGGCAGCATACCCTTGAGGAAGCACAAAATGGCGACAAGGTTGCAGATCTATAAAGCTCCAACATCAACTTTGGTAAATGTCCTAGACTTGCATTTGGCAGGCTGGCTTTAGAACCATATTTACATCAGCCCATCAAGCTTCTACAGGGCTCAATCTCTTGGGAGCAAGATTTAACACAAAGTTTGATGCCAAGAGCCCACAAAGACAATATCCATTAAGTGCTAAACCTGAGGAGTCCCAGCATGCAATGGCAATGCACTCCAGGCTCCAGAAAACTCCCTCTGCTCGCTCTGACAGCGGTCCTCACGTTGTAAATCCTGAGCCATGTCTAGTTCAGGGCCAGCACTGAGAGGTCAACAGAAGGTATCTCAGACCAAGACAGCAGACAGCTCTACTGGTAGACAGAACATGACAAAGTTTACAAAAAGTGATTCAAAGGAGAAACCACCAAGGATGTAGGATTTTGTCAAGTCTCAAAAGGTCTAAGGACATTCCCCTTATATTTTATAGTTTTATTTAGTGTAGCTGAGCACAGGGCAACACAGAATGCAATATAGCCTCTAGAAATCCTGCAAAAGGAACATCTAATTTATCTTTGACTACCAATGCAGATGTAACTGTTCCAAGATAAAAGTTTGACTATTATCAACATTATCAGAAAATTTTAATCCAAATTAACCTCCTTTTAAGAACAGCCCTATATGTATTAATATAAGATCTGTGCAAGTGAGACAGAACCCATGAAGTCCATCTCAAAACAAGCTGAGTTTTCCACCTTGCACCTTTGTTCCTCCCCAAAGAAAAGGCATCAAGCTTCTGTACAGGTGTTTTGTACACTTCCAACAGCTTCTAAAGACAATCACTAACATTTTTACAAATTAATATTTTCTTAACTAATTCTTTTGGTAGCTGCATCACCAAAACAACACTGTGACAATTCATTAACTGGCTGAAAGTGAGTGATGCAAGAAATTCAACCATAAATGTGATCTTATTCCATATTAATTAATTTTATTTTAAAAATAACTCTTTAAAGACAGAAATTGTCAATTTTGCCTCAATGGATGAAAGATGCATTCCATTTTTCTAGTTTCAAATTTACTAATTTTTGCTTATGCAGAAAAAGTCATTTTACTTTCATCACCAAAAACTGCAGGAGTATATAGCAGTATCTATTACACAAGCTAGAGGGGGGCGGGAAAAAAACAACAACACATAAATACTATATTTTCTCTATTAATAATGTATAATAGGTCCTCCTTAACATTGGAGGTTATCCCCTCACACCACAGAGCTCCAGCCCAGACATTCTTAATGTCTCCCCTCCTTCCTAATAGGGAAGACATTAAGAATGCTTCAGCACAAAAAAATGTTTGTCCTCTAGAGATTATCATCTTATTGAATACCTTGTCTGCCTTTTAAAAACTAAACTACATGTATTTCTTTAAAAAGTTTGAAGTCCAGAGGAGGGAAAAACCCACCAAAAAACTCCACAAAAACCCCTATCCCCTATGCAGTTGTATCCCTCGGCATTTTGCTAGTTGTTCCCTGGCCAAAGTCATAATTAAACAAAAAAACAAGCAAATTAAAACCCATTACATTCCATCTGAACATAAAAAACCCCACCTTTTTTACTGTGAGGCCAGTCAAATACTGACACAGGTGCCCAGAAAGACTGTGGAGATTCCATCCTTGCAGATATTCACAATCCAACTGGACAGAGTCCTGGGCAACCTGCTCTGGCTGACACTGCTTGTGCAGAGGGGTCAGACTACACAATCTCAGGAGAACCCTGACAACTTCTACCATTCTGCAATTCTTTGATAATACACAGAAAACTACAAACTGAGTATTAAAAGATAGTGTATTAAAATGGTTTACTTCTGACTGGAAAAAAACAAGTATTTGAATAAGTATTTGAATAAAAAAAACCCAATAAAAAACAAAAAAGCCCACAGAGATGCCTGAAAAGGGGCCCTCAGTTCACTGACCAGACATGTTACCTCTTGGTAAGGACCAAATCATTCTTCTTTTCTCATATTTCTGCAGATTTGTGAGAAAGTCAGTAGGAGAGGTGATTGGAAGTCGGCACAAGGTACATTTCAGTCACATTGTCTTCTCTTAACTGCACTCCTCCAGAGGCCAAAGAGGAAGAGGGAGCTATCTGGGCCCTTTTATAATAGTAAAAATCAGCAGCACAGCCATGAATTCCTCAGAAACACTCCAAGTTTCCCATACCAGCTAAAGCAGACCGGAGTTGTCCCACACGAGGCCCCTGCCTCGCACAGGGGTTTAACCTCTCAACGGCCGCCTCTAACCCTCACGGGGACAAAGTGCCTCACCTTCAGAGCCTGCCAGGGAGGGACATACGGTAAGAAAGTCCTCCTCATCTTCAGCCAAAGAAACGTTGCCACAAGGTCTTTCAGCAATAAGCTTTCCACCAGGGCCCGTTTTACCAAAAGAAATGCTGTGGCAGTTCAGCCAACGGGTGCCCGGGGGGCGGGTGCGGGCTCCCAGCAGCCC
Source organism: Caprimulgus europaeus (assembly GCA_907165065.1). Next base: position 45,176,993 of record OU015530.1, on the reverse strand, counting down.
CAGGCAGGGCGGGTGGTGGCGCAGCCTGAGGGCAGTGCCGCACTGCCAGGCCGTGGAGGGGACAGGCCTGTGGCACTGCTAGGGGACAGGCATGGCTGCTGGAGGCCGTGGAGGGGACAGGCCCGTGGCACTGCCAGGCCGCTGAGGGGACAGGCCTATGGCACTGCAAGGGGACAGGCATGGCTGCTGGAGGCCGCGGAGGGCACAGGCCTGGCTGCTGGAGGCTGCGGAGGGCACAGGCCTGGCTGCTGGAGGCCACTCAGCTTCACTGTTTTTCAGAGTGGCACAAATGGCACCAACCCCACTTTTCTGGACAGCCCAGGAGAGGAACATGGACTCCAGCTAAGAGCACAGAGCAGCTCTGACAGGTCCAGGACGGCTCTCTAGGCCACCTGACCAAAAAGAGGTACTCCCAGATGTAAATTCCAGACAATTATCCTGAGCCTTCGAACTGAAGTGTATGTGTTTCCTTTTAGTGCTAATTGACTGAGAGCCATCAGTACTTCTGAGTTATTAGCTTTAACTGAAAGGCCTGAGGCCCATGCCCATTATGGCTGAACCTTCACGCACAGTACTCAAGCATAAAATGCAGATAAACAAAAGATGATTTCCCTGAGGACCCAGTAGAAGCCCTCCTACAGCATCAGTGACAGCTTTGTCTCTAGATGAATATTTAAAATCCCATGTGACAGAATTCATAGGTATTTTCTTCAGAGACTATTGAACTGAATTTGAACTGAACTATCAAAGAAAGAAGAAATGAGGGGATGACATCAACAGAGCAAACCAAATAAAATTCTTGGCTTCATGCTCCATTTTTAAAGAAAAAAAACCAAAACAGTATTCCCAGTGCTGCAGGTATCAAAACCACAGAAAATGCCATAGGTAACAAAAAGTAAGAAATAAACATTCATAAATGTTTTGCAGTCTACTTTGCCTATGAAGACCCAACAAAAACCAGCTACATTCAGTCCTGAAAATATACATATAATGTAAACCAAGTATCTGACATTCCAAACACATAGCATCAAATCTTGCCAAGGAACTTCTAACTTCCAATGAAGAAGAAATTCTGTACGATGTTCTTTAAAAATCGGTTCCTTTATTTCACTAAGGGTTTTTGAAGATCCTTCTAAGGGGTCTATACAGTTTCCTGAAGCTATAAATCTTAGGACTCACTAGAACACAATTTCTCTCAAGCACTGAACATCTCAGTGCATATTTTTAATGTTAGAATTATTATTATGTCATGTTTTATCCCTTAACTACCAAAGAAGAATCCAGGTACAACTGCCATACATAACATGTAAGGTGTGTTTTCAGAACTCCAGGCACTGTCATTAGATGCAATGGGTTGAAACAAAACAAGCAAACATTAAAAGTGTAATGCAAGAAGAAGAAACATATTCTGTCCAAAAACTGGAACTAGGAAAGAACTACGGTTATTTTTATTCTTTTGTCGTTGTTGTTATATAACACATGTTCAAGACAAGTTTTAGCTATGTTTGATCTTGCAGCCACCTCAACTCTTTAAGACCCTATTACCATCTCTGTAACAAGCATAATAATCTTGGGGGGGAGGGGGAACGCCTACTGATCATACTGAAAAGCCCAGTCTTCTAGAAGTGTTACCTTTTAACAGATTTGATGTTATACTAGCCCTTTGTTAAATGCCACAGGCATAATTTACAGTACACCTTTGCTATATTGTTTTCTATTTAATAACAAGACTTAAGAACACCATACAAATTGATAATTTAAAAATCAGAGCACTTCTGAATATCACTTTATTGATTCTTCTCATCTTTCCCATTTCAGCTTACCTCAGATCCCGGGGAAACCTGACTTCGGTTTCGCCGATTCTGAAGATGACCAGCATCTCTCTCTGGCACAGAATCCACTACATTGTCATCTTGTGATTCAACCATTTCCATGGTCATCTGTCTAAAAGTAAGTACATACACATCTAAATAATGCAATACATGGAGGTATTTCAGGCACCTAGGGAGAAAACAGCAATTCCAGACTATTTGAAACTTGGAGCAGACAACTAACAGAAAATAGATTTCTCTCAGAACTATCAGATTAACTTAAGTCCTTTCTTCTCGTTACCTTATACTAAAATATTAATTCATATAGCCAGGAGCATTAAAACAAGTACTTTGGAAAGCTGCAAGGAAGGACAGTTCTGGAAATAGCTCTCAGGGGAGGGACAAGCACAGAGTCCTCGGGTCCTGTGCAGTGTCAACAGGGGGGCTGGGAGCACAGCACTCTGGAGCTGCCCACAGCAGGTCCCTCGTGCCTCACATCTTCCAGTGGACAAGGCTCAACTTGATCAGCAGCCATGTGCTTCTACAGCCCTCTCAAACCTTCTGAGATACTGACTCCCAGCTGGGATCTACACTTAAATTGTCTGTAAACTACTTGTGGCTTAAGACCCACAACAATTCTTCTTTTGCAGGTTTAAAAGTAGAGTAAGTTTCACAGAAGAATAAGCAACTCCCTCACCCTCAATTTAAACTATGAGTTTAAACTCCACAGAGAAAGCTTCCAAATATATCTGCTTTATAAAAATGCAATTACCTGACAGTTGCTTTTCCATATTTCTTGGCACACTTAGTCATAACGGAAGGTGTGTGTTTTAAAACAAGAGCTCGGTTCTCTTCAGCTCCCTTTCTCTCCTACCAAACCCTGCACTGAAGGTTCAACATGGAACAGGTGATGTCACAAACATTGCCATGGCAAGAGGTCAGTTTACAAACAGAACAGAGACAGGACAGGGTCAGGCACAGACAGAGTCAGGCAGAGGCAGGCAGGATGCCCTGCAGGCACGCTCCCACCTAAACCTTCTTTACACAAGGAATTGCGGCCACAAAAGGAAGACACAATCTTATTGTGGGATTTCAGAGGCAGCGAATCTCGCTTCCTCAGGTTCAGTTACTGCAACTAGGGGATGGCAAGTCTGTCCCAACTCAAAGTTCAACTATTTCAACTGGCTGGCAGTTTCTTCTCTTCACTGAGAGATGAAAGAGACAGGGAAGGAAGGCTGCTATGCACCTGACTCCCAGGCTCTTGAATTTAGTCCCATAATTTAAAAATTAACTACATTAAATCAAATTAAATGTAAACCCAACTCCTTTTGTGGCACTATTTTACAGAGCATTCCACAATCTTTGAGGAGAATAAATAATTTTTAAAAATTATCCTTTCCCTATAATAAAGGCATGAAAGTATGAAACAGAATCTAGTCAAATGATGCAGAGAAACATATTTCTAGCTTGTATTCCTCTAATGGTATTCACTGACCAGAGTTAACAGACTGCTTTGCCAGCATGAGCTCACCTGCCGTAGTTATATGGCTAGTGGTAGCAAAGCTGTACACAATTCAAGATTTTATGGGATAACATCAGTGTTTCTGCCAAAAGAAGGTACATACTCGGTGCCAGTATCAATTCAGATTACACTCATAAGGAGACATATTTTACCTAAAAATCTTTCTACATTCCTGTCTTGTTAGTTACCACTAATTACCTTTTTCTCTAGATAGAATCTAATTAAAGATCTATTGAAATTCACCAAAGTTGTGCAGCTCTGGGGAGAATGCTTTCACCAAGGATTCCACCATAATTTTCCATAATAAGATGTTTATTTTAGTAAATCATTATAGTTTTATAGATGCATTAAATATAGTAGAAAAAAAAAAAAAGTAGAAAAAAAAATGTTCCTCCTTAGTAAACCAGGACCACCCATAGAGCATCAAACATGAAAGCTCTATCTGATTCATATAAGAGTGCCTCCATAAGCTTCAGAACCACTCATACACCAAGGAAGATTAAATAATGCATAGGTACCGGCAACATATTCGTTGCAATATCTTCCTGAAGATGGGAATTTAGTAATAATTAACTCACTTCATACAGGCCCTGAAGTTTCTTATCCGAAGACATTTGCCACAGATAACGTACTGCTGGAAATAACACCAAGTATTTTTATTCCCACTGAACGCATGCCATTGGCTATTTCCATGTAAATTTCCTTTCTTCATGTTGTGAAAAATAGGGTTTAGTTCCAGATTTTAGCTTAATTCCTCACTGACTGTCGAATGCTATAAAAAATATATATATTTATTTTTACTACTTTGATTATCAGGATTTGTCTGCCAGTCTTCATCTGCTGTGCTCCAGTGACTGACTTAGCAAATAGCTATGAAAAGATCATCAGTGCAGCAGAAAATCTAGTAAAAATTATTCCTAGTATTTTACAAAATACAGTGCAGAGAAAGGCCTGTAGTTTTATATTATCTATGTTAAATTAGAAAAACAATAGCAAGTATTATACATGCCAGTGAAATAACAAATTATGACATACAAAAAAACCCCACAAGAATTTAAATGGATTTTCCATCTATAATTGTGTATATTCTGACTTTTAACACAAATGATGGCCAATTTTAAATATTTAGCAAAGTACAGTAAAATCTGAAATATTTGTATACTAAGTCTTTGTATACTGCTTTTAACTAGATTTTTTTTTTTTTGACTGTCATAAAATGCAACTGTTACCTCTAGAACACAGGTAAATTAAAATCCACTTCTTTTTGACAACCTGGTAATTCTAGTATGTTTGTAAACAGAGACTTGACTAAAAATGCCATCCAAATAAAAAGACCTAACTATAGCCTATCAAACTGAAACAAAAATGACAGAGGACATCAGTAATTTAAAAAGACACTGTAGTTATCTTGGCATAAAACTTCAATGAGCAAGGTGACTAAAGACAAAATGTAGCACATAGTGTAATTCAGGCATGTTACAAGATTAGGAATCTCCAGCAGACATAACCACAGGGGGTTACCAAACTTGCAGGTGAAGGTCCGCTGCAGCCATTTGAGCCCACGGGATTAGAAGTGGTACAGCCACACAGGGTCACATCACTCCGTGTGGGCTCCTGCACAGCTCAAGAATGTGTGTGCTAAGAAACTCCTGAATTTCACAGACCTGTCCAGGTTATCACTGCCTCTAGGGAACTCTCACAAACTCTCAAATTTCTATAACCTGAGCTGTAAAGCTTTTGCATTTCCTGTATTATCACATATACCGTTTTACTATAAATACATTGAAGCGTTTTAAACAAATACATAGAAAAACACAGAGCAAGATCATAGCTATGTTTTTTTTTCTAAAACATCAGTAATACAGACTGTAGTAAAAAGCAGTTATTAATCCAAACCAGAAACTACCAGCATAAACAGTTTCCACATGTATCACACTGAGTCTACACTGCAAGCAAATTCTAACATATATATTACTTTTAAGTTTCAAAATAATAAAAAAGAAAAAGCTTTTGCCAAGCATTTAAAATCCTTTCTAGAAGTGCATCAGTAGTAGCACACATCACACTTTAAAGTTTACATTACCTTCCTCCTATTTTAAAGGAAAACCAAGCACTTTTAAAGTTTATGGTCTTAGGTCCTGTTTAAAATTACATAGTATTTTTCTTCATTGTGTGATTAATTATATGCATGCTTTAGTCTTACATTCAGCATTAATACATCAATTCTTACATTTTGCACCTTGGTTGCTTACCATCACTGAAGAGTAATTTTAAATATTAATCTAGGTTTTTAAATTAACAAACAATTTGTATCTCTCCCCTCCCATAAAAAGGGGGCAAAAAAATGGCTTTCCATAATGTAGGCAAAGATACCTGCTTCTTCCTACAGAACAGCAAATAAATCTTCAGGATCTGGCAGGAGGTTTAACTGTTAAGCAGCTAGTAACGTTTCAATATATATGAGCACGTTTACTATAGTCAGCTGAGGTCAGTGAGGTCAATAGCAGAAAAACACAGATTAAGAAAATGCATATATATACATACACACACATATATATATATATACACACACACATATATATATATACACACACACACACATATATATATATATAGTGCACATCAAAAGCTTCTTCAGCTGATAGCAGCGGCATCCCACACAGGACAATACTGGCAGACAGCATCAGCTATAGGAAAACACTGTCCAGGTGACCTAGAAAATTGGAGGTAATTTACAGCTCAAAGTGTGAACCTTCTATATTTTTGTCCGTAAATGCTAAAGATAGCATCCCTATTGGTGTGTTCTTGTGTAATAAAGAGCACAAAATATCATCTCACTTCCCCCCAATACTGCTGTTCATTTTACAATTGCATCACTAAATATAAATATTTAATGTCTGCTGGTGAAATTAAACTGCATAAGCAAACTGGTACAGTATTTTGCATGTGTGGTTGTCTAATTAAATACCCAGAGACATTTTAAAGGTAACATCTTTATTTCAACAATACTTTATACATCAGAGGCTGTTCACAAAAGTGGCTTATTACACAGGAAATGGTAACAGGCCAAGACATATGTTTCAGCCCTTGCTCCAAACATCTCTGGGGGCTTTTATTCACAGGGAAGTTACTAGAAGGCAACGATGTGAATGTACAAACACCTATTTTGCATTTATTGATAACCCACGGTGAGCATAGAAACTCTCAGGGTGCACTAGTTTCAGAAGAACACTGTGTTTTCGAGTATGAAGTCTAGAATCTATTTTACTACACTGCTTTGTGAAGCACACCGACCGATGAGAGTCTGCAAGTGTAATCTTTCTGTCAGGTTTTCAGTATCAACACAATACTAAGTTTCTTGTGTCTCCTAAACTCTAATGTGTTTCCTCATTTTCTTCCCCATCCTTTTCTTCCTGGAATATCTTAACAAAGCTAAAAAAAAAAAAATGTTAAGACCCAACGTGCCATTACTGTAAGCACAAGCATGCTACCCATCACTCTGCATCTGCCACCTCCATAATCCGGACAAGACAGTGCCGCGTCTGCCGGGAAGAGGACACACGGCGCCCGTTTAGAAGAGTCCAACCAGTCCTTGAACAGCTAAGAGGATCACTGCAGTGTCAGTCCTGCGGAATCCTTTAACTGCCCCGGGACACGCTGCAACACTCCGCACCAAGTAAGATGCTGATGGCAGTGGTGGGTGCAGACAAAACCCACAAACGTTAAGGAAGGGTTTTGGACTTCCCAGGACTCGGGAAGCCCACCGGGATCCTCTCCGACCTGTTTTCCTGTCCCAGCACGGAAAACCCTATGGGCAAGGACGCAACCAGCCTGCCAGACCTCGGGGAAAAAGCCACCAGGCACCACGGCCCAAACCCCAGGGCCAGCGTTCCCCCTTCCCCCGGGGCAGCACCCTGGAGGCCCCAGGGACCCTGTGACCGCAGCGGGCAGGCGCGCTGCCCCGTCCCCGCCCTGGCCACACCGCCGACAGGCGAGTCGAGCCCGTCTCGCTCCCAAGCTTCGCTCCGGAGGAATGGCCCGAGACGCAGCCCGCCAGGGAGCTCGGCTCCCGGGCTGTAACGGAGCCGGGAGCTCCGCGTGCCCCTTCCCGGGCAGTGGAGACGCCGCGGGGCCGCCCGACACAGCCGGGCGAGGCAGGCGGTCCCTGCGCGGCCCTCCCCCCGCGAGGCGCGCTCCCGGCCACCGGCGGGGACGCGCCTCCACCCCCTCCTGCGCGCTCCCGGCGACATGGCTAAGCCGAGCGGCACAGCGCCCCCCTGCCCTGCCTGCCCGGCCGCCCGCCCCTCCGCTCGGCTCGTCTCCGCGCTGCCGGGGCCGGCCGCTGCCCTCTCTGCTCCCCCGCTCCCGGCCCGCTGGGGGTCGGGCTGCGCGCTCACGTGTCCCCGCCCCCTCCCGCACTCACCCGCCGCCCTGTACGTGCTGCCCCCGTCACAGGGGGTGGGGGGGATTGGGCCGGGCGGAGCCGCACGTCGGCCTCACGTCAGCGCTGATGCAGCCGCGCCGCCGCGGGGGCGCTGAGGAAATGGCGTTTGCGGCGACTCCCAGCCCCAGCGGCCGCGGAAGGGGGAGGAGCTGGGGTTTAGGTGCCGTCGCCGATTGGCTACGGGGCGCTCAACGTCTGGCGGGCTAGCCAACCGCCGCCGCGGAGCTGTCGCCAGCGCCTCTCATTGGTTCGGGGGCGGGACGAGCCTTCTGGCGTGGGTAGGGCTGGGCCTTTAGCGGGGTCGGGGGGCGGCTGCCGGAGCTGCGCGTCCCTCACGGCGGTGGTAGCCGGGGACACCGTGCTGCTGCGCACCGGGCTCGCGCTCGAGGGGTACGATAGCAGGGGCGCGGCGCCCGCCGCTCTCCTTGCCGGGGCCGATAAGGGCGGTCGGCAGGGCCGCGCTGGTCACAGGCGGAGCGGCCTCCCCGCAGAGCCCAGCCAAGGCGGGGCTGGCGCTGTCCCGGGGCCGTCCCTAGGGTAAGGGGCGCCGCGCAAGCCGCTGGTTGTGCCCTTGGCACTGACGGAGCGGAGAGGTATAAAGGCGCTGTCTGGGGGAGCGGCAGCAGCCGGCCGCCGGGACAGGCGGCAGCGAGGCCCCCGCGCAGCTGGTGCCCACAGCTTGTTTGTAATCCTTATGCTTACGGAAGGGACGTCCCTTGCATCAGTTGCTCCTGATACGGCGTGTTGTGCCTTTTGAAGTATGGCACCGTATGTGGTATTTATTCGGCTGAATAAATCGGAAATTGCCAAGAGCTAACGAACGGGAGTGCCGTGCCTGTGCCCCCCACTCGCTGCCCCAGGACACATGACACAGCTCCAGTGTCATGAGTCATGTTTGGTTTGTACCGTATGGCTGAGCGCTTCTTCCTCCAGGAAGTATAAGGCCCATGTGCTCAGTTTTAATGATATTAACACACCACAAATGCTTGGGCCCTGAACTCTGTTACTAGTGGTGTTTTAACATCATATATGTCTTACTGCTGTTCGGTATTTTACAATATAGTGTCAGAAGGGATTATACTACAGTCTATTTTAAATTACGTGTCTACATCACAGATGCTGAAGTTACATAATGTATTTACTAATTTTTACGTTTTTTGGTTTGGTTTGGTTTTTTTTTTTTTTCTGTGAGAAACTATTCAGTAGTGTGATAAATAAGAATGTAAAGCCTAAGTTAATTTCACATGACTCATTGTGATTGAAGAATTGGAGGATGTGTGTGTCAGGATTGGTAATATGTCTGTACAGGTCAAATATTCAGTCTTATTCATGGAATGAAGAGAACCTAGGTATTTATTTCCTGTGTTTAAAAAAAGTCAAGTAACTCTTATCTTTGGCTTCATGAAAGATGAATTATGTTTATTTGTAAAGCTTTTTGCCTTTGAGCATTTAAGTTCATTAATTTGCCTCACAGAAGTTGACAGTTATCAAAATCACAATCTAGTGCAACAAATACAAAATTTTTAATGTCTCTGTTGCTCATGCAAGTTTTCAGTTTTCATCCTACGTTTCCTTTGTTGAAATATTGAACAACACCCCCTTCCTGTTTTGAGTTCAGTTTCCCTCCTTTTGTTGCATATATTTTATGTGTCTTTTCAGGGCTTTAAATAGGAGTTTTTCTTCCCACGATTAAGAACGTTCTGGTTTGACAGCTAACCCATTAGGCACAAAATTGTTATGCACATTCATCAAAAGATATGCTTTACTAGACAACCTCTGCTCAATTAGAAAGTATTTGATAGAATAATAAGATAATCAAATGAGCAAACAAATGTAAAATTATTGAGAATATCTCTGCTGAATTCTTTGGAAGAAATTCCATCTTTGCTTGGTATACTGAAAAAGCCAAAAGTAGCTGTTGTGGTACTAGTAGCACCTCAAAAATATTTTTGAAGGTAGAAGTCTGATTACAAACAGGAAGAAATTTTGAATGCGTGTGTTAAATAACAGAAACCACTGGAATGAGTTATTTATAAACAAGCTGAGAATTTCCATGCAACTCTTAACAGTGTGAATTGGGAAAATCAGTTATTTTCTATTAGTTTTCAAGTAAGTCCCAAGTAATTCTATTTGTAATAACACTGATATTTAATAATTTTGCTTTGATTATGCATTATAGAAAAGATGCCATCTTGACTGGGATGTTGACTGATGTTTGAATGTTTGTTCTGTGATTTTTTTCATCCTAGAGCCATTTGATATGTTACATATCTCTCTTCTTAGCCCATTCCACACCTACACATCCTAAACATGATGAAATGTGACTTGTAGATTAAAGGAAGATTAAAGAAAAACCCTTACTCAAATTATGTCTTAAATGCCCTAAATGTTATTTATATGAAGAAAATGCTAACTTACAGGTAGCTTATTGTGCCAGAAATAATTCTCACTGAATGCTTAGCTAAAAGATGTGCAGTAAACGTATTCTCCTGAAACACTTAATGAAACTCTCTCTGTTAGGCCTTTCTAACAGTGTTCTGTTTTTCTTCATTTATGCAATCTGATATTTGATGTCTACATCTTTGCCTCCTTAAAGATTGCATGTTTGTAATTATTGTCACAGGTCATAAACTAATGGATATATGGAGTATTGGATATATGAACCTAGAAGAGAGTGAATTACCATAAAATAATTGCACCACAGATCTCTGCATGGACCACTCAAGTTTTATCTGGTCATTTGATAACTCTACCTCTACTCTTTTATTGCCTCTAAAGGAACAGAAGAACAAGTGCAGAACTTGTAGAGTGGTCACAAGGAAGTGCAGTCAAGACACAGCCACTGTTTTCACAACTTATTTTGTAAGCGTGATGAAAGTCAGAAGTAACCAATACCCTCATGCTGCAACAGAATCCTGATCTGTCTGAAACAGAAAACAGATTAGGCAAGAAGTACACCGTAATGAGTATAAAATATAAAATAATGTAATGAATATAAAGTATCAGACTAATAATTTATTTTACCTTTTTTTAAATAAATTGCTAGCAATGCAAAAAAAAAATGCATTTCAGTTGGCTTACAAATAGAAACAGAAATGGCACACCCTTAAAAAGGCAAATATTGAGCAAGATTGTGAAAGGTAAAAGCTTTATAATTTTTTTCCCAAATGTATATAGATTTTAAAAAAATTACATGTCTGTAGGATTATAAGTGTTTAGTTATGCTTCCTTTCGTAAACTACATTAAGACGAAAGTAAGACTGAGTGACTGTATGAGTAGTATAAGAACAAATTACCTTTTATTCTTATTTTTCACTACTGCCCATCACTGAAAATTAATACTGCCTTAATTAGTGCTGTGCTAAGGTACTGCCTTGACTTTTGTGGGTTGCAGAAGCCAGAATCACAGGAACAGCCTCGGGGAGTCCCAGGTATGGCTTAGTGAGAAGTCTGGGCTAACAGCTGTGAGGCTTTGCAGTACCTCAGCTAGCTCAACGCTGTCCTGTGTCATGCAAACAATGGGATTTCTTTACTCAAACAGCTTGGAGGTTATTATTGTTGAGGGGAGCATCAAGTACTAATCTAGTTCCATAATCTAGTTTAAAAAATATAATTACTTTGATTTTTCTTGGCTTTGTAATGATTTGATTTTGGATAATAACTTGCAGTAGTGACACAGTATTTTACACTCCAAAGCACAGATGTTCAGTCTGAAATAACATTTCAATGTGTTTTGGTTTGGTTTTTGTTTGTTGTTTTTTTTACTTTTTCTAGTCCTATTTTAGAAATACTAATTTTATAAATCTAATTTTATAAATACTAAACAGGAAACACAAGTGATATGCTACTATTTGGTATGTCCTGTAATTTGAAAGGAGGGGTACTTACTGATGCACCAAAACATGCCAAAATAAAGCAGAGTACACTAGCAGCTAAACTGCAGTCACGTTATTAATCACTGCTTGAAGAAAAACACAAACAACTAAATGATTTGTGAGATATTTGGTGAAATGATTTATAGATTTGGTATGGTGTTTGTAAGAAAAGCTTTATAAAAAGGAGAATTGACACGATTCACAGTGGTTTTTTATGCCAATTACTTGTTTGCCAGTCCTAGGTCAGGTCTCCATCACTGTTGTCTCCCCACACACTGGAGCCAGAATGAAGGAAAAAATGGGGAAACCCATAGTTTGGCAAATAACTTTACATTCAGTGAATTGTTGTGCACTCATTTGTCACTTACTAATTTCATGATTTAATTATTATAGTGGAAAAATAATACTCTGGCTAGATAACAGTGTAAGGTGGATGAAATGTTTAAAGGATTCACTGGTGAGTACAAGATATGTAAATAATGATATTTTTGCTGAAGCAGAAAAAAAAAGGAATAGCAATTGTGATCTATTACATGAAATTTTCTCATTTCCTCTGCTGAATAATGAACCTTCTGTATATATTAATATAACATTAACATAATATGTACTTCACAATATTCTTAACCATTTAAAATTTATACTGTTTATAGAGATCTTTGAACGTCTTTGGTGAGAAGTATAAGTTTTGTATAAAACATGATTTTGTACTTATAAATGTTAACTGATGTCACTTCCCAGACAACCGCTTGAGCTCTTTTAAAAATTTAAATACATAACACTTTACTATGAAAGGTCTTCTGAACAGGCTGTGTTAAAAGGCGTACACAGAAAACAGAGTTTGCCAGTGTGAAAAGCTTCCTGAAAGGTTTAAAAAGGCTCAGGTAGCTTAATGTGTATACACCGTACCAGAGGAACGTGCATACCACAAGCTGTTTGGTGTTGTACAATGATGCTTTGCAAAAGATTTCTCCTGTAAAGCAAGGTAAGGCAATGCAGTAACATGGCAGGCACTGATACAGACATTGAGAAACTACCTCACACAAAGGTGAGTGACATCAGCCATTCAGATAATGCAGTGAACGACAAACGCATATAAAGATCTCATATTAACCCAAAAATATGCAATGAAATTAAGGAAAAAATACTAAGAAGAATTTGCATTGATTAACAGTCTGGCTGCTGTAGACTAGATTTTTTAGCACCTGTAGGTTGTTTTTGATGGGGGAGCAGATTTTTTTGTTGGTGGTAAATTGTTGTAAATGACAGTGAAGAGCAAAAATGAAGAATAGAAAATGAAAAGCAAAAGCAGCTGAATAAAGGAGCTCACTACATGTGAACTGTAAAGTGAAGGAAGAGATACAAGTGAAAAATAATTAAATGAAATAGTATTCACTATAACAGGAGATTACCAGGCCATTCACAGTGTAGTTTATGTGGCAGAGCTTTTGTATTTCTTTCACGTCAAGAGCTGTTAGTTCTTAATCTACTAGTCGCACACATAAATGGCTAAAGCAACATATTTTTCCTGAAGAGGAAATCTCTTCTATCAAAAGCTAGCTCAACTAATCTATCTCCTTCATGATGCTATTTTGCCAGCTAGCTTACTTACAAACCTTTTTTCCTAATTCTGTTTATCTACCACTTCTGCACATTACAGGAGGCTTCAGTCTCCTTTAAGTATGAAAAATGTGTTTTCCTGAACTATTTGAGAGACAAATATATTTATAAAATAATTTCTCAAAAAAAAAAAAACCCTGAGGAAACTGTCAGTGGTATGATACTTAGTTTAATTTGGAAAGTTATGTTTTAGAAATGGGCACTAAATGTTTCCTATTTATCATATTTTGGTGAAGATGGATATTACTTGGGTTTTGGGGTTTTTTGCCCTTTTTTTTCCTGGCAACAACAGCTCTGCAAATTCAACCTTGTGTTGAAGCTGAGTTGTATTGGGTAAGATTCATCATTACTAAGGGTTGTGCAATCACCGAGCTAAAATATTTTTCTTCCATCCATGTATTTATACATACCTGACACACAGATGTCAAAGAGCAGTATGCTGTGGTTTACATTTTTAGTGTAGTGGTAGAACCACTCAAGATTCACGTGACTATTTTCTCCAAAACATTGTGCCAAGCAAACACAAAGAAGAGGACTTCTTCCTCTCACAGCATCTGTTGAGCAATACTTTTTCATTGTGTTACACGCATCTCCTTGTGAGGATTATTTTAATATGATTTTTAATATGATTTTACTATGGTGTTCATGATCTTTTATACAAAGTAGTCATACTGCTAAGAAGGGTTGAATCACTATCTGAAGGCAATTACATAATTTCTGAATTAAAGGGGAAGGAGTTTAGAATAGAATCCTAGAATCATTTGGTTGGAAAAGACCTTCGAGATCATTGAACCCAGCTGTACCTGTCCACTACTAAACCGTATCTCTGAGCTCCCCATCTAGCCATCGTACATCCAAACTGTACCTCCCTTGGCGCATCTCAAGGCCATTGCCTCTTGTTCTATCACTAGTTACCTGGGAGAAAAGACACACACCCGCCTCGCTACAGCCTCCTTTCAGGTAGTTGTAGGCAGCAATTAGGTCTCCCTTCAGCCTCCTCTAAACTAAACAACCCCAGGTCCCTCAGTTGTTCCTTATAGGGCTTGTTCTCCAGCCCCTTCACCAGCTTTGTTTCCCATCTCTGGACACACTCCAGTGCCTCAATGTCCTTGTAGTGAGGGGCCCAAAACTGGACACAGTACTCAAGGTGCAGCCTCACCAAAGCTGAGTACAGGGGAAGGGTGACTTCCCTACTCCTGCTGGCCACACTATTTCTGATGCAGGCCAGGATGCTGTTGGCTTTCTTGGCCACCTGGGCACACTGCTGGCTCATATTCAGCTGGCTGTTGGCCAGCACCCCCAGGTCCTTTTCTGCCAGGCAGCTCTCCAGCCACTCCTCCCCAAGCCTGTAGCGTTGCATGGGGTTGATGTGACCCAAGTGCAGGACCAGGCACTTGGTCTTGTTGAACCTCATACAGTTGGTTGCCGCCCAGTGATTGAACCTATCCAGATCCCTCTGCAGAGCCTTCCTACCGTCAAGCAAGTCAACACTTCCACCCAGCTTAGTGTCATCTGCGAATTTACTGAGGGAGCACTCAATCCCTTCATCCAGATGTAGTATTTTGTTTGGTTCACTGGTGAGTGTGTAAACAAATGTATTTCTTAATCATGAATGGGTAGAGGTAAAAACTTACCCTGGAGCTTGCTGACTCCTTCCATTACGTACAGTGCCCTCACGTGGCTCTTTCATTTTCCTAATGCAGCCGACAGAGGTGATGGATGATGTTTTACAGTTCTGTGTACTCAACTCTGTTACTGCACTTTTTATAACACATAATATCTTTGGGATTTTATGCATATATGCTAAAGTGTGAAAACTACAAACAGTAGCTTATTTACTAAACTTCAGGGGTAGTTTTATATTCAAATTAAAACCCTAAAAGCAAAATCCCAATTATCAATTCAAACCCAGCCAGGTAATGACCCAGCCAGGACTCCTCCCTTTTCAGCAAGTCAGCAAGTCACGTGAGAGCTCATTAGAAGCTCTTTTATTCTTTTTCCAAGTTTGTTTAGATTAGCAATGTGATAAATAGAAACACTGAAACCTCTTAAATGCCAGAATACTTGTTTATTAGTAAATTATATCTCACTCAACCTAGCCCAAACAAGTAAACACCTAAGATCTCTGCACTTGATATACTCACGGGACAGGAAGTATATAAAATCTTGTAACTGAACAAATGAAAGCTCTAAAAGCTTCTACTGTTTTGATACCTCAAATACAAAGTTGTTTTATATCTGAAAAGTCCTCTAAGTAGAATAATTTAGATTCAGAGTTACTGCATTATAAAAGTTTTAAAACTCATTGATTTTAAAATACAATTTCGAAATACACAATTTTACTTGTCAATAATATTAAAGAACATTTTTTTTAGTAATATTTTTGGCAAAAAAATATAGGAAAGGAAAATTCTCTAGTGTTGCTTGTACATACAGATAACTTAACTGCTTAGTTACAATAAAAATAGTTACATAAAAATAAGTTGGTGCCCCTTTTCGATAATGAAGGAAAAAATTACATTTGTGGGTTTTTTCAAGCAATTTCAGGTCCTAGGTAAAGACAGAATGAATCTGGGAATCGAACTAAGCAAGTTGATGGCTAACTAATAAATGTTGTTTGGGAGAGTCCAGCTTCTGTTTCTTTTCATATTTCATGAATAAAAAGATGTAGATTTTGTTAGTCTTGGTGTCGGTTGTGCAAGTTCAAACTCGTTTGAGTTTTTTTCTGCTATTATTTTCCATATTCAGCATTGCCATCTAGTGGACCTGACTGCAGTGAGCGTCCATTTCTTGTCAAGAATTAAAGGGGTTTAAGCAGACAAAACAATCACATATTTAAAATTCTTCATAATTTTTTAAAAAAGAAAGCTGCAAGAATAATACTTTATTATTGTGGATTTTTATAATCACAAAAGATATGCTCAATTTGTACTCATTTTGTATGTCACCACATGAAAGAAACAGCCATAATAAAGGTCTAGATTAAAAATAGCTCTAATGAAATAAAGGTTCATTCCTGCTTTCGTCTTGTTTGTAGATAAAACCACTAAAATTATTTTAATATTATTATCTGCACCAGTAATGCAGACTGAGTAACTCATTTAGTGAAAATTTAATATAAAATGAATAATCCATCATAAACCTTGCCCACAAACTAAAGAATGTGGTTTCAAGGGAAGGAGAAACGGGTAACTTGCTCAGAATTTAGCAAATATTCTCTTTTTCTACATGAAAAAGCCAAAAGGATCTGTTACTGCAAAAATGGGATTTGATATCTGAGGCAAAAAGAGCAGCTAGTAACATGGGAGGCATCTGCACATGAGATGTGGTGGTGAGAAATGTGGACTATTTACTGTCGGCTCAGATAACAGTATGTGAAACAGCTGTTAAATAAAGCGGCAGGTCACATAGTGGCATATTTCATACAGTGTTTGTATGATCACAGGCCTCTGGGATTCCTGATTTTGGACCAGAATAATACAGTGTTAGATGTAGCATAAACATAAACAAAATAGCTGCTGCTAAAAGAATTTATAAGAGAAAACAAGTTCATACAAACAGACAGACAAAAAGAAGTATCAGATAAGGGAAAACAAATGCATATAAACAACAGAAGCATTTCAGGGAATATTGCAATACTGGTTGGAATGATGAACAGACTTGATAGCAGATGTAATCATAGAAACATTAAATTTGTATACGTGATATGGCAAAGTTTTAAGGTGGCACATGCACATACTACAAATCAACCTGTGCAGCTTACTACTGTAATCAGGATTTGATAAAGAATTGCTGGGAATTTACTGAGAAGTTGACTTATCCATAGGACCATCCTACAAAAACTTCCAGAGTTTCCATCTGTGTCACCCATCTGTGACTCCACTAGCCACAGCTGCCAAAAAATAACACCAAGCCCAGGTAAACCAGGATTTAAAGTAGGTCTGGACATTTGCTGTCACAGAATCACAAAATTGCAGAATGTTAGGGATTGGAAGGGACCTCAAAAGATCATCTAGTCCAATCCCCCTGCTGGAGCAGGAACACCTAGATGAGTTCACACAGGAAGGCGTCCAGGAGGGTCTTGAATGTCTCCAGAGAAGGAGACTCCACAACCTCCCTGGGCAGCCTGTTCCAGTGCTCTGTTACCCTCACAGTAAAGAAGTTCTTTCTCAAATTTAAGCGGAACCTTCTGTGTTCCAGCTTACACCCATTGCCCCTTGTCCTATCATTGGACATCACTGTGAAGAGCCTGGCTCCATCCTCCTGACACTCACCCTTCAAATATTTATAAACATTAATGAGGTCACCCCTCAGTCTCCTCCAAGCTAAAGAGGCTCAGCTCCCTCAGCATCAAAAAATGTGTCAAGACATGACCAAGGTTACTGAACTCTCCATTAATTGATTAAGCTTTGTCAAATGGCAACTTCCTTAGCTGGTATTCTTGGGCGCATCTGCCCAGCAGGCTTAATTCACCTGATCAACATTTGAGTTTCAGCAAGTAGGAGCAGTGCCATTGTATATTTAACACGGAATTAAACCTACTGATGCATAAATCATGTGCCCACTCACATAAAGCACTGGTGCATACCCACAAGTTTTAGTCTTGTTCTGAGTGGATACATTAAAATTATTTCTTACTGGACTGCAGGAGAACCTCTCTGTTCTTTTGGATATGCAGGAGGCGCTGTGGGAGCCATGGGATGACTTTAGCAGCACACGTGGTAGAGCTCACAGCACGCTCACCTCAGGCTCCTGCAATGCCCCACTGTGTATTTTCAGGTGGTAACTGCCTGGCCAGTCTCGGCAAAGAAACTTGATGGAAAGATTTTACAAAGTTTTGTGACTTAGAAATTGTTACTTCCTAAATTTAAATCAAATAACATTTTTTAAATACCTTACATAAAAAGCAATAATGAACGTTCATGTTCTTCCTCTTAATTGTGTTTCCCTAATTGTGGTTCCCCAACTGCAGTCTTTCAGAACAGAGTTCGCAGAAGAGTTAAGGATTTGGTACCTAACATAAAATCTGTGGAAATTGCAATTACTTGCAATCTCAGAAAATCAGCACGATTGAACACCCAAAATTATTAGATTTAAAAATACCTTCCTTCACGTATCTATGTTTCCACTTTGCAACAGTTAACTCAGGACAATATTTCTTCATATAACAGAAATGTAGTGCTGTGTGAACTTTGGGCAGTGTACAGGGAAGGATGCTTTTCATTAACTTGTGATATCTAATATGATCTTGTACAATTAATACATTTGCAAAGCATGATTAAATAGCATAATTTAATTGTGCTAGCATCAATCTTAACTTCTAAGAGTTTAATTTTAGAAGCTTGTTGCTAATGTTACCACTCAAAAAGAGCATCCAGGCCTACAACAAGGAGAAAGTTCTACAGATAAAACGTAACACTTGCAGAAAATAATGAGCAATCAAATGCTGAAAGTTGCAACCCCCCTCTCCCTGCAAACAAGAGTTAAACCAGCAAAACAGAAAAAGAAAGGGGTTTAGGTTGAAAACAGATAAATTTGAAATGGTGTTTAAAATGGCTAGAAAGAGTTAATAAAACTAATTTAAAAAAAAATCAGATAAAATTATGAAGGCTTAATGAAAAAGTTGTAAGCACTGGAAATTTAATTGGCAAGGGCTTGATTTGAAAACAGGAAAAGGAATCATTTTGATATGAGTTTTGAGAAATTTGAACAATGGAGAGCTTTTAAAAATACATGTTTGTTTTGCAGAAAATTAGGTCTCTGTAAATACTTATACTGTATGATGTAAATGTATTCTATGTCACTTAAACACTTCTAGAAACCCTGCCCTCAATAATTTTTAAATTTGGAATTTAAATTTTGAAAGATGAAACATAAGATTTTATTCCACTTTGACATGAATAAAGTTGTATCAGCTATATATAGCAGCAGGTACTAGAGGGTCCTAAAGTCTGGCCAATATTAAGGAACATATTCACAGCAGCAATCTGTACTTGTACTTAAGGTTGATACTATATATGTTTTAAAACAAGACACTTTAGGTACAGTTTGTCTGAACCAGTTTCACCCAGTTTCCTTTATAACAGAGCCTTGGATGCTGTGTAGCCCATCCTAATGTAGAGATCTAAAATGCGTTATATGACTTGCCTGCTTCTCTCAATATAAAAAGGGGATATAAAATGACTAGCTCAGCTCTAGAAATCTACTCTGTAGATGCAGAATTAGCCTATTTTAGAAACTCCTTACTGAATCTTAAAAAACAAAAAAAGTCACCATAATATTGATAATATTGCTCACTACTTGAAGGCAAGTGAGCATAACCTCTGCAGTGAATGGATGGAAAGGAGATTTCCAGAAAATATTCTGAGTGTTTATCACATGACAAATATTTTTGTATTTTGATGCTCTTTGGCTAGATCTACACTCACAAGTGTGGTACATCACTTCTGTAGAAAAGAACTGTTGGTGCTTAGAACTTGATATCCACACTGTATGATTTTCAGCAATTTTACTTCAGCCTTTTGATGCCATGAACATTAACAGTTGATCAGCTCGACTACCAGCTGATGTAATTGCCTGATTATTATGTAATTTTGGACATAATTGTTTTGCAGCTGTCCACATGAAGACCACTGCCAAACTGAGAGACTAAAATATTAATGTATTTTAAATTTTAAGGTAAATTAGATGTGATACTTTTTGAATATACATAGAATTAGGATATTCTGGAGTGCCATAATTCTGTAAACCTGATACCTATATACAGTTTTACAAAGACACAGAAATATGCACTATGACAATCTCTTATTCAATGTAGGCTACAGAGTTAGCACTCTTATATGTCTTTAAAACTTGATTTTCTATTTTCTAGTAGTGTCTTTATTCAAGACACTGTGGCTCACTTCTGCAGAACTGAGGAACTGGACTTGATTTTTAATAAAAAAGCAGCCTAAGCAGTATTTTTCCACAACAAAGGAAAAAAAAGATATTTAAGAATTTGAAGGCAGTGATTTTATACATGCATGTGCAGAAAAGACATCTCTGGCTATCATCCAGGCCTGAAGAAGTTTGTTCTGGAAGTTACGAGGAGAACTGCAAAATTGAGTCACTCTTCAGAACACAACCTCACTGTACCAGCCGTGTATTTCCCATGTTGCTGTTTTCAGTTGGAAAGGAAAAAAAGGAGTATTTGAATAGCATGTAGAGGAGGATGCAGGTATGAAAACTCTTGCATAATAACAGCAGCTGTATGGCATTTCCATAATTAAACAAACAAACATGTGGGCTAAAATCAAACAAAGATTTCCCCCTGGCAGGAAACATACTCCAAATAACAAACAAAAAACCCCAAACCAAAACAATTAAAAATGTATTATGAGTTATGCAGCAATTATATTAGTAATTACTATACTGAATTTGGTGTTTTTTCTGAGTGACAGTTAATTTTCATATTGTCCTCCTATCCCTCACATACCTGAACTTCCTAAGAAAAACAAATTGAAATAGCTAAATTTATAGTGAGCTATTTTTAAGTTTTTCTGAACATGGATACCTTTTATAAAAGAAATTAAAAGAATGCACTTAAAAGTATTTTGTACGATATAATGGTACACACGTATGTAAGAGAAAAATAGTAAGATTATATAGTAGCCTAAGGAGATACTGCTTATTTCTTTGTAATCTCATAATTGTCTGTTAAAGGATCTCTTAAGAGCAATATTTACCCACAGAAAGCATACAGTTACTAAAAAGGAAATAATTTAATTTGCGTAAATATGTAAGAAAGGATGGGTTCAGGAGTATTAGTAGATGAAAAACATTTCCAGAAGCAATTTGCAAGAAACTCCCACATGAAAATTCCAGTGTGAGTTTCTGCAGTGTTGCATGTTAAACTAACCCACAGTTCATTCAGAGAGGGGGAACAGAAACAGGCTTCAGGAATCGGATGTCTCTTTGGAATTACAATAGGTATCCCTCTGCCAAACAGCTTGCAGAGCCATAGTAAATCGATTAAAAAGTTATACTTCTGTAGCTTTTTTATGGTTTTGTGTTTTCTGATGTACCTCAGAACCACTCTCTCTTGTGTCAGTCCCATAGCCTTTCTCCCATGAGAACTGGAGATGGCTTTAAAACATACACTGGTTTTGTCTCTGGGACAGGCCCCGGGGAACAGGCCCACATTTTCCTGCAAAATGAAAGGAAGCAGACCAGTTACTGCGAGCAAGAAGTGAGGAGAGGGAGCTGAGAGTGCCCTGTGAGCAGCAGATGGCTGTTTGGTCCTGACTCTGTGCGAGTCCCAGAAGTGTCTGCATCATCAGATACAGGCCATCTCCGACACGGAAAAAGGCACACTCAGAGCGTGGGAAGACGTTAAAATACTTTGTCTCCACAGTGATTTTAATTCGTTTTTTCGACTTTAAAACTTTTCGTCGCAGTTTTCCGCAAAGGAGCCAGCAAACTCAGCGGCAGGCCCCCCGCGAGGCAGCAGAAACAGACAGGCAGGCGGGCGGGCGGCCAGAGCCAGGCCCGGTCCGGGGCGGGGCAGCACCGCCGCAGCACGGGGCCTCTTTCACTCGAGCAGGTGCTGGAAGGAGTTTCTTGGCGGTGGGCAGTCCCTGCTGGCAGGCAGCGCCAGGCGGCAGCCTCCTGCCCCCGCACCTCTCCGCGGCGGGACGGGGACACCCCCACCTCCCGGGGGAGCGGAAATCTCCCCAAACGAACCCCTGGGGACCGAGACACCCCGCGCCCGCGGGAAGGGCCCTGCACAAGGCTGGGCCTCCCCGGCCCCTGCGGAGTCGCACCGGGGGTCGGAGAGGCGGCCTAGGCGCCTCGTCTCGCCCGCCCTGACTCCATTTCGGGCCGCGCGCTGGACCGGCCCCACCGCCCTGAGCCAGAGGGCAGCGCGCATGCGCGGAACGGGCACCGTCACCAATGGAGGAGCAACGCGTGCGCGGGCACCCAACGGGACATGCGCCATGCGGCCGCGAGCCGGCCCGCTGCGGGGAATTGCGGCTGCCCGCGCTTGCCGTAGAGTGGGCTGTACCAAGCCCCTCTCCTCGGGTAGGGGGAGGGTGGGGTCGGAAAGTGACGGTGCGCCGGGACCCATCGGCCCCCGCCCATCCTGTCGCCGGCGGGGAGAGGCCGGGGCGGCGGCGCGCGGCCCCCAGCGCGGCGGGTGAGGAAGCGGCGCGGTGGCAGCGCGGAGAGTGCGGGGCCGCGCCGCTCCCCGTCCCCGGCAGTGGCGGCGCCGGCGGAGGGGCGGGGCGCGAGGGGCGAGCGGCTTGGGTAATGGCAGCGCTGTGAGGACGGAGCGGGGCAAGGACCGCGGCCGCAGGGCACGGAGCGAGGGAGGCCGGCGGGCGGGCGTCGCTGACTCGGGCCCCTTGCCGCCAGGTAACCCCCCCTCGCCCGGCCCGGCCGGGAGCACCGCCGGGCTGAGGGGAGGAAGCCCCGCGCTCCAGGGGGAGGCGGCGGTCCCCGTCCCCGCGCGCTGTGGGCGGCCGGGCCGGGTGTGAGTGGGGGCGCTGAGGCCCCGCCCCGGCGGTAGAACCACCCGGGCGCTGCCCGCCGCCCCGCGGGGTGGTCCCCGCCGGGGTCTGCCGCTCCGCCGGGCCCGCCCCGCGTTCCCGTCCCTTAGCGGTGTTTGTGCGGTAGCGCCCCCCCCACCCCCCGCGGCGGGGGGGCGCGGGCCGTGTCCTGCCCCGGTCCTGCCCTTGCCCGGCGGGGAGGGCGTGGTGCTGCTGCTCCGGCGGGGCTGGCCGGCCCTCCTCGCCACGGCCTCAGCCAGTTTCGCTTTTGTTTTGGGGGTGAGGGACGGTGGGGAGCGCACGTCCCCTGCCCGAGGGGGCTGTGCGGAGCGGGGTCCTCCCGCTGCTGGCGGGCGGGGCTGGGGCATCGGGGCACGGTGACAGGCAGCGCTGTTATATGCTGAGGCGGGTGCCCCTTCCCCTGGCTGCTCCCCCACCCCTGGCTTGTAATGGGATTTCTCGAGATGGTTAAATAGGTTGGAAATTGAGGGAACGTTTTGACACCGGCCAAAAAACTACATTTATTTGTGTGAACAAATATTTCCGTATGACAGCGGTATGTTTTAAAGAATGAGGCAATAGAAGCAACATCCTTTCATTATTCTTGTGTGTAAATATATTTCTACAATATCTGCTTACCTTAGGGCTTGTCAAACAAGTTTGGTTTCCCACCCCCTGAATAGTATAAACCCTAGGGTAGATATTCTGCTCTGCTATAATTTTTACCATGCAGGTTACTTGCATCAGTACAAGACATTTAATACTCTAAGCTGGTGAGCTTGCGCACTGCAGACACTGAAGCACGGCAAACCCCCAAAAGCCCAGCATCCTACAGAAACAAGTTCTAGTGTATTTGTTAGCATGTCTGTAAGACAAGTTTAAATTCCTACTGATGTGGAAGTTGTAAGAGAATGCCAAATAGCAGTCAGCTCTGTCGTAAACTATTTAACTCTGGAGTATGTTTATGAGTATGAGGATGCCTAGTGCTTTACATATTACTAGGTTTTGGTGATACTAAACACCGTGTTACTGACTTCTGTGTGATATATTGTGGGGAGGACTTTTTTTTTTCAGCCTTCCTTCCTTCCCCCTCCTCAGTTTTGCTTATCTGTGAAGGAATGGTTATTTTACCTGGGAGGTACCAAGTGTGTTTCGGAGAGAGCAACCCATAAAGGAACACTTGACGAAGTGTAGCTTCATTACCACAGTAACTTCTTAGAAGGATTCTTAAAATTTTGTGGACCACGGTTATTTTTTCTTGAAGTCAGCTGAAAATACTCTTGTGTTCTCCTGAAGAAGAATAATATTAGAGCTTTTAGAAGACTACTGGTTTGTTGGTTTTTTTGTGAGTTTTTTTGTTTGAGTTTTTTTTTCTCCTGGAAGTGAGCTGTATTGTTCTTCTAGTGAGGTTCATGTTTCTTTGAAACATACATCAGTTTGTGTTTTTCAGCTTACCTTCTTTGATGGATATCTGTTTGTTTTTTAAGTTCTCACTGATTTTCTGTGTAGTAAGTTGCTACTGACATACATGGATTGAAGATTTTTTAATTTCCAAAAGTGGTAATAACCATGTTGCAAATACAACAACTTCAGCTACTGAGTTGGAAATATTTATGCATCACTTAGTGAGTTTTAGTTCTTTTAAAATAAGTTTCCTGTTCATTAAACCTAGGATAATACCACTTCCTCAGTATTACTTAGTTGCTAACAGTTTGGGTGGGTAAAAAATTTGATTACATTTTAAATGGAAACTGTTGTGTTGCAGGTAGAGGAAAACAACCCTCTGCAGTTCCTGAATTCACAGCAGTTGAGGAGCTTGGTTAGTCAGGCTGGCATTTTGCATGCATACAGTGTAAAAGTTGCATCTGATTATTTTAATTTTTTTTCTCCTTAAACTGAGAAGCTTATCCTGCAGTTTGAGAGAACTAATTTGCCTGAGAAAAATTAAGAACCAGTAGCAGTTATGGTAGTAACCTAGTTCCTAAATAGTTTTTTAGCATGGCATTTGATTCTTTTCCTTAGAGAGGTCTGCCTTTTGTGCTGAAAGTCTGTTTCTCTCCACCTTTCTTGTTTCCCTTCTGATCTTGAAAATTTGGGAAGACAAGTTAAGAATCACTCATCCATCTATCTAAAATGGAAATGGAAGCATTCTTTCTGCTTTTTGTTTTAGTCTTCCAATGTGATGTTTGTGAGCAGGAACTAGACTTGCTTTGTGCATGGAATGTCACACATCAGGCCCTTTCTAGATGAGGTGCACAGGACAGAGACAAACAGAAACAAAGAAAGGGCCTTCACATTTGTGTCTCTCGGGACCTCTTTTTTAAAATTACCTTACTTTTTTCCTAATTTTATTTCAGTAATTTAATATTTTTCTTTCAGTAAATCTCTTCCAGTATTTTTGATTAACAAAAATACTGGAAGAGATAAGGGTTAGTTAAAAACTAACACAGCTTCTATATTTTCAAGCTGTGTCTTATTTGAAAGAATTCGGTATTTGTCCTGCCGCACAGTGCAATAAGCTGCACAAGCTCTGCATAATGTTCTGTGTTTAGAAGTTTTCTTTTTGTCATCCTGATCAAAGCTTTTGGGTTTTGTGGCTTTTTAAATGTAACACCAAAAATGTCTCATGAAAGCTTGAGGTGAACATAGGCTACAAACTGACAAGGGTAATTTCAGATACTCTGGTAATATACTCAGCATGTTCCTGCCCAAAATTCTCCCAGATACAGCTGAAACAGTCTTTGCATAAAAGTGAACTAATGAAAATTTACAGGAAAGTTGTTTTCTTTGTGTACCCCTGTTAATTGGGCAGTTTGGTAAGGTGATGAACTTCACGAGACACGAGGTTGTTAGATTAATTGTTGTTATGTTACAGGCTGTTCATGCAACGTCAATGTTCTCTTCCAAAATGTTAAAAAAGAAGGGCTTGTAAGCTTGATTTTGGAGGGTGGAGAAGTGGGAGTCAATGTTCTCTGTGCTGTTGTGTCATGGTAGTGCAACAGCGTGCAAAGTTTCAATTGAAAAATTCGAAGGAAATGTTTTTTTTTCATTTAAATGATTGTCTGACGTGTTTAATTCTTCTACAGATTAACACTAAAGCCCCACAATGTCCTTGAAACCACGAGTAGTTGACTTTGATGAAACATGGAACAAACTTCTAACAACAATTAAAGCTGTTGTTATGTTGGATTATGTGGAAAGAGCAACGTGGAATGATCGCTTCTCGTATCCTTTAAGTGAAAATCTGGTGTAATGTGTTAGTATGATGTGTTTAGCCCAGAGCAGGCCTGCGTTATGTAACTGTGTCAGTGGTCTTGATCAGAAGCTCACTGTAAAGTTGTATCAGTTACCAAGCCTGTGGGTCAGTGGATATGTTGAAAGGGATGGGCAGTTTGGCATATTTGAGAAGTAAGCTGTGTGAAAATCACCACAGTAATGAAAAGTAAACCAGTCTGAATTTTACTCACTTTTAGTAGCTCTAATACTTAGCTTATGCTATAGCTGCTGTTCACCAAAGTACACACATGGAATTTCCCTTGTTGTGATAATGAGTTCTTATTGTGTGCTAAGTGTGTGTGTAGCAGGGGAAACACCTAAGACAGAGAGTGTACATCTTTAAATTTGGGGGTGCTGGGTTGAGCTTGTTCTTTTTAAAGGTATCTCCCTTTGTTTGCACTTCTAAGTGTACTGATGACTACCCTATTAGACATTTCTATAGCAAGGGTTTATAAAAAAACCCTTCTTCCTTTCCCTCACTGTTTTTGCCTCTCTATTCCTGACAGTTAAGCTATGTTTAAAAATAATTACTCTTTCTAGCTGTGATCATAAGGTCTTACTGTTCAAGTCACAGCTGTACATATATTGTTATAGTGAAAGGTTTGCATTTTACACATAAAACAGATTTGTAATTTTTTACAAGATTTAAGTTTCAGTGAACTTCTTTTAAAAGAAGCGTAAGTCTTCTAACCAGTTATACTGTGCCCTGTCTCTGTGCATTCAGTAGCCTTTAGAGTGTGGTGAAGAATTTGAGAATTTTAGAAGGCTTTGTAGCTGTTCTGCAGCAATTTGAGTGAGTTTGGCATAATTACAGGGGGGAAGAATGTTTTAGACTTATTTATTGGTTTGTTAATTCTTCTAGATGAAAAAAGGAGCCCTGCGAAGATTCTTATTCTCTGTGCAGGAGCTAGACTCTATCAAGTCTCTTATCTTTCTGAACATGTTACTGTTTCTCAGAATTGCTTTTCCATGTGCCTGTGTTTTGAGTGTGTGCACGTGTATAAATACATAACAGAAAAATGTAGTTGCTCATAGACCTTTTGGAGCCCTGTTCTATGTTACAGTAATCTTTAAGGAACTCTTTTATTTTGAAACTTTTTAATTGATTTCAGAGGGAATGACTCTTCACCTTGTCTTGGAGTCAAGTTCAAATGACTCCAAAATTTACAGACTTTTTGAATTAATTAGTTGTGCACTTACATGCTGACAGATTGTGCTGTAGTCATTCTTTCTAAGGAGTTTTTGAGAATTGCGTATTTCAGTCTTCCACAAGTGGTTAACTTGTGTAGCTTAAAGCTCTAAACATTTGAAGAAGAGCACCTGAAATAGATTTAAAACTAGAATAATAGTTGAATGAGATGTTGGATCAATTCCACTTGTCACACTGTTTCACTTAGAACTTCCTATGTGGAGGCCTTGTGCAGAAGTCTGTTGTTGATCTTTTGGGATTTACTCCAGTTGGTTTAACATTGGAAGGGGAATGCTTATGGATGGCAGACTCAGGAAGCGGTCTTGGAAGAATCATTTGGCGTATGGTTCTTAAGACCTTCCTTACTATCATCTCTTAATTATGTTCATTGGAAAGTGGCACTATTAGCGCCTAATTTGGCACAGGCAAGAGCCTTTTGGCTTATTTTCTAAGTCTGAACAACCTGAGGAACTTGTGTGACTTGTATCTTCCAGCTTAAATGTTGATTAGTATTTCTGCTACTTTTAACCAAATTCTGTGTTTTAACATGAACTGCTTGCTGGATATTGAACAAATTGGTGAAACTGATAGGTCTATACACACCAGCTGTATAGACCTATCAGTCCAGGTGTTAAACATACAAACAGAACTAAAGTATTAATGATACATTTTAGGAAGAAGTGGCATTTAAAAAATAAATCTTCTTGTTCTTTATTAGCTTTTGTCAGTTCTGTTAAATTCAAGTAATCTGTTTCTGAACATCTACAGGGATTTTAAAGGAAATGCCATATTAACTCTAAAGGTGATGAACTGTTTGAACTATGTGTTAATGAAATTCATGCAGGTTATTTAATTGATTGTAGTACCACCTGATCTTTGTAGTCTATCTATAGTTAAAACAATGGTGTGGAAACAAAAGACACAGCAAAGAACCATTATTTCAGTCTGCAGATGTGTATTCTAAGAAGTCTTTGCTTTCTCTTGTGCTGCTTGAGACAGTTGAGATCAAATGGTGTATTTTAGGGGTGAGAGGTTTGTACTGTGCATGTTCCACTTGTAGAAGTAATTTTGCTTCACTACTTCCCCAGAACTTGTTTGTCTTGAATGTAGTGCATTCTTTGTAACTCTGATGTTAATATTACTGTTAAACGTAACTTATATTTAAATGCAGCTTATATTTCAAACTTGAAATGCTAGAATGGCAATGAGCTGGGAACCACAACTGTGTAAGAGTTAAAATCTTCTGGAAAAGATCACCTGAAAGACTGTATGTCACTTTATTTAAACTGTGAGTCATCTTGAGCCACCTTTGACCTTCAGATTTCCTTTCAGGTTCTCTGCAGAAATAAATATTTCTGGAGTTGTTTCATTGTCTGGTAAATGAGTGATAGTTATGTGTCTCTATTTGAGATATTATTTACAATAATTTGGTTATTATGAAAGTTTTGTATAACTTTTAAGACTTTGCTTCTAACTGTTCTGTAGGCTCGGGAGTGCTCTTCAAGTTAAGAGGCTGATCAAGTTTAATGAGAGAGTGGTAGTTCCTCTGTACTTTGATAACTACCTTTTAGCAGTAGAACTCTCGCACAGGTAGAACGTCAGGATCTTCCTGTTGTTGTCTTGAGTTTTCCACCAACCAAATAAATAGGATGAACATTACCCATGGAGGAAGGTAGTCCTAGTGCAAACAGAATTATTTTAAAAATATGCAATAGGTCCACTTGCTTTTTTCAATTTTTCTGAAATTTGTCCTTCCTCTAGTCCCCCATTTTACAAGGATCCTATTATGAGACAGACACTTGAACATGTATCTTTAACATAAGAGCCCACCCAAAGAGAAGGAAGGGTAAACAAAGGTCATATAATCATGATTCTTTCTGACTGTGAGTCCTTGTTCTGAGTTTTGTTTCTGTTACAGAGGAAGACCAACAGTCAGAGAAATTTTCAGAAGCTTTACTTTAGTCTTCTGGAGAAGATCTATTAGAAATCTTCTGTTAATACATAGTCTTAACTAGGTGCGTTTTTAAACCTGAGGACAATATTTGTGAGCTTTTATGGCCTTGGATACAGTTTTTTCTTGTTGATTTCCTTAGTTTGGAGTTACTCTGGTTTCCCAGAAACTGAACAGTAAAGGCTTCTTCCTGATCTTCTAAAAGACAGCAGCACAGAAAAAATGTGCTTTAATTTTATGGAGTAAAATACCAGTGATGATTAATGATTCTTCTCTCCCCAAAGGGATTGTGAGGTTTTGTTGTTGTTGTTTTGGTTTCATTTTGGGGTTTGTTGTTTGGCTGGGGTTTTTTGAGATTCACAATATTTTGAGCACTACACTTAAATTTGGATTCTGGGCTGAAAGATATAGTTAGATGAATAAGCTAGTACAAATAGAGCAAGAATGTGAACTTTCTGTAGCAAAGCTACTCTCCGGTGTGTTTTTGAGGCTCACAATAGCTCTTTTTTGTAGAAATCCAGAGAAACTTAGTAGGCAAGTAGAATTTGATGTTGATTTTTATAATTTGGCTGATACAAGAAAACAGGTGAGGTGCCTGTGGAAGTGCTCCTGTGATTAAGCTGTTAGTTTGTTTTCAGCAGGTATGGAAACGAGTGTCATATGTCAAGAAGGATTAGTAGATTCATCTTTCTTCATTTGCAAGAAAATTTTACTAGTCTCTAGAATAAGTACAGGCATGTTTGTAAGATGTGCATTTTCATGAAGGAGCACAGATGCTATTTTTGTTCTTAAATAGGTTTCTTACAGCCAAGAAACCTGTTTACAACAGTAGTGGTCATCTGGACTCCTAACTGAAGCCTAGGACACAGATGCTAAACCTGCTTTCGTTGGATCAGCTGCCACTGTTGTTTTCTTGTACTGTTGTGGTGAAGACTGCCTGTTTCCTTTAACTTCAAAGCAAGTAGTTCTTGTAGGAGAGATCCGTAGCAGTTTTGATGATTCCGATAGCGTAGTTGTGGATCTGAAGAGAAAAGTCGTGTCCCCTCTGCTCAGGAGTAGCTTACAAAGATTTCTAATTCTGGAATTATTACTTTCTCAGAAATACCTTATTTGCATAGCGGTGAGTCTTGTGATCTGAACGACACTGAGGATCCATTCGATGAGAGACCATCCTGAGACTGACAAAATTTGTTTGCGGGGGTGGGGAATGTGTAAAAAAACAACTGTTCTTTACAATCTGTTTAAGAAAACCTTTCATTCTTCACTGCTAATTTAATAGTTTGTTTTGATATTTTATTGATCATAACTTTGTAATGTAATGCTAGCTACTGTTAAACAGCAGTGAATATTGCCCATTTTGTTTGTTAGGGTTTCCATTTAATGCTTCTTGCCATTCCAAGGAAAATTCTTATATGAGTGAGATAGCTGTACTCAAGACTAAATTCTGAGATTCCCGTTGCCAAATAAAGGCTTTTTCCATTTAGTTGTCCTACATCAGCATCCTCTCTGTTTCACGTAGTACTTCTAATTAAAAAAATGAAACATGCTTTTGGGAAAAATGGTGTGACAAAATATTGATGAAGTTCTGTAGACCAATACCTCCTTTTACACAAGAATGTGCTTTTTTTTTGGGTAGACTATAGGAAAGCAGGTCTGTTGTCTTCTGTTAATGAAAGAGCTTACCTTAAAAAGTAAACTATGCTAAATCACTTTTTCTTGCATCACTGGTTTTGTGAAATGCCTAGACTTAGTGGTTAAGAATGACATTTTAAAATAGTTTTTGCAGAACTAGTTTATTTCCCACAGTTGTTCACCTGAAGCTTGAATTAATCCTTGCTGGAGTTCTTTGAAAGCAAAGTTCTTAATCATAAACTCTTTTCCTGACAAAGTATCAAGTGATTTTTTCTGTCCTTTATATAAACCTTACAAACCCAAGGTGTCGCTGTGCAAGGTAATTTGTGACAGAACCACCTTGAGGGGTTTAACTGTTTGCTGCTGCCCATTTAAGTGAGAAAGTATAACTGTTTTGTGTGGCTGTGATATAAACAGGATTACTGAAATGGTAATAATGGTTAAAAATAAACCAGAGTTTTTGGATCCACACCAGCATTGTGATTACTTAACTTCCAGTGTCCCAAAATTGTTTTACCTGTGGAGTTGGGAGGTATATGCAGAGGCAGTATGTAGGTTTGGACTTGGGGGAGGAAAACTTGAAGTGGGCTTCACTTCGTGTTGGCTCTGCTCCACACTTGGCTGGTCACGTTCTTAACCTAATTAGTGCTTCTTTCCATTATCCAGAAAATCTCAATTTCACTTTGGCTTCAGATACAGACGAAGAATTTTGGATGAAAGCAGATTTTTCACTTTGATGTTATTCATAGATAGCAAATAAGTGTTAGAAGTCATGTCAGTGTGGGGCTACAGGAGTTCCAGGCTCTTAGCTCTAAAATTCTCTCGCCTTCCACGACTTAAAATTTATTATTGACACTGAAAACTTAGATTCTTCACAAATCAAGACTTACATCAATTTCAGAAAATGATCCACTTTATCATTTGTGCTCGACTGTAAAAAAAAAAAAAAATCTAAAATGCACGTGTGTGAGGAAAAAAGGTTCTGAAAATCTTAATTTTGTTGATAAGGTTTTTCCCTTTAAGCATATACAAACCTTGACTCTGAGTCCAGAGACATTTATGCTTTGTGTGTTGCCTATCCTGAACCTCTTGGAGAGAGACTTTATACTGAGACTAAAATTTTTTTGGAAAATCATGTACGCCATTTGCACAAGGTAATCTGTACAGTTACTGATTATTGAGGTATTACTTGTCCCTTTGTCCCGTACATTGAGGTATTATTTGTCCCTTTTTTTTTAACTTGAAGAAGGGGTTTTGTTTGTTTTGTATGTATGAAGATAAGCAGATTTTATAAGACTAAATCACAGATGACAGTTGCAGAGACACAATATATATATCTGTATGTCTGGTACATGCAACACATATTGCAAAACATAGTGGAGACAGATATAAATAGATACCTGTCTATATGCAACAAAAAATGCCATAATTGTTCGCTTTTTTAAAAAAAAAGCTCTTTTCTTTTGAATGCTTATAATCCAACAAGTTACAAAAATGTTTTTCTTTTCCAAATGTGCTGTAGTTTGTCATTAGCCTTCTGTTACAGCATAAAAGTGTCTACTCTAGTGTCTTAGAAATTGTGTATACTAAAGATAACTTCTGAAATATGTGGGAAATAGCAAAAATGCTTGGGAGGAAGGAATGACAAATTATTTATCATAACAAATAACAGTACTTGTATACCTATATAGCTGTGAATTAACTTCTGTCTCATCAGGTAAGACACCTAATTTAAACAAAATCATGATTCATCATGTTAAATATATAAGATGGATTAACAGTGTCTCCTTCCAGTGCAGTAAAAAGAGAAGTAGATTTAAAAAATATGTCCACCTGTCTTTAGAGTCTGAATAAAGAATGCAAATTCTGGATAGTACTGCTAAATAGCTTGATGCTATTTTTTTTGAGCTTAGATACCTGTGTATTTGACAAGATAGCCTGGATATCTTAATGAGTAGTTCCACTGGTTGCTGTGAGGATACCTCTGATGCTTTGGTAGACTAAATCAGTTCATTAAACTGGGAGAGAGCTTTTTAGACTGATAAAATCATAGATATGGTCTTAATTTTGAATCTATGATTGTTACTCCAAAATGATAATGCTGTTACAACTTTCTATGTGTGTATGCCATGTTCATGCTAATTTTAGCACCATGTGTGTCTGTCTTCCTTCACAGAGAGTTCTGGACGCTGAAGAACAAGTACTGGTTATGTATCACAGATACTGGGAAGAGTATAGCAAAGGAGCAGACTATATGGACTGTTTATACAGGTAAGCTTTGCAAATGAGTTGTTAAACTTTTGAAATTATTACAGCGATCAGCAGCTTAAGTCTAAGAATGTTGCTTAAAGAGAGCAATAATTGAATGTGTCCCAGGTCAGTCTTGGAGAAAATATGTTTATGGTAGCAGAACATGAGAAAAAGAGAATAGTGCTCCAACAGTTTTTTCTGTGCCGTGCTCCTTGGCACTGACGTAATTATCTAAGATGACTCCTACTGTTCTTTCATTACTAATATATTCTACCTCTGTTGTTTCTGATGTTGCAGTGCCAAATATGTTGGTGCTAATCAACCCTGCAGTGACGTAGCTCATAATCCTAGGTGTTCTTCTACAAGGATGGCATGGTACTGAAGTGTCCAGTTGAACCAGCATGGTTTGTTTCAAAGCTTAGCCATGTACCTTGGCAAAACACAGCTCTCCCTTCTAGAAGAGCTTTTCAGACAAGGCTATGTGCTCTTTGGGCCCTTTCTTTTCAGGTGAATGTTTGAACTGCAGGGATTGGAGAGGGATTGAAACTTCTCCTTGTTTCTTTTCTGAGAACTTGAGAAACTAATAGACTGTACACAGGCAATCAATTTTACAGGTTTGGGGTTTTTTTGGTAGATTACAACCAAATCTACAAATAAAAATGCAACTAATTCCTGTTATTTTGATACTTCTGTTTCCTGAATAGCGAGTGTTT
This sequence comes from Caprimulgus europaeus, assembly GCA_907165065.1. The sequence goes on along the minus strand of OU015530.1, from coordinate 45,143,186 downwards.
CATTGCTACTAGTGATGACTTAGGGATAGAACTTTGTGAAAGCATGATTATTTTTTTTTTCTCTTCAATAATAAAATACACATCATAATGGGAACTAAAAGACCCTCTCGCATGAAGGCAAGAAATAATTTAATGCTTGATTAGTAGAGTCATAATGACTTTTATGGAATGGAAACACTTCATTAAGTGTTATGTCATTTTATTTGTTTTGATTTTTGTTTTTTGGGGTTTTTTTTTTTTGAGGGAGAATGTTTTGAGTGAAAATACTTTTGAAGACCATAAGAAGATATTCTGCTTTTTATAATGCAGTTGGAGTCCTTTTCTTACTTGCACTTCTGCTCTCAAAAAAGTACCATAAATTACTTGACTTTGTTGTATCCCAAAGTCTAATTTATATCATTCTTCCAGCACGGAAAAGTGATGAATTACAACTAGTAATATTAATGTTAGATACTTGACTAAACCAAGGTGATCAAACTCATGGAGTAGGGAACACTTGATGTTAAATAAACTGCTTCAGTTGTTCTTTTTAGTTCTGGTGGTAAACACAGTAGATAAAAACAATGCTGGAGATTTGGGCTTATCACTGTCTTGGTGCTGTAACTGTTTACATAGGTAATCATACTTGTAAAGAACCTGGTTTGTGTACCTTTATTTGAAACAGCTGAAGGGTTTTCTTATCCAGCAAATTGAAATTAATGTAAATTATTATTTTTTTTTAAAAACAGCTGAAGCTTTAAAATCTGCTCATAATAAAATCCTGTAAACTAAATACACATAGTGCAGCTTTTGCTTTGTTCTATCTTTTTTTTAAATGGTTGTAATAATACCAGCATATGAATGCATAGTAGTTTTTAGTTCTTGTAGTCTTTAGTTCTTTTGCTAATCTTAGTTCTCTTTCTTTTTGTACTTTCATGTGAGACATCGTCCTTCCCTTTCAGGATTAAACTTCAGCCAGTTTTATCATGATAGGAGTAATTAGTATTCTGATTCTAAACATCTACAATAGCACAGTGACTTGTAATACAATTCAAAGTGGTATTAGTTCCAGTCCACTTCTCGGTTTTTTAATCATTAAGGAGCTGCTGCTCTTAATCTTGCTTACTTATTTTGTAATTTAATAAATGAGGAAGATTTAAACAAACAAGAAGTCCCATCAACACTTGAAACTTAACACTAATGATATTTTTCTATTGACATTTCTTCCACTGTAGGAACTCCCTTCATTTTAGGCTGTAGCATTCCATAGCCCCGAGAGTTTTAGTTCTACATCAGATGTTTATTATTGGTCTTGTCATTTTGATACGGCTGTTTGATTAATAAAATTTTAGTATTTAAAATTAGTATCTGCAGTGCTTTGTCAGAATGAAATGGCTTTCATTTATTAGTTAATCCTCAAATTGTGGCAGATGACTTTAACCCTGTTTTACAGATCTGTAAACCAGTGAATATTTCATCTACTCTTCAGATACTGGATTATGAAAATTGCCAGTGCTGTACGCTAGTATGTGTGCACTACTAGACACGTTGAAGCATTCTGCTTGTACAGTGATTCTGCTGCTTTTAATATAGCTCTTGTGAAGTCACCATTACATGTTTTCACTGAAACATTAAAAAAAAAAGGTTGTGGGGGGTGAATGAACCTCTGAAGGTCATCTGTTTCAACCTTCTTCTCATAGTAGGGCTAGCTTCAAAGTTAAGCCAAGTCGGCTAAGGTTTTGACGAGTCAGATTCCAAGCTCCTTCAAGGACATACATATTCTTGCTGCCTTTTTGAGCAGCCTGCTTTAGTGCTTGATTACTCTCATTTAAAATTTTTTTTCCTGTATGTATGTTTGAAATTTTTCATGCTGCAACTTGAGTCCATTGTTTCTTGTGTTTTCTCTGTGCTCCTCTGAGAAGAGTTTATCTTCATCTTATATATGTGTCATGCTTTATACCCTAGCAATTTCAGTGAGCTTTCTCTGGACTCTCTTCCATGTGTCCGAATCTGTTGTATTAGGGTACTCAAAAATGGTCATAATATTCCGGGTATGTTCTCACAAGTGCTGAGGGAGCAATCCCCTCTCTCGACTTGCTGGTACACTCTTGCTAATGCAGCCAAGGAGGTAGTTGGTTCACTGTTGGCTCTGCAAGACAAACGGCTCACTTCAGTGTCCACCCGTGAGGAGCACTGCTCATAACTGGTCCCCGCATAGGTGTAGCACCACTGACCATATGAGTGCCCATGGAAATTATTGAAAACATTAATTGCTAATTCCTATTATACAGTAATGTACCCATTTATAACTTTACCGTGTGGTGGCATATGCATTATGTAGCTTGCAAAGCAATTTATTTATGCAAGTGGTAGGTTGAAGAAAATCTTAAAAAACAAACTGAATTCTTCTGAAAACTGTAATAATTAGTCCTAGCTAATTAGCTACCTTTTTTTAATTGTTTCCTATACATCAGAATAGTGAATGATATTGCCACATAGTGTCTTTATCCATTTCTCTGTCCATGGGCACATGCAACGGCCTGTGAAAGTTATTAGCAGGGTTTTCTAGATGCAAATTTCTAAAAGCAATTTCCTCAGCACTTGGTCAGGTTTATTCCTGTATACTGTTCTGCTAGACTTGCATACCATTTTAGGGATCAGTATAGCAGTCTGACTACGTGTGTAGAAGAGGGCAGGGAGAGGGAGGGGAAAAAGAAGAGTGGTTATTCAAAAGTTTCTTTATTTTTTGAGAGCTTTCAGAGGAGGAAAAAGTCTGAATAGAGGCTTTGTTGCTTGAAAAAATCTGGTACTTCTAGAAATATGTAAAATCATGTGTGTTGTTTTATGGTGTCGTATCATGGATGGACAAAGACTTAAAGGAGATTAATTCTTTTGGCTTTATCTTGGAGAATGTAAGAAAATAACCAGGAGCTGACTTGAGACAGGTACATTCTTAGGTTTATTACATTCAATATGAAAACTAAATTTCACAATATCTATTTTGCCAACACTATTTATTTCTTATCCAAAAGTGTGTAATTCAAACTACTAAAACAAAATAAAACTCATCCTCTGACAAGGCTTTGCAAAGTCTGTCACCCCAAGGACACTGGGCTGTTGAGGTCTGGAAACGTTGCTTCGGGAATGTGGTCACTATGTCTAGAATAGTCATCTGTCATCTGTGGTTAGAGCATTGTCCTTGCTTAATCTAAAATTACCAAATACATGGATGTTAACAGGTAACCTGACCCAATAATTAGCTACCCTTCTAATTGTTAAATTAGTTTTTGCCATTGTTTTTGTTTGTTTTTTTTCTAAATTCCTGTAAAATAACTTATCCTTTTATTTTGTTGAATTGAGAAGCCCTTTATATCTGAAAAAAATTTGCCCACAAAAATATTGATGTACCAGATGTTTTCCTGATATTGTTACTTTAGATGGAACACTGTCTTTCAGTATTTCACTGTAAAGTAGGTACTTGCTTTGAATGAGTCTTGTAGCAGTCTTCTAAATTGCAAACTTTTAAACTATTTTCTGAGTGGAAGCTTGGTGGGTGTGTTTTGAGATTTGGGTACAAAAAGGTACATTGCTTTGCTAATACCATGAAAAGAAACAAATCTCAATGTTCTTACCTGGTTTACTATTTTCCTCATCAGATAGTAAAGCATAATCCTGCACAGGTGCACTCTCAAGTGATTGGGCCTGAGCTGTGTAATCAGGTATTTCAAACTTTCACCTGAAGGTCTTAATAGTAGCAAGAGTCTGTGGGTAATTGATATTATCAATTTGTGCCCAATTCTTGTCTCCACAGTAAGTTACAGATGAATGTTATGGATTATCTTCTAAAAGTAAGAAATACAGATGAAGGTAGTTATTTAAGGTGAAAAATGGTTTCCGACTTCAGTGGAGAAGTTGATTTGAGGTGATACTGTTTGCACATCCTTTGCAGTTATGTGCTTGTGCTTGGTTCTGGAAGTTGATAGTAAAAGTGGGGGAGGAGGAGAGGAAATGTAGGCAAATTTAGTCTTGGTTTGGAGGCAGTGTGGTGACACTCTTGCCACGAGTGGTTCTGCCTGCCTCTTGCCACCTACTTTTTGCTTGAATTAGATGGGTCTTTGCAGAGGTACCTGATGTAGGTTCAACTTGTTTGTTTACTTGTGGCTACATTAGTTTTAAGATGGATCAGTTGCCTGACCAAGATTTGTTAAGGAAGTGCGTATTGGTGGAATAGAGAGGGTATGAATGAGGAGAGTGCAGGGCTTTCCTTTTTAGCAAGCTTAACAGGAAAAAGCAGAATGGCAGCTGCTGGCATTGTTCACGTGGAGGGGTGGGAAATATCATCAAGGAGCATACCTGCTTAAGGCTTGTGTTCCAACTGTTCTAGATGTGCGCACAAGTTCCGTATGAAGTGGTGGGCATTTCCAGTTTATGATGGTTATTGATGGTAGCAGAGCAGTTTACAGTACTCTGTAAGACTCTGGAGTGAAAGTAGGTTAGGCCACAGTATTCCAGTTTTTCACCACAGCCCTCTCACAAGTCTTCCTTCTTTGGACTCTGTGGTGTCCTAAATTCTTTCAAGTTCACAGGTTTCTGTAGTGTGTTTCTCCTTTTCTTCTCATCATTTTCCTTCCTGACAAGACTCTTCAGACCTCACTAGTCTGGTGCTGCCTCCGAAACCTGAATTTCTTTAAGATTCTTCAGTAATCTGGCTTTCTTCACTCTCTGCAGCTGGGCATCTCAAAACTGCTAGTTAGATCAGAATTCTAAAAAAGAATTCTGAGTTACTTCATTTAAACACTGACATAACAAATATTGTAAGTGTAGTTATAAAAATACTATAAATTTTAGCTACTTATCTGGGAAAGAGAAGGACAAAGGTTCAGTTTAAAAATGTTACTGCATTTCTTTTCAGGGAATGCTGAGAATCAAGAGAGTTGTTTTATCAGGTCTCGCACAAAACCATTTTCTATTCTTCATAAAAACTACGTATACAATAGTAAATACTACATACTAAAATTAAAAAAAAAAGCATTTATAACTTTTCTTCTTTATAGCTGTTAATTAAAATAATTTCTGCAAGTTCTTATCTTTAAAATTTGTAATACAGCTGTTTGGTAGTTATCATGACCTGAGTAAGGCTTCATAACTGACAAAAATTAGCCCTGTAAAAATTGACACTATTCTTGTGGTTTAGTCTGAGAGAAATGCAAAATAATAAAAAGTGCAGGTAGAAGAAAATACATTTTACTTAAAAATATTTGATACTTGGGAACTTTTTTTCTATCATAAAAAATAAACTTATCACTCTAATATTTGTCAGCTGCTCAGAATTCAGCAGTTATTTTGCATATGCATGTATGAGGAATATGGCAGTGTGTGTTGAAAGGTTGGATTCCTACACAAGTATGTTGCAAACCAAGAAAATGCTGATAGTGATATATCAGGCCACTGTTTAATATCTCAATGACTAACGCTGTACTGTTTTAATGTAGTGTAAGGTCTTTTAAATTGAAGTCATTTATATTTTAAGAATTTCCTACAGATAGCAATGGCATTGGTTAAATGAGGTTATCTTTTGTGATGTGGAAGACATTCCACAATTACAAATTTATTAAAAAAAAAACCAACAGCTCAACACTTGCCTGTTTTGATTAGACTGTCTTTATTTCTACAGGTACCTCAACACACAGTTTATTAAGAAGAACAAATTGACTGAAGCTGATCTTCAGTATGGTTACGGCGGGGTGGATATGAATGAACCGTTGATGGAAATAGGAGAGGTAGGTATCTCTGAAAGTGGGAGTGAATATAAACTCTATTTGGAAGTGCTACAAGTTCAGCTTTGTCCTTTTCAATTTTTACATTTCTGTGTCACAGAGTCCAAATAGTTAAATATAGTATAAGATGTAAGCACTGAACCCTTTATAAAATGAAGTTACATTTTTGATGTAGAAAAATATTGTAATAACTGGGAGTGGGGAACAAATATGAAAACTATTGGAGAACTCCAGTTTAAAATGTGATAATAGATACCACTTTGCAAAAAATCTTTGGTTTAGTCAGTGACGCTACTATCCAGAAAATATTTTGAAGAAGCAGGGCTTTTTTTTTTGGAAATCCTTGGAATACGACTTTTAGGCTTCTTTTTCTTGATGTCACAAATTGTAACAGATTTTTTGAGATGAGTCTTCTGTGCGTCTTATTTCTAATGCAAGCTGCTTTGTACTTCTATTATAGCAGCTCAAAGTGATTTTGAAAGAGAAAGTAGACATTATATGCACAGAAGTATAATGTATGGAAGGCTTATCTTTAAAAAAGAAGTAATTTGAGACAAGCACAAGAGTGTTGACACAGTTACTAATGTAAGTTGGAGAGGCTAAGTAATTCTTAAAAACATATAAAATGAAAAAAAATTGTCAGCAGTAGGACTATGTTCTGAGGTCCATCAGGTGAATTTCAGCTATGTAAAAGTGATGTATATATCATTTCTGTCACTTTGTGGCTACTCCTACCGTGAAATATAAGAAAGTAAAATGAAAAGACAATTTTACAGTTAAAAAAAAATCTATCAAATTTTTCAAAACAAATTGTTTCAGTATGTCTTTAAAAAGATTTTGAAAACACCTTTTCAGTCTAAATCAGAACAAAACCACAATGCTGAATACAGTTGAGTAGAAACTTTTATTTTGAATGCTTGTCTGTGTATCTCTTTGGTTTGTGTCTGTATGTATACACACTACTAGCTGGAGAATTCATTTTTATTCTGTCATTATCTGTAGTGGTGTATTGGTTTTTTTTTTCCTTTCCTCTCTCCATTTGTCTTTTTCTCTAAAAGGGAAGTGAATGCTTCTCTTTTGATTTGGAAAGCTAGAGAAAATGCTGTTTGTTTGGTTGTTTTTTTTCTCCCCCGTAATGTCAGAACTTGACCTATCAGTTATTACTGTTCTAGCTCTTTGACTTCATTGTTTTTAAGTAAGAGATCTCATCTGCCTTTAGTTAAGAGAGAGGAGAGATTGTAATGCATGAAAAAGCATCTTCTGTGCTTCTGACCTAGCTGATGAAGACGACACTGCCAGTTGAAATTGCTAATCCTCTGACAAATTAGGGATGAGTTGAAAAAAAAACACCAGAAACATGATATACTTTTTAAGTCAAGGCAATTCAGGAAATCAGGTTCTTTTGTCTACCTGTGCTGTCTGCAAGGATTGCTAATCAGTGGCATCTGTGAAGGCTTATTAGATCTTGGAAGTGCACTGCTGCACTCTTTGTGATATCTTTAAAATGACATAAATGTTATTCCTTATTTCCTGAGACTGAGGTTTAGCCAAGTGTGTTCCCGTGAATGTCAGAGGTAGTCCTTAGCTCTGTGTGAATGACTATTAGTGCAGCTGCTTTGGTGGCTGGGAATAGGTCTGGGCTTGTTCTTGGGGCTGGGTGCTGCTGATGTATTAATGAATTCTCCCCCATGTATTAATGAATTCTCCCCCCAGTTTCAGTGTGGTACTCCATTCTGAGATGTCACCCAAAGGATGGTAGTGCCAACTTCTGTCCATAGCTTTCTGCCCTAGGACATGTTTACCAAAGAAGAACACAGCACACCTGATAATTCAGCTTTCTTGAGTATTCTGTTTTTCTCACATTTATGGAATCATAAGTGGGGTGGAAGGACAATGATGCACACTTTTCTTCAAGCTTCCCAGCAGTTGTTCTTAGGATGGTACATTCCTAGCTCATCTTTTGGGCATTTTATGGGGAGGGTCAAGATTCTTAAACTGTAGCTGGCAGCCTTTGGTTTTTGATGAAGATGTTCAGATGAAGATGTTCACATGATGATGTCTGGAATTCTACTAATGAGTTTTTCATTATCTCACTCCTCAAAACTTATTCCGTTTCCCTTTACCAAATACTGTCTTGATAGTCTGTAATAGTGGAAGGTAAGTTTTGGATCTTGAGGCAGTAAAGTTAATCTCTGTTTGTTACTGGTGCAAGATTAGATTTATGACAGTTACTCCTTTGCCCTGAAAAGGAATGGAAACTTGAGTCCTACCCTCAAGTGGTTTAATATGTTGACTTGCAGCACTGTTTTTGGTTAATTAATTGCCCCAAAAATAAAAGTAAATAGTTTATATTTCTTGACCTACAAGGCATTCACCAAATTTATCAGGTCTTTGTTTTGAAAGCATTTTTTCTTTCATTATGGTTCCTGATTAAGAGTCTAACTTTTATTCTTTGTATTGCACTAGGAGCTTTGGCAAAAGTTTTTATTTCAGTGGTTCATCACTTTAGAATGGAAGGAATTATCATTTATCCCTTTTTAGATGACCGAGATGAGCAGTCCTTTATCTACCCAAGAGCAAACATGCTTATTTTATATATAGTTCTCTTCTGTCTCTTCAGTTCTCTTCAGTCTTTGGTATGAAGTTACAGAAATAATGCCCAGTATTTGTAGAATCAGAACTGTATGCTCTGTGTACTGAAGTTTCTGTCTCAGCATCACTCCTGTGTGCTAATGAAAGTTGGAGAGCTTTTCAGTAATCTTAAACAAGTACATGCTTGCTTAGTTCTTCTGAGGTGTGTAACAGTAGGTACAAGAGACCAGAGGTGCGTATGTGATGTGTATGGGCATGGCTTCAAACAGTTTATCATCCTGATAAGTGTTCCAGACATTCAGTAATTGTTATACTAGGAAAAATACAGGATGAGATCACTTGATGAAAGTAGTCTGCCAGTGCTTGCAAGAGATTTTTTTTTTCCTGTCTGTATGTTATGAATGCAGGTGGAGGATACTGCTTTTCTGAGTTGAACTCCTATCATAATTTCAGACTTGTGAGTTTTCAGTGACTCTGAGAGCCATGAGCTAGGAGGTAGTTAAGATATGCTTTCTGTTTTTTTGTTCCATCATAGGGCAACAGATCTGGAAAATGGAGGACACTGCTATGTTCTGTATTGTCAGTCTAGGTGGAGAAGTAAGATCAGTCCCTCTCTTCAAGGAGAAAAAAGTCTCTGGAACCTAATACATCAGGTTGCTGGATTGACCTGTCTGTAGTTTACTTGACAAGAAAATTCCAACAGACAACTTGAAGCTCTTTCAGATTGGTAGATCATATGCGAGAGGGACCATGCTAGAGACTGCATTTCAGAGACCACATTGCAGAACAGAGTTAACTAATAGAGTTAACTTTCACCTCATACTCACAAAGTGTGTCACTCTTTTTCTTTCTTCTCTCCAGAGCTAGCTTCTATCAGCATTCTCTGCTGGATGAGTTCTTGATGTCTTAGGGAAACAGTTTTCCTCTAACTATTCTAGTACTGTGCTCCACAAGGCAAGACAATGAAAATCACTCCTGAGACATCTTTGCTTTCAAAACATTATCATTTTTTTGCTTTTGATTTATAAGCAAACCTTCACCTCTTCTTTGAACTCTTTTCCTCTTCTTATGATGCATTTGGGTTGGCTTTACCTCCCAGGCTTCCATACCCTGTAATACAGCATAGGTGCTGGATAGCTGTGACAGACAGGTCAGGTTCATTTGTCTGCTATTGAAAAGGAAGATTTATTTCACGAAGTGGATCAGATCGAATACCTAGTCGACAGCTACTTTCAGTTAAGACACCTTGATCAATATTAATTTTTACAGCTAAGGACCTGTTGTGTCAAAGCTTTCTTAGTAGCAATGTTCCCTCAGTCCTCACTGATTTGGGGTGTTTAATTTTTTTTTTCCCAGTCTACTACTCACTAGTAGGTGTTTTTAGAGGTCTCACATGTGTGTGGGTATTCCCCCCATATGAGGGATCACATTGTTCTCTTTGGAGTTTAAATCTGATTTTGATTTACATGTAAAAACTCCTTTGAACGTCTGTAGTTGTGTTTTTAAAAATGTTATGTTTTGGGAGCAATTACTTCACCCATAAGAGTTTGAGATATTTGAATCCATTTTACTGATTCCTCTAATGATAAGTTAATATCCCTAATATGAAGATTATTTTAATTCCATTTAAATCAAATATTATCTTGCCAGTGACCTTGCCTAAACTGTATACATCTTAGTTAGGAGATGCTCTCTGTGTGTTGGATATAAGGGTTCTGTATCTTTGACTCTAATCTCTGATAAATTGATGAAGAGACATTCCCTTTTGTCAGCTGAGGCTAATTTTGCTATCACTTTTAGAAATACCAGTGTCTGTACACTTTCAAACACTTGGGCAGAAAAGCATGTTGCTTACCTGTCACGGTGCAAATGTTTTTTTTATATATAGACTCAAAACTTACCCTTACAACCAACTTGCTTAGGGTCCTTATATGCATTTGAGAATCCTAGGTAGAGTGGAACCAAGGAATAAATTACTCCCATTAAATGTGTGGGAAGCGTGCATGCATTCAGACAATGACTAGAAATTCTATGTCTGACACTGCTAGTGTACAAATTTGTGTGATTTTTTTCATCCAAATGTAGTCAGATGTTCTAGAAGAGAAATGATAAAACAATATATTAATATATTGACAAATTGAGGAGGTGCAAACAAAATAATTAAAAGGAGAAAGATGAAGGTATCTAACAATTTAATTTTTAAAATCCTGAAGAGGGAGTTGCATCATCTTTGGGTTTGTTTTGTTGGGGGTTTTTTGTATTTTTTATTGATGTAAACTTGTGTTGTGTCCTGACAGCTAGCTCTTGATATGTGGAGAAAATTAATGATTGAGCCACTGCAGGCCATCCTTATTCGGATGCTCCTTCGAGAAATAAAAAAGTGAGTGCTTGATTATTTTCTGCTTTTACACAATGTGGGGGTATTGCACATTTTTACTTTGAAAAATCTGGGGACTTTGACCAAATTATTTTATGGTTTTTTTGAAGGTAGCTTCTTACCTGATGTTGATATTCTATCAGCTTTTCTCATTGTAGCTACATATTTGTGGTTTACATGTGTAGAAAAAGACTCTGAAGAGAAAATAGTTAATTCACTGTAACCTGAGGGTGGTGATCTTTTCTGTTTCAGCAGCCCTTCTTATCAGTGGGATTGGGGAATTAGTTAGGTTAATTCTCCAGGTCCCATAGGATGTCTTGCACCTTTTTCTCCACCTGATGCTGACTGCTTATGTCTGCTGTGCTCTCAGTAAATGTAAGGACCAGGCCTCAACACAAGGATTTGCTGAAAACAAAAAAGCTATGTTGCTTTGCATGGGACCCAAAACAATTCTTGCTTATCTGGCAGGAAAACTAAACTTCTGGGTTTCTGTTGTTCAGATGAGTGACTTCACTTAACATTTCTTAGTGCTGTACTGGAATTAAATGGAAATGATTATATTTTTTTGCACTTTGAGGGAATTTATTATTTTATTTCTGAATATCTTTGTTACTTTTAAACAAAGATCCTGGTAGTTACCTTTATACTATATCCTTTAAAACCTTTATACTATTTAATTCCTAAAGGATCTTTTTATTTATGAATAAACAGAAATTTTGAAATATACTGCAGACCTTGTGTGTAGTTGTACATTCTGTCAGTTTCTACACTTTCACTGCTGTTTAGGGTAGCTCTGGAGTGGCCTAATAATTGGGGTTTTTGTAAGTGATTGTGTGGCTGACTCAGGTGACCAGGCTAATGTAGGTAAACTGAAAGAGTAAAATAATTTGGCTGATTGAGATGCCTTGGACATGCACTTGGTCAGCCAAAAAGCTGTGTTTCTAAGGCACTAAAAAAAATAGTTTTAATATTATAATTTTATTTTTCCTTTCTGAATTAAATTTTTGACAACTAAGTAACTGACATGTCCCTCTGAGATGGTATTTCTGAAGTATTTATTTGCTTTCAGTTGTCGAACCATGGTTCCTTTGTAATCACTGCTAATACTGCTTTATCCATATGTTTACTATAACAATTTATTTCTTCTAAGTTAAGATTCCCTAATTCATGGTGAATAAAGTTCTGCCTTGTTACATTAAGCACAGTGACACTGAAGATTTATTTTAGTCAATCTGTGTATTTCACTGGCGGGTGGGAATAGAAATCTGTGTTCAAACCTTCTTCTGCAGACATCTGATGCCTCTTAAAAGTTATGGTACGTATTTACCTTGAGGCTGACTGCAGAGCTCACAAGGGTATTTAGATCAAGACTGTCACTGTCTCCATGGGGTGTTAGATCTTGAGTCTGTAACAAGTTGATGTTATTTGTTATTAAACTATTTGAGAAGTTTTAAATAAAACTTAAGTCATTGTCTGTAATGGTTCGGTCTGTATTTTTTCCCCCTTCGTTATTAAGGATTCTTCTGTGTGATCTCAAGAAGTTAGTTCAACTCTGTTTTTCAAAATATACATCTACCAATTCATGTTAAGTTTCTTCGAGTCACTTTGTGATCTGCATATCATGTAATAAGAGAGAACTTACTATAATTGTTCTTCCTGGTATTTTGAAATATAGCACTTACTATGGGTATTCTGAGGATGGCCTTTGCATGTAACTATAGACTTTTTGTCATTCTTTGGTTATGATGCCAGCTGTTAAATGCCTTTTGGAACTATGTTCAGCAATTCAGGGATTAAACAATGTATTTGAAGAAATGGATATCAAGAAGTTACATCTATCAGAGGTGCAAGAATATGCATGGGAAGCTTATCTAAAAAAATTAATAAAATTACTAATATATGTATATACTTAAAACTTCTGTATTAGATGCTTTCTCAGTGTAGTACTTAAGTGTGTGTATGGTTCAATTTATTAAAATGTTTTACAAAAAATAAATTTTAAATAGGTGGGACAGTTGAACTTCTTATAACTAGAAGATTTTGCATAGTATACAACGATATGTGGAGTTGATAACCAACATTGTAGTCAACTGGTTACATATAAATGTTTATTACTATATTGGAAAAAGTAGGAGGAGCAGATTTTGCTCTCAGTTTTCATTTTTTCAGTGTATTTAACTAGAATTTTTAAAAGGCTTCTGACTAAAATCTTGAGCACATCTACTTTTTAGAAGCTATAAACTTGTGCAATACACTATACATTAAAATTAACAAACTTTTTTGACACGTGTAAAATAAAGAAATACAGGCAGTGACTTGTGGTTCAGCTGAACAAGATGGCTAAACTGATCTAAACTAAGAGTTTGTTGATGCCAAAAATGAACAAGCTGTGCTCTGCTACCTTTCTTGTGCTGAAGTTGGTGCTCATCTAGTCCCTTAGTGAATCAACTTAGCTGCTAATAGGACAGAAAACCATCTTGGCTAATGTTTTTCCACATTGGCATGACAAGTCAATTCAGCAAAGAATGAGATGAGTGCCAAAGCAGTGCAAGAGAGATAGAGCCCTGTGACTGAACAAAAGGGAGCAGGATCAGCCCCCTTCAGCAGCAGAGAGTTGTTAAATCACTTAAGCCTGTCTTGTCTGACTGCACTCAATATAGAGTTCTGAATATAACACACTTTCTTCCCCCTCCCTCTAGCCCAAGCACTCCTCCTACAAGGCAAGCTGAATCTCAACTTACGCATTTTTGTTTCAACACAACAGGAAGCCGACAAGATCTCGAATTGTGAGAAAATTCATCTATGAAATTCTTAAACAGAAATAATTTGGAAATTATTCAGGTGCTATCTCAAATGACAGTGTGATTAGTACAGACTAACCAGGAGAGGCTTCTCTACTAAAGATAACTAACACTTTCTAACTAACTGAACCTGTTCCTGTCTAAGCTGATGCATTATTTATTCCATTTGTTTGAAAGGAAAGCTATTGGAAGTTCATAACTCTCTAAAAAGTGTTTGAAATAGGTGCTTCTAGTTCACAGTGAATTCTGTAGTTATTTAGTCTCAATAGGCAGTTCTTTTGAATGATGGAATCTTATTTTAATGAATACGGTATTTATTATTGTACCTTAAACATGTTCTGTGTGGCTATGGCAGTACACTGTATGATACACGTTAAACTTCCACTGTTAGCTTTGGTCTTGAGAGGAGCAAGGTGGAGTTAATATAAAACAGCACAACGTCTCTGAGCTTGTGTTTTGTAGTTTTCTCTGTCTCTTTTGAAAAAAAGAGACTTAGCAGCAGAATTAGTAGAACTAGTGTTTCTAGTGCTGTATCAGATTCCCCACCAAACACCATCATTCCCTTCTAACCCTCCCAAGATGTCCTGTGACATCCCTGTTTCAGACTGTGCCGCAGCTGCTCTGTAGCTGTATGCATCCATATTGTTTGCTGACTACTGCCAAGAAGGAAAATATGAATAGGCTTCCACCTTGGTAGGGTCATCAGTGTGTCTGATTTTAATTTGGCAGATACTCTTATTACTATAATTTTCATTAAAATAATCATTCTGAAACTTCTGTCAGTTTTTTTTTTTTTTTTTAAACTAGCCGTTTGCGTTACAAATTCCTGGGAGGAGAGTGCCATTGGTGTAAATAAAAACCTGAATATGCTGCCAAAGAGGAAAGAATGATAGTTTTGTGACATATACTGTTTATCCTGGAAATGGTGTCGCTTTTAGATAGGCTCATGGTGAAGTTTGTAACATAAACATCAATAAATTTTGTGACAACTTTGCTGTAAGTGTGTAGTGCTCACCCACTGAAGAAACCTATGTTAAGCTACTAAAAATTCTGCGTGTGTGAGTCGGGAAAAAATGGGAGTGTGTGGGCATCTGTTTAAAAAAAGAAAAAAAAATAGTCTGGCAGGTGTTACAAACTTGTCATTTGATTGGCAACCACATCTTCACTACCTCTGTATTCAGAAGTGGATTTAAATTCTTTCTCTTTGGTGTGTACTACCAGCTACCCAAAAGGCAGGCAAAGCTGGTTCCATGTTGTGTTCCTTTTCGTCTGTTGCCTTTGTGCCATCTGGCCTCTGCTTTGAAAGCCTGTCTTCTCCTTTGCAGCTCTTCTGTGGAGCACCTGCCTCCTGTACTTTCACAGCTTTTTCCTCATGATACACTGACCTTCGAATTCCCTGGGCATGACCTTTGCTGCCCCTCTCCTCCTGCATCTGTGTGGGCTAAGGTCTGTGAAGTGGCCTGTGAATGGAGCAGAGAGGAGCTGGGTCTTCACCTGTTATTACAGTAATATGTCTTGTGTTTGTGTCATCAGTATCTTCACAGGTCCAGAAGCCCATGTGCCAGAGGCGGACTGGACTGTCTCTTGACAGAGCCCTGCTTTGTAATACACTTAAATTTTAGTTGTGTAGCTTCCTGCACCCCATGACATGGTGCTGTGTTCACCAGCTGTATGCATCCTGCAGCTTACCATGGTCCTAGGCCCCTCTGAAGTGGAGCTAGGTCCAGGCCCTGGTCTGCTGTCGTACTTCTTCCTTTCTGTGACATGATGCTGCCTCTGCCATCATATAACCAGACACAGCAGAGAGACATTGGCAAGAATGCAGGGTGTGATTCCATGTACCCAAACCCTGATTTATTCCTATAGTTCAGCTACCAAAACCCGTGGAAACCTTCCTGTCCCCCAGGGGAGAGAAAAAATTACACCATCGCTTCTGGAGTAGCTACCCATTAGGTCAGCTCACTTGTAACAGGTCACCAAGCTGCATAAACCATATGCAGCTTGTAGCTATTTCTTTCCACCCATCATGAGCTTAAGCTTTCAGATCTTAGGACACAGTAGTATTTAAAAGCAATACACATAATTAACTGTGTTGTGAACATAAGAATATGGTCTGGTGTACGTAATATGATGACTGCTGGTGTGGCTGCCTTGGTAAAACCCCCATCTCATAGGAGCCCTCTGGAGTTTTTATTAAATCCAAACCAATATGAATTAAATTAGCAAAATTATATCTCCCACTTTCCACCCTAGCCTAAATGGGTATATGGTAATGTTTGGGGTTTAAGTATTTTTACTGGTTTTACTTTATTTTTTCCTTTTAATTATTTTTTTTTAATCACACATATGAGTGATTCTCCTGTGCCAACGTATATTTCTAGGAGAACTCATTTTGTCTTTTCAATGCAGTCTGGGTAAAGTAGATGTTCTTATTCTGTATACATGTATATATGAGTACATATGTATTTAAAAAAGAAAAACCTTGGAAATTACAACTGCTGATGCTTAAGTGTAAATATACTTTTATCACATTTTAATCCTATTTAACACCTTAGGAATTAAGGAACATTTTTTACTTCTTTGTAAATTCTGTGTGAAAGGTGATCTTTTTAATAACAGTTCATGTTTTAAAGTCTCTGCTGCTCTGAGTGTGTGTCTGTTATTTCCAGTCTTTGCAAAGGAGTGAGCACTAATGTTTTTAGCATGCAAAACACTTGTTTTCATTACTTTTATTTTCAACTGAATGGGACTAAAGATAGTATTTTTCTTCACTTGAACTTGCTGATTTGAAGCTAAGAACTGGAAAATCTAAGGTTTTATTTTTCCAATGTATGACTAAAAATTGTGACAATGAACGAAGTAGGTTATTTGTTCTGCTTGACATCTACACGTTGAATAGTAGATATTCAGAAAATAAAATAGCATGCCTCTTGGTGTTATGTTAGCAAAACTTTTTTTTTTTTTTTGGCAGGGGCAGGAGTGTGAGGGTGTTTGATAAAGTCTATTTGATAAAGGCTACAGATACACGATGGAACTTGCTGTAGCTTAAAGTACTTGCTTAGAGTATGTAATTTGGATTATTTATATCCTTAGTAAACATGGGAATTTCATGACCTGCAAATGCTTGAATAGTTAATGAATTGCTATCTCAACAATTTTAATGTATAGAAGAGAAAGAAGAGTGCATTTTTATTTTAAGATTAATCTTCAATTTTGCCAGTCTAAGCAGAGGAATTTACTGGAAAATGTTTCCCTCCAGTATTATTTCATTCAATTATCAGATGAGTTACACTAGATACCTGTATTCTCATGGAATGTTTGCTTTGCCTATTTCAGTGATCGCTGTGGAGAAGACCCAAACCAGAAAGTAATCCATGGGGTTATTAACTCCTTTGTTCATGTTGAACAGTATAAGAAAAAATTCCCCCTAAAGGTAGATACACACTTCTGATTTATGTTTTTAATTTTGAATGTTAATCTAGTATATGTATTATTTGTCCTTTAAAAAAATTTTCCTTTTAGTTTTATCAGGAAATTTTTGAGTGTCCTTTTCTGAATGAAACAGGGGAGTATTATAAACAAGAAGCTTCAAATTTATTGCAAGAGTCAAATTGCTCACAATACATGGAGAAGGTAAGGGATTCTTCAGTACACATGCAATAACTAAAATCTAATACTATCAATTCACTGATGATACATGTTTTCCTGTACAGTTCCCATAGCTGTTCTTTATTGTATGCTTTCATGGAGTGTAAACTGTGCTTTTTCATGGCATGGTTAATCTGAGTATATAAACAACAAATCCTGCCTATGGATGGACTGTCAGCTGATAAAATACGTATCTGGTTGATCAGTGTTGGTTCCTCACTTCCTTATTTTCCTTATGTTTGTAGTAGCATAAGATGAGAGTTTTGGTAGTATAATGGTTAAGGAAGACTATTATGGTAGAGTTGTTACAGGGCATTATTAAAAATTACACACTCAGAGGTGGATTTTCTTTTGTTTTGCTTTGTGGTTTATGAAGTCAGGTTGTGGTTAAATTACTTATAATTCTTAGACCTTGCTTGAGAAAGCAAAGGATTAATAGAAGACTGGCAGTCAGTCCTTGGTACCGTACTGTCCACACTAGCAAGAGAGAAGAGTCGAGAAGGTTGTGAGATTGCTTTTAACCATAAGGAGCATAAGCTAATAGTTGTACACCTGAGGTGAAATTCAGAGACAGGCTAAGACTTCAATTAAGCCAAATAAATGCAGATTTCTTTTGTCTATCATTAGCAGTCTGCATCTGCACTACTCTCCCTAGGCTTCCCTCATACTCACTGGATATAAGTACTTTTATGTCAGTATTCGTATGAGTTATGATAATGCCAATTTCCTTCATTGAAGTTATAAAGAGAGTTTTTATTAATGGCTCAGGTGTACACCTATACCTTTTGAGCAGATGTTTACATACAAGCAAATGCATTTGGAACAGAAAAGTGATTATTACAGTTTTATAATCTGTAATCTATAATCTAGGTATTGTGGTAAAAGTTTCTCAGAAGGAATAAGTGTGGTAGGAGAAATTGGGGAAGACTAGTCACAAAGTTGAAGGGAAGAAGAAATTTTGAGAACTATCAAGTGAGACACCTAGTAGTGACTAAGCCTAGTCAGTACTCAAGAGTAGAAGATTATATTAATTCAGTAATAGGCTGATTCAAAAGAGCAAATTTAATTTTTCAGCATGCTAGGCAAGTTATTCTTTGTTACCTATTTGTGTATCTCATTCTACATACATATAATGTTGTATGTTCATGGTTCTATGTTGGTTGTTAGTATTTCATCAGCTCTCAGTTTAAAAACTTGTCTGTAGGTTTTAGGTAGATTAAAAGATGAAGAAATGCGATGTCGGAAATACTTGCATCCCAGCTCATATGGCAAAGTGATTCATGAATGCCAACAGAGAATGGTAGCTGATCACTTGCAGTTTCTACATGCAGAATGTCACAATATTATCAGACAAGAAAAAAGAAGTGGTAAGTCTCAGTGGTCGCAAAAAGCATGAAATTGTTTTTGTTTTATTTATTTAGCATTGCAATTTACTATCTTTATTCAGTGACCTTCTATGCGCTTAAGCATTTTCAGCTAATATGTGTTACTTACCTAGAAAGCCCAAATAAACCCTGAATGACACTTTTCTTTTACCATGTAATTCATTATCATTCTTCCAAATATATAGTCAAAATGTTCTTTTTACTGTTAACAACCCTTTCAGCCAATACTCTTTCTCTTTCCTTGTCTTAGTCGGCTTAAAAACACACTGAAGTCCTGTGTCCTGTAGAACTGATCATACTTTATGCTTGTGTTTTCATTTGTAAACCAATGACTCTGTCTTTACAGATTTCTTCATCATCATTTGACAGGTCAGGATTATAAAATATTTTGGCTTCTTTTCATAGCCACTTTTTATTGTCCTGAATCTTTTGTGACCTCTCTTCCCAAATCCTTTTTACAGAAGCAGATGCTCTTGTAGTTATATTCCCTGCCTGACTAAAAAAATTATGCTTCCTGATGACTACATGCCTCCTACCCTTGAAAGAATGCTTATTCTTGCATGGAAGATGGTATCTTTTATGTGAAACAAATTATTTTTCACAGTCACATTCAAGCTGTATGTAATAATAGGGTTCAGTTTCCAGAGAGTTTTGCAAAATTGATCAGAGCTTGGATTTTTTTTCTTCAAAACAAAGAAACAAATCATTAAAATAACAGTTCCTTATTTACATCTTTTCTAACCTGAGAGAAATTTCAAGCTATCACTGCAGGAAAACGAAAAGTCAAGAAGATACCTAAACTGATTTTAGTCAGCTGGTGCTAAGAGAGATTTAGGGAAGCCAAGGATTAAAATACACTGGCACAATAGTTTTCCATAGTAGCCCAGCTCTCCTCTTGGAGTCTTTCTTAAGTAACCAGTATTGGAAGAGTGAGGTAGTCACAGTGGCAGTACTCAGTAAATACTGATATTAGCCCTACTCTTTCCTTTTTTTTTTCTTTTGTCAGTGATCCAGTGTATGTTATTATTATTTTTTTTTTCCAAAACAGTTGGTCTTGTTTCAGTCTTTGAAAAGTTCTGTGTGAAATTATGATACTAAATTAAGTGTTTCTTTTTAGTGTTTCTAAGCATATTCTTTAAAAATTTATCTCTGTTACAGACATGGCAAATATGTATACTCTACTTCGTGCTGTGTCAAGTGGTTTACCTCATATGATTCAGGAACTACAAAACCATATCCATGATGAGGGCCTTAGAGCAACCAGCAATCTTTCTCAGGAAAATGTGAGTTTCCTCAGGCAGCTGAAACTACCTATTTCATTAACATTCCTGATGAAATGTTTACCCTTTTCTTTTTAGTCTATTCTCTTGGAACATTATGGATAAATTGTAACTTCTAATGGGCACACTTAGCTGTGCTACACATATCTATCCTGAGAGGTGATTGTTGTGATACAACCAGAAACAACTACAGCTAGATATTTCTCATTGTTGTTTGTCTAATGCTGTCATGGCAAGTAGGTCCTTTTGTTCCATGTATGTATATTTTTCCTGAATTTCTGTAAGTCAGTGGCATTTACTATTCCGGTATGTTAGGAACCAATGATTCAATTTAGTTTAATTATATGTTATTTGTAACGACTTGACATCCTGTCCTGATTTCAGTGTGGTATTTTTCACTAATAGCTTTGTAGTCTCATATTTTCATGTAACTTCTGAAAATACCATAAGTTAATTATTTTACTAAAGTGTGTTAAACTCTTCTCAGTGTATATGTGTTTAAAGTACTCAATTCCATTTTTGTTCCTCTAGCATTGCTGTTCAGAAACAAACAAAAAAAATTCATTTGGTGTTATATGTGTACATCTTACTGTCTAGATCTGTGCTCACATTAGGATTGTGACTCTAGCCATCCAGTGTTTCTGTCTATAATAATACATAGGTACAAACTGTTGTTTCACTCTTTTATTGACTGCCCAAGAGTGCTTACTCTTCTGCAACTCCTTTGTGCATACTGAAAAGGGGCTGAAGTCTTTAATAGTATAGTTTGCTTTTAAATTATTTGTAAGTTTACTAAGCTTCTTCTTTCAAACTAATAGTATCTGCCCAGGGAAATGAATACAGAGCTATGAGGGTGATGATGAAAATTCACAACCTTATGGAGATAAACTCCAGATATCAAATATTTGTTCCACTGTGTGGATTAAGTACTTTGTCATCGAAACATTTTCAGTGTGTGACCTGAGAATGCACTTGGGGAGCTATGTGATACACACTCTTGCACTGCTGCCTGCCAGCTTGTCTGTGTAGGTACTCTTCTAACTCATATTAGTTGTTTCAATACAAAACATGCTGAAATGTGGCTCACTGAATTTGACTGGTAACTGTCCTATGTCGGAAAATTCAAAGCATTCATCTGCATTTTCTGTCTCTGAAGTTAGTGTGTAGGAGAAGCAGCAGTTTACTTATTTCAGTAGCTTTTTGACTTGATTGCTGTATTTACATGTTAGCATTAATAATTTTTGAAAGGGCTAATAAAGGATTTAAGAGTATGATGGAAAAGGTTAGGCAGCATGAGAGCAGTACAGACTGAAATTTATGTTTGAGAGCAGGACTGTAAATGCATCTGTAGACTTTTTCTTTCCATAACATGCCCAAGCTCACTAGTGTAAGAATACAACAATGCGGAATTAATCCTCTCAAAGACTTAATCACTGATTTTAACTTTTATCTAAAAGAATAATTAAGAAAAATGTACAAGTAATATAAATATATTTGTGTGTAGATAATACTACTTTTCTCATTAACTTGCTTTATGTTTTATCTACCTTTTTTAGATGCCAACTCAGTTTGTGGAATCAGTTTTGGAAGTACATAGTAAATTTGTTCAACTCATCAACACTGTTTTAAATGGTGATCAACATTTTATGAGTGCACTTGACAAGGTAACTTTTACTTAAGTTAAAAAAGCATTGGAAAACAAAATGCAAGACCCTGTGTCATGCTCACCAGAATTCTTCAGGGCACTGACACATGTTTTGACTCAAGGATAGAGTTCTAGGCAGTTTTTTTGTTTTAGAAATGCAATGGGACAAAAGACAATCCAGTATTAGGGGACAAGATATGTATAAAGGAAATCAGTTTAATACTTAAATGTTTTCTGAAAGAAAGAACTTTATTTTCATCAAAACACAAAAATGGAGCCGATCCATTTAATGTAAATTTAAGTGCAGATAATAAAGAGACAAATTGTGGGTTTTGGGGAGTTTGGTAACTCTTACATACATTTGAACTTGAATTTGCTTGCTGCCGTAATGTTTAAACTCTGAATGCTGATAGTATTACTTTGTTTAGATTTTTCAAGTTGACTACAAAGAATATCTGGAAGGGATTGAGTAGCTTCTCCTCAAAAAGAAGTACATTTTATCTAATCCATTTGTTATTTTCCCACTCTTTCACATATATATCCTTGTATCTTTTTCCTAGAGAGTGCACTTAACTACTTTCCTATCTTTAGTTTCCTGTCATAGGATGCATGCATACTTTTCATTGCTCTTTTGTGGTGTTTACGGTAATTGCAGTTTGTACTTAGTGTCAGAGTCTAAGCTTTGGTAATTTTCAGCTGAGATTAATCTGGAAAGCCATAGTGATGAAGACATCAGTAATATCAATGCTAGTTACCTATCTTTATTTGTGATATTGAGAAAATAATTATTCAGTATTTTAAAACAAATACTTATTTCAGTACCCTTTCTGTGTCAATTGCAATTAATGTCATAGACCAGAAGATGGAGTAATATGAGATTGAGAACTACTTTTGCTGGCACGTAGACAATGAACTTTTTCCTTATATACATCATTTTTTCACTTCAGTGATCTTTGTTACAATAAGTATTTAAAATCTTAGTCTGCTTTCAGTTTTTCATGGTGGATATCAAAACTGCTATTGTTGCCTCCAGTATTATTGCAAAGAGTGCTCTTAGTTTCAGAGTTTAATATTTCTTGTCAAGTCATGCATTCCTTTCTCACAGGGATTCTAGGAACCTATTATCAAGTATTGGAATGTTGAGCCATGGTATGACCATGCAGTATTTTTGATTCAGTATTAGTTGAAAATGTTAATTTAAATGTGAAATGTAGTTTAGAAACTAATCTTGATTCCGATATCTTTGTTTACAATTTCCAGTTCTAAACTGCCATTATCACCTTCCTTTTCTGCTTCATCATATTCAGGTTTTCTTCAACTGCTGTATTTTTTTTGTACTTCACTGCTTTGAATTTCCACTTTCAAAAACATTTTTTCTCCTCTTTAGTCTATCAAAAAATCCAACAACTAAGAGACCTCTCCTTTCTTACTGTTGTAAGCACGCCATGTATGTTTTTCATCTCAGGATACATGCTGTTGATGCAAGCTTCTGTTGATGTGCTGCTGTTCAAATCTGCTTTATCTGCAATTATTCCTCAGTTTCTTTCTGTCCATACTTTTGGACCATACTTAGTGCTGTATACAAAAATCTTCATAATTTTATGTTCAGGTTTTTAATCAGAACTGAATTTGTTCTCATGCTTTATGCAGTTCTGTTCCTCTACTCTTTCCACTTCTACTTAAATCTCAACTTAAAAATGTTAAACTCATCATTGTTTCTTTTTTGATCCTCTTTTGTGTAGTTCAGTTTTTTAGGGTCTCAGATGGTCTTTGCCTTGAGCATTTTTTTTATTTCTTCAAGTTTCATAAAAGAAAAGATTTTAAGTTAATTTATCTTTTTTCTCTTTGCTTTATGTTTCCATGTAGGCTTTGACATCAGTAGTTAACTATAGGGAGCCCAAGTCGATCTGTAAAGCACCTGAGTTGGTAAGTGATATATATTATTGTAGAAAGTAATAATCCTTTTTTATAACTGTCAAATGACTTGGCATAGAGTCCATCACATGAATATCTGTTTCTCACAGTGAGTCAGACTCAGATGTGTGTTTCAATAGTAATAAATAACTTAATCTGCACACACGTTTTGTGGGTGTGCAGAATTGGTGCAGTTGTAATTTTATATAGGATTTGTATTTTCTGTGGATGTATCATTTACCTTTGAATCCAGCCCTTGTGTTAGAGCATGAGGCTGTAGACTGTGACATTTCATTCTTTAACTTTTCTGTAGAAGTTTGGAATACCTTGGCATACATTTGTTCTCAAGCTTGACAAGTAGGTTTGGGTTTGTTTTTTCTTTTTTTAACTTGAGCTGGCCAAGTACTGTGACAACTTGTTGAAGAAATCAGCAAAAGGAATGACGGAGAATGAAGTAGAAGACAAACTTACAAGTTTCATTACTGTTTTCAAATACATTGATGACAAAGATGTATTCCAAAAGGTAACTTTTGATATTCAATAAATATTAAAATCTTGTATTTAAAATATACTTGAAGAATGTGGTTATGCTTTTAAAAATCCTCATATCTGATTTTTTAATGCAGTTCTACGCCAGAATGTTGGCAAAAAGATTAATTCATGGTTTATCTATGTCTATGGATTCTGAAGAAGCCATGATTAATAAACTAAAGGTAATGTAATATTCTTCTAATGCAGAATAAACATAGGAGTATGAAATGCTGAGAAGGATCAGCAGAGGGTGCCAGAGATAATTTAGTAATCTGTAGATCCTCTTTCCCATAGCTGAAAGGAAAAACTAATTTCTTGGTAGTCTATGAAAGATGTATGGCCAAGTATCACCTAGGCATTTAGATTTTTATGAGGCTTTAGGTAGTTTTATTAAGTGTGTTCAAATAATTCATATTTACATTTTAAAAGTACCAAGGACTTACATAAACTAGCTCTATCTTTCAATTTTATAAAGTAACATTGTTCATATAAATCAATGTATAGAAAATGAAGCTAAGATAAATCTTACAATTTTCTTTTATAATGTTTGTTTTCTGTTGTAACTATTATTCTCTGTAAATATTATAACAACACTTCTGCTGATTAGCTTTTCATATTTTAGTAGGCAATGTGCATAATTTATATAATAACTACTGTTTTTATTGTGGAACCTGTTACTATATTTCTTCACAGCAAGCCTGTGGTTATGAATTTACCAGCAAGCTCCATCGAATGTATACAGACATGAGTGTTAGTGCCGATCTCAACAATAAATTCAACAACTTTATCAAAAACCAGGACACGATTATAGATTTGGGAATTAGTTTTCAGATATATGTTCTACAGGTACTAATGTATGTTTATTACTATTGAGTTACTTGTAATTAATTTATATGTTTTGATAAAAAGTGAACAATTTTTCCAACTATGAATACTTCTTGTATGGTAACTGACACCTTGTGACCATTTTGGAATAATTTCTTTTCCTAGTGTTTGGTTTTAAGGCTAAACAATAGTGGTGTAAAATGCCTTGTGTTCTTGTCTTTAATTAATACCTCAGTGGGGCATGCATAATGAGCAGTAAAAAGTAAGCAGTAAAGTTTCTGGTGTAAATTGGATGTCTTATGGCATAATATACACTATAGATCTGTTTAATAGTGGTTTTTTTTTCTTAATGTATATGTTGATTGAAAATGTTAATGCTTTTATTTTTCCCGATACTTTTAGGCTGGTGCATGGCCTCTAACTCAGGCTCCTTCTTCTACATTTGCAATTCCTCAGGAACTGGAAAAAAGTGTACAGATGGTAGGTTAGTAGGAGGCTTCTTGTAAACATGTGAGAAATGTAAAATAACTCCAGATAAAAGATCATCACACCTAACAAAGGAAAACCTGAGCTGCTTAATTTTTGTAAACCATGGCTATCCTTTTTCCAGTCCATATGAAATTTGGAAGGGTCACCCAAATGTCATACTGGATTTATATATGTATTTGCATAGCTTTTCTGTATTTTTCACATCTCTATCCTACACTTCATGATTGACGAGAGAGTTGCTAATAAACGCAATCAAATTAACTGAGTTGATTCTTAGATTTAAAACAAATTCCTAATATTTAGGTAAAAAAAGATTTTATTTCTAACATTAAATCTGGACAGATTTAGTAGCAGATTAAAATGCAGATACAGGTTTCTTGTCCCGTATTTCAAAGGAACCATTCAAAAGCAAGCTTCGTACAAACTTCTTTAAAGATAATTTTATAAAGTCTCAAAGCAATAAAGGTTTTATTTTGGCCAAATATTCTCTTTTTATGTGACTATTTCTGCTTTGTAGAGGTGGAATATTTTATTACTTTTTATTATATTATCGTGTCCTAAATGTTACCTGTATGATGTTTGTATTAAAATACAGAATATGTGTGTTGATCTTTGCTCAAGTGTATTTGATGCTGAAGTACATTTTAGGCAATAAGAATTTCATATCATTGGACATAACTGATTTTTTAGGCAGTTTTTATACCTTAAATTACTATCTAATATAATGACAAATGTTTGTTTCTGTGGTGGAGGAACTTTTTAATATCTTACTACTGTCAGAACTATTTAGTCTGCTTTTATTTCCACTGTTTTAAGTGGCACTTGGTTTTGGCATTATAATAGTTTCCAACCCATACTGTGTGATCCACAGAAAGTGATTGATGACACTTTGCTGCTGTTTGTGGGCTGAAAATAGGAGTATTGTCAGTTGTGCCTTGGTTGGAAAATTGTTGTGGACTTCTGTATCAGAAGCAGCTCAGAGTCTGGTTTGCTTGCCTAACTTTACTGTTTTGCCAGTTTAAAGGAGCAAGCTTATTCATGTGTCACCTAGCTAGAATTAATGCTCTAAATAATACTCACAATTCCCTGAGGAAACAGAACATACCTTGGGAGTCTTTGAAAAATTGACAATGTCTGTCTTTACTGTCAAATTTGATCATTTGACCCATGAAGGGAGAGTTCTCTCTGGATTCTGGCTGGGATTTAGAAAGAGAGAGAAAAACATTTTGCAGTTGCACTCTGAAGTGTGGGAGTACCTCTGTAACTGGGCAAACTGTTTAGCAGCTTTTTCAGGCTGCAAGACTGCTGGAGCTTCCTATAAATACATATTTATTTGAATGCTATACAAATAGTAGTTTTCACACAGTATAAGCCTGTGGGTGGAGAAACGCCTGATTCTTAGAGAGATTAACATTTCCTTCAATGTTAATCAGAGTTGCCAGTCCAAATCAAAGTAAGCAAAATTGATGTGTACACTGTGTTAGCCTCATGAGGTTTAGGGGGGTTGGTTCCTATTTTAAGTAAAGGTTCTTTGAATCTGCCTAAGTTTTTCTCATTACCAGAAAGCAATTAGACCTTCAATTAGGGTTAGTCTGCACGCCACACTTCCTTGTTTCTTTCAGATAGGAAGTATGAGAGCAAAATTTCTGTTTCTTTTTATTTAAAAAAACTCCAAACTTAAATAAGAAAACTAAGGTTTAGCAGGCACTTGCTGATATATACAGGATGGTTTGTTCAAAAGGTTGAGAGAACTGAGCTTGTTAAGCTTGGAGAAGAGAATGCTCTGGGGAGACTTCATAGCGACCTTCCAGAACCTGAAGGGAGCTTATAAACAGGAGGGAGAGCAACTTTTTACATGGGCAGATAGTGATAGGACAAGAGGAAATGGTTTTAAACTAAGAGGGAGGAGATTTAGGTTAGATATTAAGAGGAAATTTTTTACCCAGAGGGTGGTGAGGCACTGACCCAGGTTGCCCAGAGAAGTTGTGGATGCCCCGTCCCTGGACACATTCAAGGTCAAGTTGGATGGGGCCCTGGGCAGCCTGGTGTAGTGGTTGGCAACCCTGTCCACAGCAGGGGGGTTGGAACTAGATGATCTTTAAGGTCCTATCCAAGCCGTTCTATGATAATACATAGGATTGAGGTCAGATTTATATTTTAACTTTTCTGTTGGGTTTTCAGCCAAATTTCAGTTAGTTTCAGAGGACACCCAAGAGAAAGTTTTGGAGAAATTCTTCTTTTCTTTCCTATCAGAGTAAACGTTCTGCATCAGTTTAACCCACAGAATAAGGAAGCTGGAAGCTGTGTCGTCAAAAGGTTTTTTATGCTTGTGCTCCTCTTATTCTCTGTTGGTGAAAATGACATTTAAATGTCCATAAATACAGATCTGAAAGCTAGAAATTGCATTCTGGAAAGTGATCGCATTTACAGTAGTCAGACTTGTGCACTTTAGTGCCAGATTTCAAACTGCATAGCTAATTTTCACTTACACAAAACCAAAAACTTTGTTTCTTAAAGAAGAGAGGAATTTTTAAGTTGTTTTTAAGGCCTTTTCTTGTTTAAGGGTATTTTTTTCATATTCCTGTTGTGCTATATATTTGTGTGTGTTTGTATAATTTAAGTATCAGGAAAAAAGTGCTTTCTGGAATGATTGATGTAGTGCTTCTCATGACAATGAAGTAATGTAAAAATCAAAAAAGGAAGGAAGAAGTTACTTTTAGTACTAATGCTAGTTTTGCATATAAGATTTTTAAAATGCTAATTTTGAGGGGATGCTTCAGGTTTTGAGTGTCAGCACAGCTTTGAAATGTTACTTCCTAAATCATAAATGTGTGCTTCTTTATGAAAATAGGTTTTGAGAGGTTTCAACAGAAATTGGAGGATTTTTAATCACTTCTTGATTCTGAGATATTTGCAAACTGTATAGTTGTGTGTAGCCTGATAACCAAATTGTAAGGTGACAAAAACTGTGTCCGCTTTCAAGCTTGCTCTTTTGAAATTCCTCCTAAAAATATATTCAGGAATGCAAGATGAGATTTGTCATGAAAGTCGGTGTGTAGCTGACTGTGGGAAATACCTGTTAACTAAAAGTCTGAGAGTTTTTTTGGGGGGGAAGGTAAAATGAATTTTCTGTATCAATTTTAAATAGGATATTAAAGCTATGTAATATAGAATGATTTCAACAAGGTGAAAAAAAAATACACTTTTTTGATATGAAATTGGAAGGAACAGAATAATAAAACCTAAAAAGATTGCTAAAACTTCCTAGAATTTTTTAAAATTCAGTAGAGTTGATACTTGTTTGGAACAACTGTTTAACTACAGTATTGTATGTTCTAAGAGTATGTCAGCGATCTTTTTAATTTAGTCATCAGGTAATATGCTAATATTAGTATGTTCAAGTAGTTCAGTAAATGACTGATGTTTAATCGTCACCCATCTTCTAATGGAAAATGCTGTAATTCATTGGTTTGCAAAGTTTGCATCCAATATGGTGAACTTAAACACAGAATTTCTTCACTGGGGTCGTCATGTGTTAATAAACTACTGTGAATAGTTATATGTGTGTGACTAATGGAAATTCATTTCCTTTGCAGTTTGAATTATTTTACAGTCAGCATTTTAGTGGAAGGAAGCTTACTTGGTTACATTATCTTTGTACAGGTAAAATAAGTGTTTTGTTAAACTTATGTTCTATACAACTGACAGTTGTTTGTTACAAGTCCTTTTCAAATTGCAAGAGATTTTAAAGTTGGAACATTATGTTGTGTATAAAGTCAACTGAGTTATTTTGCATTATAAATTAATTTAATATCTGGTGCTTAGCATTTACAAAATTTATGTTTTGTAAACTTGCATATGTTGTCTGTGATTTATTAAATCGAAGTAAAACTAGATTTGTACATTCTTAACTACAAAACAGCACTGCAGAACAGCTGAGTTAATAACAATTGCCCTGGAATTGTTATTGTATTATCAGATGTCTCTTAGCTGAATATTAGATAATTTTAAGAATGCATATAATACTATTTTACTCAGGTATGTAAGTGTCTAAGTAAATATATTTACTTATGTTTAGATTTACTATATAGAAATATATGTTAAAAAAATCTTAGATAAGTAAAATTGTAGCTTAGTTTAGTAGGTATCAGTAAATCATATTTTATTTCAAGTGCTTTCAGTATCACACTTTTAATGACTAAGCACCACAACGTATTACATGGAGGTGAAAATCAGACTAGCATACAACAATATAATGTAATAAAAATTTAGTTCTTATAAAGAAGGCTGCTGTTTACTCACACTTACTTTAACAGAGAAAATCTAAATCTGCTTTCAGGCAGAATTCTTCAGTGCTTTTGTTTTTTGTTTATTTGTTTTAAATTTCAGGGGAATTTAAAGAATATAGGAATATTGTGAAAAATTTTTAATGGACAAGTCTTTTGTTTTGAAATCTTTCCTTGGAACAACTTTCCTGTAATCACTGTTCTGTGATTCTGTCTAAGCTATTACTAATTGAAGTTTATGCATTGCATGTTGAGGCTATTTGGAAATTCCTTTTTTTATTACTATGAATTATATTGCATTATTCAAATTCAACCTTTTTTCTTGTTCTAATATTCGTAGTTAATCAGAGGGAGTTTTGTTGCAGACCACGTTCTATATGTGTAAATTCACATCAGTTTTCATCTTCCCTTTCCAAGTGTTAAATGCATACTTAGGTGTGAATTGAATGTTTGGAAATGTGTGAGGAGCTCGAATAGTTAGGTTTCAGGTGACTTTTTAGCACATTCCATTGGTTTATGAAATACTACTTGTATATTACAGGTGAAGTAAAAATGAATTATTTGTGCAAACCTTATGTAGCCATGGTCACGACATACCAAATGGCAGTGTTGCTTGCCTTCAACAACAGTGAAACTGTCAGTTACAAGGAGCTTCAGGATAGTACGCAAATGAATGAGAAGGAACTGACAAAAACCATCAAATCCTTACTTGATGTCAAAATGATCAACCATGACTCAGACAAGGTATGCAGGAATGATATCAAAAGTTTCATGTTTTCAGTCTTGTGATTATGATATTTGTTGAAGGCTTTTTTCAATATAAAATAATCCACTGTTTGCTTTTTTTTTTCCCCTACACTGTATTATTGACCCTTATGAACAATTACAAATCTGTATTTATAAGGAAAGAGACAGGAGGAAGTAGATTACCTGTGTCTTATAGGCTCTCTATGCCCATAACAACATGGTATGCTGAAAAGGTAATAATATTAGGACTGTTTATTGCTTCTGTTGCATTTCATCTGTGTAGCTTTAGACTCACTGCTGGTGGAGGGGAGTGCCCTATAAATACACCACTTTCAAAATTGTACTGAATCATGGGAAATGCCCAAGTAGTAAACCAAAGAATCTTACAGAGATCCTAAAAAAGAGTTAAAAATTGTGGTAACTGAGACTGAAAGTAACAGCAACCATGTTCTTCCTTGCTGACAGATTGCAGGAGGAGGAAGGAGAAGGAAAGACAGGAAGGAGGAGGAAGGAGGAGGAAAGAGAGCAAGGAGGGCTTGTGTGAGAGGATTTTTGCTGCAGTTTGCCAATTCATGAGTTTCATGGAATTCCAGTAATATCTGAGCTTTGTTTGTGGTTAAGGCAATGGTTGATACAGGTTGTGTTTATGACTCTGCCTCATACTTCTGTACGACCTACATTAAACCAGTTACCCCTTTTCCCACACAGCGAAGAAGCACTACAGAACTACCTGTGCATACCATACAAACTTTAGCATGTGCTTCCAGCTAGCCCAGGAAGCCCATTATTCAGACAGTATCAGGCAGAAGTAACGTGAGATAAACTGTTCACTTTGCTCATGAGAAGAAATCCAAAGCTTCTCTGGTAGCTGCTTTTTTTTTCCTAAAAGCAGGAAAATATTAGAAAATGGAAAGTGAGATCATAAGGAAGATCTAATGCTTGGCTGAAGCATAGGACATCCTTCCAATATCTAGAAATGAGGCCAGGTTGGAACAGTGGCTGGGAAGATGTCTGTTAAACAATGGGTGAAATATAACACTGGGAGCTATTACAGAAAACTGAGATTTTTCATAATCTCTGGAAGCCCATTATTTAAAGGATTTACATTTATTTATGTCTGTTGCATAAAGTTTGCCCAATTTCTTTAGGCATATGTCGTTGAAGAGTGAAAGTGAATGATGTGGCTTTCCAACCCTTTTACTTTTTAAAGTTTATGACTGCATTTTCTGCTTTTTTTGTTGTTGTTTATTTGGTTGGGTTTGTTTGGGGTTTTTTTTAACTTCCAGCCTATTGTATTCTGCTAATTCTTACATGTTAAATTTTCTATACTGTGCCTGGATATAATAAAGAATATTTGTTGCAGAATAAAAAATTAGAATTAATAGTGTTTTGAGTATATATTTAGATAAATATTGACTGTGTTTACTAAAGTATTTGCACTTGAGGCAACCCTGGTTTGACAAGATACCAAAGTCTAAGAAGCCCAGTAACTTTATTCTGCTGGAAATTAGTAATACTTGTACAGACTCTTGCTTGGAAACTGCGAAGATCAGTCAGGTCATCCTGTTAGTTGAATGTAAAAGTGTTTGGCCTGCAGAGAACAGTTACCATTTATTGAAAGAAATTAACTTTCACATGTGAAGAATTGAGTTTCTGGCAGGAAAAAATTAGAAACATACAGATAGATGTAGAACTGTAGGAATTGCAGCTTGTGAACTGTTTCTGCTGTAACATAACAAAATGCTTAGATGTTTTTCTTTAAGTTCTGGAAGGCAACATTAGTAGAAGTTGTGAAAGCAACAGCTCGCTCTCTTGAGATTCTGCCATAAATAAATGTAAATCCTACTTTTTTTGCAGGGAGAAAATTAGTTTAAATAGAGAGTGTTTGCAACTAAGATAAGCTATCGAAGTATTAAAGCAGAAATTGCTTTAATCATATTGACTTATTAACAAAATTTGTGTATGTCAGAGTTTTTTATAGTGCTTTCTAAAATAGCCTTGATTTCTATGTTAGTTGAACTGCAGCTTTAAAAGTTGACCTGATTCAAGTGTCATTGTAGAATTTCCAACTACAAATCTGAAATTGTTTGTATGTATGCAAGCCCCTGAGTGATTTTTCGAAGTAAATTGTTATCGTTTTATGGGTCCATTTCTGATTTTTTTTAAAAAGATTCTTTATTGCAGGAAGATATAGAGGCAGAGTCTACGTTTTCATTAAATATGAACTTCAGCAGTAAACGAACAAAATTTAAAATTACTACATCAATGCAGAAAGACACGCCACAGGCAAGTATTCTTTGGTGTTTCTAGCTTGAACAACTTAGGAAGCTTATTTTTCTAAAATCGAATTTATTGTATTCGTTTGGTGTAAGCAGATGTGAGAATCCCTGTGTAAGATTTACATCACTGTAAAGAAATTGTTTTAAGTTTAAAGCTTAAGCACTGGAAATTTTTTTTGTACTTAAAATATAGTCAGGAGAAGATGGAATAGGGAGTAAGAAAGTAGAAGAAAATTATAATCAAGAAATATTCCTTGTGTACCAAATGGGATTGACATTTTAGCTTGTCTTATCTAATGAGACTTATTTGTTTGTGGTGTTTATAAAAACAACTTATTCCAGGAACAGCAGAACTAGTCAACTCCGCTTTCCTATGGTTTTCTGTCCTTTGACAACTAAAATTAACTCCGGTGTTGATAATCCGTGTTCCCTCTGTATCTCCTAAGACATAGGGTTTTGTGCAAGAGATGTACACGCTTCCAAACTCAATATATTACAAAAAAGCTGGTTTGCATGTTTCTCTCCTACCTTCCTGCTGACTTTCATGAAACGTGGTGTTCTTTATTTATGGAAGTACTTTGTCTGGAATTGAACTTTACCTGGATTTTTGTATTAATTGACCACTTTTAATAAAGTAAAAAGTATTTTCAAGATAGTTTTATAAAGTGTTTATTAGTCTTATATATTTTAAGCATTGCTCTTCTTCCTGTATCACAGGAGATGGAGCAGACCAGAAGTGCTGTAGATGAAGACCGAAAAATGTATCTTCAAGCTGCTATAGTCCGTATCATGAAAGCACGTAAAGTGTTGCGACATAATGCTCTTATTCAGGAGGTAAGATACAAGCATGGTTCCATGAAAATCTTCAGGGTAGTTGGATAACACATCTGAACACAAAACTCTCCCGTGTCAAAACTAATACCTCAGTGAAATCAGTGAGAATTTCATTGAGTTTACTTTGAACAGCAGTACTGGAGCACTAGCTGTGATCCCTTAATCTTGTAAATGTGTCCTAGCATTAAAGCGTTAAGGGCCTCTCTGCTTGTTCTTTCCTGTTGACTGGTTCTATGCCCACGTGTGATGAATCATTCCGAGACCTACAAGTTCAGTTGAAAACCTGAGTATGAATGTTATAGGTATGGACTTTCCATGGAAGCACCTAGCCAATTTTGAGCTCTAATTGTGATTTTATTCTGATTCATGGCTTAAATTTTAAAAGTTGTCTGAGTATGTAGACGTGCACTTCTTAATCTCCCTGTTCCGTTAAGTGGCATAGTTGTCTTGATTTTTTAGATTCTAGCCTAATGGTCTGTGAGCTCTCACAGACTGACTGGGAAGGAAGTGCTGTTTCTTTCAGCTTTTTACCATTTTCCCATCTGTGCTAGTTGCCTGCCTAATTGTATTTTGTATTCCAACCTAATCTTTGCTCCTACTAACCATAGTTTTCTCAGTCTTCTATGGCCTTCATTCTTCAGTCTAATTCATTCTTGGGTCTCCTGAGCCTTGCCAGATAGCCTCAGAGTGGACTGGTGGGAGAGAGAAAGATTCCTGCTTTATTTGACCATTTTGAGCATGGAGGTGGAGAGGCGTTCAGTCATTTTGAGATCTGCTGAGTGCTTTCTGTCTTACGGTGATGGAGGAAACAGTTTACCACACCCACCACTGAATTTTTATTCCCTAAAAACAATGAGCAGCTACAGAGAGCTTGTAAGCCCAGAACTTGCAATGTGAGACATCTTAAAGGTTTTGGATATTGAAATAGTGCTTGTACTCTGAAAGCAAGCTTAATTTAAGAATTCTGATTTTTATTGTCTAAAAGATGAGGCAGTGTAGGTCCTGATTATTCTCAAATTCTTTGGTTATTTGGTTTCCTGTTACTTAAATCATCCATGCAGTTACGATGAAATCCTATAGGAATTTACAGTTAAAACTAGAAAATGGTAGGTTAGCCCTGTTTCATCTTTGAAAAATTTTTTCTTCCTAGTCTCAAATTCTTAGAAAAAGTCTTAAAAGTGTAGTTTGTTTGGGATCAGTTTATAAAGGTGGAATAGATTAGAAATGTTTGTTTTGGAAACAAAAAAAAAATCCTTTCTGGCTGCTTCTTCCTTTGTTTAACTCAGGAGGCACTATCCGACATGACTCTGTTACATCCTGCTCTTGCAGTACTCTTGCAGAATGGTACAGTCTTCTCAGGAACTTTTTCACATTTTGCAAGTAAGGTGGATGTTTTGATTGTTACTCAGTTAAAAACTAAGTAAAGGGTAAAGTTGGTGCTCCGTTTATCTATCACCAGCCACATCCACCAGTACTGTTTTTTTACCTTAGCTTTTAACTAAATTTATGACACTTTGGAAAATCATATTCTTTAGTCTGTAGTTCTCAATTTTGAATACTACTTATATCCTAGATGCATTAGAGCATTTAAAACTGAAGGTTGGGCTTCTAAATAATTGATGTCTGCACTGCAGTATAGTGTGGGGACCTGATGCAGCCTTAAATGAGTGATTGTGAAACCTCAGCAATAAGTTGAAGCAGTACAAAAATCCATTAAGGTTAATGTGATAGTTTCACTGGGCTAGCCCTTGGCTAGCAGCCAACACAGCCATTCACCCACTTCCACCCCACCCCCAGGGGGTAGGGGAGAGGACTGGGGGCAAGAGGCTTGTAGATTGAGATAAAGACAGTTTAATAATAGAAATAAAAGAAAACTTGAAAAACCCCTAAACAACTAATATTAAAATAGTAGTGATAATGATAACAGTAATAAGATATGCAAATGAGTGATAACCCAGTGCAACTGCTCACCACCCACTGATAAGCCCGGCCTGTTCCCGGATAACGATCCCGGAGGAGCAACAATCCCAAACCAAAACCACGATCCCGCAAGAGCAAAAGCCTGTGTGAATCCACCCCCCCTTTCCAGTCAGCCCCGGACAATGTACTAAACATGACGTGATATGATATGGAATATTTCATTGACACATCCTAATGCAGCTGTGAACCAGCCAAACATGATGGCCTTGAGCTCCAGCAGCAATAACATCAGTACTTTTATCAATGTTCTTCTCATAACAAGTCTGAACTGAAACCAAAACATGGCTCTTCTAACTACTGAGAAGAAAACTAACTATCCTAGCAAAACCAGGACAGTTAATTTTTCCTTCTTTTTTGTACTGAATTAATTTGGGCCAGTCTCTATGATGCCTGAGCTAAACTGTTACTGGGACTTGAGCTAGATTCTTTACAATGCTAGATGTGTTCTCTACAGTCTGTGATATAGATATACTCTTAGGCATGTCAGAAATTATTGCCAAGTTTTAGATCAAATTGTGAGGAGACAAGTTTTTGTGTACTTAATGCTTAAACACAAAGACGAAAATCTCATATTAAGTGGAAACTTTACCTAGTTATATCTGAATTGAGCTTGTTTTGCTTCATGTTATATAAATAAGGCCAAACTGCCAGGTGGTTCCAAGTTGAACATGCACAACTTTCTCATTTTGACCTTTACTCAAAAATTAATAACCATCAGTGCTATTAAACCTGTAGAGTATGCTTAACTAACTTCTTGGCTGTCCAATGTCCTTTTTTTTCCTGCTGACCTTGTAGTAAGATTTGATTTACTCTCATGAGCCTTTTTGTTTCTTGAAACATTTGTTTGTGGTATTGTAACTAATTATGGTGACGTATATACTTAGTTCTCATTACTTTTATCATGATGTTTATGTATTTATATTAATTTAAAAATTCTAATTTGGTTTCTTGAGGAGTAAGAATTAATCTTTTGAAAGGAAGTTTGTTTGCTATGCATGGTTAATACTTTCTTACCTCATATTTTTTTTCTGACATACAAGGATGGGATTGTGCTGTTGTTAAAGATATGATTGAAAGACTCCTAGCCTTAATGTAATGAGCTCTGATTCTAACAGTTAGACTCCAGCACCACGCTTTTCATTTAGGTTGAGGTGTCCAAGAAAATACTCAAGGTCCTTGGTAGACCTGTATATGTCAGCATGTGGTCTTTGCTGAAGTAATTGTGTTAGATATGCCCTGGTGGTTTTACTTTTAGCTTCGTGCTGCAGTCACTTGCAGGATGAGATTGCGTTTCCCTTAAAATGAATAAGGTCAGTGGGAGTAGTGGAGGGGAAAGGGCAGTGCAGTCATTCCCAGAATTTTTTTATTCTGACCATCAGGTATTTCTGTCCATCCTTCTTATTTGTATTATCTCTGAAAAAACAAAACCAAAACAAACAAAAAAAACCCCTTACCAATACAAAATTCTGTCTTTTGTTGTCTCTTGTGTTAAGTAAATATATGAAGTATGAAGATGACAATCGGTTTGGGTGTAGGGCTGAAGTTAGGTGAAATCTGAGCAGATCTGTTAGCTTGTTAGCACCAAGTTTCTTCTCATTTGTGCTGCTGTGGAAAGTACCAGACCCTTGGGTGCTAGCCCAACAAAACTTGCTCTTTTGAGCTCTTTGTTTACTTTGCTGGGTGAGTTCTACCTGGTGAGTTCTGTTGGCTCACAGAGGGCTCCAGCAAGTTCTACAGCTGGGACAAAGCCAGCCATGAAAAGTTGTAAAGAAAATGGGAAATCCGGCTGAAATAAAAATAACTTTACTGAACAAAAGAGAAACTACAGGCAAAATATATTGTGAGGCTTGAGTAGTAGCAAGATCTTTTGTTTGTCTCACCTTTGCTAGGAAGTAGAGAGGAGAAAGTAATAGTAATTTTCTTTGCTGCAGGTTGGCCCAAAGAGTAAAAGGTGAAAAATTCTCCCAGTTAATAGATATGCATATTCTGTTACTACACAGCATCTCCTCCTCTTCTCTACAAGAGAATGGGCAAAACTGAGAACTATTAAGAGATATCTAAAGTTTTGCCTACAGCTGCAGTTTCTTCCACAATGGATAGACTGATTTGGTTTTTACAATAAATAATTTTTACTGTATGTATTATAAAGTTCCAGCATAGCCAGATGGAGCTTGCCAAATTGTAGGGCTGTCTTCAGTGACTGAAGAAAAAGAGGTTCATCCTAATTGTTTCAAATTATATATGAAAGGAGGTCAGTGGTGGGGGAACTCCATTTACACTCACAGGCAGCTGAGCAGGTCGAGCTCCTCCCAGGACCAGGTATACAGAACTACATAGACTGGAAACTTAGACAAAACAAAACAGATCCAGCGCACATCTCATGTTCTGGCAGCTGCAACAGCAATGAAGTAGTGTAACTTTACAAAATGATTACTACTTGGGCTGTGTCTCTTTTGATGAAAAGTGTCATCTTAGGCTTTTCAGCAAATTTCCTGAAAAAGATGTTTTTCTTGCGAATTTGATTGTCTAGTGCAGTAGAATCTCTGAGGATAGGTTGCATTTTTAATATATTTAAACTGTGCTGCTCAAGAATGAATAAAGTCTTATTTTATAACATTATGGTCAGGTTTTTTGGTAATTGTAAGTGTTTCCATGTCTTCTAAGTATGTCTTTTTAATGCTATAAAGAAAACAGGTTTCACAAAACCTTTGTTAAATGAAAATGTCTTCTCTGTCTTTTTCTGATAAAAGTTGTGATGGATGAGAAGAAAATGCTGTGCAACTTGGAGGTAGTTTTGAAAAATACAATCAAGTTAAAATTAACCATTCAGAATTGTATAAACTATTATGAAAACTAAAATTAACACATTCTTCAGGCATTTGATTTCCAAGTAAGACTGATGTAACTCAGACAAAATTTGAGAGTCCAGAAACTAA
This sequence comes from Caprimulgus europaeus, assembly GCA_907165065.1. The sequence continues at coordinate 45,104,881 of OU015530.1, read as the reverse complement.
ATATTCCAGAGCAATGAAAGTAGATAAACAGAAGTAAAAGATACCTAGTCAGCAGAGCCAGCATTGAAGGGCATGCATGGTTTTACAAAATTTTCACTTTGCTAAGCTGTGATAATAATAAAGTGAAGAAATGTGTTAATATCAGAGTTAATTTTTAACCTGAATATCTATCTTCATTTGTACCAGGGAAAATTAAGAGGACTGACAAGATCTGGTTATTATGCAGGCAAGCTAACCAGTGAGCTGAGCAATCAGTTTAAGTGTCCTGACATTCACATATAGAGATGCTTTGTTGATTGTTATAAATGAACTATTCCAGGTTTATGTAATCCTGTCTTTAAAAGAAAAATATACTGAATTTGCCTTAAAGCCCTCAGCAGATATTTCTATAGCATTTATAGCTGCTGTAAATAAAAATAACGCAAAAAAACGTGTCTTTCTTTTGCAGGTAATTAGCCAATCAAGAGCTAGGTTTAACCCAAGTATCAGCATGATTAAGAAGTGTATTGAAGTTCTGATAGACAAACAGTACATAGAGCGAAGCCAGGCCTCTGCAGATGAATACAGTTACGTAGCATGATGTTGCTATCCTGCAGGTATGATTGTAAGGAGATCATTGCTGTCACTGTTTGGTGTGTTCCTGTGGGAAGAGGCAGGCCTGTGCCTCCATAACTGGTCACTTGGCAGCCCCTGTTTTTCTGCTGTTTACAACATCACCAGTGCCATGTCATGAGCGTCAATGAAAATGCCTATAGATATTTCAAGCTCATGTCATTATGACATTTCTTAAAACTTTACTAAAAGAATGAGTGAAGTATTGCTGAAATGTGGAAAATTGGTTGGGTACCATGCTTTTTTTTTTTTTTTTTCTCCCCTTTCACGTTTGCAGTTGATGTTTTTTAATGTATCTTAAGACAAAGTAAAAACAAAAACAAAAAACCTAAATATTGTAATATGACAGATAACCTAATAATTGTATCTACATTAAAATGTAAAAAAAATGACAAACATGATACTGCTGCTTGTCAAATAAAAAAATAAAGTTATATCATGTGTCTTGAATGATTGTAGAAATGGATGTAGCATTAATGTCTGTAAATATTATTCAGACCTGGAAGAGAAAAATAATGTTACGTGTTTGGGTTTTGGACAACCTCAGGAGTAGACCTGACAGAAGAACTGAATGATATAAAACTGAATACTGGGTACGTTATGTTTGATGTGATTATAAAAAAATATTTATGGTTAGGTGCACATCTTGTTTTCTTGAGATTAGGCTACCTTACATTCTTAGTGCCTGAAGGCCTACTCTGTGTCTGTTGATCTCACACTGTAGGAATATGTTACAAGAGAAAATAAACAGATGTTTGAAGAGATTTAAGTCATGTAGTTCACAAAGAGTTAGGAATGGTTATCATTAATATCAAAGATATAATTAAGTGGCTTGTGAAACCACCCTGTTAATGGGAAAGGATATAGCAGACTGGTAACTGAAAAAAATGTTGTTTCACTAATGCATTGGGTAGCAGCACTACCTGGGTATGTACCTTTGTTTCCACGTCAGCCCATACTGTTGGTTTTTTCTTGTTTTCCCTCCTAACTTACATGGTTGTATTTACCATATTTTGCTTTCTTCTGCCCCAATTAATTAGATTTCTAGCTATTTGGGTGGGACAAGAAATCCATGGGCTATTTCATGGCCTGCCTTGTTCATCAGGGATGGCATGGTGACTGTTCACTTTCACATAAGCAGAGTATAATTTTAAAAGGTACTAACTCTGCCACTGGAAATAACTGGAGTTTAAAAGCGTTAAGCGTGTGAACACGCTGAATGCCTGCTGTGGAAAAGAGCTTCCTCATGGCTATGCCTGCTATTATCCTTGACAGAATAAATATTAAGTTAACTTTAAATGTTCTATTTTTGCTAATTTTTACTTGTGTGCATATGAAATATATATGTAGATATATATTATTTGCAGTATTTTTTTAGATTGTGTGATACTTGTTGCCTACTAAAAGTCCACAGATCAAGAATGAATTTTAAAGGAAAAAATATTTTAGGGGGGAGCTTTTTCCTTTTTTTCTTTTTTTCAGTTCTTCATGATATGAAAGATTTTTCTCTGACTCAGATTGTTGCTGTCTCTTATTTTTTAAGTGACATCACATTCATATGTCACTGGAGGGTGTAGTCAACTTTATAGATTTAACTAGGGAATGCAGCAAGAAGTGGTAATATGTTTTCCTAATGTGGATTTTGCTGAGGACGAATAAAGGGCAATAAATAATGAAGGACACTAAAAGCTTCTTCCATATTTATGGTATTTTATTCCACTGCACTAAGATCTAGATTTTTAAATGGATTTATGTCATAAAGAAGAGTGATTTTTTTAACTGATCATAATATGGTGCAGTAGGTCTTTGTCTAAAGTGGTAGTTCAGAGTTGTACGTGTGTGTTGGGAGACAGCACAGGTGCTTGTAGTGTCACTAAGTGTCGTGAACAGGAGACACATTAGCATAGATTTTGACTGGAATCACTTTTAATCTATTTCAGTGTGAAATATTTCTGTGCTTTATAAAAAGTAATTAATTACTTCTTAAGATAAAGATAGAAGAGGGAATATTCTGTGACACAACAGAAAAAAATATTGCCTGAACATTGAATTACCAGATCCTTTCTCCAGAAAACAAACTAACAGTGACACCAAAGCTTCTGGAAACAAATGTGTTTTATCTTGTAATTTGTGTATGAGTCAACAGATTTTAAGCTTGTTTCTTCATAAAAGAGTTAATAAAAGCTTTATTTAAATGTAGACTCTAGTAGCAAAATTTTAAGACTGAGTTGAAAAAGTCTTAACAAATTTATTTTCAGAATCATTTCACAGACAAAACAAAAACTTTGCTACTCTAGCCCAAACGTGTAAGGTTTTAACATTACCTTATCTCTGATTTTTTGCATAGCTACAAGATCAAAAGTAATATTTTGGTTTTTAGATAAGCATGCTGCTGAGTCCAGACACGTTTAGTGAGTTAAAAACATTCATATATTTCAGTGCAGTTGGCATCCCCAGACAATGTCTTTCATAATTATACACAAACTCAGTCTTTTCAGTTTCTCTTGGGAAACGTGGCTGTAGCTGGGAAACATTTTGAATTCTACTTCATAACTCACACCTTCCCCCTAAAGAAAAAAGTAGTGTAAAGATTCAGCCCTCTCTAGCTGGTTCAGGTCACTGAAGTCATTGTTGGCACACAGTGATTCAGCTTATAGTGTAGTGCTACAACCTGCCAACTCCATACATCTGGCATGTGTCATTTCCAAATAGAAAGTGCTAATGGCTATTAACAGGAAAGGCAAATTATAAAAAGACAAGTCATCCAGATATGCCATGCACTTTCAGTTTTTCACTAGAAGAAACTGGTATAATTGTACAGATTTTTTTTTACTTGTACTACGCTTGTTAACATATATGACCTGCTAGTTTATTGGGAACCATTCAGCTGAGTCTGGAAACGTAGTGATTTCATACTGTCGTGCATTTCGATTATCAAAATGCATTTTACCTCTAGTATTGAGTGTTATTGATAATTATTATACTAACTGAAAATGTTTTTCTGTGATGTTTCAATTTGTCTTCAGATTGATTATTTTAATCTAGGAAAGAAAAATGCATGTCTGTATTTCATTGTGTTCATACTTACACTGCTGCTGGAGCTATGAAACATACATATATCACCATAACATGAGAGTATCATTGCTTTTTAAGAAACCTTTCAGTGAGCACATTACTTCCAGATAAGGAGCAGAGTACAGAAATTGGTCAAAGAAGAAGTTGATTTTATAAGGTGATACCTTTCAGCTATGCTTAGAATGCCATTTCTTATCCTTAAAAAAGTTAATCCTAAAAGCAAGTCTTAGAACATGGTATTGATTCTTGAGCAGAATAAATTATTTTATACCCTGAGTCAAATATGTTAGGGCCATCCATGCTTCACAAATACGGTAAGTATCTAGAGTTAATTAGAATCATAGAGTGTTGTGAGTTGGAAGGGACCCACAAGGATCATCGAGTCCAACTCTTGCCCTAGCATAGGGCAGTCTCAAGATTCAGACCATGTGTCTGAGGGCCTTGGCCAAATGCTTCTGGAATATTGTCAGGCTTGGTGCCATGACCATCTCCCTGGGGAGCATGTTCCAGTGCTCCACCACCCTCTGGATGAAGAACCTTTTCCTAATGTCCAACCTAAACCTCCCCTGGCACATCCTCCTGCCATTTCCCCTGGTCCTATCATTGGTCACCAGGGAGAAGAGATCAGCGCCTGCCCCCCCTCTTCCCCTTGTGAGGAAGTTCTAGACTGTGATGAGATCTCCTCTCAGTCTCCTCCAGGCTAAACAATCTGAGCCACCTCAGTCTCTCCTCATATGGCTTCCCCTCTAAGCCCTTCACCAGTTTTGTGTCCCTCCTCTGGACACTCTCCAGTAGCTTTATATCCTTTTTATACTGTGGTGCCCAAAACTGCACCCAGTACTCAAGGTGAGGCCTCACCAGTGCGGAACAGAGCGGGATGATCCCCTCCCTTGCCCGGCTCGCAATGCAGGGCTTGATGCACCCCGGGACACGGGTGTCCCTCTTGGCTGCCACGGCACACTGCTGGCTCATGCTCAACTTGCCATCGACCAGAACCCCCAGGTCCCTCTCTGCAGGGCTGCTCTCCAGCCTCTCGTTCCCCAGTCTGTGTGTGTGTCCAGGGTTGCCATGTCCCAGGTGCAAAATCCAGCACTTGCCCTGGTTAAAATTCATATGTTTCATGTTGATCTAAGGTATTACGGTCTGTGAAAACACATTCTCTAGAATCAATTGTTCTTACACTGAATATTTTGTCTTACTACAAATCTGAAGTTGCCCTTACTTGCCTATGGTAAGATGTACTGCACTTCCTAGCTGATAACAAAACCAAGATTTTGGAAGTTGTCAGGGGAAAGAAAAGGAAGGTTCAAAACATTGTTTGAGTATAGTAATTTTAAACAATGTAGGACTTTGCTAAACACAAGCAGGTATGTGATTCTAAAAAGGGAGAGTGAATAAATATGGTAGCAAAAGTAACCAAACACCTGTAGCTTGGATGTGCATTTCTTATTGGCTCCGTTCTGTGGAATTCACAATTGCATCAATAAGGGGAGAAAAGAACAGCCAGCAAAGGGAAAGAGGTGGATGCGGAGGCTGGTGAGTTGGCCTCCCTTTTAGAAGTACTGGAGTTGTATTTTTGTGTTCTTCATCTTTGAATAGTTTAAACATGCATATGTTAATTAACAGGATTACTGTTTAGTTCATTCTTGATACTTACTTGTCACGTGTTTGAGGAAGAAGCATGGTAGAGTATTTAAAGAAGCAGTGGATTTGCCATAGCCATGTGTTGGTGCTGCTCCCATGAACTGTCCCAGGAGCATGCAGCAGAAGACTTGAAAGCTCCCTTAGTCTCCCCAGTAAGTCCAGTCTTGCATATGCTTCTGAGAAATAAAGAACTCTTCTAAGCCTGAGAAGTAATACAAAGCAAGTGAAGAGGCATTGTTAGTCACTTTCAAAACAGTTCTGGTAGTTTAGGGAGTTACTTCTGCTGTTCATTTCTGCATCCTCTTTATGACCCTTGTGACTAAAAGCCATCAATGGTGATTTAAGCAAAACTGAAATGCTCACTTGTTTGGTTGCTTTGACTGGAGTAATAGCTTGCATTAACACTAATAGATTCCTCCTTCTCAGCTGGGGACAGTAATAGGTGTGTGCATTACTAGTCTATTACAATATCAAGTAAAAACTTTACACTTGAACTGGTGAACTTGATGTGCATTAATCCTTTCTAGAGCTTCTGAACTAGCCAGAAATCTCCTCTGGTATTTTATACTGAAGAGATCTATAATAACTTTGTGTGTCCTTCCTTCCACTCTTCCACTGAGATAAATAAAATCATATGTTGCTGTTTCTATAAATACTGCTCTCCTAATCTTCTCTGTGTAGTGTTATATACCAGGATCAGAAAATAATGTATTTTGGGACTACAGAAAGTAAAGTGGGATGGATGAAACACTTCCCAATGGCTTTATAGTCAAGGCACCAATTCTTTCAATCTGACTCTTATCCAACCAAACATTTGATACGTTAGTGTTTACAGGAGCAATGGATACTTAAGGAGATTGTTAAGCATTTTTTCATCTGAAATGCTTGTTCTTAGCATGATTCTTGAACAGCAAACACTGTAATTATCGCTTTTTGGTGGAAGCTGGTAGTTCTGATGCATGTCAAACTATCTTTTTTTCCAGCAGCTCTGAACAGTAGCAGTGTAGTTGCCAACAGTCATTAAAGAGCAGTGATTTGAGGACAGTTTTGAATCTTGGCAGGTCGCTGTTGCCTCTCTTTTAGTGCTGGTTATATCATCTATAACTTACTAGGCATATATGGTAAAAAGTGTAACAGTTTCTTGGGTAGTTTTTATTATATTGAACAGTTTAATTTCAGTTTCATAAGATATACTTGGGCTGTTTTCTTAAAAACTCTACTCATGGGTCCATTTTCCTTTCTTCTTTATAGCCACCAGCTTCATAGAGTTTATGGCTGTCAAAACCAGAGTTTGAGAGAATAGAAAAATATGTCTAAATCTCATGATATTGTGTAGTCACCTGTATATTTGAAGCCAGTTCAGAATGTTTTATGAGATTTGTTTTAATCAATGCCAGGCATTTAACTCCTTCAGAGTGGAGAGATACATGGAGTGAGGTGTTGCCTGGAACTAATCAAGAGGAAATTGTCAGTGGAGAGATGTCAATGATCTGCTGAGTCTTATGCTTCAGAATTCAATCTAGTGTGGCTGTGTGCACATCACATGTTCTCTTCAGGGTTTGTTCTGTTGTAAGGAGGGCATAAGCACTGATGCCAGTGGGCATTCAAGGCCTGGCCTTTTTGATGACTGTTTTCATTCTTTCCTTGACCAGGAAAGTTCCCCAGTTTTAACCAATAAGGCAGGCAAGGCCTATTACTTCTCTTGGATGTGTACAAATTTAAATTGGCTTGGAAGGTAAAAGTCACTCAAAAGGGTGAACTCTCACCTGCTTCCCAAAGTTCTTTTGTGTATTTTTCATTGCAATATTCAAGGAACTGAAAAACAATAATTGGGAAAACGGATCTGTAACTTAGTCATGAAGGTATTCCTGTGAGAGCTGGGGCCGTGGGTTTGGGTTCCAGTCAGTGGGTTGGTACACTAAAGATGAGCCATCTGCTTCTCCGTGCAGAAGGAAAGTAGCAGTGGCCAGAATTCTGTATGCAAACTTCATCTTCTGTGTTTGTTGATGTCCAGAATAGACTTCAGTGATAACTAGGAATATAGGTACTGGTAATGAATGAGCATGTGAACATTTAAGTTTAGGGGCCACCTCACCATCTGGGGACTCAGACAGACTTGGAAATTAAGCTTTCAGAACTACCATTTTGGATTTGCACATCTGTTCTGCCTGACTGCCACCTGAAGCCACGGAAATGAGTCATGTGAGTCTCACCTGTAGCCTCATCTCAGCGATTCCAGGTGAAATTCTCTCTCCCTTCCCCCAAGCGGGTGTCTGCTGCCACATGTTTTGTGTACAGGTAATGGTGTATCTAAGCTTTACTGGAGCCACAAGTTGAAGGGAATAGATGTACACCCACAAAGCATGCAGTGCTCAAAATCTGAGTCATGGCTGTGAATCGCAGATGTGCCCGTTGCAGCTGGTGAAAGAGATTTGGGAAGATGTGACATTCCTGTTGAGAACAGCAGTAGTCTCATGTTGGGCTAAGGAAACTTTCCATCTGAGTACAAGTAGACTCTAGATTTAAGAAACCTCATCCTTTGAGAAGACCCCACAAATCCATTTTTGGGTAATCGAGAAGTTGCACTAGTTGCTCCTCGACCCTCTTCCCTCAAGGCAGTGGCCTTGCCTGTTTTGGATGCCCTCCCTCTTTCGGAGCACTGGGCATTTAATTTTTAAAAAATTGTATTTTTGAGACATGTATAGTTTGACAAGAGGATGGAAGAGAAATGGAGCTTGTGTCACTGAGTGAGACTGGTACTAACTCAGTGGGGAGGGGCAGGTGGGGACGTGTTCAGGTCCTGAGTGACAGCCTGGCAGCTGGGGCAAGAGCGTGGGGTTTTGCACGTGGACTGACAGACCCTCTTTATTCTTTCCCACACCCAGGCACAACCTTTGAAATTCAGCCTTGACAGGCAGAGCTGGAATATCGGCTCCTTCCTTTCCTGGTGCAGCTCCCGTGAGCGTAAGGGCTGCGTGTCTGGACAAGCCTTGCTTTGCCAACCGGTTCTGAGGGAAAGGCAGCGCCGCCGACCTGCTTGCAGGGGAGAGGAGTGGGGAGCGAGGCAGGCGGGAGATGGGCTGCCATGGCGGTGGGGACTCACCAGGAGCAAAGGAGGGTGTGATCTGCATGGACTTAATTCTAATATAGGGACAGAGATCATAAACTGTATGTCTAACAACGCCATGAAGCATGGGATGAAGTTCTTAATAGAGCGTTATCTGAGGTGGCTCAGGAGACTGTAGGTTATATGGGTCATATGCAATGACAAAAGTGAAAGTATGGCAGGTAAAATTGCTGCTTTGCTTTTAGCTTTTTTTGGTTGATTTATAAGTCCTTTTGTAAAATAAAATACAGCCCTTGGAAAAATATATATTCAAGAAGTTTATTTTGGAGGAGTTTTTGTGGGATGTTTAATTCATGCATCCTGCTGGTACAGACTCTGGGCTTTCCATCTTCCAGAGTTTCCTTCAGCACTGTCTAAAATGGCCATCGTGCTTTTCCATGTCTGTAACAGTGGTTGGTTGGCTGAGCTCCAGACTAGGTGACGTTTCTCTTTGCAGGGGCTGGTTTTGCCCTTCTCATTGCATGGAGCTCTTCTTCCTTGCCATACCCTGTCAGGCTTTGTTGCCTTGTATGTGGCAATTACACATAGTGCCTTAAACTTTTTTTTTTTTTTTAAATCCCTGCTTGTGAAGATACATCACAAGTTTCTACTCCTGTATCTGCCTCCATAACAAGCAGTTTGGCCTAGCCTTCCTTAGAATGTGTTTCTGTTATTGTCATAGTCATGAGAGCTTTGGAGTACTTAAACCAGGTTTTCTTCAGGCATTTGTCATTGGTCATTTCTGATAGATGGCTGCTTTGAACATCAATTATAAAACTAAAAAAAAAAATCACATTAAATCCTGCCCATGCAGACTAGAGTTTTGGAACCACTCCTACAGAGCGCTGCAAACCATCAGTTAGTGCTTTGCATCCTAGAGAGTAATATTTTGAAATTATTTTTGTCCTTAGAAATCCTTTGGGGGTTATTTTGTTCATTGTTGCATCTAAAATGTGACCCATTAGAATGCTTGTGAAAACTGTCGCTTAGCTACATGCTAGCTAGATCATGGACAACAGAAATGGAAACTTTTTCAAACCATCATCTGTAGAGATGGAAGAAGCAACTGTGGCAGGATGTCTTCCTATGTATCCTTCTTTGCTAAGGCTACAAAGAATAATTTGTGTTCCATAACAATTGCTCCAAAATCACTATTTTAGAACTTGCAGCATGGAAGGGACAGATCCTTCTACTGTCTTGGTTTCAGGCAATGGAACTATTAATTTCTTCACTCAACAGAATCATTGGCTGATTGGGAAAATTTGGGGGAAGTGGCAGAAAGCTATCAGACCTGCTTGGGGCAGTTACCATCAGCTGTTCTTATCTTTTCTGGACCCACTGATATAATGTGGTTCCCCTGCTAGCTCTGCAGCAGCATTACTCTCTTGATTTAGTTGCAGTTGTGTGGAAACATGGGTGCTTTCCTTAAAATGTATTGTTACAGCAGAATCTTTGCTGCCATTAGAGACTTTCCAGCCCTAGTGCCTGTGGGGACAGCAGTGTGACAATACTTTCCGCTGAAAAGGTCAAATATTAGGAAGACAAATAAGAAGAAATTAAAATGTATTGCTTCTCCTCTGTTCGTGTGAAGGTCCTGTGGGTGCGTGAGCCTGTTTTTACAGCAGGGGCCCCACTGCAGCCTTCTGCCAGCAGAGGTAGCTACGGCCGCGGAGCTGGGCGCTCTCCTCACCAGCTCCTCCGGTGCTGGCTGCTGGGACGCCGCGGGTCCCCAAGCCAGTTTCCCACAGCAGCAGCCATCTCTTCTTCTATCGAGATGTTTTAGGAGAGGAAATATTCTTCACTGGAGTCAGTATTTAGGAGATGCTTTAGCAGGGCGAGCTAGCTGTGGGGTCCGGCAAGGAGAACAGGAGAGCTTAGAGGGCACAGGGCATAGAGAAACAGAATGAGACTTGTGCACATCCTGGGGAGCTGGGAGGAGAGGGGCCAGCTGCTGCCATGGTCTTACGACTTTGGGGGTGGGATTGAGAGTTAGGACCCTGGTGGGATGCATTTCTGCTGAGACAGCTGCAACCTTTTAGCAAATTTGGGTGGGAGGGTAAATGGGGAAGGGGGTTTGTACCTCGCTTTCCTCCTAGAATCCTTCTGGGTGGAGGTGACCATCATCCTCAGGAAGAGGAGGTTTGGGGAGCACTGCAGTTTTTGAATGGTACTGGTCATCCTCTTGCCAAGACAAAGGGAGAGAGGAGGGCTGGGAAACAGAGTGGGTGTGGGGCTGTTCGCAACTAGTTTACCATTTCAGAAGGGCTCTAGAAAGGTGGGGAAAGATACAGTTTGGGGGTTTAAGGGTGTATGAAATAGGGGAATAGGCAGATGCAGAGCTGGCAGTGCAGAAATACTTGCTGTGTTTTGATGTGTGGTGCATCAGTTTTGCCTAGGGTGGGAGAAAGCCCTAACCTACAGTTCTTCAGATGGGCAGCTTATAACCACAAATACAGGTGAGAAATGATGAACTTTGTGTTTGCTTTGCCATAACTTACTATTCTCCTAATATCCTCTCTGCTTGAGTTCCTAACAGCTGCTTCTTCAGCCCCAAACCTTCTCCCTTTTTGTTTTGAGTGAGCATCTGAGGGGATGAGCTTTTAAAGCCTTGTTGAAAATAAAGGACTCCTAGTTGAGGACAGTGCATGTGAGTGAAATGTGGGATCCAAACTTGGTTTGGGGATGAAGCTAGAAATAGCAAAAGCAATGAGAGCTCCAGGTGCACATACCAAACTTCTTGAAATGAGTTAGCAGTGCTGTATGTGAGTCCCAAATGGGCAGGAGAGACTGGGAGAAGCCCTGGAGCAAAGGAACAAACTGGGAATGGAGCCAGGGTATCTGTACCTGCCTTACCATTTGAAATGGGCTGCAATGGATCGTCATGGGGGGAGGAAGATGTGACAGTAGAAAATAGATATAACAAATCCTGTCATTAGGAGGCCAGTGCTGCACAGCTTAATGCATTCTTATTGTTTTGAGGTTCCCTCCTGAAATCTATTTGCTTTTTCTTTAGTGTCTCTCTGGGTTTGGGGATTTTTTTCCTACTTTTGTGGCAGAAGCAAATATTAAGAAAGAATTTTTAGATGTCTGGATCTGGTTGGAATAAATAGGGCAAACTTGTGGTGAGAAAATGGTAAAGATTTTAACAATTTATGTTACAGAATATTTGTTTTCATAGATTCATCTGCATTTTCAGCACACTAGCTGAAATAGCATTTTGAATGTCGGTGTGGTAAAGAATAATTACCAATATCTAATCAGCTTAGCTACAGGATTCCTGCCTGTGTGAAGGAGAGACTGAATTGAGTGTGGTTAGGCAATGTGCCTATTTGGCATTGCAAGGCCTTTGTGTTTCCGGTTGAGGCCTAATCATTCAGCTTTTAGGTAGAACATCACCTATATATTTTGCAAACGTCTTCTGTTTTGCTTTTTCTAAGGAGAGGAACTGTGACTTTAAAGCTGTCTGATAATATCTGTGTTCATAGGACATTAATCTTTGAGATCTGGAGTAGAAAATAAGGGTTACAACTTTTAAAAATAATTAAATATAAAATCCATTTAGTCAAGATGCACGTTTTTCAAGCTTGATGAAAAATCCTATATGTTTGTTCGAAACATTCAAGAGTGTAGTCCAACTAGAGTAAAGTTCAGATATTGCTGAGAAGTTTTTGAATTGCCTGTAGCCAGTTAATTATCCAGATTTTTTTAGGTAACAGTAATCATTGTGTCAGAACAATTGTTAGCTACAGTTTTTGATTGAGGATTGCCCTTCTCTTAAAGCTTGCTTTATTGTTTACGTGGATTTTGTACTTTTTTCACCATTAATGTGCATGAATGGGATGCAAAATCTGGAGTCTGTGTTCTGATTGAGTGAGGTCGAAACCACACAAGCTCATTTGCCCTCCCTGAAAAAAAGTTTAAAAAAATATATTATATATGGACACTAAGTACTTTCCAGTAAAATGCCCTCAGCATGATACAGTAAACTTAACGGGAAATACTTCATACCCATCATGTGGAAGCTAGTGTACTGTGCTGATGGGGAATAAGATATGTGACTACAGAAGGAGACCCAAGAAGGGATCCTGGCTTGGTGGGCTGGTCACTCATGTAGAAGTGCAGAGGCCTGGATGCATGCTTTGCCTCCCAGGTGATGGCTTTTGATCCATTTGAAACAATTATTGAAGTAATCCAGGAAGATGTTGTGGAACAAAGCAGTTCTGGGTGTGCACCTTGGTGGGCGTACTGTGGAGATGCATGAGAAGACCCAGGCTCAATTCCCTACAGAATCCCCATTGAATCAGTTCCCTATAGAATCTGTGATTCGATTCTATGATCTGGGAGCAGAAGCAAAGACTTGCCCCAGGTAGCCAAGAGATGAAAGTGTGCTTTCTGCCCGGCCTGGTGTGGTCCTGAGCTCCTCTGGGCTTGGCAGTGCGGCTTCAGTAACAGGAGAGGAGTGGGCAACCTCCCTGATTCACCTTTAGCGAGGTGCCCCTAAGAGGCTGATTTCAATTACCTCTGCCTCGATGTAGGGAACTGAGCCTGGGTCTTCTCCTTCCTGGTGTGCGTTCTGACCACCAGGCTATTGAGTAAAAGGGGTAGGTGAGAAGGCTGTTGGCTTTCTTTGGCTCTATTTTAAAAGGAAGTGTTTGCCATCAGTACACTTCATAGGGTGTCTAATCTTGTTGTGTGCTCTGAAAACACCCTTCAGACTGAGCTCCTTAGGGGACTTGAGCAGATTCTGGAGCCTGCCCAGGCTGCGGTGCTGAGCTGTTCAGCCCTGCTGAGACTGAGGCAGTTCTGGGCACGCACAGATGTGAGACACCACCTATCTAGAACATCTGAAAATGAAAAAATATGAGGTGCCTCCGTGTATGAACTTTCAGGATCACAATTTTTGTCGCTATTGGATTTAGCTTGATAATATGGCACATTATTTGAATTTTGAATAAACTTTGGCCTAATAAAGTTGGCTCCCATCTCCAAGAGAAGCAGATTATTTTTTTTTTTCTTGATAACATGCAACAAAGGTCTTGAACAAATTTTCATGGGCAACTCCACTGTTGGATTAGTGCCCTCATTCAATCAGAGTGTGCAAAATACAAACCCTAGGCAGAGCTGAACTACAAAGCGGAGGAGATTTTGACAATGCTAAATAGAGTGAAAGCACCAGGGGAAAAATATCCGAAATCCTCTTATATGATTATTAAAACAAAAACACCCGCACACATGAAACCAGCAAAGTCTTAGACTGGGGTGGCACAAGGAACTGGCAAGAGAACAGCCTGTTCTAGTCAGATGCTTTATTTGGTATTAGTTGGAAGCTGTAACAAAGCGAATATTTCAGGACTCCCTGTAGGTCTGTGTTCCTGAGCTGACCATGAGTGCATTGGCCACATTCTCCTTCCACACCACTGCTGATCCCAGCTACCTGGCAGCTCCTTGTACTATCCCTCTCTAGTCACATGTTCTCTCTTTCCTCCCTTCAGATTCTAAAGAAACTTCATGTTTGTCTCTTCTTCCCAACCCTTTTCCACCATTTGCTTCTCAATCTTCCCACACAAATACACTTTTTCATCTACAAGTGCACCCGTGTCTGTGCTATGGATTCCCTTGAGTTAGTGTACCTTCTCGTGCATCTTCTTTGCTTGCACTGGCGTTCTGTGCGTGCATTTAGCACTTACCAAGAGGCAGTGGTACCAGGCAGTGGTACCTGCACCTTCACTAGAGTCTGTGTGCTAGCATCAGTGCAAACTTTTAGAAATAGATTAAAAAATCTTAAGGAGTGCAACCTCACCTCTGGCTTCCTTCCTTAGCAGCTATTCAAAGGCACCTGCATCCCTTTACAGCAAAAATGATGACATTAATAACAGTAAGTCCCCTGTAGCAGATTAGATTGCTTAAGTTATATGAAGCTGTCTGAGAATACGTGGTGGGACAGCATAGTTTGCATTTCAGCGGTTCCAGTTAATGTAAATCTCCTTTCTGTTGCCATGTATAGAACATTATAGGTGAGGAATGACTTTAATTATGGGTAAATTGCATCTAGTTCATGGGACTGAGGCCAGTGATTATACTCAGAAGACATAATGAAATAAACATGCATAAAACTGCATGAGAAAATGAAAATAGATGTGAGAGGAGCTAAAGGGAAATAGAGAGAATGAAGCTGAATGGCAGAATGAATGCCATTAGATTTACCAGGCCAGGTTCATATGCATGCTCTTTCCCAAAAGGAAATATGTGAGTAGAGAAGAGAATTTGGCCCACAGGCATAAATTAAAAAAAAAATATTAGGCAAATCGCAAAGGTTTGATAAGAAAAATTCTTCAAGATACTGCAGTATGAATGACCTTGCTCTGCTGTGTACCTGCTGGTGGCTTGGAGCATGATGGCAGCTCCTGAGTGTCTTTAGTCCTCAGGATGTTTCCATTTGCAGATAGAAGCTGTGGTGGCTGCCCTAACAGCTGGAGAAGGTGACAATGATTCAGGCTTGGCCTCTAGTATCTGCTGCCAGCATGCAAAAAAACCCTCAGAAAACAAGTCCATAAGTTCTTGCTGTGGATAACGACTCCATGGTGGTAGCTGAACCCATCGTGTTTCTGGAACTACTGGTAATGTAACAGAAATGTCAGCCAAGGCTTCCCCCCTGACTGAGCTGTTGGTAGGACCTCCCCACTGCGATGCAGCCTGTCCTGGGACGGGCTCCTTCCGCGGTGCACAGCGCAGCTCTGCCGTGGTGACTGTCACCTGCAGTAAGGTGAGGGGTTGGCACCTGAGCCCAAAGCAACTTGATAGAAGAGCTGTAGGACTGCAGAAGAGGTCTTCAAGTGTGTGCTGGTTTCAACAGATATGCTTTGATTTTAAAACTATTTGTAGGATGAAGCAGGGAGACAATCTGGGGGCATAAAAAAGCCACAATAAGGGGTGGTTGGGTGAACCTAAAGACATTTCTAGCTAGATATGAAGAAAACCTTTCTTATCATGATTTCTAACAAACAATACAACAGCATCCCAATGTTTTGGGATACTTAAAACTATAATGTAACAAACAGTAAGAATTACAACTCAGAGAGGCATTTGGCAAGTGCAGAGTTCAGTGAACTAGACCACCTCTACCATTTCTGTTTTCTTTTGACCGAGATGCTGGGAGAGAACATCCACAGAGCTCTGAGAAGCTTTGTTCTTTGTTCTTTACAGATATTAAATACAACAAGATCAAAAAGAAATTAGATTATTTGTCTTAAATAAAATTACACTTGTTTGTGTCTTCCTAAATGAGCTGCAGAATAGTTGCAGTTCTTTTATAGCACTCA
The DNA here is from genome assembly GCA_907165065.1 of Caprimulgus europaeus. The sequence continues at coordinate 45,089,125 of OU015530.1, read as the reverse complement.
GTTACTTTCTAAATCTCTACTGAAAACAAAGGCCTTCTGGTTTAATGGTTTAGGTTTTGTTTTACTGAGTAGGCAGTTTATAATTCAAATTAATTATTAATAACAAACTTTAAAACTTGATGTGTAGGAATTGTTAAAATTTGTATTTGTTGAATTAATGTATCCTTTTATCTAGATAAAATTTCCATTATTTTAACAGAAAATATCATCCTTTTTTGATGTTATGAGATGTGTAACTTCAGAAGGCTACAGTATAAATGTTTGCACCTGAGCTGCTCATCTTCTGTCAATAGCAAAATGTTGGTACTTTGTGGTTTCCTCTGAGCTATTCTGGCTCCTTTCAGAGAAGAAATGCTCCAGAGATGCTATTGATGCTATTGACTGGATCTCTACCAACTCTGAGGGTAATTTTGGGTGATTAGGTTACACACAGATACATACACGTATGTAGATGAATGCTGTGCTAGGAGCTTGTCCATAAGGAATACTACAAGGGAGAAAACAAGACTGGGCCCAAAACTTGTAAGGACAAGACCTTGCAATTTCTCTGTCCTGAATTCAGGAATGTTTAAGCATTGAACAAGACTCAGGAGAAGCTGTGGGAAATCAATGACTCGGGATGCTGTAAGAAGAGGGGCCTTATTGTGACTCACTTTGGTGACCAAGTTTGGGCATCTAAAAAGAGGATGCCAGGCTGAAAGACAGAACCTGTTCCTCGCAGGGCTGAAGTCAGTAATCCTTCATGAAGCTCAGCCTGCTGGTGGCTTGATTACTGCAAGATAAAGCTCTGTTCTTTGAGCTAATGGAATAATGCAATTAGGACAAGGCAGTACTGATAAACTCTTATCCTTTAAAGGGCCAGCTGTTAAAGTGACACCCATTGTGCCAGACAGTGTAGCCATGCTTTGAGAACCTGCCTGACCAAGCTTTGCTGTGGCGGAGGACCACCACGTTGTACCTGCCAGTGGGAAGGGCGGTTTTGCAGACAGAAATTAGGGAAGGGATGGGAGCAGGGAGAACATGATAAAGGTCATAGCTGTGAATGGTGTGGAAATGATGAGCAGAGATTATGTTCACTGTCTCTCTTTATAAAAAAAACCCTATGGGACCTCAAATGAAGCCGGCAGGAGCCAGGCTAAAAACAGTAAATAATAAAATGGAACTGATTTTCGTGGAATGGGTAATTAAGTGGTTAGACTCTTTGCCTAAAGGGTGTTGTGACTACTGAAAGTTCATGTGGCTCAGAAGGAGACTGGACAAGTTCACAGAAATCTGCAAAAGGCTACAAATACCAGAGAGGCCGCATTCAGCCCAAGAGGTCCCTGAAAATGGATGGAGATAAGGAGAATATTGGCAGAAGTACATGTTCTTGCACTGTTCTTACACTCTGATCTGGGCTAATACTTGGGGAGACAAGGTACATGGTTGGCTCCATCTTGGTGCTGACTTTTGCAACCACCTTTAAGTGTTCTTTCACCTCCAGGAAACTATTTAATCTTCCTTATGCCGGTAGCTTTTTTTCCAGAGCAACCTTGCATGTTCCTCACAGCACAGAACCATATTTTCTTTTCCTGTCATGTTATAATAGTGATTTGTTTTGTTGGCTTTACTCGTATTTATTTTTAAAATGAGATATTCATCTCAGGGGAACAAAACTCACAAAAAAAAAAAAAAAAAACACCCAACAACTTAATCATGCCAAAGCACTTCTGAGAGATCTGTTTTTCTACTTTAGAAGATGCAAAAGTAAATTTAACTTGCTGAGGTCAGACTTTCATTCTGCTTTCCAGAGTAAGGTACAAAGAGCTGTTTCTGTTTCTTTTTAAATTATTTAAAATTATTTCAGAAGACTTTTTTATCTAATAATTATGAGTTTGTCCTAAAAGCTGATGAGCAGCAACTTCAAGAGTGCACTGGCATTGCTTATCATGCCTCAAATTAATGGCACAAAACATGCAAGACCTTCATTGTGGAAAGTGCAAAAAATGACAATGGGTAAAATAAATTCAAGAAATATTATAATTTTAGTTGTTAATTTAAGACAATAGAAAAATAATTGAAAGTGTACATTTAATGTTCCTCAATTCTCTGAGGGTATCTTTTTTTAACCCTCTGGTGATATGAGGTGCTATTAATCATGAAGACGTGCAGATAGCTGAGCAACTGGAAGCAAACAAAGGTTCTTTGCTTTCATGATCAGCAGCTCTAGAGGGGCTGATGCAAATCTGCCGTGGGTATAGGATCTAATTAGGAAAGTTGTTACCTAGAGGCACTTCTTACTTTTCTATTCCCCATCCAAAGGAAGTTCACTTGTTCAATGCATTTTACTTTTATCTGCTCTGACAAGAGGAACTGTACTTCTCTCTCCCTTTCATATCAACCTGGATTAATGATCATGAGGCAGGCAGGTGTGAACCTGATGCCCAACTGACCAGCGATGTATCTGCCAAAAGCAATGTGAGCATTGACAGCCTTCAGCTTTCTGTCCTGCCTCCAGGACTTGCTGCTGTGTCCCATGAGGAAAACAGGGTGTTGAAGCACAGAGATGGCCATAGGCTCACAGAAAGTGAGGGCTGATAGCATGGCTAGAGCACATTGTCCAGGCTGAAGGAAGACTCTATCAAACCAGTGTTGCCAATCTGCTTTTACTACAGGAAGATCTGGGCAAAAGATCTGGCTTTAATATTTCTGAATATGCTTTTAATTGTTACTATGTAACTACAATTGTATAACCCTGGGAAACTGTCTCAAAAACCAACTGCTTCTGAATGTCCAGATTTAAGCCTGTGTTACAGAGGTGTTGGGTACTCACAGAAAGCACTGCTATCCATGGGATTAACATTTCAGACATGCAAAGGCTCTGAAAAGTGCAAAATTCACTGACAGGTGAGATGCTCAGAATCTCTGGTCAGGAATCTACAAACTAGTGAACTCTCAGCTGTTTTTGCCTTCATCTTCCTCTGATTCACATTCTCACTGTGAAATGGGATGATGCTATCAGCTCAGCTTGCGGTTATGGAGAAGAAAAGCACTCAGATGTTGTAGTAAAATTTTCATTATAATTTTCATTAAAAAATGGCTAATATTGCACCTGGTGCAAAGGTTGGGCAGTGCACTATGAGGTTTGGGACTGTGCAGTGAATATCTACTTAGTGGGTCAGTAAGCACTCAATGCAGCAGCAATCCTGTGACAAGATCACCATGTGGTTGTGACATCTCGGCTCTACCTGCGGGTTTGGTTTTTTGGTTGTTTTTTGTCTGTTTGGTTTTTGGTTTTGTTTTTTTTGTGATGATGCAGCTACTTTTTCTTTACTCTATCACTTTTACAGAATGAAGATTGTATGGGCATTTGAAAAAGGCATCATCTTTCCCGTGGGCATCTATACACACAGGGATTTGCTCAGTGAAGCCTTTAGGGATTTTTAAATACCTCTTTAAACACGAATGATGTGCTCATAGCGTTGCAATGGTAATGCATTGCTTTTAGCAGCAAGGGGAGCTGTATTAATGCTTGGGCAGCATAAGTACAATCCAAATCAGAAAGAAATAAACCACAAAATGCCAATCCAGCATATACTTGTTAAGAGCTACAAGTTATCCTCAAAGAGTGCAATGAGCCTATGTCCTTGGTGTAAGCAGCTAATGGTATATCAGTGATAACTGATTCCTTGAGAAATTTCTCCCTGTGTAAGGAAGGGTTTGGAAGGGTGTGTGCACTGAAGTGCTGTGTTAATACCTGCTAGCACTTCTCTACACTGACTCCCACAGGTAATGTTATATTACTCAGTCTGGAATTCAGGGAAGAAGTGAAGGCATCTGCAAAACCAAACTGCAGTCTTGAAAAGCAAATGTTTATTTCTCTCTTTCCTGTTAGAGAACAGTTCCTGCCATGTCAGTAGTAAATGCCAAAATTAGCAGTGAATATGTAGGGTGAGCTGATTTGTCTTCAGAGGAAAATGCCTTCAGTGCGACAGCAGAAAGACAAGGTGAAAATTTGGGCAGGCCCCTGCCACGGTCCTGGCCTGTGTTGCAGGAGGACAAGCCTGTGCCGACAGGATCCTGCTGTTGAGAACCAGGAGCTGCTTCCAGTACTGCTGCTCCTCCAGTGTCCTCCCAGCAGGAGCGTAAAGCCCCAGGTGAGGAAGGGTGAGAGGTTTATGCAGGTTGTAGCTCCAAATCTGCATTTGTAAATCTCCCATTTGTGTTATTTGTTCTTGCACAGTACTTGGTTTGTAAGTACTGAGCCAATTAGAGATTTCTGAAATTAGCATTTGAGAAGCTGTGATTTATGCTTTTCTTTCAAAAATGGTCACGAGGCATAGTTGTTTGAGGGGTTTTTTTAAGTCAACTGAGTATATTACTGAAAAGATTGGTTTTTAATTAATCCAAATTTTTGAAGAAGTAAAAAAATACCTTTTTTTCAGCAGTTTGAATCAATATGCTAGAATGTTTCTATTAGCCTTTTTTTTTTTTTTTGACTGCTATTTTTCCTGATTTTGAAGCAGCAGTCAATGAGACCTGTTGTTGGTGCCATGTATACTATAGACCCACTTTATACACTCTTCCCCTCTTTGCAGTATGTGGGGGAGGGACATGGACCTGATACCCAGAGATTTCAGAGATGCCATGACCACCTAGTGAGACCTGCCTGAGCTCTTACTTTCTCACAGACTTTGTTATTCTTCATACAATTATATCAGACAAGTTGACATAACAAAAAGGGATTTAAGTCCAAGAAATTAGGTTGCTCGGTCCACTGAACCCTCACTTTAATTCCTCCTCACCACCCACCCACTACTTTCGTGCCTTATTTTCTTATTTTGCTGCAAAAGCCAGCAGGCTGAAATAAAACCAAAACTACAAAAAAAAAAAAAAAGCGCAACCCTGAACATTCTTTAAAAAACTTAGATATCAGGTGTCTGTCTAGGTTGAAGTGGTGAAATCTGGTCCAGGGACATTGGGTTTTTGTGATCCACACTTTGTAGTCAAGTGTGTTTCTATCTGAAGTGCACCCTGCTCACTGGCTGGTGAAGCACATGTTCCTTGCCAACACAAGTTTGGCACAGGGAAACATGTGGGACCAACCCTTCAGAGTCAGTTCTGCCTAGCAGAATCTGATATTTCATTTTTTGGGAAAGGTGGTGAGTGTTCTCTGACTTTGTATAAGGGAAAATGTGCTCAATTCAAGGGCAAACCAAGATGTTCTCTGTGTTTAAAAAAACTAAACAACACAACAACCCTTGAAAGCACTACAGTAAACAAACTCAAAAAACTTACAGCAGATAAGGCAAAGTAGGGCAACCCTTGTGTGGGAGATCAGACCTCTTTGATATAGTCAGACAAACAACCACACTGTAAAAACTGTCTGCAGGTAGGGATTCCAGGTTTAGTGATTACTCAAAAATATTTAGTATTTTAATTCTCTCTGCTAATGTAATTCTGCTTATGCATTACCATAAAGCCTCAACAGTCATAAAATGATCTTATATCAGATACAAAAGGAGAGGGTGCTATAATTTACCTGCTGAGATAATCTGGAGTTCCTCAGCAGAGACCCTGAAGCTTGCAGTTCAACTGATCTGATGATCCTGGTACACTGCAAAGGTTTATTTAAAATATTCAAAATTAAAGACTTATTATTAATTTGAAGGCAAGCACATTGTCAGCTGGATCACTTATTTTCCCATAATTTGTACCATGCTGTCACTAGGCTGTAAATTTTGCGAGTCTGCTGCACTGCTGTGTGTGGGTTACCCAGAGCAGTGGTGTTCCAGTTGCCATATGCAGGCTATAGCTGAAGGGAAGTTATTGTTTTTGGAACCTGAATTGCTGCAAGGGACAGTCAGCAGCTTGAAGCTGTGTGTGGTAGCTGGTGGCTTCTCTTTAAATCCAAGAGCCACACAATATTGCATACTCGGTGTTATCTGGCAATAACAGACAAAATGCCAGAGAGTTGATGTTGTAGGTTGCAGCTGGGCTATGGGCTCCAGGATCTTCCCAGCCTACTCTGAATGAACATTGTGAAATAGTTAATAATTCTTACATACACTAGTGTTTTTAGGTTTCAAGATAAGTAGTAAACAAATATCTAGGTGCTTGCCTCATGCTTCAGATTATCTATGGTTGTAGGAATATCTTCAATGGATATATACATGGTTGATATAAAAAAAAAAAAACCAAAACCTGAACACCAACAGATGTGTTTTTGCATTGCAACCCATGGGCATATTGTTGGAATCTTGTCCATTGTGGTGGTTTCATGACCCAGTCCTCTGGTTTCCAACTGAGGTGCTGAAGTAACAGTCAATGTAAAAGCAGCCAGAAGGACCAGTTCCCAAATGCCTCACAATCAGCTTTCTTTTCCCTGTACTAATCTCAGCTTTCACTAAGCACCTTTTTATCAGTTACCCCAAGTTCTCCCTTTGGCTTCTCTTCTTAAAGTCTTACTGCTACTGAAATTTGAGAGTCAAAACCAAGCTGTTGTTGATATCGCTGCTGTCGACTTTGGTGCAGGAGTCTGCAAGCTAGGAGTGATTGTTAAATGTTCTGTCTCTCCAGAAAATGTACACCAATTAATTGTATGAGTCTTTACAAGTTTCTTCCTCTTCTTTGTGCCCAAACTACAAAAATTCTTACTGAGCACCCTGCCTTAATTCATGTAACCTTCATCCCCTCAAGATGCAGTTGCATATGACTGCTAAGCTAGTCTTACATCTGTTCAGCACCAAAATGGGAAAGTTTCTCTTACCTACTCCCACCCTATTTCCTTCTCCTCCCTTGCCCTGTCCTGTTGCCTGACAGACGCTGGGTTCACCCTGGCAGAAAGCTTTCCAATTCTTGTTGCTGGATTAGTTTTCTGACTTTATAGTGAGTTGAGTATTCTGATGGTGAGGTCCAACAAGCACCAGAGTCAAGGCAAAGCGAGAAGTGGCAGCAAGGAATCGGGATGTGGGAAATTGGATGGGTATTTTCAACACTGAGGGTTATGAGCCCAGCTAAAACTCTGCCATCGAAATTTACCCTCAAGCCTCCATCAGCTTAATGGAGCCTCTGTGCAGTCCTTACAGTGCACAGTTTCTATAGCATGTTTCCTTGCCTGTCACTTTGTGCATGTTCCTTCCTGACGTCTCTCTCTTCAGCATATGAAGTTTAAGCTTATTGTCTGCACCTTGAATGCCTTTCAGAGTTCTGCTCCTCTCTTGTTATCATCTCCTGTCTTAACCCATAATCTTCATTTTACCAGTGATACTTTCATTTTCCACCCACTTGGGTGTTTTTGTTTTTCTTTTTTTTTTTTATATAGAGATGTGCATGTGTATATATATATATATATATACACACATTTATTTCATATTTATCTCTATATGCAAAGATCCCTCCTCCAGTTTATAGCAAGATGTGAACCATCTCCCCAGAATACGTCTTTGTATGGGAACAAAGAGTAACAACAGTGTAGGACAAATGAAAGAAGCTGCTTTTTATGATTTATATGAGGAAAGAGAGTAATGTTTATTTGGTTTAAATATTCAGTGACTCCTCTCAAATGTCTTTTATCTTAAAGAGTCAGCTTTGTGCTGACTGTGTCACATGTATTCGTAGGGCCCTTTACACAGTAGGGACCTAATTCTGATGATTGTACTCTAACAGAAATATTTCATAACAACAAATGTAAGTAAGTGAAGCAGATCAAATAAAATAGCATCTATCTTCAGTACTTGGAAGCATAAAATTATCAAAGAAAAGTGGGGTTTTAAAAATTCTGAGTTTCTGAAGTATTATTTTGCATTTTCTTGGGTTTTGTGTCTAACCTAGGCAGCAGCAGCTGGAGCTGGTGGCAGCAGAGGCATTCCCATTGGACATGTTTTCAAAATAGAATTGCTACAGGAATTCAGGCTGTCATCCTTCTCATGACGTGGCTTTTGCTGGTGGTGCTCTGGAGAGTATCTTGAGCTTTCCGTTTCGAAAGAGTGGTGGTTGTCAAAGCAGCCCCTAACCAATGTCTTTTTCTTTTGCTTGTTATATAAAATATGTTCTTTCAGTGCGTACCACAGGACAAAGCCATAAGTGGTTGTCAGGAAAGTTAAGATGACCAAGAAGAGTTTGAAAAGGAGTGCTACAGGTACAGAAGGGAAGACGGGCAGTATTGAGATAAATTCAGATTCAATCTGGCCTTCATTACATGGCACAGCAGCAGAAATATGAGCAGAAGATGAAGTATGAAAGCTTCCACTAGTAGAGCTCATCTCCAAGGCCGTCAGTACTTCTGGGAAGGGACTGTGCCATCTTAATAGGTTGGCTAAGTTTCATGGCTATCTTTTGTGTGTCTAAGTGTAATTTGGCATACACTATCTAGCAGTTGGAGTCTTTGGTATGACTTTGACAGGGTCATGCATACCAAGAGTGTGTGTGGGATCAAATATTTCAAAATATTGGTTTGTTTCCCTGAACAAGGTAGGAGTACAGTACCAGTAGGCAGCTGCTGAGCTGGGGGTCCTGTTCCCTTGTCCCCAACACCCTCCCCTGACGGAGCTCGTTATTTATTTTCTGGTGCCTGTGCAATGTAATTCGTTGTTCTTTCACTTTTTATAGCAATTGTATTGTAGCTCTGACAAGTTAAGCTTGTGTGGTGGTTTGACCCACAGTGGGACCATGTGGTCCTGCATTCACTCCCCCCCACCCGGTGACATGGGATGGGAGTCACAACAAAGGAGGCACAGGATTAGGAATGAAGGACAGGGACGGCTCACTCACCAGTTATGGTCACAGGCAAAACAGACTCAAACTTGAGGAACAAAAATAAATTTAATTTGTTGCCATTTCATCTAAGTAACGCAATGAGACATAGCAACCACATCTTACAACACCTTCCCCACCCCTTTCTTCTTCCCAGGCTCAAATCACTTTGCTCCTGATTTTTCTACCTTTTCCCCCCAGCGGCACAGGGGACAAGGAGTGGGGGTTCAGTCAGTTCACCTCTGCTGCTCTTCCCAGCATGAAAGGCCAGCAACAAGACGTTCCAAAGCGAGCTTCCCATGGAGTCATGGACCTCTTTGGGCTCAGCTCCTGGCTCCAGCATGGGGACATCCACAGGCTACAGACATACCTCCCACTCTGGGGGTCCACCCCTGCTCCAGCAGTGAACAACTCTCAGGGTCACAATTCCAGTCACAACTGCCCTCAGGCTCAACTCTGTTCCAGTGTGAAGTCCTCCATGGTCTACATGTGGGTCTCTGCTCCACCGCTGAATCTCCATGGGCTACAGGGGACTTTGTCTTCTCCTACTCCATATGGTAGAACTGGGTGTGGGTCTCTATCTTTCCCTCTGGCAATTAAGCTCGCTCTCTGTCCTTTATTTAGGCTGATGGTCGTCTTTTGTTCAGGTCAATGGCCTCTCCTCCAGGTACCACACCTTCTTCTTTTCAGGACAGTCCTTCCCCTCACAAATATGGATTTGCAAAGGCATTTGTCTAGTGCTCATTGGCCCAACCTGGGCTGGGGTGGTCTCCGCCTTGGAGCGGGGGGAGCTATCGCTCTCACAAGGTGGCCCTTCCCCCACTACCAAAGAAGTTGCCCCGCCTCCAGCCACAAACTCAACACAGCTTGTAAAAGAAAGAAGGTTTGTAAGGGCAGGTAATATATGTTATTAGACCAACTGATGTAAAATGTGGTCATGCTTTCTCATATGCAAGCATTTCAGCAAGTCTGGTGCAGATGTCACTGGAAACCATTGTTCCCAGGCTGCCAATAGACTCTTCCCAGCAGCAAAACAGAACTAGGACTGTTTCACCCTTCTAGAGCTACTCATTCCTCACCCCATCCCTGAATTCACTATTCCCTCAGAATGGGACTATACTATAAAACAAGTGAGATTCTGCAGTCATTTCAAAGTAGCCAAACAAAATTAAAAGTAATCTGTAATCATGTTAATTAATTAGCCCATTTGTGGGAGATGTGACGTTAGCAGAGAGATTTCAGTAGGAGCAGAGGTGACAGATTGAGACAAGACAAAGCATTTGCAGAACAGGGTCATGTCAGCAGGAGATGAGATGTTAAGAGAATTGTAATGAGCATAAAACCAATGTCTGTTCTGTACTACTTAATACTAAATAGTATAATAATAATAAATCTGAAATATTTTGTAAATGTTCCTTGAGTACTGGGATTGAGATGTCAGAGGGAAATATTGTTTGCAATGTTACAAGATAACTGTGCTTTTAAAATTTCTAATTCTTGGGAGCTCATTCTAGTAGGTAGCGGTTGGCAGGTTTCACCCACATACACTCTACAAGGACCTCTGGTGCAATGGATCGTGTGCATCACATACTGGCTGTCTAGATATAAACCTTAATGTTTGAAGAATTATGAACATTTCTTGTAGTTCTTCTGGCAAGATCTGGCTGTATTAAGTACTCCTTTTTTTTTTTTTTTTTTTTTTTTTTTTCCCCCTGGTAAGTTTGGAAGACCGAGAACTTGCTTGAAAGCTGTGAGACTGACTTCTGGAGAAAGATTTGTCAAGGATGGCTTTCTTCCCTAGTAGACTGTAATTCTTTTTTTATGCAGATGCCAGTTTGAGTCAATATGTGACCAAAAGAAGTGTCTTGTTAATGGGAGTTTTCTTACTGTATGTGATGTTTGCTAGAGAATGAGCCTAATTATTTCTTACATTTCTCATAGTCTGACATGAAGGTAGCATTTACACCTATCAGCTTTCGCGTTATTTAAGCCAAAGTGTAAGAATACATTACAAGTAGAAACCAAAATTTATCATAATATTTTTTTCCAGATTCATTGCTTCCTCCATTTCTACCCACTCAGAGTCAGTAGGTATCTAAAATGTGTCTAAAGTTGAGACCTTCACAGCTGTGCAAACTGTGTAGCAACCAACCATTTAAGGTGGCCAGAAAGGAAAGCTACTTCAAGAATGGAGGCTTTTTTCAGAGTTAAAAAAAGTCATATTTAAAATTCTTTTGACCTTGCATCATAGCATGAGCAGCTGTCACCATATCTGACTAGGAGCCTGAAGGATTAGAAGGAAAAAACTTTGTTCACTGCAGAAAGGAAGGTTGTTGTAGTGGTTTTAAGCCATTGTGTCTAATGGTGGGAGCTCTGTCTAACTCCTCCTTATCCTCCTTTGAACTTTATCATCCCCAGCTCTCACCCTGTCTACAAAATTTTCTGCCTTCATTGGTTTTCTCACTTTTATGGAGACACTTTTGTTTTTCTAAGGTGCTATTTCCTAGCCCTTCTTTACAAAGCTCTAACCCCATCCGCATTCAGAACTCTGTTAGAACTTACAGCCCAACCCCGACTGACCTGCCCTACCCTGAGCTGCTGTGTCTCTGCACAGTGAGCGCCACAGGGCGAGGACCCCTTCCACAGAGCAGAACCTGCTCATCTCAACCTGAGCAAGACCAGGACACAGAGAAACAATTTGCAGTAACAGTCACAGTGCATAGAAAGCCATAGTAGCTTGTGGTAACAAAAACGTCCCTGTGTTATCAACGCTGTTTTCAGCACAAATCCAAACCAGCCCTATACTAGCCACTATGGAGAAAATTAATTCTGTCCCAGCCAAAACCAGCACAGCATCTTAACATTCAGAATTGTCTTTTAGTGCTGTAGTAACAAGTTGATGTTAACGCTAGTAACATTGACAGTTAATAGTCTCGTAAATAGTAGCTTAAAAATATATATGGATTAAGTTTTCCAATAGTTGACTAATAATTTGAGTACTGTACTTTTTGTAATCCTGTATTTAATAATATAGATATCTATTTAAAATCAGTACTTTCATATTGTACCACATTATTGACATTTTATTTTCTGTGAGTTGTTGATTACTGAAGATGTGGACATGTAGTGCTCACCTAGTCAAATCTTGCCAAGATTTGAGATGGACTCCTTGACCACTCTTAATTGTCTTAATGTTAAATTGCTATAGGATTTACATGTTTATTTTAAACAAATAGTGTGTTTTCAAGGATTAAGAATAAGGATGATGCTTATATATATATATATATATATGGATCAGTACTGAGCATTCTTGTGTGTAATGACACGGGGCTGGCTTATCAGCACTGAGCACCAGAGCTACCTCCGCCCTCCCTTCAGCTATGTCTTTCAGAGAAGGTATGTCTTCATATTGAGATGCCTATCTTGGGGTAGAACCTAATAGAGATGCTTAGCATAACTGAGATCACCTGAAACTGGTCATCTTGGATCTGCATCAGTATCTTATAGCAGGAGTGATACCTTGATAAGAAAGAATGAGTTCTTTTCAGCAAAGGCAAAGCATAGGAGAGATTATGCAGCACAATAATTACTCAGTATTTAGTTATATTATTTCCAGAAAATGTGCTCTCTGGATGTATCTACTCAGACTCTTTTGTAAACTGTGGTAAGCTGCCAACTGCATTTGAAGATCTTGTCCTTCAGAGTGAGTCTTTCAGAGTAGGTGACTCCTGACAGCGGGGCAGCTCAGTACAAAACTGAGGTTACACAGATATGTAAAAAACCCAAAATAAACCCAAGAAAAATAGACAAAATTTATGCATACTGTATCTGGGATTGATTCGATTCCAGTAACCATGTCCCAGGAGCAGACTCTTGAGATCTTTACCAGTGGGTAATCCATACCTGCTCAGTGCAGCGCTTTCATCCTTATCTGCGAGCACTGGTGAAGTAACTTTGAAGGGAAAAAAACCTAAAGCAGTGCATATAAACCATATGATATCTAATTACATATTTTAGTGTCTTTTGGGTATTTTCAAGCAAATTAATTCACAAATAACTAGGAAAGACGAAATACATTCCCTACTTGTGAAGTTATTGGACTTGCTGTTTACAAATTTATCACTATACAGCTACCAGTTATATCTAACATGGTATATACAGTCAATGGGCTGTCCTGAGATACTGTAGAAATTACTTAATGATTCTTCTTGGTAAACAAGAGAAAAAAGATATATTGGAGAAGGAAATACAGACATTTTGGATTGGGGTTGAAGTGAGTGGAAGTTCAAATGGAAAGGAGTAAAATCTTAAACCATAAGAGCAAATGATTGCTCAATTGAGCTAAGCGAAAGAACCAAATCTTAGAAGTGGAAATGTTTGTCTGTGTCACTGTTTTTTTTATGTGATAAATGTAAATATGTGATCAGGCAGTGGTGTGTAAGGGGGTGGGGTGGAAGGGAAGGGGATTTCACCAGCAGACAAGGATGGACAGGAGCTGCAGTAGCCGGGCATGGGAGATGAATAGCGCAGCACTCTGAGAATAATGCAAGTTGTTTTGAAGGGTGGCTTTTACCCAAGGGGTGCTCATCTGGAAGAAACACCTATAGGATTAATTTCTCTGTGCTGTTGCTTTATGGGGGAAAAACACCCATCAAACTCGCCAATCATTAACCACGAAGTTACTATATATATATGAAACAGAAATGTTAAGTCTAGTGGAGTTCTCCAGATTTACACTAATGTTACTGTGCATACCTGTCTAAACTTAGGTGAATTTATCAGGAATTTTGTTCCAGATTGTACTTATTTATGATGTTTTTACTGCTGTATGGAATATTGGTTTTTATTTCCCAGTGAGGGAGGAGGAAATCTGCCTAATTTATTTAGGAGCCCATTCAGTGCATAGTCAACATTCAGGTTCTTAGTTTTTCCTTTTATTGGAAAAGAAAGTAATACAAGATACATATATTTGAGGTACTATTTTTTATTTATAGAAATAATATCTAAAATTAAGTTCTCTGAAAGAGAGTAGGCATGAAACAACAGGAGGTGGTTCCTTTTCACAGCCTTGGTACTCCTCTCAGCCCTCTGGTCAGTATGGGCTTTTGTTGCCTTCTTTCTGCACTAAGTTAAGAGCATTTATCTTGTTTCATTCTGGTTTTTCTGCTGCCTTTTTTGCTTTTCCCAGAACATCTCCACAAAGCCATAACCCTCATGTCCCTCCTACAGCCTTCCTCACCACTGCCTACATCATTAAATTTCCAACAGGCACAATACCTGCCTGTGGTAGCAGTTTTTCTCATTTTGGCTAGTTTACTCCTAAAGGGAACTTAGCAACTTCTTATTTTTATCCTGAATGAAGGCTGCTATGCTGCCTGTGCTCTGCTTCAGTCACGTTTCTTTAAACCTTCACAGTATTAACAAAAAGTTGGGATTTCTTTAAGAAGTTCCCGAGAAATCTTTCAGTCAGTGATCATCAGGTACCCTGTGTTTAGCAGAAAAGATGCAGCTGAGAATGGATGCAACCCCAAACCCTCCCTGGCTGGGTCCCTGAGGCAATCCCTTCTCCTGCCATGCAGTCTCTTGTGCGTATGGTGCTGGAGAGCCAGCTCTGGGCAGCAGGGACCTGGGTGGCAGAAAGCATCTTTGGCAACTTTCCATCAGTGGCTGGGCGCTTGGTCCCAGCCTCAACACCCAGCTGGCACAGCACCCACCAAACCTATTTTTGTTGCTTTTAAACAAGTAGTGCTGGGACACACAGGTCCATTCCAGATTCCTTCCAGTGTCAGCTTTTGTTACTGGTCCTAAGTACCTGGGAGTATCATAAAGACATAATCCTGCCCAATTGAAAGGAGTCTTCTGCCGTAAAAACAGCTAAAGATTGTCTCTCTTCACCCCTAAGGACTCCACCGTGCATCTGAGCGTGTGCCAGCAGCAGCTCTCTGCTGTGTGGCTGTGAAATGGATGCATGGTATCTTGGTCTGTTTTGGAAGCATGTGGCTGCACAGCAAAACAGCAGGCAAAACATGTTACTTTACAGGAAAAATAAGAAAAGTAATAATAAAAAGGAGAAATATGGCAAATCTAGGGATGAAGGAATATCTTTTTTATTTTCTTGCACTGTTCATTTTAGAAGTTCATCAGAGTGCAATTTACAGTGAACAGTGCAGTAAGACTGACAAGTAATAGTGACAGAGGATAAATTAATTATTTTGCTATAAGATGGGGGGAAAATAATAGTTTAGAAGGACTCAAGGTGAGATGGTGTATTAAAGGTACAATGGAAATCTTTTCCTGATACTAAAAACTTACAAAAGAGAAACCTTCTGTAAGAAATCCTATTTGCTGTCATGGACAAGGCAGTAGAGAAGCCAATGATACGTGAGAAAGTAGGAAAACCCAGCTGGCTAAAGAAACCACTCAACCAGCTCTAACAAGAAAGGTGTATGCACAGCATCCTCCTTTAGAAATAAATCCTCACAGCAGCAGAATTTGCCATTAGATTCACAAGAGGTTTAGTTTCAATTTGGTTGTAAAACTTCTGTATCCAACAAGTCATTTATGTTTGGGGGGGTCTATCAGAGGCTTTATAATGTGTACGCGATGTTATAAAAGTTTAGACAAAGCTCGGGAGACAGGAGCTGCTTCATTTCATGCTTTAATTTCTCTAGTTAGTGAGATAATTTCAGTATCTTTTTTAATGGAATAGGAAGGCAGCTCCTTGCAATGGGATCCAATCACAGCAAAATTAATATTTTATGTTAAAAAAAAGCCAAATTATGTTGGAAAAATAAATCTTTGTAGAAAATTTGTAGTAAATCTCTCAAGCTTACAAATCTCCTTGATGCTAGACTTTTTCATAGAGTAATAGGAAGAAATAACATAATAAAAGTATGAAAAAAAAAGTTACAAGAAAAATAAAATTGCTAAGAAAACTTAGCAGAAGATAGGGTCATGGAAATGTGTTTCCATTACATTCACTAAAGCCCTTCATCTTTTTTCTGCAATGGCTTAGGAAAGCAGATGGGCAGAGGCTGGGATCAGCTCCAGCCCCTCCACATGGAGCCAGAGATGTCCCTCAACCCCACCCTGTGGAGGAGACACTGCCGGAACACTATGAGGTGACACTTGTCCAGGGGAGGTGGTGGTGAAGGGAACGCCTGGCTCCTGGTGGGCATCGCCTGCTGTGAAGGCTTTTGGATTGAATCAGGGGAGGCCAGGGCAGCAGCCAGGGCCAGAGAGAGCTGGGCTCCTTGAGGAGATAACAGCTGTGGGGAGGAAGAGGACTCTAGCGGCCAGGTGCCAGCGGGACCCTCAGGGTGAAGGGCATCCCCCTCACCCCCAGAGCTGAGCTCTGCTCTGCGGCGGCTGTTCTGGTAATGCTGAGCATTTGTCACATCATCTGGCGACACTGAGGCTGTCACCACTTCGTGTGCTCACGCCTTGCTGCCGGGTGTTAGCTGACAGCAAAGTTTGAATTGTAATCCCACTTTCCTGTAGCTCCTTTAATTGCTGTGATCTGCAGTAAACCAATGCGTTCCTAGAAACGTGCCATCACAAACACACACATGGTTGTGAACTGGCTCAATCCCTGGTTTTGTTTTCCTCGATGAAATTAACAGTATTTTCTTGAGTGAGAGACAGCCTTATCTCCACAGGGTAAACTTTAGATCTCGGAGGCATAAACACAACCTTTGTCAAAGGACTGAGTAAAAAACCAGCCAAGGAGCTCACCTCTTGGGCCTTGGAGCAGAAGGTCACTGGGCTGATACTTGGTGTACGAGATATCTATGTCCAGTGTTAGCTGTGAGGTTTGCACGTATAAATAATACAGTAACTGTGACTATGCCCTAAAGTTCTTTTTTCTGTGTTATTCCCAGTGGTTTATGAACACTAATCCAGACTCTTAATCAGGGTGCTTTGATGGACTAAAGAAAATTAACCCAACAATGCAGAGTTTGGTGATGAGAATGACAGTGGATGGCCTAATTCAGAACAGCCTGAAGGTTTTATGCTGAACTAGAAAGTCCTTTTTATCCTCTTGCACTGGGAGATCTGGAAACATGGGAATATGTAATATCACATCAGTCAGATAAATATTTAATGTGGTGCTGGAAGCTGGTAAGAAATACCATGTGGAAATTCACACTAAAAATAATCTCTCTTCTGTAGTCTTTCCCAAAAACATCTGCTGCTCATTCTGGAGTTACGATAGAGAGCGAGATGGATATTAATTCTTGACACAGTATGGCTGGTTTTATGTTCTTATACATATGTACTGGCTTAGTCTTGCTTGTTACAGCAGTATATTTCCAAATAGCTTGAGTTAAAAATTGAGGAAAGAGCAAAATGTATGGATTGGAGGACAACAAGCACCCAGCATAGGAGTGCAATTTAAACTTTAACAGAAAGGATGTGTGCAACACAATAATGAATAAAATGGGGTAGTCAAAGGTGCTTTTTGATGATGAAATATTATTTTATTCTTTATTGCACTTCAACCTAGTTGCTGATATGTGTTGTTACCTTGTAGCTTGGGCCATGCTCTGCTCACAGGTTCCTGGTATTAACCTGGTAAACAAGTATTCTGATTGCAATGCAGATTTTGAGATGTTGCTGGTGGGAACAGAATTGCACCCTGAGTTAGTTTTGAATTGGCCAGTTTAGAACTAATAACATTTGGAGGTTTTCAGTGATGAAATACTAGATCACAGCCATTGATGAAATTCAGCCAATGTGAAAGATGCTCAGTTTAGATACGAATTTTAAAGACAGAAACATGTCAGCATGTACATTTATCTGTGCTGTTTATGGTACTTCCACACATTTTTATTACTTTATTAAAGTATATAATGCAAACTTATATTATGGATTGCTAATTATCACAATGACTACTTTTTCAGAATTTCCTGTGTACCGTTTATTACCCCAGACAAAAAAGGATAAAGAGGGCAGAATCTATCTGCAGCGGTATCGGATTCACTGCATACACTAAATCCTTTCTTCTAATACAATATGGCTGATCTGTTTGGTTCTGGGAAGGATGTCCTGTAGGAATTTGGTTCTCAGGTACTGTTGATTCTTTGCTACCTACGGCTCCTGACCCAGTGGAGGAGAGAGGGTAATGCTACTCGGAGCCTCTCAGGGGAGATCATAGAATGGTACAAGTTGGAAGGGACCTTAATGATCATCTGGTTCCAACCCCAGTGCCCAGATGCCCTCCCAGGGTGCTGGTCCCGAGCACCTTTTGGGTTTATAGCACTGTGAAACACTCCCAGATTACAAAGGGAGAAGATGATTCAGAAAATAACCTGGAGATTAGAGGTGATATAAATGTGATACTCACACCACCTTTCAATCTCTGACTTACACCCTCCACTTTTGCTACACCCAGCAAAGTGGCCAACTGTTGTGCTTTGGAAAAAGTGTTATTACAAGTTGAGGCAAGTTAGTTTAGGCAACACTCGCTGTAAGAAGTCATTGCCTTTGGACGCCCATGCACACGCCTACTTCTTTGTCCATAGATAATTACATGTACTTTAGATTATTCTGAATCCTAATTATGACATAAATTTGATAAATTTGAATGAAATTGTGTGTGGATATTATATTTGGAAATGATAATTTTTTTTAAGTTTAAAAACAGACCGGAGAGAGGCTGATTTCACTGATAACTTCTACAGTTCTCTTTTTCATCCACCTGTTGTGTCTTCTTGTAACACTTATGGGATAGGAGCTGTTTCCCCAGAGTCTGGAAGGCTCCCACTGCAACGGAGCTGCTAATCTTAATTGGAGCCCCTAGGCACTAATGTCTGCAGAGTGGGAGGCAGCCAAGGTAAGGACTGGGAGGAAAGCAAGGCAATTTATGAGACCTCCCTGTCTTGTGTGCCAGCCATGCCCATGAGACCCAGGGCCTCCCTATCACCTCATTTCTCCTACCTCAGTAGTTCCCCCAAATGAGAAATATTCCAGGTACTGCAAACTAATCACAATGCTTTAATGGCTGGTATCACACTGTGGGGATGGTTATCCTGTTCTTACTCATAATGGAAGAATATTCTCTATCTTCCCTTTAATTCACACTGAGAAAGGGGCACTTTTCAATCTAATAACTTAAATGAAAAGGCAGTGATCTTGGAGTTTACAGTGCTTAAAATATAGCTCTGGCTCTGCTAGTGACTCACTCTGTGGCCCTAAATACCCCCCAGACTCCAGCTTCCTCCTCTGTCAAAAGGGGAGATGAATACTTACTTGTGTTTAACTGCAGTGATGATGCAAGACTTAATTAGCTCTGTTTGTTGAGAGCTCTGAAAATGTGGAAATGTCACTGCTCTTGATCATCTTGAATAGCTGATGGCTCAGCTTGTCAATGTATTACTGTCAGGCCCCCTCTTAAAAAGTGAAGAGGACACATTAAATCCCCTGGGTTTGTTTTTCTGCCTTAGCTGGCCTCGGCACACAGCTGAAGCTTGGTCAAGGCTTTAGATGTCTAAGTAGGTGGACAGAAACTCGGTGGTTTCAGAAGGGAGGGTCACATCCCACTTGCTCCTGGGCATGCTGGTTCCAGGTTTCCTCTGGGGCCATGTTAGAGAAGGTGCTACAAGCAGCTGCCTCCTTAGCCTCAGGTTACATCTGCCTGCTCTACAACTACATTTTCTCATCTTCTGTTTTGTTAACACGACAGCTCATTGGTGGAGGCTATTAAGAAATTATGGCTCCTCTGGCAGGACTCCGGCAGCAGCTGTACTAGCAGAGATCTGCCTAAACTTATGAAAACAAATCATAGAGGAATGTCATCAGAGGAGAAAATCTTCCATGCTACTGACCAGGACCTTTCAAAGTATGAGTTTTTCAAACTCTTTTTGAAACGAGGCCGCTCACCCAATATCTGTTGATGCGGCTTATTCTGAGCTCCCTCTTCCTTGGACATGAGCAACCCCTGAGGAAAACCCTTGCTCAGAGACAGAGGGTCAGGCAGGCTGTGGAATGAGGAGGACCCACTTCCCTGAGCTGATCATACCATGCTGCAATCAAGTTTCATATACCCAGGCTGTACAATGGTTCTTGCTGAACTATTGGGCCCTAACATTGTCAGTTCTTCCTATAGGCTTGCATGAAGGAAGGAGCTGGAAATCTGAGTTTTGGATGCAGCCGTAGACCTTAGCATTTCTTCATGCCTCCATTATACAAGAGCCTATGTACCATTTTTATTAGCTCATATTTCACATAGCCTATGCATTTCACATGTCCCATGCAGTGTATATATGCCGTTTATACATTGCCCACAGCTTTAGTGTTGTTCATTAGTACAAGGTTAAAGGCAGAATCATTTGCAGAACAGGTGGAGTAAGTTTGTGCAAGTCACAGAGGCTTTCAGTAGCTTTGTGGTCTGTGGACCTCTGAGGTGCTACCACCAGGAAGTAGGAAGTGAAAAAAAAGGCACTTACTGTCAATAGACTTCAAATTTTTATGGAATTATCAAAAGATCCATTTATGCCTTTTTAGGAGTCTACATACTGAAAAGGATTGAAGCCACTAAACGTAAGTTACCCTTAAGAAAGGTAAATGAACTGTGGGTATCACACTATCAAGCACAGATGGTCCACAAAGAGGAACGCCCAAGCAAGATGAAACAGTTACAACCTAAAATTAATCTTTCTGTAGTTAAGCTCATGTAATTTTGTGGTCGTTGAATTATAGAATAGAAAGAAACGAGGAAAATGCCTGGGGCAAAGTACAATTTTGGTGATAAGGGATTTGAGACTAATAGTAAAAAAAAAAAAAAAAAAAAAGGTTAGCATGCCCACCTAAATATAGGTTGAGAAAATTAAATTTATTGCCTATTACATACTTTTTGACAAAGTTAAAAGTACATACACATAATTAACTGTCTTGGAGGTTTTATTTAAGTGACAATAATGAGACCTGCTATTTTGTAGCTTTCCTTTTAAGTTGTATCAGCATGTCTGTACTTGAAAAATGTTAACAGTTTAGTTGAAAACTCTTGCTATGATTGGCTAACTTTTTATAAGCTGCAACCTGATATCCAGTTTGAACATCTAGATAAATATTAACCACACTCAGGCAGTACATCAATTTTTTTTTTTGGGGGGGGCGGGGGGACGGGACACACACTAACCACTCTGTGATTAGTCTGCCACAAGTAAGTCACTTGACCCTTCCTACTCATCTCTAAAATACACCTTCTCTCAACAATTCACAAAAATAAGAGTCTATACAGTGACCTGACAATACAATGTGGCACGCAGGAACGTCCATCTCCCAACACTGTGAAAGAGCAGAGTGGTTTTTCTTCCACAGAATAAATCATTACTCAATTTTATTTTTACAAGACTCCAATACCATTGCTACTAGCTCTCTTCCCTCCTCGCCAGCAAGCTGACATTTATCTCTATTTTGCTGAAAATGAATTTTCCATTCACATCGTTCCTGTATTGCCTCGATACTCCCTTGGCCCCTGGCTCACTCGCAGGCAGCAGTTGTGGTGGGCGGTCGTATTATTTCAAGCTCCACAAGCTGGAAAACTTTGCCAGAGTGAATCACTTTGTGTTCTTATTACTGCAGTTAGATGCAAGCTGAAACTTGCCATTTGCAAGGTAACTTTCATTTTGTTCCCCGTATTGTTTCTTTGCCCTTGGCTTCCAGAGCTGAGGCTTTTTTTCTCTTCTGCCAGCTCTGCTTGGATCGAAAAATGGGCTGAGTAAAGTAGTTACTCTTCTTTTAAACTGATCTGAAAGCTGCCTGAATTCAGGTTGCTGCTTAGGATATTTATTATTTGCACACTTATCTGTGTCTTAAACTTGCTGGACTCTTCTGGTTGACATGAACAGTCAAGTTCAGTGCTGTGGGTTATTCCACGGTCTGATGAGAAACTGGTGATGAAATCAGGTGTGTCTGTGGTACAGTTCTGTTTATTTATAATCAAAACCTTGTTTTCCCTTAGTGTAGGGTAGAACTTAAGCAGCAGCAGTTTCTCAGATCTAAATCCTATTTCAGGCTCGCTCAAGCCTATTTGTGAGGCTTTTCTCAGGGTCATATATTTTTGTGTTCTATCATTTGTTCTCTCAGATTCATGAACTTCCCATCTCTCAGTTAGACACATAAGCCATTGCAAAATAATACTAAGGAAACCAGTCCTTTTATGCAGGTCTCTGTTTTGGGTGGTGACATATGTAATGGAAGCTGCTGGTCACAAAGTGGAATTGCAGCTCCTCTTTGTATTCAGCCCACTTGATTACAGATGTTTGACATGGTCAGATAGGAAATCATTGCAGTGCCAGGGGGAGGTGGGAGCAGGCAGGTAGGAGAGACAAGGGGAGACCAAAATCTGTGTTCATGTTGCTTTTGACAGAAGAGTTTTGTCCAGACAGACAGATGTCAAGAGGAAGAAGAAAACTGGTCCTATCAGCCTCAGGGATCACTGTTGTTTTCTGGATTGCAGGAGAAAAAGGAGATCCTTGAGACAGCAGGTTGGGATTTTGGGCAGGGAGGCGCTCTGTGGTATTTTCTCAAGGAGGACTGTGCATTACCCGGTCTCTTTCATAATCAAGTGAGAATAAAATAGGGAAAAGCTTCTATAAAATGACTGTTGAGAAAGTCTGTGCTGGTGGAAGTTGGAAGCGTGGACAGGATTAGGCAGCTCCGGGAACAAAGCACTGGACTCCAAAGGAACATCTGCCCCCAGGGAGGCCAGGACTGCCTGGATCTGTTAGTTACTCCTCAGTAGCCAGTCTAATCCTCAGAGTAGATAAATATGAATATGAACCTGGGCCTCATGACTTGGTGACAGTGAGCCAAATTTTCCTGCAGTGTGAAGACAGGTCAAGCTCACAATGGACAATTCCATCCCACTGTAGGCTCTAAAGCTCAGCTGGAAATGTTGTATTACTGTTCAAGCTCTCTTGCAAGTCAAAGGTGTTGGACTGAAGGCTTTGTCCAGGGCATACCTTTACTGAAAATGACCACCAATATTGTCTGCTATGACTGATTAAACTAGTAGCTCTGAAATGTCTTATATTTCACATCAGAAAAGTTTTGACTGACAATTCCAAACAGAGCCAACAGCTGGATGATGTTGTTTGATCAGTGGAAGCTACTGAGCAAAATAACAGTATATTCTCCTTCTGACCTTAAATAAAGTCCATAGAGTTCAATGAAATAAAAATATACTGCATTTCATGTACTTGTTTTAGGACTTCACTACAACTGTTAAAATATTGTGGGACAAGCCAAGAAATAAATAGGGTTTTAAATAATTCTCATGTCACTGGTTAATAATACAATACGTCTTTTTTTTTTCCTAAGTATTTCTAGAGTCCATAAATACTAAAAAAAGTGTGTTTGTCTCAGAGGAAGTACAGCACAGGACAGTTTAGAGCTGAATGTGTTTGTGCAGTGCTCTCTAATAATAAATTAATAGCTTCCCTGGTTTGATGCATAAGAAAGCTTGTTAATTTGCTTAGTTGAGGTGCCAAAGATATATTGAATAATTTTGCATATATGGAAGTGCTGACTCCACAGCAGAATAGGCAGACACTGGCAAAACGATGCTGTCAATCTTTCTGCCTATACAGTAACCATTATGTGAAGAGAAAACTTTGCCTAGCCATTAGTGCTGCAAAACATGAGTGCTAACGATTATTAAATCAAAACTCCCCAGTCAAACCAGCAATAGTGTTTTACACTGAGTTAGTGTAGGTATAAAGCCCTACACACGTGAAATCTAGAGCAACATCTTCCATGTCTGATAAGTCTGGCACCTTTCACCATCACTAAAATTACCTCCAACCTCCCACGCATTAAGACAGTGCTTTACAATTAGTTCCAACACTGCCAGTGAGAATAAGTCTCGTGATGATGCTGACAACTGCAGCCGAGTTTATCCTTCAGTATTTACAGAGACAAGGGTCAAATCCTGCCTGCTCCCACCTGTGCAGCCTCAGGGAAAGCCCTCGCTCAGCCCATGTGTTTGGATACTTGGTTTTGTGTCTCTTCCATGGGCACCATTATTAAAGGGAAGCTTTACCTTTTTTTTAGCAGCTGAAGAAATCTGAGACCAAGGGGGACTGTGGTGTGCCGCAGGGATGGTGATTTCTCAGCTCTGGTGATTATTTGCAAGAAACATTTTGAGAGGAGAAAACAACCAGAGGAGAAAAAGGCTGCATTAAAGAAGATAAACAGAAAGAGAAATCATGGTAGGGATGGGAAGACAGAGGGGCAACATTAGTGAAAAGAAGCTCCTTCAAGGGCTTTATGTACACAGCTCTCACATCGTTCAGCTGGGCATGTGTTTGTCTTTGCATTAGGAACAAAACATTTTTGTAGTAAGCAGCTGTGAATTATTGAAGATATGGATTACTATACACAAAGAGCAAACATAAAAATAGAAAAGAAAGGAATATCAATATTACATAAGAAATTCAGAAAATCTGAAAAAAAAAGTCAAAAAGAATAGATTATATTAAGATCTGACGAAACAGAGAAACATGTAACTAGAAAAGTTAGAAAAAGTCATCATATGCTAAAAGCTTGAAACACTAAAAAAGGCAAGGAAGTATATTAATTGTATAAGAATTAAGAATGCAAGAATATGGTATGAATATAATGCTGTCCTGTAAAGATGGGCAGAATATATAAAAGTTTTTAATGATGAACTGCAGGAATCCAGATTTGCAGTCACCACGGGACAACAAGTTCAGATAATTGCTCTGTGCCTGGAGTACAGAAGGGCAAGATCTACACATGGTGGCTGTTTCTTGTCTGAAAAAAGCCTTCACTAGGTACATGAGTAGAAAAGTCTGAACTAAGATGGAGAGGATGAGGTCAAACTGAAATTTTTCAGAAAAAATGACTCCCTGCACACAGCTTTCTGATGAGGCTGTTATTTACTAGACTGCCAAAATGATACTGGCCGAGCAGTGGGCCTTGTGGCAGGCATATAATTCAAAGCAAATATTAGGAGATTAAGCACTGACATAAATCACATAGAATCATTTAGGTTGGAAAAAACCTTTAAGATCATTGAGTTCAACCATAAACCAAACACTGCCAAGTCCCACTAAACCATGTCCCTAAGTGCTACATCTGCACGTCTTTTAAATACCCCCAGGGATGATGCCTCAACCACTTCCCTGGGAAGCCTGTTCCAATGCTTGACAATACTTTCAGTGAAGAAATTTTTCCTAATATCCAATCTAAACCTCCCCTGGCACAACTTGAGTCTCATACATAACACAACTCATACATAATGTATGAGCAGTCACCTTGGCTATCCCTTATGATTTTGCTCACACTCATATACAGGCATTCAAATCAACCAGTTTGCTGTGAATTTTAAAACTTATGTGACTGAGCTAGGTGTATTCAGTTCAATTTTTTTGTTTTAAAAATATAAAATCATGTGGTAAATATGTACTGCAAATGTTTTTTGATACCTCCTAGGTGCTCTAAGCACAGGTATGGATCTCAGTGTGTGAAAACATGCAGAGATAGTCCCTTTCTTGAATAAGTACACTGTAAAGACATTTAAACACCTAAAAGAGCATTGTAAATAGAAAAAAAAATGAAATTGTTCAAATTCTTTGCTTACAGTTATTCAATCAGCAAAAAACAGAGCAAACCTCAGAGAATAGGCAAAGGCAGAGGTCAAGAATACACTGACAAAATATGCTAAAAATTGCTACTATACTAAACTAGGCCGAGATCTACAGATGGTGGGGAGAATTTAGTGTTTCAGAAAATTTGGATAGATGACTCTCAAGCATTTTTAACATCTTGTCTTTTGCCTGAACCATGCAGCTGAAAGTTGAGTGCGGAGCTCCAGCCCAAGCAGATTCTGTATAATGGCTCCCCATAGGGCTGAAATGAGCCGGGCTAAATATCAAAGCTATTAATCTCAGAAGACAAAACCAGACAGCTCTCACAGATAGGATCCTGAGTGACTCACGAAACAGGCAGCCCAAAGCTGTAACTGGTGACCACTGCCTGTCCTGCCATTGACAAGGACAACTCAGCAACACAAAAAGCAGCTCTTGCTGCAGTTTACTGGCCAGTATTTTGAAGTACGTTGGCCATTTGAGGTTGCCTTTGGACACCATGATCTAAGCTGCAGTGATTCACAGTGTGTCATCTGGCCACTTGCAACATGAGGTCAGCAACCTCGCTGAGAGAGGTGGAGAAAACCCTCGAGCAAGGTAAACTGTTTCTCTCCAGCTTTGATGCACCGGTATCCACGCAGCTGCACTTTGCAAAAGTAAGAGCTGGAAAACATGGACTCCATCCACATCTCTGCTCAGTAGTTTTGGACTTAAAAATCTATTTCAGGTGGAAGAAGTATAGAGAAAGCGGCATTCAGTGCACTTTCATTTCAAGCTGTGAGCTGGAGTAGTTATTGGATTCTGTAAGAAAAAAAATCTGAAAACTTCAGCACCATATTGATTAATCTTGCAAGGAAGAAAACACATTTGCAAAACCATATGCCAAATGAATCACCTCTATCTACCATGTTATCAGTTTAACAGGTTAGCAAGGAATTGTTTTCCCTTATAGAAAACAGTTGTTTGACCCTGGTAGATTTTAATTATTGAACTCTTGCAACAGCCTATCTGTAATTAAAGTGTTTGTTGGCTTCCCTGGATTTCAGGTGTGGTTGTGCATTTGTAGTTTCTGTGGTGGTGGAAAGATAGCCAGTTTTTCATTCCTTGAAAGTGGTTGTAGTTTCCTTGGTTATAATGCACATGCATACCAATATTCCATGTTTTATTTCCACTGTCTGTGTTAAACAATATCCTGTACTAGTGGTTCACTACACTTAAATTAATCAATTTGTGATATAATTTAAGTTCTGAATAACTGAATTAGTAAGAAGTGGGAGTTTTTGTCATTGTTGTAGGTGGTGCTTTTTTTCAAAAGAGAAAATAAACTAGAAACTATTACTGGGGCATACATAATGCACATTTGCCTCCATCTGAGGGAATAGCTATTAAACCTGGGATAAACTGAAATCCTAGAACAGATGTCACGACGGATGTAACTGCAGTGTCAGCTGGATTAGTGTGGAGCCACAGTGTGAACTTCTGGCAAATTAGAAGGCTCCTGGGTTGGTGACTCCCTGGCAGCAGGAAGATCGGTAGAGCTAATCTTGTCTGTCTGATCTATCTGTTTTGGTTTGAGCGTGTGAGTTAATCTGCTCTAAATTCTGCTCTCAAATCTAAACACATGGCCCCTGCAGAGGCAGCAGGACCTGTGCTCAGGTATGGTTCTGAAAACAACCATTCTGCAATTTTAATATGTAAGGAATCTGGATTTTAAAATACGCCGCTGAACATTTCCTTAAGTCCTGGAATGTCAGTTGCTGAAGGGCCTGTGTAGAGGATGTCTTTTTGCTCAGTGGAACAAGATGCAACCTGAGTGAAGACGTTTTTTGGCATTGAGCAGTGGCTCTCAAGCTGCTCTGCTGCTGCTCTCCACAGAGACGTTCCTGCGGTGTGTTGTAGTCCATGCATCAGCGTAGTCAACAACAGATTAAAAAACAAAAGGTGATCTTATCAAGTGATTTTGTTGCCACTGATTTCAGCTCTTCTTGCCTGTTGCACATCAATGGACTTGATCTCCTACCTGTGCCAAGGCTAGTTAGTTGGCTTTGTATTGGAGAAGACAACTTGGTTTCGATTACAGATTTGAAATTCTGTGAAGAATTAAAACATCCTTATGCTGTAAAACATTGCACTGAATTTTGGAAAACTTACTCATAATCTTTTCAGTCTTGAATAAAATAGATTACTGGCAGTATGTGACAATCTGTCATGTATTTTAGCTCATGGGGATTCTCCTATTTCATTTGAGTCTTCTTTTTACTGATTTCAACAGCTGCAAACACTTTTAAGGAAGACAAGAGGAAGGGAAGGCAATAAAAGGATGTGAAATGAAAGGAGAAGCGGGATTGGGTAGGAAAACAGAATAAAATAGATAAAGGGGAGGAGGAGAAGATTTTAAGGTTCACAAAGGAACATGGGAGAAAGCAAAGAATGAAATAGATCATGTTCCACCTCTCTCTGATTCTTTTTTTCTTGTTTCATCTTCTCTAAGTAAACCAAGAATGATCTTAAAAGCTGTGTAACATTTCAGCTGTCTGCTTTTGGCCCTTTCCTTTTTAAAGGGAGTTACAGATGCTCAGAAGTACTCAAGTCTGGTCATAGCACATATCCAGAATTTTTTTTTGAAGTGGTCAGAGATGTTTTGCAGCGGCAGTGAAGGTGATTGTGCGTATCCTGGTCATGCTGCCTACAAGGAACTGTGTAATTCATTCCCTGCTGGTCCTTCATGCTTTGACACTTGTCTACTGGCCTGTGCACTAGAAAAGGAATTCTGCAGGTGCTACAGGACTTTGCTCGGGAGCAAATATTTATGCAGGAGTGATAGAGAGCGTGTGTTTTCAGCATGAGCAGCAGGAGTGCATTTAACTCCATGTGTATCAGGGATGAATGTCTTCCAAGTGCATGTCTGTATTTATATCCCTCTAAACTCCTGTGCAAATTGGAAAGTCTCTGCTGCAATATGCACCCCATGCAGTCCTCCCTGTTACCATCAACACAGGGAGAAGTTGAGCAAAGGCTATATTTCTTTTCTTGCTTTATCAATATTTTCCTGCAATTACAAAGATAACTTGTTATGGAAAGCTGTGACACTATCCCATTCCCTTTCAGCCCAACAGGGATGAGAATAGGGTGAGAAATTAAGCAGATCCCCGAAGAGAACACCAGCTGAGAAATATATTCTTAATATGTTTGTAAACCACATGAATAATTTTTATGGTGGAATATATGTACTATTATGTTTTGATAGGCCTTTTGACTAACGTACCCTGTGGGTGTTCCTCTTCATGTCACAGGAAGGTATTTTTTCAGGAATGCTCATCAGTAGATAAAACCTGATTGCAGCAAACAATCTGGCAGAGATTCTCTTCAGCAACTGGGTTCCTCTGACAGTATCTGAATTAGTTCCAGCTCTGGCAAGTACTTGAAAAACAGAGCCCAGTACTGTAGCTCTGCATTGATATTGTTTATTCATTATTTGAGTAGGGTAGATAAGGCCCGAGGGCCTGATCCAAAGCCCACAGAAGTCAGTGAAAAGACTCCACAAGCCTTTTTAGTTGCTGGCATCCTGTATTCTGTGTTTCAGAGTTTGGAAATGTGTGCCAGGAACTTCATCAATAACTCAAAGACTGGAAGAAAAGCAAAGAGCAAACTTCTGGACAGGCAGAACGAAGGAAAGGAGAATGAAAATATCCAATAAATTCTCAGCAGACAAAATGTCTCCAAGTAACTTTTGTAGATTAAGATTGAAAAGATAAGTAACCTCTGATATTTTTAGGAAAGCACCACATTTTTAAAAGTCTTAAGAGAAAAGGAAAATTAAAATCCTAAGTCTTAAAATAATTTATTCTACAAGTACTCTATAGTTCAGTTTTCTATAAATTAACCACATTTACCTTGTTTTCTTGTGGTGGTCATAAATCCCTCAAGTTCTACTGTTTTTAACAGCTTCATTTTTGCAGATTTTAATGATAATTGCTGGTAATTGAAAAGTTGCTAAAAACTTAATTTTTTTGTGTTCAATATTATATGGAAAAGGAGCAATGACCCTTCTTCTTAGATTATCTAGTATTTTCCATGCTGAAAAATTTTGTTATTATTTTTTAATTTGATAGTTGTGTTTGGGAAGCTCTGATGACTAAATGTCTGGAGCTGCCCTTTGAAATTGGTCATGGATAAAATTCCAAATCTGTAAAAGTGCTTTTTCTTTGTCCTGGGAAATTCTGTTGGGATTTTCTGGTCTCAGCTGCTGACATTCACTATTCCCCTTCTTCCTTTTCCATTCCTCTGGAAAGCTTTCTAAAACTATAACCGATGGTGGACATTGGGAATAACTGGGCTTATATCCCCAAAGCAAATGCATCGGTCACACTAGTGTGGCTGGAGTCTGCAGAACAGCTTCGATGGAAGGACATGAGAGAAGGTGGCAGATCTTTCTCGTCCCAGCACAATCACTGTGGTGGCTCTCAGTCATTGTGGGCACAGAGCTGCAGACTCTCCATGGCCCTACGGACAAAGAATGACCAGCTTCAATATCTAACTTAGATATATGTTTACAGTATGGGGACATTCAGAACTTTACCTATATTGTTATGTGAACATAATTCTGTTCAGCCCATGGCATAAATACAGTATGTGGTACAAGAGCTGGGGCTGGGTAAAGCTGGTTGCGTGAATGTTTTCCTTATGACAATTCATAGCTCTGGGTATAGGCCCATAGCACTCAGCATACACATAGACTGTTGGGGTATCTCCCAGCAATGCCCCCGTCTTTGCTCTGGACGTCCCTATTGTCTTCACTCCTTCCATATAGGTCATGTTTTCCACTCTTTAGACCTCTAACAATTTTTCTTCCTTTCCTGTGGGCAATCTCCAAGTGCCCACACAGAAAATTGACTCGATATTCTAGCTCAGGCCTTCCAATTCTCAGCAAAATTAAGCCATTACTTGATATATCTTCGAGATAGCACTCCCATTTAAACAGTATGATGATGTCTGAAAACCATAATAGAATTATTAAGAAAACCATTAAAAATCCTTGAACATAATTCTTTTAAAATGTAGCATAAGACCAGCACAGATACATATAGATACAGACAAAAATGTAGTAAATTCACCTATATTAATTATTTAACTCTAATCACCTTTTTGCTGCCTGAAGTTGCTTGAGGCACAGGTTGAAGCCCCTGGAAAGATGAACAGTCTTGTGGCTTTTTCTCAAAATTGTGGATTCTTCTTTGCTACAATTTCTTTCTTCTATTATACCACAAAAGAATTTCTTCTTGTCTTCCCAAACTCTGTGCATCTGCATCTCCTAAATCTGACATTAATGCCTGTGTGATTCTATAATTACTTTTTAATGATTTGAGGACTTTCCATTCCCCAAATCCCAGCCTCTTTTAAGAAGTTGTAGAAAATAATTTTTTATCCAGCCTCATTTTTTTTTTCCAGGTCAGAGCAAGCCACAATTACTTAATAAGCTTTAATGATTGTCTCATTCATAAAACATGATGTTAGGAACCATTGCCTTGCTCCTTTGTGGAAGTACTGTAAGTATGTAGGAAAATATCACAAAAATATAATGGCAGAGAAATCAACCCACTCCTGTAGTTAAAATGTTATCCATAGAAAGATCTCAGAGAGTCACTGGCATGTTTGATTTTATAAGATTGGAGACTCAGAGTAAAATGTAACTGATTTAGAACTTTAAGTCGGGTTTTTGAAGGTATGAAAAACAAGTTAAGGCTTTACCTAACAACTGAGCAATAGGAGAGTTACTGCAGGTCAGTATTTTAGAATCATAGAATGGTCTGGGTTGGAAGGGACCTTAAAGATCATCTAGTTCCAACCCCCTTGCCATGGTAGGGACACCTTCCACTAGACCAGGCCACTCAAAGCCTCATCCAGCCTGGCCTTGAACACTTCCAGGGAGGTGGCATCCACAACTTCCTTGGGCAACCGGTTCCAGTGTCTCACCACCCTCACAATCAAGAATTTCTTCCTAATACCTCATCTAAATTTACCCTCTTCCAGTTTAAAGCCATTTCCCCTTGTTCTATTATTACCTGTCTTTGTAAAATGTCCCTCCCCGGCTTTCTTGCAGGCCTCCTTCAGGTACTGGAAGGCCACTATAAGATCTCCCTGAAGCCTTCTCTTTTCCAGGCTGAACAGCCCCAACTCTCTCAGCCTGTCTTCACAGCAGAGGTGCTCCAGCCCTCTGATCAATCTTGTGGCCTCCTCTGGACTTGCTCCAGTAGGTCCATGTCTTTTGTGTGTTGGGGGCTCCAGAACTGGACACAGTACTCCAGGTGGGGCCTCATGAGAGCTTGGTGTCATCGGCAGATTTGTTGAGGGTACACTCAATCATCAAAACTTAGTAGTGTTTGGAATATTCCTTAAGTCATTTTGCAAATGGCATTTTGAACTCATAACAGGAGCAAGAATTTAATTTTTTTTATCTGCTTCTGTTCAATTTTTTTTTAAATTTACTTTGATATTATTTTGATAACTTTTAAAGACTTTAATTCTTTGAGGACTAACATTACTCTTCAGTTTAACACTGGTCTTTCAACAGTTCTGAATTAACTCTACTTGGCATAAGGGAACATCTGTATTTAAAATTGTGTGAACTTCAAGCATATTGTACATTGAATCAGTGTTTTCTTGTCAGACCAGGGAATATCTGCATGCCATGAACAGTTTACTAGACCTGAACACATACAGAATTACTCCAGAACAATTATTCCATCTAGAGTATAAAGGCAGGATAAACTGTGAAATAGTTCTTGAAATCAGCAAAATTCTACTGCCTGAATAGTTTTAACATTCAGATGAAAGTGACTTTAGGTTGCAGGATTTTCACTCCTTGCATGTTTGTAGGGTCTATGCAGGGGATTTCAGCCTGGTGGCCATTTTGAACAGAACTTGAATATTAATCATTAGTAATCACAAACTCTGATTCTCTCCATCCCATGCTTCGTCTCTTACTTCTTCCTGCCAGACAGATAATTGCCTCCTCATGGAAATCTTCCAATAAAGTACTGGTTAACAAATGAATTGTCAGGTTCTACAGTATATTAGCTCGGAAAAGCTCAACATCCAGAACTATCTATATACCACCCATATTGCAACATGGTGTCTTCTCATTACATGGAAAGCAGTTGTAATTTTTGTAAACTAGCAACTCTTGCCAATTTTTCTCCTGATTAGTATAATCCTTTTCTCATAATCTCTTATAATAATGTTTTATACTTCATTTATCTTAAATAATTAGATCTTGGACAATCTCACAGGCTTGTTACTTTTATTTGCTAAAGCTCATTCTTCCTTCTAAAACGTCAACAAACACTATACTTGGTAAATTGTATCCAAAATGTTTTCAGAAGGATGTATGTATAACTTGTGTGCACATATCTAGTGGGAAAGAAATTCAAATCTCAGAGGTCCTTGTTCCTGTTAGTACTATCACTATTCATGCATGAGTCTTTAAGTTTTGGGCTTAAAAAAGATCCCAGGATAAACTTGTTTTCTTTCTACTTCACTACTGAAGTTTCCCATTTTACACTTTTAATAGAAAAACTGACAATATTTCTTTCTAAACTGTTTTATGTTTTTTTTCCAGCAGACTGTTAGAACAGCTGGGAAAACTGCCAAGAAACTTGCTAAAGACAGTAAGAGCAGGAATTAAATCACAGAAAAACATGAAAAACCTGTAGCAGTGGCTGAACAGTGAAATAATTACTGTAGACCAGCAACTGTATCTAATAACAAGCTTTATAGCAATGTGGTAAAGTTCCTGATATGCAACATTGTGTTTCAGCAGATAAAAGCAAATAACAACTGAAGTATAATGTTGAACATTACAAAGTCTATGCCACTGTAAAATTGCTTGTTAAAGACGATCTTGGAAGAGTCTCTATTGACTTCACATTTTTACAGCTGTTTCTGCAAGTTTCTCAGGTGATGTCTATTAAAACAAGGATTTATACCTCTTTCATCCTCTCAGTATGTTCCCAGAAGCTCTTATGATCACCTAGAAAGTACAGAAACAGCAGGTTAATGGAAATTTTCAACATTTTCCAACAATAAATTTGATGAGCTATAGCCATAAGAATGCAGAGTGTGCTCAGGTATCTCAAGTTACGAGCTGTAAACTGTTTACTCCAGTTTTAGTTTATTTCTACCTTTCTGAACTCCTGCATGCTGCCTTTCTGTTCCATACAAGTAAACACTGGGGATGTGACAAAATATGCCAAGTATGTTTGTTTCCTGCTTTAAGACAGATGTACTGTTTTTCATAGAGAATTCAGATCCTCATCTATATTATTAGGTCAGATAACTCAGGTGGGTAATTGTAATAAAATTAACAACTAAGCTTAGAATTATCTTTAGGTCAACAAGTGGACTTTTTAACCTTTGATCTTGTGAACATCCCAAAGCTTTCAAAAATTGCAATTAGTGGAAAAAAATCCATGGATTTCAGTAAAATTGAACCAGATACTCATGAGGCCAAACTAATATAATCTGAATACTCCATTTTCTTCACTGGAAACTGCTATCTAGAATGCAAAGGGTTAGGGATGCCATTCTCTCCTTACCCTTGACTTAACTGGGCAATAATTTCACCTTTGATGCTTTAAGAGCCTTTGATGTTTTAAGAATATCATTAATTCTTTAACTGTGCATCTACTAAACCGCAGATTGCTTTGCCATTTGCACCAGGTTTGAAGGAAAAAATTATTTACTAGAAGAGTGGTCAAGCATTGGAACAGGCTGCCCAGGGAAGTGGTGGAGTCACCATCCCTGGAGGTGTTCAAAAAACGTGTAGACATGGCAGTTTGGGACATTGTTTAGTGGGCATGGTGGTGTTGGGATGACAGTTGGACTTGGTGATGTTAGGGGTCTTTTCCAACCTTACTGATCCTACGAAGATCTTAAAGTTACTGATACTATTGCAATGGGAAAGAGAGTGGATTGCAAGCTGAGAGCTGCCGGGCAGGGAGCACCAGAGATGTGCTGAGATGCCTTGTGTAGTAGCAGAAGGACGCTGATGTTATGTGCTACAAAGTTTACTTGAACTTCATGTCTCTCTTCATGTATAAGTTCAAAAAAACCTCAAACCAAACTCCCCCCTGCCCTGCCTTCCCGTCCTCCAAACTCTGCCTTCACTCTGCACTTAATTCAAATTATTTCACCATTTCTACCCTAGAGAAGTATGTTGTCAGGCCACCCTAAATGTCCAGTGAACTGTGAAACTCCGTTGTCCTCAGTGAAATATGAAAAAATGTGAGTGGTATCTGTAAAACCCTTTGACTTCTGATGGCTTTGAGTAGGAGATTGCTCAGCAGGTCCAGGGATGCTGATGTTACTGACGATGCACCAGTTTTTGCTCTGGGTTGATTCTGTTGTGTTAATAGAAACCCAAAGGATCATGAAGACCACCCGATTTCATCTGCGTACAGTGGCCTTCCCCCAACACCAGGAGAAACCTTCTGTTCCCAACAGCGCAAACTCTTTCTGGTTCAATGTCTGGCTCTCCCCGTACTCGGGTATTTGAGGACCAGTGGCAGCAGGCAGCCTGTCCGTCCCCCGAGGGCACCAACCGGGGCCGAGTGTTTTGCGGGGCTCCTTGTGCCGGTTCGGCCGCGGGTCCGCAGCCGGGGCCCCGGCAGGGCAGAGCGAGGCGGAGCCTCCGCACCGGCAGGGGCTTGGTGCGGGTACCCCCCAACCCCGCTCCGAGCAAGCGCCGGGCGGGTCGTTGTGCCGCCGGGCCCGCTCCCCGGCGGGGACCAGCGATTCCCCCCACCCCGTCCGCGCTGCCCGGCGCCCCGCGGAGCCGGAGCCGACCGCCCCCGCCCCGCTGCACCGCCCCGCGCCTCCGGAGCTGGGAGGCAGCGCCGCCACCGCCCCGCCCGCCGCCGCGCGCCAGGGCAGGCGCCGAGCAGGTGGCCGCAGGCAGCGGGCAGCGCCGCGGCATGTGAGCGGCCCCCGGCTCGCCGCTCGGCCGCGCTCCCTCGGGAAGGCAGCACTGGGCCCCCTGCCCTGCCCTCGCCGGGCCGGCCGCGGAGGCAGGGCGCCCGCAGCGGCAGCGCGGCGGCGGCCGGGGGCTGAGCACCGCGCCCCGCCGGGGGGCGGCCGTGGTGGAGGGCGGAGAGGAGGAGGAGGAGGAGGAAGAAGGGTGCGCGGGGCCGGAGGGACGCGGGAGCCCCCCGGCCGCGCAGGATGAAAGTCACCGTGTGCTTCGGGAGGACGCGGGTGGTCGTGCCCTGCGGGGACGGGAACATGAAAGTTTTCAACCTGATCCAGCAAGCGGTGACCCGGTACAAGAAGGCGATCGCCAAGGTGAGGGGCGCGGGGAGCGGCGCCCGCGATCAATATGGCGCTTCCCGGAGCGGGGAGGGAAGCGAGGGGGAAAGTCCGGGCTGCCCCGCCGGGGCGGCGGGAGCGGGGCCAGGGCCGGGGGCGGCCGGCGTCGGCCGAGCCCTGCGGGGAGCGTGTGCCCGGCGCCGCCGAGGGGAGCTGGGAGGGCGGCGGGGCGGGGGTGAGGGCGGGGGGGGGGGAAGCAGCCCCTCCGCGGCGGCCAGCGCGGCTCCCCGCGGGCGCCTGGCGGGCCTCGTCCCTTTGTTTGCCGGTGCCTGGCGGCGAGGTGGCGGCCCCCGGGGGTGTCGGTGCTGGGGGTGCACGAGCCGGGCCGGGAAAGGGGCGCGGGGGCCGGCGGTGCCGGGTCTGCCCCGGGGCGGGCGGCGGGGCCGAGGCGCCGCCGGCCGGGTGGGAGTCGCTGCGGAGGGCTGGAAATCCAGCCCCAGGCTTCCCGGCTCTCCAGGCCCGGCGGGGAGGGCGGTGGGAGGGGAGCCCGCCAAAGGGGCGTCCGGCGGAGCCCCGCGGGCCGCCCCCCGCGCTGGGCTGGGGTCCGAGGGGGGCCCGCAGCGGCGCGGCCTCCCGCGCAGCCTCCGCGCCTGCCCCGCTGTCGGGGGACTGTGTGTGGGGAGGCTCCGCGGGTGCGGGAGGCATCCGCGGTGCCCCGGGGTGCAGGGAACGCCGGCCCAGCCGATCCCGAGTGCCGCCTGCGCCGGCCTCCCTCGGCCCCATGTTGAAATCCTGGCTGTGGGTGTGCAGGCAGTTGCACACTTGGCTTTCCCTCCGCAGGCGACTTGTTGGGCTTTGCTTTTTTCTTTTCTCTTTTTTTCATTTTTTTCATTTCTTCCCCCCCCCCGTACTTTTTTCTTCTCGCTGCAAACTTCTTTTTATTCAACTGGTTTGTTGGGATAGTATGACTGTTGCTGGCTGAGAACTTGAGCAGCGTCCTTCCCCTTCGCTCTCCCTGATCCACCCAAGCAGTTGAGTGTGCTTTTTTCCCTTAGCCCTTCTTGACATGCTTTACGCTTCTGAACCTGGCAGTTTTGTTTTGGCAAAGGCTGGCTCCCAGGCTCTCTGAAACCTGCAGTGGAAGGAATACTGTAAACACTGTATTGATTGGTTTGAAGTGCTTCCCAAGAAAATTTTTAACATCAGTTTTCTCAGAGAGAATTACAGTTGCTGGGATGAGAAAAATAATTGAGGTTCCCATCATCCCCCACTTGATTCCTGAAGAACTCGGTTTTGCAGAGGACAAACACATTCTCTCTGTATTGTTATTATTCCTCTTGTAACACAGTTATGATTCTGTCTGGAAAAAGAGTAAAACCATTCACTAGGCTATGTCTGTGACTGCATTCCAGCTGTTATTTATATATGACAGTGTATGCACATGGCAATTTACCTGCACCTAGGAGACAGTGGCCAAAAGTACCTTTCTAGGAGACAGTGGCCAAAAGTACCTTTCTGGTTAATGTGAACCAGTGGACAGTAAAGTGTGTGCCTTGAGGGGGCATGAGATACTTCATCAGGCCATTTGGATGAGAAATGTTTGCAGAATTCATTCATCAGTGTTACAACATTGATAAAATTAATTATTTTGATGTGTTGTGTTCCAGAACTGTGGCCTTGAGTAACTCCTGTGGCACTGGACTGAATCCTGTTTTCCAACTGTTAAATTGCATTAAGGGATGGCGATTACATTCTGCACTGTAATGTTAAGCCTAGAAGTAGTTGCAGCAGTAAGCACAGGAGAAACACATGCCAGTCACCAGGAAAAGGTTTTGTGATTGCGAGTGGTGTAGGTTTGTCCAGGAAAGAAGTGGCCCGTCCCTGGAAACATGAAAAAATAAAAATGTTAACTCTTCAAGTGTGCTGATGTATTTACTAAAAAGGCATTTTGCAGAGCTGCACCCAGACTTTGGCCACTTTTCCCCAGAGCTCCCGATCCTAGATGTAGAATGATATGGTGATTTTATTTATTAGTATTTATATGGTGGTTATGCTATATGCCACTGGTGTGGACTTGAGGTAGCTGTGACTTTTGCGACTGTTTCTATTATACAGAAATACTGTGGTTGAAAACAGTAGTAGAATCCACGGGCATTCTCTGAGTGTTTTATACAGTCACTCTCAAACTTTACTTTTAACTTAAATTGGCTGAAGATTTTCTTCAGCAGTGTTTGGGTAGTAAGGAGGTCAATCTTCAGTGTCGTTCTTGTAAGTAAATGTGTAGTGCTATTTGCTGTGCTTGCTGTAGAGTAACATAGTAATTTTATGGTTTCAATGGCAGAATTTCATAGATGACTGTGTTTTTATAGCAGTTAGGTGTTTTCTTTCTGTGCTAGTGTAGCAAATGAGGAAATCTTGCTCGGAAAGAGACGAGAGAGGGGACAAAGTAATTCCTGTATTGAGAGGATGAAAGTATGTGTACACGTATGAACTTATGATCTGGCAGCTGGTATCCAGCTGACACTGAAATCTACTTCACCACCACTGTGGTGTTACGGAAAAAAAGGTATCTGGTGGAAGATTATAAAAAAATACTTAAGTTTATGGTTTTCATACCTACAGGAAAATCAGCATTTCTCATCCTATGAAAACGTGTGTGTCTGCTGTATGCAGCAGTTCCTTCAGGAGAATTACTTGAAACCTCTGAGAACTGAGTTGTCAGCCCTTCCCAGATTACCTCCCGCTTTGTCATGGTTTCCAGGTCATGATTAGCAAGAAGTGATCTGTGCAATCGTGGTGAGGCAGCCTGGCCTCACGCTTGTGGAGTGCCAGGAGCAAGGAACTTCGAAATTTGACCTTGGCCTCGATTTTAATGACTTGATATTATTTGGATGGAATAGATGTGGTGAGAATGTAAAAAATAATTAAGGAAAATAATCCACATAATAGTAAGGCTCTTCTCTCTGTAAAATTTTAAGACTTAAAAAGCATATGGATAACACACCCAGTTACTGCAGTTAGTTCTGGGTTTAATTGCCTTTGATTAGGATTTGTAAATCGCAAAAAAATCATTATGGATTAACACTGCTGTCAATACTAAATCTTTAGGTGTGGAGTAAGTTATTAACATGATGGGCTGTGCTTGAAGGTTGGTCTGTGTATTGTGTGAAGGAAACCTTTCTGTTCCTTTGCTTTTATTCCAAAAGAAGCTTTGTGTCTGAAACACTATCCATTTTTATGCAAGCTGCATATGTGGTGAATGAACAAGTGAATGGTAAGAAATGTTTGTAAATTCCACTTTGTCCAGGGCAACTGGAATCGGCAAAAATTGATCACAATTATTCAAGCCACCTTGTTTGCGTGGTGTCACACTAATGATGCTCTGTTTGTGTGGCCAGGCTGGCACTGGCATGATTTCTGAGTGAGTGTTAAACGAGTGCAATTTGGGAAGGGGGCAACTGGCCTGAGAAATGGTAGGTGTGTTTCCAAGCACTGCTGGTCAGGGGCTGCATGGGTTTTTTTGTTGATGTAGGTCTGCCCATCACTTCCTAGCAATTAATATGATGATTAAAAAAATGCTGGCGAGAAGGTAAGAGGGATTTTGAGAGAGGGAGGTCAGCTACACCTGACTGGCTTCACAATAATGGCAAGAGATGATGGACTGCCCTAAAGCGAGCAGACGGACAGACAGGCAGTTGAGATGAAACATGTTTATAAAATGGTTTACTATAACCTAGTGTTAAAATGTGGAAAACTTTCATAAAAATGATGCACCAAGTAACTTTCATCAAAAAGAATTAATTGTGTGTACTGTACCTTTGGTTTGATCTGGCTGTAGCCAGAGACCTTTCCAGTGTTTTTTGGTTAAAACTGTCATGATGATCTTTGTATGCTAAGCATTTCACTTTTTATCTTCTTTTTATTGCAAATATAAATAAGCATGCATAGGCAATGGGTAGGTATAATATTTTCTTTTAATTTTTAGCATTATTATGTTGTCTTTTAATGATGTAAATAAGCACGGTAAACAAGAATATGAAACAGGAAATCAGATTTACAAGAGTTGTTCAGTCTCATGTTTAATCCCAAAAGGGATCATTTGGTCTCTATGATAATTCAGTCTCACATCATGTGTATCATGAGTTTGTGGTGATATTCCTAGACCTTGTATGCAACTCTGATTTTCTTGTTAAAATAAGTAAATTTAGCAGTTTTACTGCTGAATCAAAAAGATTTTAGGAGGACTTTTTTAGGTCACCTTTCCCCTGCCCCTCACCAAATGCTGTGGGAGGCAAAGTGTTCGGGGGTTTGTGATGTTGCATGGAACAATGCTTGAATTGTTAATTTAAAAAACTATGGTATGTTAATATTTGTGAAAAGAAATTGTAATCTGCTCTTTGATAGCATTTGAAGGCAGTTGCTGATAAGAGACCAGAGCTCAAGGAAAGTTGGCTGTGTAAGCAAAGGTAACAGGTGTCAAATGACCATATTCTCGCTTAATTTGTACATAGGAAGCTTGGGCCACCCAGAGCTTAAAGCTCCAACGCTTTGGTAGGTCTGTCATTCATTGGCAGGGAAGTGTGAGAGGGGAAGATTGTAGTCTCAGTGAATGTTTTTTATTTTTTCTTGGTGCCAGCTAATTGGGACTTCTCAGATTAAAAGTCAGCTCCCAGGCAGCAGGTTGTCTTCCAGGTACACAACGGCAGCTTTGATACTTTTTATGTTCTGCAGAGCAAACAGTTTCACAGTTGCTCGTGAGTGTGTCACTGGGGCGTCATTTATAAGTCCTAATACACAGGGGTGGATCAGTGTGAAAATCTGCTGATTTTACTTGGGTTTTGTATTGGTCTTGGCACATTCTGCAAGTCAGCCTGGCCGCTGGGTTTGGGCACAGGCTTATCTGCTTCCTCCACAATGCCCATGCAGAGACCCCTTCAGAATTGTAATGAAAACACTCAGAGCAATAGTGGCTAAATTTAGCATTAAAAAGATTTTTTTGTTTGTTTGTTTTTAGAATTAGGTTTCATTTTGATATCTGCATTAAGTCTTGAGCCTATTTTAAGTAGAAGGAAGTCTTGCAGATTGTCTTCAGAATGTGCAGGAACCTTCTCTGCTCCAAAAAGGAACCATAAACCCAAAAAATCCCTCTTGCTCCTGCTGCTCAGTGGACTGTTGGTTTACTTCTAACTGACACCACCAGGATGAAGTCTCTGGGCTCTGCATTTAGTATTGGCTGTAGTAGTGGGTAGTATTTCAATGATTTACCTGAGGTCAGCCAGGAGAGCCCAGATTGCCTGGGGCTACTGGTACTTTTCTCAAGCAGCTCTTGAACTCTCTGCTGATGTTGAGCTCCCAGGAGCGGCAGTGAAACCCAGCTGACTGGCAGTGTCCCTGCTGCAGCCTGGTAAAAGCTATGAAGAGCAGTGGAGAGCTGCTAATTTAAGGAAGGAAAGTACTGAAATGGGTCACAGTTGCTTCATGTTTAGAAAGCTGTTGTGTGATCCTGCAGTTTTGAGAGCTAATGGTGGAAATGCAAGGCTGCATCTTACAGAAGACTTCCTTTTAACCACTTCTTGCCAACTCCGTCTGTGTTTTCAGCCGAGTGTTTTCCTGTCATTGTCCTCATCTGTGGGTACAGGTGACTCTCATGCATTGCACAGGAAGCTGCAGGGTGAAAGTAGGAATTAACCTTCGGATGAAGTATGGCAGTGGCCACAGAGGTCACCTGGATGGGGACTTTGCTGTTTAGCAGTACTGTGCCCGAGGGGAGCTGTGGCTGGGGAGGTGAGGAGCTGCACAACCTGTGCTGTACCCTGGGCAGGGCTTTGCCACAGCCTCTCTCTGTCAGGTCTTGCCTGTGTTCAGCCAAGGAGGAGGCTTGTCTTCAGGAGGCTCAGGAGCCACGCTGGGGCTGTAGCCCTGTTATCTCAGCAAGCAGGGTAGATGCTTTTAGAATTATCCAAGGCTGATATGGAATTCTGTAATGCTTATTAATAAGGGCATAAAAAGTGTACAGCAAGTAAGCCCTTCAGCTTTGAAGGTGTTTTCAGTGAAGGATGTGTGTGGTACTGCCGTGGTTAGCTGATGCATGCGGTACCTATCTTTAGCTGGATGGGATACCTCATTGCTTTCAATTTGGCGTTATGCGGTTTCTCAGTATTTCAGTGTTACTTACCGGTGATCGAAGTGAAGTGTATGTTTGTGGAAGAGTGGCTGGAGAGTGATTTCCCTTTGAGCAAACAGTGTTTGGCTGCTGTGAGCCATTCCTGTAGCTCTGAGGGGATGGACGATTGTGGAGGAGCCTGTGAAAGAGAACAGGTCCTGGAGGCCATTTGGGGTTTAGGGAGTTGCCAGCCTTTCTTCTCCTGGGCGATAGCCTTCCACCAGTGGAAAACCATCTGATTCTCATAGCTTTTTGCACTTTAACTTCAGTTGTAATGGTCACAGATGTTTTAGTTCTGTTATAAAAACACCACTGGAAGTAACACTTTCTCAGTTGTACCAGACTATGACATCTTTTGGTCGTGGCACATTTAATCTGGTAAAGTAAAATGGAGTAAATGGGGGAGAAATGCTGATGATGTTAGTCATACAGAGTACGGTTCACAATTTCCTGGTTCTTCAAAGGAAAACAAACCTTTTCATCCAAATATAAATTGAATGGATAAAACATGCAACAATGCTGAACCAATGCTTATGTATATTGAAAAAAAAGTGGAATTCTTCGAACATCAATCCAGAGCATAGCACAGATGTTCTCACTCAGAAATATTTTGTGAGCAGTAAGAAAATAAAAAGTGGAGCAAAAAGTATTACAAAATTCTGCAAGACACTTTAGGGCATCTGTGCTTCCCCCCCCTTTTTAATATACATTATATATTTTCCTTGTTTCTTTGAGGTCATTTTACTGTAATGCTCAGCAAGTCTGGTACTGGAAGACAGTTAAAAAACCACCAAAAAACCATAGTGCCTTAGAGGTAAGTTACATAATCCAGTAGTGCTGTTTAAAACAATGAGAAACAAAAAAGAATACAGCAGCACAGATGTACATAATACTTGTGAAAATAACTAATATTACTAGTGAAAGAGAAATTAGTCAAATTCTGAGTTGGAGAAAGATAATTTTAAATTAACAGTGAACATTAGGACTCCTTGTTTTTTGAGGTAATCACATTAATTTTACTTGTTACAATACTTTATCAATGTCAGATTTTTTCCTGCTGGTAGCCTTAGTTATTTTCTTGAATTGGTTCCTGATATTTGTTGAATCAGGAATAATTTCAATAAATGTTTTGTTGCAGTATTTGCTGTTGTCCTTTTTTAATCAGATAGTAGGTACATGACTTAGGTAACTTATTTCCTGCTTCAGTTTCTTATCGTAAAGGGATATACATTAATAACCCATTTAGCCCCAAACAAAAGGAGAAATGCATCCCTACTAAAAGCTCTTGGACTAGATCCCGCATGCTACATCTTGGGGCCGGGATCACCAATGGAGGGGAAGAGTAATAAAGGCCAATGGTGTTTCTGTATGAAGGGGTCTGACTCTTGGTGCCCAGCAGCAGAGATGAGCATCCCATGCAGCTGGGCCCTGGGATGCTGTCATGTTCCTACCAGGCACTGCTGCTGGAGCTCGTGTGCTGGAGCAGTTGGCTGGTGTCACCTCCTGGGTCGTGTGTCTCCAGCTTGTCAGGA
This sequence comes from Caprimulgus europaeus, assembly GCA_907165065.1. Next base: position 45,045,779 of record OU015530.1, on the reverse strand, counting down.
CTCTTACAGGACAGGGACAGGGCTGGCAGAGGGGAAGTGACTGTGGGGAGAAGAAGTGGTCTTCTGTAGGGAAGGGAAAAAAGGATGGGATGTCCCTGGAGACTGGCAAAAGGAAATGCTTTTGGGGTAATGATAAATGGATGTAATTCTCAGTGCCTTTTCTTTCACGAGAGGGAAACAGGACTTTGCATGGAAGCAAGACAGTAACAGAGTAAATTAAGTACTGACAAATATAAAGAGCTGAAGATGGGAGGAAACTGGTTAACTTGGTGCCCTGGAGGTCAGTGGAATAGGATGAAAAATTGACCTCAGTGGCATACCAGATGTCACCCAAAAGACTTTACTTTTAAAAAGAAACCTGTGGAATTTATTATCAGAAGCTTCCCTTTTGGGGCAATAAGCTTAGAGAAAGTAGTGAATCTCTGATTTGGTTGGGAAAATAGACACTATTTTGGAAAAGTGATGTCACATTTTTGGACATACTTTCCAAATTCTCTCACGCTCGGCCTGCTGCTGATGCAGCAAGATTTTGAATCCTTTGCGGGAGGAGTGAGCTGGTACATCGTTAGCCGTTTTCTTTTTAAGTGGCCATGTTTATAGGATTTTGTTCTGGGTATGCATGTCTTTACAGACTCAGAATGGCAACTTAAAATGTTTCTGGTGTTCATGTTGGGTTACTAATAGGAGAAAAAAAAGTTACGTGGGTATAAGATGTTTTAAATGGAGATAGGAGTTTTGGGAGTGCCTGTATGTTTGTGTGCGCACCCACTTGGATGTTTTAATTTGTTTGAAGAAATGTAGCCACAGTTACTAAAGGAAAAAGTAGTTTCACCTTACCCCATCTTTTTTGCATGTGCTTTCAAAGTTGTTGAGTTACTCTATCTTCCCCCTTGGCAAAGGCCACATAATTCTTCTTAATTCACATTTTTTCTTCTCTATTAAATGTCAGAAGCAATATCCTACTTGCAAAGATACACCTCTTTGTGCAAATAATGAGAAGAATGACTTTGTTCCAAGTTCTGGGAGTCCTTCTGAACAGGAAGGAGCAGAATTTAATGAAATATGGAAAAATTACTTTTAGGGTTTCTCGAGTGTGTCTGAGACCAAGTAGCCTGAAAGTTCTGTTGCTATAACAACTTAAGTGACAGTTTAAAAAAATGAAGAATTGGAAGCTTCAGAACCTTTAGCTTCTTTAATAAACCGCTAAGTGGAATAACAAGGCTTGATTTAATTTGGTCTCTCCAAGAACCTGTTGTACCAAACGTTATTTGCATTTTTTTAAGTGTGCATTTGTTTGTGCTGTCAGTTTTTTCCCCTCTGCCTTCCTGTGAAGACTGCCTGCCCGCAGCTGCCAGCGCTGGGAAAGCGGCCAGCTAGCAAGTACCAAAGAAGAATTTGGGTGGCTGGGCTGCGCTGGCCAGGCTGGGGCAGCCAGGCTGTGGTGACCGGCCCTTCCTGGTGAATGAGCCTCTGGCTTTGGTGCCTCATGCAGCCTGTGAAGATGAAGAGGGAAAGGATTTTACCCCCTCTTTAATTTGGCTCTATATTTTGGCAGTGCCAGGCTGCTGGAAGCCTGCTAGCCTGAAGTGTTAGGCTTTGCTGAAAGTTAAAAAATCTTTTGCAATTGTAATAATTTAGCCAGTTGGAGAGTAATGATCTCCATACATCTCACTTCTTCTGCTAGATGTTTTTGCCCTTTTATTATAGAGAGATGAGCATGGGGTAAGAGGAGTAATGCTGCTGCTTTCTGAGGGAGGTGAGAGGAGCCTGGCCCGGCTGTGGACGTGGCTCTCCTGGGCTGAGCCGCTCACTTATGCGGGGCCCTTGCGAGGTGTGTGCGAGGGGTTTTGGTGCTCAGGCAGTTGGGATCAAGGTGAGGGTGCATCTAAGTTAATTGTATATTGCTGCTGAAGATGCTGCTTCTGTTGCCACACTGTAGGTCTGAGATGGCTGAGGACAGGGAAAAGGAAAAGCCTTGGCACGAGAGACTTCTCTGCTGTCCTTACTCAGAGAGAGTCCTGTCTTCTGGACATGGTGAAAGTTCAGAGCATCGTTTCCAAATCCTGTATTGAACTTTTTTTCCTGGCATTAAGAATTTGAGAAGATAGGTTTGATGCTTTCTGCCTTCACTGGGCTTCCTTAACCGCAGCTTTTATTGTTTTTTCTAGTTTTTCTTCTAATTAAAAATAGCATAAATAAATGTGGCCTGTAATAATTCTGGAAAATATGAAGTCTGAACTAAGAGATGGAAATAAAAAGTGGACTGGGTGAAAGAAGAGCTTTTAAATTTGGAATTTTCTGTTAGCATAGGCTCTGTGTTTTAAAACGGCCAGTGAACGTTGTTTTAAATGTCTGTAACTGTGTGTATGCAAAATATTTCTATGTTTAAGTGCTGCCACTTGTTTAAAGAGAAAACCTTCTATGTTCTCTAGACTTAGCTAACCTAGTCTAAAAAGAAAATGTTATGCTCTGCATGTAAAACAGTGTATTTAACTTGTGGTTACATTAGGCAATGGAGTAGTCTTACCCTGTGCCCAGCAATCACTCAAGAACATAATGCTTTGGTAAACTAAAACCAGATGTTAATATGCACGAAATGTTATTGTAATCAGTGTCTTATAAATCTCTCCTTTATTAGTATAGTTGTTTGAAGTAAATTCCTGATGATCCTTTTGTTGCTTTGTCATTTCCACAAAATAGCTATTGGTAGCTTGAAGCCCCCCTGCTAAACTGAAACCCACAGATAATGAGTATCCAGTGTTGTGTCTTTTGGCATTTATAAAATATTTAGCTGAAAAGGCTCCTGGTCCTTACCTTGTCTCTGCAGAGGTAAGCAGTTTCCTTTGCTGGTGGAGTTCTCTAGCTGGGGAATGGGAGCTAGCTTGTATGAAAAGCTAATTTGTGCCTAGTTAAATATTCTTTTGATATTTGAATATGAAGTAATTAGCTTGGACTTACTGCTGTTTACCTTTTAGGATTTGGAGAAGTCTAAACAAGCTGATGAAAGGAGCTATATCGTAAATCTACTTCTGAATTTTTTTTTTTGAGGTTCGCATATTTCAGACTGAGACTAAATCTGCTTTTTGTGGTGGTATTTTTCTGGTGGCCTGTGACTGATGGGAGAAGTGCTGAGCTAAGTGGTTAAAGAAAGGTTTAGGCAGTGGTCTGGTGTCTTCCTGTGGGCTGTATGGGGTGATCAGATAGACCCATGTGGGAATCCCCTTTCTAAAAATGCTCTCAAGGTGGCTGTGTAATTGCTTATGCATGCATGCTAACCTTCTGACTTTAAAAAAAAAAAATCTGTAGTTCAATATTTATTGTAGTCACCTACTGTACTTGAGACCAATTTTAAGGAAATCGTTTATTTTGTTCTAAATTACTTCATTTCATAATTCAGTACTTGCTTGGTCTCATAGTGAAACAAAATAAAACAGGAGATTTTCTTTGTTGGTTATTTTTTTAAAATTTTGAATCTGTAAATCATAAGAGCAAAGGTTGTAAAATGTCCTGTTTTATGGGTGGTCTCTGTTTCTCTTTATTAGACCATGTATTATGTCTGTGATTAGACAGTGTGTGAAGACTGCTCTAACTCTAGCTGCCTTCACAAGTTGCTTCTCATTCAGTGTGCCAGTGTTTTGTTGCCTTCTGAAAGCCTTTGTTTCCAAAAGTTGGTGGATGCCAAAGGCATTGTGAATAGAGATCCATTTTAAGACACAATGAGTGCACATTTTTTCTTGATCACTTTTGGAGATTAAAGTTGTGTGTGATACTGTTTTTCTGTAATTAATTAATGTTTTAGAAAGATGCTGTTTTTCATCCAGAATTTTCCTGTTGCTTTTTCAAAAAAATGTGTTGTTGTTTCTCAGCTCAGTTGCAGAGCGTAATAATTCATGTTCTGTGTTATTCTGCAGTGTAAGTTACAAGCTGAGATAGGAAGCGGAGATCTGAAGTCAGTTTAGAGCGAAGAGCCCTTTGCAACCTACCTTTCACCTGATGTGCTACTCAAAGCCAGCCTTCAGTGAAGACCACAAGGCTTCATGTTTGTAAAATGTGCCTAGATACAATAAGGAGGCTTTCTCGGCGTCAACAGCAAGTGGGAGTCAGCCCCTGCCTGCTTCGCAGCATGTGGGGAGCTGTAAAATCAAACATTGAGCTCAGAGATGCTGAGACTTACCTTTTTTAACTTTGTAGCTCCCCTGTCTCTCTCTCTGAATAAGCAGGCCTAGAGATCCAACATGGTAGGTCAGAGCAAAGTTGTGAAGTTCTCCTTGCCTCTTCTTGCATCTTTATGTATAGCTTGTCCTGCAGACCAGATTGTCACACCTGCTACCAGCCTCCTTCGGAGAGCAGATTGTTGCCGTTAAGTGCTCCTAACATCTGTTGGTGATATGCCAGGTTGTACAAGTTGTTAGTAAAGACCAAATGTTTTGTGTCTCTACACAGTTAAAAGATTCACTAACTCAGCTGTAATTCGGAAATCAATGTCTTCAGAGAAGTTTAATGTGACCTCAGTAATATATTGTAAAAAAATAATAAGATCTTTTTTTTTTTTTTTGTGACAACTATTCCTTACTCCGTTTTAAGAAATTTCCAAGTGCACAGGAACCTGAGTTATGGAAAGAGGTATATGTAGAAATGAATAGGGGACACTATAAATGCTGTGGTTAGGTTTTAAGAATTGCAGTGTCTTTTGGTTCCTTTCACAAATGTTGACTGAATCCTGTGGTGAAGATACAGGAAATATCTAGCAAGTTGTGCTTCACTGATCCTTTGATTTGAAAAGGGAAATGTATCTGTCAATGCATTCCTTTTTCAGGTCTGAAACAGGGACACAAAGCAGGAACAGGCTCCTTTTAATCACCACTCTCCCAGTGCAGCCCTGAGTTAACTGGGAAGCCCTGTAGGTTTATTCCAAATACAGGTGACAGAGAACGGGAGTGCTCACCTGGGAGCATTGTCGTGTATTCCTGTGGCTCATTCTCTGCAAGGACCTTATTAACTGCATTTCACAACAGCATGATGTTAATTGCAGTGAGCAGGTACTTGCATAAAGTCTTTCTGTGGTTTTTCTTTGCATCTTTGTGTTACCTTAGGAAAGAGAAAAGTACTTTGCTGTACCAGTCATTTGTGCTGCAGCAAAGCTGCGATGCACCCATCAGTTATAGCAGTGTGCAACACCCAAACTAGGAACACGGAGATGGCTCTCCAGTGCCTTCTCCTCTTAATTTGGTAATTTCCTTCTGTGCTTCGCCACTTTCTCTCTACAAAAAAACAAATCTGCAGGCACATGCCATAGTGTGAGTTTGGCAAGTACATAGTTATCCCCACAGAGTGCGTAGAGAAGGGAGGTCGCTGACTGGTCCAGGACCACACAAGGAGTTCAGCACTGGGCTGGAAATAAAGTGTCGACCTACTGACTCCATAACTGCAAGACTGTCTTTCCCCTCTACTAAAGATGTGGTAAAATATCGCTGTATTTAATCCTTCTGCTCTCCTGTAGCTCAGACTCTGTAAGAAAAGACATGCCACGCTTCGCCAAGCTGAAAAGGGAGTATTTTGTGGTAATTGGCTGTTGAAAAGAAAGTCTGTTCCTCTTAGAAAAGTGTGGGCTTTCCATGTTAAACTGCTTAATAATTTCTTGTTTCTTTTGTATTTTTTTTTCAATTTACTCTTACTGTGGTTGAAGTTTTTATACAGTAATCTGTACTCAGCAGTAAGGATGTTGATTCCAGTATTGCATACTTGTTTCAATGTTTATAACAGAAGGAAAGCAAAGAAAATGCTTATGTTTGACTTCAATACAGTGATCTAAAGTGATTATGAATAGGGGGGTTTTTGTTTGTTTGTTTTCTTGTTTGTTTTTTTTTTAATAAATCTAAGTGATACACTGAAGCCAGAGGAGATGTATCAGTGATGTACTTTAATAAATATCAGAAATTTAGAGAAGGGAGACTACTGATCCATGCTAGTGAAATTTAAATGTGGTGTTTTTTGTGTGTGGGGTTTTTTTTTTTTCTTCCCCTTCTCTTCATTAAAATGCTGCAATTTTCTCCTCATATAGGAGTGTGTAAGTAAAATGGTCACAGGCAAAAAAAATCAGTAAGTGCTCTAATAGTGTTCAACTGATGCTCGTAAGAAACAGTTGTCTGTGTGCATACATGTTGATTTTAGATTGATGGGGATAATGGCCTTGGTCTCAATTTTGCTTGTAGACTACTGTGCTACTGATGATGATTTAAAAGAAACTCAATCTACCAAAACTTTTTAATCCCTTCTGCATGCAGTGCTGAAGAAAGCATGTTTTCCCCTTGTAGATGTAAGCTTTCATGATTATAATGTCATATCCATGATCTCTATATTAGGGATAAGGAAACATGCAGAGCTGCAGTAGGTCTGGAGAGAGCAAACAGGGGAGCGCTTGTTGTAGTACACATTAAATAGTAATAATACTAAGCCCTGAAAATTGGAATATTGCAAATTCTAATTCCACCCTAACCCAGCTTTTTAAAATGACTAGTTTGAGTTTGGTAAGTGGTGATTTATTCTTTTTGTGTTTTTAAAAAAATATGCTACAGCACAACTGCTATTTATTATTACTGCTTTTGTTGAAGCCTTCAGGTTCTGTTAACAGCTGTCATAGTTGTCATGTTATCTCCAGCATTTTGCAAAAATGCAGCTGGTGGGCTATGCAAATAGAAGCTTTTACTAAATAATTTTAGATGACATTATAACCATTGTTCATCTTTTGCCTCTAGACTTTGTATTTTCAAGTGACTCTGTACGCCTTTGACAAACACACTGTTATTAGGCACGAGGACATACAATGTGAAGTAATTTCTTGAAACTGGATAGCCTGAGAGATTTCAGTGAAATCTAGAAACAAAATCTGTAATGATTTGCATGCATTATTCTGTTTCTCTTCCTTGTGGCACATCCCTCTTATTCAATACATCTCTCTTCATTAGAAAGCCCCTGAGAAATTAAAAACTGCTTGCATCTTGAAGTTAACATTGCTGATGCTTTGCTTCCTTTGCTGCCTTTGGAAACAGCTATTTCTGACCAGTTCCTGGCCTTTTCATCTAAGTTAATTCTGTTCTACTAGTTTCTAGCCTCTATTATTTATTTTTTTCTGGTGCAATTTCCAGTTCTTGCAATTGATTGTCGCGTGACGAGGTCCCCTTCCCTCGTACACACTATATGCACATAAAAGCTCTGGTTTAGAAGGTTTCCTGGTCCTCGTGCATTACTGAGTTACATATGATGCTTTTGGAAAGAAATAATAGAGAAGGTAGTGTCTCAGTTGTGGTCATTGCCTCATCTACTGTGTCCTGCAGTAGAGCTAAGGAGGAGATGATCATCAAGCACTTATAAATGCTGTATAAACTTATCTTCCTTTACTCTGCCACATATAAATATATATATATATATATATTTAAAAAAAATATAGAAAGTTTATTTAGGCTGTCTCTCGCTGTCTTTTAGACTGTCTTTGAGCTTCTTTTTTGCTGTCTTAAACTCAGGCTATTCCCTATACCAGCACAGTAATCAAGGAATTCTGTACTGCCCTATTAATCTTGCATCCTGATTACATGAGCTGTTCCTTAAGGCATGCAATAACAAAACAAAAGGGGTGGCTGGTGAGCAGGAATGATTACAGCAATGTGCTTTCTGTCCAGACTCTGTTGTGCTCTTACGTGCCGTGCTGTTCTCATACTCCTGAACTTGCTGTGTGAGGAGGATGCAGATGGACAATTTTTTCAGTTACCAGCAGTACTATCATGGGAATCCTGCAGTTGCTACTGAGTCAGGAGTTTGAACAAAAAGTTGAGTTTTACTGAAAGCAATTGAACTGCAATGCATGGTGATAAATGAATTAATAATGATTTAAAAGGGTATTTCTATACTTGTTCTATCCCAGGACATATTTGTATTGAATCTGTATACTGTTAATAACTTCAAACTTATGTGTGTGTTTTTTAACAGCTGGTGAAACCTTTTTTTCATGTAAACACTTTTACTAATGTTAAGAGGATGTATAGTCAGCATTCCAGCAACAAGAGACAGAAAATGCATTGGATGAGCTTATTGCCAAGCAAGCTGGATAAAGAAATTAGTATTAGGGAAAAAAAACCAACCAACCAAAACCACATGATCAATGTGAAGGAGAAGAAATAATTTAGTTTAAAATGTAAGTAGATAATTGTCTGTATTATAGAACTATATACTTCTCAATGAAGTACAAAGCATATAAAATCAGTTATGTTCACTGATTTACTGGTTTATCACCCATGACTGCGATCTGAGTCAAGTGAACTTCTTTCTTAAGAGAAAGCAGCATATCCTGAGGATCAGAAACACTGAAGGACACTCGTATTTTGAATCTTATCGTTCCAGATGGAAAGGGAAATGTTCTCATTTTTCTTATTTTTTTTTTTTCTCTTCTTTTTTATTTTCCCCTCTGGAATTGATTGTAGCTGTAAAGCTAACAAGGGTAGACTGTCTGCTTTCACAAACCAAGCACGCTTCCATACACTTGTGCTAATTGCTTGCTGCTTTATCAGTCCAGGGCAAACTGTTCAATCTATTTCTTAACAGCACCTCCTTTTTATTACACTTGCACGGAGCACAGGCTTGGTTGTTAACATTTGATTGCACCGTTAAGAAAAAAAAAAAAAAAGAAAATAGGAGTCATCCCAGCTCTTTTGACCATTGAAATACCTTATCTGCCTTTCTGTTTTAAAAAGCCAGTTTGTATTTTGCCCATATCTCACCTGCAAAGAATAAAAACTTTGCAAACATCCTACAGTTTGTGATGTATGAATGAATTGAGAAAATAGTCTGCTATGTGTCTGGAATTTGATATGTACATATCACATCTGAAAGGTAGAACACCTGAAAGAGAAAACAAAAACCACTTCCAAGGGATAAGCATATGTGAGACCAGTCCTCTACAGGAGAATGATTGCTCTGTTGTGGTGTGTTATGGGATCAGGGTCACATTTGGTTAGAAACCTGGTAGAAACTCCCTGAAATCAGCAGAATTGTGTCTGGGTAGAGGATCTGCCAGTAAAACTGTCAAATTCTGGAACTAAACTCTTAATGGTATACATTTAGCATTATATGACTTGCAGTTTCTTCAGGCAGCAGCGCTGCAATTCCCCCCCATGAGCAGAGGTGGCCTTGATCCCAAGGGTGACCCAGTGCAGTTCCCAGCTCTGGGCAAGGCTGGTGCTTTGGGCATGGCTGGGTCACTGGGGATTACTGGTGTGCAGAGGCAGCAGGCAGTCGGGGTGGGAAGGAGAGACAGAAGGATGTATTTGCGTTAAGCCATTGCATGGACTGTCTGTGTCTGTAAGCCTGCTCTTTGGAGGTGGTGTCTGTCACTGATGTCACTTGCTCGGGTCACTCTGCAGTAATACCCGTGGAGGGAGGTGCTACACGGGTGATTCCGACATCCAAGGCCAGAGGACACCTTATGCTTTGTTAGCCTGACCGTGTGTTGTTACCCCGGTTGGAGTGATGGGGTGATGCACCCGAGTGAGCAACAGCCCCTCCTGATCACCTGCCAAAGAAGTTCCCTAGAGATGGCTCTTCTGTGGTTTGAAGGACCTCTGCTGAAGTTGAAGCCAACACATTTCTAGGTAAATGCCCTGGTGAGTGATTTTCTTGCTACTAAGAACGTGCAGTGTATTCCCAATCTGTTGTCAGCCCTGTATTAGGTTTTGTGTTGAAGCCAGCATGGTGGGTCTTTGATCTTCAGGAGCGCGTTCTGTTTGAGCTTTTCTAGTGGCACTGGATGTCCTCATGAATCAAATTCTTCTGTGCCTGTGGATACTTAGAGGTTCTGTGATGATGTTCATCCTTCCTCCTCTGGATAAATAGTTTAAACTAAGTATCATCAATATGGAAAACTGAAGAGAAAACGGTTAATGCAGTAAGAAACTATATTTGATCTTGCAATGGCTTCTCTTCAGGTGCAGTATCACTATCTTTATTTGGCTTCTGGATAATCACAGGATTGACTTTCATTGGATTTTGGTTACAGGAACAGAGTCCATAATTAAGAAGTAAAGTAAATGGTCCTGAGGGTCAGGTTACTGATATTTTGAGGAGTTAAGTGACTGCTTAACTTTTGTTCAAGGGTTGAACTTTTATGGGCTTTTGTTTATTATTATTATTTTTGCACTTGCATACACATACAAAGGCCCTGCTGAAGTAGAGTTTTGTTGCTGTCTTATCCAGGAACAACTTGAGTTTTGTTCTCAGACATCCCTGAAGTTTCTAGAATGTGTTTGGAGTGGCCCACTGAAACATGTATTAATGCTTTCCTGTGATGGAGAGACTCCAAGAGAAAGTGCCATTTCTCTTCAGAGTGGAGGAGTGGTGATGCATGGAAATACTCAGTTATTCAGAAGTCTGTCTGCTCCCATGTAACAGGTTGAGTTGAGCATGCAGTTTGGTTTTGGGGTGAGTTTGTGCTACTGGCATCAGCTGCTGTAGATAGCCTGCTTCCTGCCATGGGCAAGAGTGGAAATTTCAGCCTGCCTGCTAGTCTGGGTGATGTGGTCCCAGGGAGAGAGCTGCTCTTCAATTGCTGATGAATCTCAAGAGTGTAAGGATCTGTAGGACAGCTACCTCCTTTATAGCAGAAGAAATCCACAATGATGTAACCCAGTAATTTTTCTTCTAAATCTTATTTTCTGCAGTTTGCTGGATTGCTGTTCATGCTCATGAGTAATGCACGTGCTTTCTGCAGCTCTGCCTTTGCTGCTTTGTGCCTAGAATTGTTGAGAGAAGCCCATTCACTGGTGAATGGTTCAGCAATTCAAGTAGCTGTTTGCAAGGGCAAAAGAAGAAACAGAAAATCTGAGCGTGATTTTTGTGGCATTTGGCAATCATCTTTCATGCAAGAAATGAAGCTTTTTTAGCATTCAGAAGCATTAGTGTCTCTAAGCTCTCACAAATGTGCAACACTCGCTGCTTTAGCAATATGTGCCTCTTGAGCAAGTGGGACAGGGAATGGAGCCAGCTGGCCCCGAGTTCAGGATGGGAGATCTAAGAAATCACAGGTCTTGTAATTCCACATGCTCAAGAGTCAGCACAATGGTTACTTTAGCACATTTATCCATTTCATATTTTAGATTTAGAATGATGAACAGCAGCTTAATAAGATTGCATTTGTGTGGCGTTATGTGTTGGCAGCTCTCCTTCAATACTGACAGTCTCTAGAAACACATACTGTATCTCACTGCCTGGAAGCCACCTCAGATACACAAGTTGCCCTCACTCATTTGCTGTACAGAAATGGTGTAATAATTGTAATAGAACAAGCTTTGAGATACTTGATTGTAATCAAGTACTGGCATATCTCATGTTCTTCACTGGGTATATCTCCCCCCACCCCCTCCACACGAATTAGGTTAAAAGTTGTCCATTTGCAGCAGTAAACATGGTTCTGAAGAGTAAGCAAAATGCCCATTTTAACATGGGACATCTTGTTCTTCCTGGACTGAATCTTGTTAGAGAACATCCAGACTCCTCCTGCTATTGCTACGTCACAAAATTAATATTAATCCCTGCCAAAAGTCAATATTTTAAAATAATCTTAATAATAAAAGAAACCCCAAAACTTTACTATTTTGTGATGCATGTATCTCTTTTTATTTAATTAAATTATGCCAGGCACCTAGTGAGCGCTTTGAACTTACATAATGCAAACTGTGAATCGTTGTGAAAGAAACTAAACCCAGTGTCATCGCTGAGAGTATGCACTGCAGGTTAAAGGTGTATCTTGCAGTTGGAAGCCAACAATAAATGAAATGGCGAATCATCTAACATGCTAAATGAGTCAGGCAGCCAGCCCTGTTGGGGTGAGGGAGTGTGTGTGCGGACTCTGTGCACAGCAGGGCTGTGCTCAAGCTGCAGGTGTGTGTTGAGAGAATGTGTTGAACTCACACACTCACACCAAGGTGGTAGTATGTACCAAGGTGTCTGTGAGAAGGAACATAAAGATCACTGTACCTCCAACAGGGAGAATGAAGATGTTGAATTTGTCAGGATTTAGCCATAGAGAGTATTTGCCACTATTAGGTCTAATGTGAGAGCTGTTGCACATCACTATGTGTGCACTCTGCCATCACCAAAATCCTGACCTTTGTTTTTGTTTCATATTCTATGCTGAGAGTTAAAACCCAGTCTGGAAGAGTTTAGAAGAGTTACCCAGGTTGGTCTGTGTAACTGTTGGCTTCTCTTGGATAGTTTAAGATGCTTTTGCAGCACAGTTTCTTGTATTAAATGGTGTTGCTGTACACAGGGACTCTGCACAAAGCTCTAATTGCAGCTCTTTTTCTTATTGATGTTACAAATCAATATATTCATGCTGAGATAGCTGGGATGAGGGAGGTGAAGATAACCAAAGTTGATGTGTAGAGCAGAGTTCATGTAGCCTAACTGTTAATCTGCAAGGTTGGTGTCTACAGCTGATCTGGGCACCACAGGCTTTTTAGAGTGCAGAGAAAGACGTCATTTTAAGATATGATTCATGTTGTCCTGAAGTAGCCATATGAAATAGCTCAGTTTTTAGAATTTAGAGGCTGGCTGCAGCATGCTTGCAATTACTTAGGCACACACACTTCCAGTGCAGACTGTCCTGGTTGCTCCAGCGGATCCCATCCATTACGTATATCCTCTTGTCACAGGTCAGCTTTTACACCAGTGTGTGATCTGGCTGAGTGACTGCTTGCTATGTGTAAAAGTAAGCATATGCATGGAAAAAACCCAAGCTACCTCCCCAAAAACCTCTACAGCTAGGTCACTGTGTGGCCATAGGTAGGTTGCAGTTTTTCTTTACTTTGAATAAAAATGTTCACGCCTTGCAGGATGGTGTGAGGGCTGGACGAAGTCTGCTTGAGATTGTACTTCTCAACTCATTGCTGGAGTACAGGCTTCTCTGGACTCTGGGGGGTACTTGATTCCATGGGCTGAACCATGAGTTCAACTCCATGGGTTGAGAAATGCTTCTTTGCGTCTGCTCTTGGGAGGAGGGAGAAGGACTCCTCAGCTCCTCGCACTTGAGGCTTTTTTTTTTAAGGTCAGCCTCTTAAGAATCAAAATGTTTAGAAAAATCATACATATATTTTTCTAAATAAACTCAGATACTTTCCAAACAGAGCAGTTGTTAGTTCAGGTTTAAAAAAGGATATAATAACCTGTTCATATCTATCATCTATGCTGCTTCCAAGTTAGTTAAAACTTAATACTGACTTCATTTCAAATGGCAGAGGGAATAATTAAAAATTACTGATTTCAACCAATAACGCACTGAACTGAAATGTGTTTCAAGATCTGCATCCCTGCTCTTTCCACAACTTTGAAACCAGATAACTAAGTAGTGACAGTATAGAGGCAAATGGTTTTACACCTACCTTACTCTTACATTTGAGATGTGATGAATAAATATTGAGAGCCCTGGAAAAGAGTGTAAGAGAAAGTACCAGGGTTGTATAACCACTTCTGTGTAGTGAAAAGCTGTGTCAATCAGATATGTAGGCATGTTGCAGCAGATCTAGAAGCTGTTTGAAAAGAAATCAGGGCAATTGTTCCTTCTAATGTAAACATTTTGTAACTCTAATTAAAAGGTATAAGAAGAAAACAGTTGTTCTTGCAAGTAGGGAGTTGTTATATAGTCTGTTGGGAGAAACAAACTGTATTGTTTTGCAATTTATATAATGTAATTTAAAAAATAATGTTGTTAGTGGAATGCCCTTATGGATGTAGTCAGTGTCAGGTAACCCTAATCTACAGACGTGTTACAAAGAAAAGCAGCTCTGTAAGGTTGCAGGCTGTTACTTGCACTGTTTTGGAGTAAAGTTGAAGCTAATGGCTTGGCAGTATTGGTAAATTTGGTAGTAAAACTTTTCACAGTTCTCTGTAAGAGTTTAAGAAGGAGGTCTTTCATTAAATCATAGAATCATAGGATGATTTGGGTTGGAAGGGACCTTAAAGATCATTTAGTTCCAACCCCCCTGCCATGAGCAGCGGGCAATATGGATGTATTATTATATCCATAATGTCTTGGCATAAATACTATCGCACATACTCAGGTTGTCACTGTATGTTGGTGACATACTGGGAGGTGAAACCTTCATTTGCAGTCTTGAAGTGTAATGTTTCCAGCTCAGGATGGACAGACATCGGGAGTTTGGTACTGTTGCTAGTATTATTCTTGAACTGAGATTTTTGTAATCCCTATTGTTATAATATTTATTGCTTGCCATTGCTCTGCAAAATACTGAAAATTGTTTCAGGGCTGTAAACCTCTTCCAAGCCTGCAGTTTACCGCTGAAACAAAAATTTAACTGCCATAGCTGTATTGTATTGAAGTTACAGAGTCTGGAAGATGAAAATAGATTTCTCTAGGTTGCTTTGCAAGCCATGTCTTCATTTACATGAGCAATGAAAAATCCTACTGCAACATGGTGCTTGTTAACCTGGTGAGCACAAAATTCTTTTAGGAAGTTTTTAAAAAAAATTAAGAAAACCCTCACAAAACCCACCTTTCTCAAGACTGAGTACTGGTACGTCTATCAGGGAGCTTTCTCTTTGGTTCTGCGCTGCTTCTCACTATAACCCTTCATAATTCCCCCCACTTTGTATCACTAGTTTATTATTGTTTTTCCCCATGTGGGTTTTACCCAGTGTTTATCCCCATGGGATTTAAGTGTGTGTGTGTCTGTTGGGTTAGCAGATGAAGCGTGTGCACTGGTGGGCGATGAGCATATGGGAACACAGCCGATATCTTAAAGCAATTCTGCTCCTCAGTGCAGACAAGTCCCTGTGATCTTTACCTTTCTTCCTCAATACCTCTTTGACTTTGTAATCCTACTCTGTCTTGGTGAACACTGATGTTTATAGTGGCATGTACTGAAATTAATTTATAATCTTGTTACTATAGTCAGTGAATATATATATGAATTACTGAAATTCATGTGTGGTATTGTTACTTTGAAGCCAGAGGAGCTGCTTACATGATGCTGATGGCATGGGCTTTTTGAACTCGGAGCTGTTTGTGTCCTTAAAAAAGATGTTTCAGAGCTGCAAGGTCTTGTTTCTGCGGATCCATCAAATGAGAATGCAAAGTAAAGGTGACAAATCTGAATTTACAGCATTTTTCCTCTGGGTAGTGTGAACAAATACGAAGTACCATGAATGGCAGTTACTGTGAAACAGTAAATCTGGATGTAGGGAGTTAGCGATCAAGTGCCAGAGAACCCGTTGGCATGGCTAAATGCTGTTGAAGGGTGAAAGATGCTTTGCCATCTGCAGTGACCCGTGAAGCAGTCCGGATGGCTCGTTGAGTATTCAGGGTAAAAACCAAGCACCTTGCTGGTGCTCAAAAAACTTGCCTGGTCAGGTCTTCCTAGCATGAAAGTTCACACCAGGTAAATCCTAAAATTCTGAGTTTAATACTTACTTCCTTTAAGTTTTTAATTTCTCAGATTCTTCACTTCAGACATTTGCACAAATTTGAGGTTCTTGGAACTGCTGCTGTGGCAGTGTTGCCAGGCCGATACCAGTGGGCTTTGAACGTCTTAAAGTTAATAGTGGTTTGAAATGAAGTATTCAAATTAGCAACTCCCAGCCTCAAGACGGACTGCTCGAAAATCTTTTATGTTCTGCATGGTGGATGTTCAACATAGAATTTATTATGAATTATTTAAGATGTCTCTGCTCATTAGGTGCTGGTATCCAAGTGAAAGGAATACTACGATCTAGCATATGTAAAAATATATACCAGTATCAATGCTGGCCAGAAGAAGGAACTCTTCCTTACAGACGTATCTCTTTCCATTACATTGCATTCAGATGTTGCTTATTTATTGTAAGTTAAAAGATTGTGAGGAAAAAACAACGTGGGGAAACTCTCAAAAACTGTTAGGAGGAATTGCATATTTCATCAGGGAGGCCAGTGTACTGTTACCTGCTGTGTTTGTATGCTTCAGCTTTCTCATTTCCACCATTTCCTCTTAGTTCAGAGTGGTCCTCTGCCCTGTTGGCCCTCTAGTCCGAGTTTTGAGCTGTGGTTTAAGAACATTCATAAGAACTGCCATTACTTTGTAAAATGGAGTATGTTTTCAGAACTGGTAAGTAGCTGGGGTGGAGGAGCCTCCAGCTTTTAGGATTTTGGAGTTACTTTTTTTGTATTGTCACTGGCAGTGAAATCAATAGCAGGTCCAGGCTCTAGGCTTTTGTCATCCTGAGTGTTTTTTGACCTTAAAACATGAAATGTGTTGATTTTCACCTACATGGGGGCTTATTGCACATTGAAAAAGTAGAGCACTTCCCTCCTCAGTGCAAGGGAAGAGGCGAGGGAGGCTGTGCATGGCTCTCCCCATGGAGTTGCAGGGACTTAGCTTGAGCAGAGAACAGAGTCTTCTGCTGAGAATGGGTTGGAGCCAAAATGGAGAAAGGTTTTTGTTTTTTTAAATTTTTTTTGGAGGGGGTGAAGTGAGCAAGTGGTCGTGCTAGGAGAAGCTTTGGAAAATGTCAGCAGCAGTAGGAATGGGGAAGAACCTGATGAGCAAGTAGAGTAGCTCCCAAATGGAGAAGGGTAGGATGTTGTAGCCAGAGGCAGGAAATAATAAGGCCAAGGAGGATAATCACCCCTCCAGTAATGCCTGTGCTGAACAGGGAAGAAGGTTCAGTTATGGCCCTGCCAGCAATGCTTTGAAGTGGACCAGAATCTCCTGTAGCCTTTGGACAAAATTTGTGAGAAAAAGAGTTGTGAAATTTTTTTTTTTTTTTTTTGCTTAAAAGTTCATTGGACTGGGCTGGGGGAGGGGAAGGAAGAGCAGTCTGCGTGCAAGGAGCAGGACCAAGGAAGTGTTTGTGCTGTGTCTAGAAAAAAAGACAGCGCCCAGGAAGGGAAATATTTGAAAATTGCAAGTCTTTGTGTAATCATGGGAGAGAAGGAGGAAAGTGAAAATTGCCTGAGTGTACACCAGGGTGACTTGGAGTTAAAGTCAACATGTGGTCAATTTTAATGTCCTCCTTCAGCTTGTGAAGGAGTCACCATGCTGATGGCTGCCATCATCGTGGATAACAAAAACCCACCCAACCTAGGAAGCCAGTTCCCACTGAAAAAGATTATCCTTCCCTGCAGCCAGCTTTTTGTTTCATTTGGTTCACATTCTAGTAGTTAAGGCATTAATAACACCAAATGCATGCAGGGAAGATCCTTCTGTCTTTAAATACTTGCACACTCTTTTCCCTTCTTCTGTTTAATAGGAATGCTTGATATTCACATTCCTCTTTCTACATAAAGGGAAAACTGGGGCAGCAGGATGTTGGGACTGTATTTCAAATACTGTGCAACTACAGATCCCAGTGAAATCAACAGGAGGAATATGTAGAGCTTTTTCCAAGTCTGAGCTGCAAGTTACTTATGTATAATTATTTTAAGAAACATTGGACCTGTGAGTAAAAAATCCTGCTCTTCAGCCATCATTGTCTGCTGCCACTGCAGCACAGAAGCGAGTGGGTCTTCCCCTGCCCTACTCCCCCATGTGTTGTGCTCATGTCTCTTTAGAAATTATTGGCACGTTAATTCTTTGAGGACAAAGAAAAGAAGCTTGTATCTTGTTCCAGTAGACAGCAGTTTCCTTGGGCTGAATATCTCATTGCTTTTGCATGCTATTGTCTTGGCTTCCATGATCCCCCGCTTCTTGCTTTGTAAATAAATTTTAAAAATAAAAATAAAATAAAGTCATGAAGGACAGAGACAAAATGTTTTGTTCTGTTACAGGCCTTATGTTATCTGAATGAAACAGCTGAGAACAGAAGGAGGTCTGGAGGTATCTGCTTTTAAGGAAGGAGCAGGAGGGTTAAAAATAGGACTGGTTTAAAGGATATAGAATGGATATAATCCAAATGAGGTAGAAGATGAGCATGTCTGCTTTGAGGAGGGGATGCCCTTGTGATAGTGATGGCAAACTGGTTAGAAGCCTTGATTTTGAACGGTGGTGGTGATTTTACTGAAGTTTAGTCAGCACGTATCCTTGGTTTTGCTGTTGAGCTACTGCAGTGGGGAGGGGTGGGCAGGAGCCTCAGTGTTCATTAGAGCAAGACAGAGGCTGTGAGGTAGAAGAGGAACAGAAAGACCTGAACTAAGTGAATCTGCTCATCTTGAATTGTGTCTTCATGCTGCATCAGAATGTGGAGACGTGCTGTATTTGAGAGACACCGGTTTTCTTAATAGTGTGGCTGAACTATGACACAGACTAGGGAGGTGGGCGGTAGGCTACATTCATACTGTTTGTTGGGGTTTTTTAATCTTTAACTGAGATTTCTGAGCTTTATATGAGTTTAAGTCTGTTCCTAAGGTACCTGGAGATGGAGGATGAGGCAGTGAGATGTGTGACTGCAGAAACCAGACTCTTCCACTGGGGTTTGTTTATGCTGCTGCCTGCCAGCCTCAACAAACGATGCCAAAACATGTCAGTGCTGGATCTTCAAATAGGTATCCTGTGATGTAAAAATCTGCTGTTTTTCCTGGTGGGATGGTACCCACCTCTGCAGCTGATGCCTAGTAATGTGATGGCCCCTCTCAAAGGGAAGAAGTGGGGTTTCATTGTGTTGCCCCACTGAAATGCATACACAGCACCTGGAAGAGAGGGGCTCTCATCGTCCTGTCCTGGTACTATTGTACTTTGCTTTCCTCTCAGTTTCCTCAGGTGTTGATTAAGTTTATTTATTCATTTATTTGTTTGTTAGCAGAGGTATTTACATGTGAGAAATTACATTAAGTTTCACTGTTAGTCTTTTTGGAGGCAGTATTGCTGTTTGTCTAGTCACCTGCAGGGTTTTCTTCTGTTGATGAAAATTTTCAAATTTAAGATCTTGCTAATAAAATATTTTAGAATAAAATGGATTGTTGTTATAAAAGGGAAAAAGACTCTGCTAGTGTGAGTTTGTTCTTTTTCCAATGAAACAGTGAATTCTGTAGTAAACTCAGGCTGGGGGATGGAGGTTGCTGTTTCAGCCTCTGAAAAACTTGAGGAGACACTTCTGAAAATAAACAAAAATTGGCAAATCCTTTCAATGAAATATTAAAGTTTGTTTTACCACAAGTTTTACTGTATGTTAAGATTTGCAGTTAATTTCAGAAGCTCATTTAAATTCTGACGAGGCGGATGATGATAGCATTAAGGTTACCTTTGCCTGTGTTTCATTGCTTCATTATGAGCATCTTGACTGAGAGGCCTGTGCCTGTAGCCTCGTGCTTTTTACTGGGGTACTGCTGGTTTCTGCTGACCACTGGGCTTGCCCTTGTCCTGAAACAGGTTATGAAGGAAGCTTTAGCAACTGATGAAGAGCTGTGTTGCAAAGTAGATGCCTATAGAGGTTCATATTTACTTAGGAAACTTGGCAAGTGCTACATTGTCTTCTCTGGGGTCCTCTGCACCTGCAGTAGGTCTTTCCTTTGGCAGTGGCACCTCTGGCTTCCCTGGGCACAGTGTGTTGGTCAGTCATGGCCCCAGCAATGCCTTCTCTTTTGCCCCATCCCTCCTGTTCCTGCTTCAGCATCCTGAACTGGGCATACTGGTTGTTGGAAGGCTTCAAAGTGTTGCCACCCCACCTGGATTTGCAGGCGTTTGATGTTTGTGGTGCTGGGAGCAGCTCCTGGCACGGCTGTGCTGCTGTAAGCCGTGTGCAGCACTTAAGAGTATTGGCATTTGTGGCAAGTGGAATAGGTGCCCGTTTAGAATTTGTAATGTGTTGAGCATTGTGTTTTTCACTGGTACTATATTTGTTTAGTAAACATATCAATTTAGATAACAGAGAAGATACACAGTATTTCTAAGAATGCCTAATATTGGAAGCTTTTGTAAGCTTATGGAAGGCACAGGATTTCATGAAAAAAAAATACTTTTTGGTGATGCTTTACTTATGCTGCAAAATTCTTCTCACTTGAGGTTATAAAAGTGAGAGTATTGCTCCAAGTTTTCCAGTAGCAGTATTTCCATCAGATCCTGTAACAACGGAAGGCACAAAGTATCCTTCCTGTTTTGTTAGAACAGAGTTCTCTAGAGTTCTTGAGAAGCAATTCTTACTGTATTTATACTGTGTTATGGTAAATGTACTTTGAAATGAAAAGCAGGTATTCCCAAGACTACTGCTCAGGTACTGCTCTTGCAGAGAAGTTATGTTTTTCTCCTAAATCTTCTGACACTTCAGGATAGCTGTGAAGTTAATAATAACAGGTTAAAAAAAGCACAACATAAAACAACACCCAAAAGCAAACCTAAAAACCTGAGATGTATTGCCCATACCCTCCCCCACTCCCTCTGCTCCCACTGTATTAATACTTATTTTTTTCCCCCCTTGCAAGTAAAGGAAGCATGTTCTTTCCAGACAAGGTGGGGGAGACTTGCACGTAATTTTTCTTTCAGATTTTAAAAGCATAAACTTCTTTCAGTGTAAATCAGTGGAAAAAAAATAATGAAAACCCAAATTGTTAGCATGTACTTAAATTTGCTAGCTAGTGAATAGTGTGTTTTTAATGGAGGCAGGAACTTGCAGAAAATGGAAGACACTGCAGAATATACGTGGCTGTTGCAGAATCCTTTTTGCAGTGCCTCATAGAGGGTTTCTGGCACCAGTTCTGAGCACAGTCTGTCTGTGTTTCAGAGTGAGCTTCCTTTCTTAAAGCTCTGCATTGGAGATAAATGATATACTGGCAAGTACAAATGTGCACTCTGAGGGATCCTGGGATGGAAAGCCTGAGCCCACTTAAGTGGAATGCACATCATTGATCTCTGCAAGAAGAATTGATTAATCATAAGTATTTAAAAAAGAGGAGGAGGGAAAAAAGAAGCTGAATTTGTTTAAAATACAAGCTAGTAAAACCAAAACTGAGTCAGGATGCAGTACAACACCCATACACATAACTGTGTAATAGATACATGGATGCACCAGACTTTTAATCAAAATAATAATTTTATCCTAAAAAAATCACCTGTGGGGAATAGAAGGAGATGGAAGAACAGAGGCAGCACTTTACTGTTGCCCATCTTTACATTTATTTTACCTGTCCTTTTGGCCGTAATTCAAACTGCATTTGCAGTGGGGTCCAGCGACTGTGAATGTGGATGTTTACTGGGGTTTTACTTTCTTTTGTAGTAAGTCCTGTTTACTTCTGGTTTGTAAGTTTTAG
Organism: Caprimulgus europaeus; assembly: GCA_907165065.1. The sequence continues at coordinate 45,024,565 of OU015530.1, read as the reverse complement.
ATGTAAGAAATAAAATGAGATACCCAGGCTGGTTATTTAAAAAATTTTTGTTAAAAAACCCAACCCCCCAAAAAACCCCACCCAACCAAACAAAAAACCCCCAAAGCTATAAAAAAGTCTGCAGGAGTTTTTAAGACCAGGCATCCATAGTGCCCAGAAGCCAAAATACAGGCTGGGCACTTGTGCGTGTGCGTCACACACTGGGGAGCAGTGCCTTGGCCCTACTGGGTTTCTTGTTTGTTTTGAGTGACTGGACTGGGATGAAATCTGTGAAATACTGATGAGGGTAAAACCCAGTTTGCTATAAAATATGATTTTATTTGTCTTACCTAGTAAACTCAGGTAGTTGAGGGAGCTAGCTTATATGTATTTTGGTTTGTGTCATTTTTGTTGTGGTTTCCGTATTGCATGATGTAGTGGCTAAATTCTTGGGTGGGGAACAGCTTTCTACACTGTGCAGCAGTACCTGTATTTTAATGCACCCATAGCTACATTTCTCCAGCTAGCCTTTGTTAATTTAAAGACTCCAATAAATCAGATATTTTTTTGGTTAAGCGTTTTTGGAATGTAATTAGCTTTAAAACTTGTGTACACAGCAAAAGACACAGTAATGATACTCTAAGAGTTGGAGCAAAGCAAAGCATTTTATTTGCTTTGTCCACAGATTCACTTCCCATCGTGGAGTACTCGCTTAATTTGATGGGGCTTGTCATTTGACCGTCAGTGTTGCTGCTTTTTGTCACTGTTTAAAAAAGATTCCCTCCAGTGATGTGTGTTACAAACCCGTCTCTTTTGGGGGACAAATGCATTGTTTTCTAGAAGTGGCTGCTATTTCTGGTTTGTTATAATATTTCAAGTGTTGCAATATCAACAAAACAAGTTCCCAGAGCAGCTTAGTGTTCTGTTCTCCTGCAAGACCACTTGCAAAATATGTAGGGTGTTTTGGGTTTTTTTTAAAATTCATGTAAAGCCTATTTGTCAGACGATCAAAAGCTTCATCAGAGCCAGACAGCATTTGAAGGATTCTGTGTGAAGTAATGCAGATGCTGGAGCTCCTTTGGTATGTACGTGGTGAATGCCAGAGGGCTGCTGTGTGTGTCACTGGCTTGGGCATGTGGCATTGGCAGGAGAGGGAACATTGGAGCTCAGGTGGTTGAGGGATGCTTCTTCTTAAGGGTCACTGAAAGAACTGCTTGCACATGATTGCTGGGTGAACTTCTTCAGCTCACAGGATAACTACCTTCTCCCTCTGCATTTCAGGAATGATATGTAAGGAGCTGGTGGTCATGGATGTGGATTCATCCTACAAGCCTCAGCTGTGCATTTTGTTGGGAATGGCTTTTGTCGTTCCTTCAATAAGCAGTGGGGATGCAGTGTGTAAAAACAGCTTCTCGGCAGCAATGTAGTATTTGGGCATATGTATCTGAGTATATTGAAGATGATTTGTAGCCTCATTATCTATGGTCACCTGGTTTATGGTGGCTGTGGAATACAGATTTTTTCCTTCCCCAGAGACAGGCAGTATGCATCCATGACTTCTGGCTTGCAAAACCCTACATAAATGAGACTTTTTTTTTTTAATAGGAGAGAGGAGAAAGTTGGGAAGGATCTTGTTGCCCTTCAGTGAATTTTTTCACTGAGCCTCCTGTCTTCCCTTACTTGTAAGTTCTGTGGTAGTCTGTGGCAAAATGGAGGCAGCCTTGTTTTTGTTCACCCTCGGTCCCAGGATGCTGGCTCTGGTGAGAGGAATAGCAGTTACCATGCAGCAGACTGAGGACTGTTGCCACTGTTGGCCAAAGTGCCTGTTGGTTGAATTTGAGGTTACTTTATAGCTGTTGAAGCCAACCTGAGCTGGTGCTGCCACTGGTGATGCTCACCCCACCCTGTTTTCCCTTCTGTTCTTGGCTTTGCCACAGAGGCAGCATTTAGGAGCCACTTACCTGCAGAGCACATGAAAGCCAAGTGAAGAGACAAGAAACAGCAAAAAGAACGACCTAGGTTGTACTGAGGGATACAGGAGCAGAGCTCAGGGATGCCTGGGGACATGAGCTTACTTCATGGGCTTGTATTGTCAGGGGCCACCCGTCAGAGGTGCCCCAGGATAAGTTACACTGGCTGCAGGTCAGTGTTGGGTGTGTGGAGAGCCGTGTCCTGTCCCGTGGCATCTCTGGGTTGTGATTTGAGCCTTGCTGATGCTGTGCTGTCCCGAGGGGAATGTGCTTCCCAGCTTGGGCACCTCTGTCTGAACTCCATCCCCTCTGGCTTGGGGCAGCCCTGTCGCTGCTCCTCTTCCCCATCCCTACGGTCATCTGTGCTGCCTGCTCCAGGAGGACAGACTTCTGCAGGTGATGAGGCATACATAAATTACCCCAAGGATGTCAGCATTAGCATTTTCTTTTGAAGACTGAGCAGGTAAATACTATGTTCTTAAATGTGCTTTGGTTCTCCCTTCTGCTTTCTAAAAGCAGCTTGAAAAAATCCATATCCATTACAAAATAATGTTAGTCGAGGTTTTATTTTTTTTGAAAACGAAACATTTTTCCACTATTCAACGACGGTAATCGGAATACTTTTAGCAGCATAAACAAGAACAGAATAAGGAACAAAAATATATATAAAGAAAAAGGAATGGGTGGGTGGCTCACACCTTTGCAGTGATGTTTTTCCAGGGGCAGGCACTGCTGTTGTGCTGGGGAACATCATATGTAATCTCCAGTTGTTTCTGTCCTGCCTGTTGTAGCTGACCAAAACTTCTGGTAATAATATTACACTGAAAGTTCTTAATTTATCCCTGCTGTCCCTGAAGTCATATGCAATATGTCTGACTTGTCCTCTGATGTCAGCTGAATTTGCTCTCAACTGGTGAAGTGGGGAGTCGTATAAACTAATGAGCTGTCTTACCTATAATGACACACTTTCATTACTTATTTGTATGTGCCAACTGCCCTGCACACTATCTGCGTTATAGCAGAATTACTATTTTCCTTTTTACTCATCCCATGGGTTAGGAATCAAATGTATTTCTAAGCTTTGTTTATTTACTTTGCTTCCTGAGTGCTTCTTGTGTACTTTTGCAAATATTTGTTAACATTAACCCATTGTAAAAACATAGCATGCAAGAATTTAACTAGAATAAAACATGGTCCTCTAAGTTAAAATGCTTTCTGAGGGTGAGCAAGAAAAACAATACAGATGTGCTGTACACATATTTTGGTAGAAGACAAAGGCTTTTTATAGTGTATCTACCATCACTGACTGAGCCTGGCAAAACATTCCTGTAACGTATGTGTATGGGTTTTCAGGAAAATAGTAAAGAGAGTTTAATGTGGCATTCAAGCACAAGCTGAATCTCTCTGGAGTTGGGGCACTTCCTCCTGACTTCAGTGCCATTTGAGCCAGAACAATTATGCAGTTGCACGTTTATCTTGGCCTTTGAGAGTAGTCTCTTTTGCATTTAGTCTGTAATCAAAAGAGGATGTAAAAACCAAAAGTTTTGAGTAAACTCTCTCTGATCCACTTTTGCCTTTAAGATTTGAAACAGGAGAGACTTATGCAGACAGAAATATTCTAAAGCTAAATACAAGTTAATTGCACAAAACCCTGCATTTACCTCCTCTGTGTCTGAGCTGCACTGTGAAAATTTGAGCTGTGAGTTGTAGTCCAATGACAAATTATATTTTTTAGAGTTGGTTTGAAATTACAAATTCTGGATTTGGTTTTTTTTTTTCCCCCCCCCCCTTTTTTCTTTTTTTTGAGACTTCTGTGCTTATAGCTGCTTCTGCACATCTTCAAAAGGTGGCTGAGCATCACTCGCTGAACTGCATCTGCTACCCTCCCTCCTACTTGCCCCGGCTAACCTATTCTCATCCCTATATTTTAGATTCTTAAGGCTTCTTCGTATGGAACGAACCCCCTGAGTCTGTAGGGACTGCAATGGCAGTAGTTTGTGTAATTTTCCCAAACTCTTACTACTGGTTAGAGTATACTAATGTTTACTTCTGGTCTAAAGCCCACTTTTATTTTCTTCTTTTGGCTTCAGAGGCAGCCAGGAGAGCAAAGGAAGAACAGCGAGGGGGAGGAACCCATGCAGCACAAGCAGTGTAACAGGCACAAAGGCTGTACTTCAGCCCCATCATAGATGTGTAAAGTGTTTCTCATTTCATTGATCTTGCACCAAAATAGACTGTGGATATGCCTGTTCCAGAATTAAAAGTAGCTAACTTTGCCTTGGCAGGTTACGGGCACTTCTTAGTTGTGGGACCTGTCCACGCACAATCTTGTATGGAAATAATAAAGCAAGTTTTAGGAAATTGAATTAGGTAGGTCAGTATTATTTAAAGTAGATCAACTATCAACTATGAGCTGTAAATTTTCTGAGGTAGATGCTTCATCTCTGGGAAAGCAGGACCCTGGTTCCCGCTGGAATCTCTAGCTGCTGTGGTAATATCAGTAATCATAGAACTGTAGAATCATTTATGTTGGAAAAGATCCAAGATCATCAAGTCCACCTGCTAACCTACCACTGCCAAGTTCACCACTAAACCACGTCCTTGCTGCCTGCCATCCTCCCATGCTGAGTGCAGGGCACCCTGTGCACCCTGCCTTTACTCTGCTTCAGTTAAGCATATTCAATAAGTACCTGTAGCCTCGCTGGTTTTTGAGCACAAAAAAGGTGAGCTCAGAGTAAAGCTTTGTATCTAAATGTCTTTGGATTTCGAGGTGTGAAAATCCTAAAGGAAAAGTAATTGTGTGGGTTTTTTTTTTTCTTTCTTTTCACTCATGATGGTGTTGTGAATCAAAATATAGGGATCTTTTCAGTTGTGACTAAGGTCCAAATTTTGCATCCTAAGTATCTCTGTACAAAGTAATATATTCAGACTTGATTACTAAAGGAGCTGTTTCTGATGTCTGTCATGGGCATACTAATCTTAATTATTCCAGTGTAACGTTTGTCTTTTGAGCACATGTGAGTGAAAGCTTAAGCACACTTTTATTTTCTTTTGTTTTGTTTGTTTGCTATTTGGAAGAGTAGCTATTTTGAAGACATACCCTTTTTCCTGTGAACCTTGAAAGAGGTATATAGCTTATCAAAGATCAAGTGGTGGACTACTAAAAAATTCAAGGAAGTATTTTCTTTTTGAATATCTTTAAACTGTCTTTAAATCAATCCAGGTAAGACTGATTATTCAAAGCATAAGACTTTTTCTTATATTTACTGTGTATGAGGATATGAATTATCACTTTAAAACATCAGTGTGCTAAATTCTATTTGTTTCATTTTACAAAATATGACATGTTCTCAATTAACAGCATAAACACATCTGCTTTTACTCTTCTTTACAGAGCAGTGTGGAGAGCAGCTTGAATAGACTTTAATATGTTCTATTGTATTGTGCAACGAGATTGTACCTCTCACAGGAAGCATGAAAAATTCCAGAGTTCAAGAGAGAGTGTGTATTTTTCTCCCCTGTCTTCATAATTTAGGAGAATGTTTAACTATCACAGTATTATGTTTGATCTCATCTGATGTGGATACTCAGTCTGAAAAGAATGTTTTGTATGAGCTTGAGAGGTCTGAAAGTTTTGAGTCCAAGGCAGTTTAATTTTTTTATTTTTTTTTTCCTACAGCTAAGTACACTTTGAAACTGTGGTTTTATATAATAGAACTAGCTAGGGAACAAATTTTCTATTGTGGGAAAATAAATAATGTTTTAGATTTTTTTTTTTTTTACAGCATTTCAAAGAAAGGGACAGATTTTTTTAAAAACTATTTATTAAAATGTATGAGGGGGCTGTTTCAGAGGGGGAGTCTCCATGGGGCAGGGTGCTCAGCTGGGAGGTGGGAGGTCCAGCAGCAAGGCCATACTCTGCAGGGCGCTCCACAAACCTGCATCTCTTTCAACCCAGATGTCAGATGTCTCAGTCACTGACAGTGGCATCTCTTCTAGAAAATATTCCTGTCAAATGAAAGCTTTGCCTAAACTGCCATCTTTATTCCGTTTACTTTTCAAGAAGCTTGCCTTTAAGAAAGTTTTCTCCTAAGGGTTTAGGATTCCTAGTATCTCTAAGCTGTCTGAAATATTTCTTTTCCTCCAAATGGCAAAATTTTACTTTATGACTATTTTTTGTGTTGTATTTTGTCTTTCTAGACAGGAAGGGAACTGCATTCCTAGTGTAGCAGCCTGCAAGCTATGTAAAAGAACAGTGAAATGAAACCAGCCTTTTAGGAAATAGGACGGGTAGAAGAGGTACGAGTCATGCAGCAAAGTGAAATGTTATTAAGACTAAATTTTACTGTTCATTGCAAAATTCCTGATGAAATCCATGCATGTGAACTTGGAACAGAAGTTTGGCCTGGCCAAGGGTGTTCGTGTGAGTCAGTGTCTGATTCACAACAGCCATGAGAGTGTAATCCTTCCTCCTGTGTTACCGTGTATGCTGGGTTTTGGCCTCCCCCCCCATGGTCATGCGATCTATTACATCTACTTATATAAACAGTCTGGTTTTTAAACTGAGGACTAAATGAACAGGTTTCTTGTCTCTGCCTTTTGTTCAGCACTGGTGCATAAAAATCCAGAAAAACTTTTGATTTCCCTCTTCTCCTCCCTTTAACTTTTGAAGGCGTAGGGGCTGTGAATTGGAAATGCTCCCTGCTTGGGAGATAGCAAAGGCCCCCGGCCAGCTTTGTCTGTAGATTGCAGCTGGTAAATCTTGCTCTGTGTCTTACCAAAGTAAGAAAGTTCATGACCTCTCCGTATCTGAACAGCTCGCTAGATACAGACGAGGATCTTCCCTGGGAATTCTCACAGCAGCCTGGCTGGAACAGCCGTGGAGCGGCTCCGGCCCCAGGTGACGATGTACCTGTCATGTAGAGCTGCCTTGTGCGTGCAGCTGGCTTGTCCCGCCCGCGCTGGGGCTTTCGTCCCTACGCGCCTGTAGGGAAAAGTGTGTAAAAGCAGCTGCGAAACTTTCTGCTCCGTTGAAGAAAGGAGCTAGAAAGCAAGCCCCTGGTACCTGGAAAATTAAAATCCATGTTCAGGCTCTTGAAAATTATTTTCTTTCACTTAATATCAATTGTGTAAGCATACATATTTTTTTTCCCCCCTACTGAATCAAAATAGAGCATGGCAGAAATCTGAGAATCCACATTTCTTGTAGTAGTTTTCCTGTTTCAGATCAGTATTCTTGGCTTTCCAAATAAGAACTTGCGAGTCGGTTTTGTGTATACTGGTTGTTATTTTGGTTGTTATTTTGACGCTTGCAAGCTTCTGTCAGTCCAGACATCTCGCTATTTTAAAAAGTGTGAAGGATATTTTTTAAAATATATTTTTATCCCAGTTATTGAAACTTTCATTGTGTTTTTAACAGTGATGTTGCTATTAATGTAGAAGAGAAGAGACATAACCAAAGGCCTGGTTGTTGCTAGGGGAAGACTTTAAAAGTTTGTTTAATTTGAAGTGTTTTGCAAAAATACATGGTTAGATGAAATGGTTTAAAATTTTGGTTAGATTGGTGCAGTACTCACTGAGGAGCTGTTAGTGTGTGCTGTCTAAAACATATGCTGAAACAGTAAAAAAGATACTGTATTTTAATCTATTTCTATTCAGCATGCTCTTTTATTTTTTCTCTACTACTTGTTGCAGAACAACAAACTTTTTTTTTTTCTCTCCAGTGGAGCCTAAGACACTGTCTTAATATACATATCCACAATATTACTTATGCACTGATAATTCAAATTTAGCAAGAGATGCTAGCACCTTCTATCTGCATTTTGGTGGGGCACCAGTTGGAGAGTTCCCAGGTGAATAATATAAACAGGTTTTCTGGAGAAAAAAAAAAGTGTATTGTTTCTAAGAACCTGTTTTTTTTCTACAGCTCATTAGGGTTTGCTGCTTGTTCTTTTTAGTCTCAAATAGACTGTATTTGTTTTAAAGTCATTAGTTACAGAAAATAAAAGTTACGGTACTTTAAAAAATACTACTTTTCTGTGAACACATGATCTGGACATAAATGGAAACTAAGAGTTTTTTCCTAATTGTTTTTGCTTTTAATCAGTCCTTATTTTTGCTGTTAGTTATGAAGAATTCTTAGATTCTGTATATATATATATTTATGTGTGTGTATGTATGTATGTATAATTATGCTGTTACACTGAAAGCATTTTCAGTAAAGTAAGTTTCTTAAAGCATGTAAAGAACTATGAACTAGAGGTTTAAAACTCAGATTTGACCAAGTAGAGGAGACTCTCTAACTTGTCTAGCAGAAGAGAAGATAATTACTTGGGTTTTACTGGGCTTGAAGGTATAATTCTAGGTGGAATATTATGGTGCATTTGAACGTACTTCTAACATTGTTACTCCACATGCAATTGCAGTCATTTTTCTGTATCTTCTGCCAAGACTGATGTTCTTACAAAGATGGGAATTTCATAGAATAAAACAGAATCATAGAATGGTTTGGGTTGGAGGGGACCTTAAAGATCATCTAGTTCCAACCCCCCTGCCATCAGCAGGGACATCTTCCACTAGACCAGGTTGCTCAAAGCCTCATCCAGCTTGGCCTTGAACACTTCCAGGGAGAAACTGAGAACACCAGAGTGTCTTATCATTCTTATATTAATGAAAACTTCTAGAGATACAAATTGTAGTGCCCTGAGCTGAAAAAATTAAGCAATTTTTATGATTTCCTATATGATCTACTCAGAGCTCAGTTGAGAAGACTTAAAGGTTTACCTTTTGTTCAAAACAGGGCTTGGCGTAGCTTCACTGGTTTTAATGGTTATTTTTTGTTGCTTTCTTTTCTGGTGAAGAAGACTAGCTGGTTTTGCTTCTCTGTTAATCAAGTCTTCTGCTTTAATTTTGACGAGTGCAAACATGCTGGAGATTTAAGCAATTTTGAAAGATGTGTAATGGGTTAGAGTTCAGTGTGCTGCCGTTAGCTGCTCCCTATCGCTGGAGGTGACAAGGGAGAAGATAACTAAGGAAGTAAAAGAAGGTTTTTAATGTGAACCCCCATCTTCCTGCATTAGTGGATTCATTTTCAGAGCTTAACTTGGCAAGCTTTGCTTATGTTGATGGGCGCTAATGCAGCTAGGTCTGTGAGGGTATCTCACTGTCAAGTTGGAAGGAATACTGGTGTAGTAAATGGAAGGGACGTGCTCTTATATCAGTTTTTTTCATAGTTGTCATCTGTGTTTGTTCTAAAATCTTGGAAATGCTTTCTGTTTCTGCTGCTGGCCAGGTATAGAAGTGGTGATGAGCCATAAGTAAACGTAGATGATGGAGAAAAGTGAGCTTTGAGAAGATGATGGGGGAAGAGGGAGAGTTGCGGTGCACTCGGCAGCTGCGTGGGGCAAGTGATATTTGGTATTTATACCAAATTCTGGAACTGGAAATGAGGCTGAGGGAGGAGTTTGAAAGTGAGGAGTATCAGTGTTGAGGTGAGAGTTCAGGGCAGGGAGAGGAGTTAGGGTTTTCCTGTTAACTGGCTCTCTTCACTACTCAAGAGTGTGGGAGTGAGATTCTAGTTTCTTCTGGTTAAACTGAGGCTAGCCTTAGGCTTAGACCAGACCTGAGTTTAGTTATTGATTTGAAAAAGAGGATTATTGTTGATTTGTGAGGAAGAATCATAACTGATGACCTCTGAACAAAACATGGGTGCAAATAGAAATAGCAGAAGTAAAATGTAGAGTTGGTAGCACTCGGTGTTAGCTTTGTCTTTATTTTCCTGACGAATTCTTCAGCCTGCTATGGTGTTAATTGCATTTAATCTTAAACATGGTAATACCCTGCAGTGTGGTCAGACAGTAGGAGTACAGCCATGGTAAACCTAAGGTTACCTTAGGGTTATTTTTTTTTAAAAGTCTTTATATCTTTAGAAGTTATGAGTACGTTTGGAAACAAAACAAATAATCTTTGAGATTACTATTTTAGGAGTTTGGTTTTAAGGTATATTCCTTCCTTCATCTAATGTGGAGTGCTGCATTACAGTTCCTGCTCTGGATTAGCAATAATCAGAACTCTGAATTCAAAGGGAGTGACAGATCTGTTTTATTTAACCTTATAAAATAATCATAATTATAAGAGTTGAATTTATATAGTAATTGTTCTAAAAGTTTCAGACAGATGCTGGACATGTTTAGATATGATGGTATGACTACAGACCTAAATCAGTGCCACATGAAGGTACTGAAATTACACTGCTTCAAAAAGATTGGGCAGTTTGGAAAAGTTATAGCTAAATATTGTTGTTAAAAATTGTTCCCCAGAGATGAAAATAAAGCCTGTTTTGGTTAAAATATCTTGAAAAGCATTTAACAGACAAATTAATATGCTACTATGATTATTTCCACATTGCTTTTGCAGATGCTAACTGGAAACCAATTTTCTGTAGTGGGGTTTGACCCTAGACACGTGCATGTGTGCACAGGCATATGTTAAACAGAGATATATTCCATGAATGTCTGATCTTATGGGTGGGATGGTGGAGTGGTGGTGTGTGGGGGTCCTCCGGCCTCATGTCAGCACACTTAGGCAATGTAGAAAGATTTTTGTATGAGTTATAATGTGCACATAGATGTGGAGAACAAAGAAAGGGAATACAGTTATAGTCTTGGGAGCAGTTTTATAGGGCACAGTGGAAACTCCTTAAGCTTTCAGGCCACCACTCACTATTAGCAGGTTTTCCCGGAAACACAAATCAGTGGAAATGTTCCACATACGTATTCTGGGTCCTAGGGCCTGGTATTGATCTGTTAGTGTTTTTCAGGAGTTTGTCACTCCTCATTTATCCCATATACCATTGTGATCCAACAGACGTAGGTGACACATTTCTTCTGTAAACTAGACAGGGAACTACTGTGTAGGCAGCAGGCAGTGCCCAAGCAACCTGCTGCTCTTGCGTGCTGCTGTGCTGCAGTGTAGGGAGCACATGGGGGATCTCCTCCCATCTGCACTCCACTTATGGCAAATGCACAGGAGGTGAGGAGAGTTTGTGGGTGCCCTTGTGCACAGCTGACCGGGTGGCAGGGGAGAGTAAGGCATCTGGGATGCTAAAACTCAAAATCCTATCAGAAACGTAAGATATTGTAGCCAACCTAAATCGAGATAAACTTTCCTGTGATTCATGTAACTTGTGCATTCCTTTCACATGGTTCAGCAAAGCTGTTTATATTAACAGTGTCCCACTCAGCAAGCCTTGACTTTGAAACTCCCAGAGGAATAACACAATCATCAGAACAGAGAGTGGCATTTCATATTTTTTATTAACTTCATAGTTTACAGGGTGCCAGAAATATGAGGCACTGTATGTAATATTTTTTTTGCAACTCTCTCTGTGTATTAATCATTGGTTAGAGTTCACAAATGACAAGATTAATTGACTGTTCCCACTTGGGAGAGTATTTCAAAATTGGTTGTTTCCATCTTTCATGGTGTTTGATATTAATGGCCCCTAAATGGAAATCTTATTTCCAGTACATTTCTGAAATAAATTAGGCTCTTCATCTCATGTTGGATGTCACTGGGGTAGACAGCTATATTTCTGCTCTCCTAAATCTTCCCTTGAAACGTTTTGCCAGACTTGCACTTTTTTGTGTTTAATCAACACACAATAAACATGCACATGTCAGTCTACAACATAGATGTTTGTATATACAAGCACACATGTGTGGGTGGTTATGCCGGTAAAATCCACTATTCAAGTCTAAATCTAGTACTGAACTTGAAGAGCTATCATAGTGGCTGAAAAAAAAAAGAGTGCTTAAATCCAGGCAATGCTGTAGTGACGGGCGGAGGTAAGAGATAAGCTCTTGGAAGAAACAGAAAGCACTTCACTCGTTCATCAAATTCACTCAGTACAATTGTTGAGCTGCAATCCAAAGATGTTCTTCATCAGTGTCATTGCCCAAATTTTGATGTCCCTGTATAGAAGATTGTGCACCATTATGCCCAGTGCTTTTCATTTCCATATTCATGAGCTCTCAACTTGATTACTGTAATTCATCTCTGTCATCTGGAGTTAATACTAATAATTACAAATTGTAATCGATAGTCTATGTTGTTGCATTACTTGTATTTAAATGCAGATTTATAGAGTAAGCTGTGTTACAGCAAAATACTCTGAAAAGGACACATTTTTCTTACTTTATTTGTGGATTTAGCACACTTGGAGTTTGTGGCAGTGCTTGGATAGAGGTCTAGGATTTTCCTACAGAGGAATAAATCTTATGTAGAAGTTTTATTTTGCGGTTTGGGCAGGACAGCGTTAATCAGAGCTCACAGCATGGACATGAGGGATTTTAGAGGTACAATTTCACTCCACTCAATATGTTTTTCTCAAATATTTTATTTTTTTTTTTCTCCCTAGCAAACAGAACTTAATTGTGCACAGCACAGGCAGTAGTCATGGTATAAATGTGTTAATCTTTCACAGCCAAATAGAAAGCTTTATCTGGCATTTATTAATTCTCCAAGTCAGTTGCCACATGCATTCTAGTGGCAGCGCAAAGTGAGTTTTCCTTTTTTGCAGGACTTGAGGCTGATTGCAGAGTCTGGTGGTGACGGGTGCTCAGGAGCCAGGAGCTGCCCTTTGGTGGTGGCACCTCCTGGTGGTTAGAGGGCTCTGTGCGCTGCTGAAATCTCACTCGAGCCCTCCCTTTTGACAACGAACAATGTTTTCAATCCAGTATTTTTTGAATAGGCTGCCAGGACCCATGGCCAGTCCTGCACCAGGGGAGGAGGAGCCCAGGGCAGTGGCACAGGCTGGGGCTGGGGACAGCAAGTGGGCAGCAAGTGCACCCTGTTAGCAGCCAGCATCCTGCACTGGGTCAGTAGGGCCAGGAGATGGAGGAAGGAATCGGCCACGTCTGTTCAGCATGTTTCAGTCCATGCCCAGTTCTGGGATGTCCTGAGGTCCCTTCCAACCAGAATTATTCCATGGTGTTAGTATTATTGGGGCACATGGAGAGAATGTGCTATTTGATAGGTACTGGAAATATACAGCACATGGGAAAGTTGATTTAAACTAATCAGTGATACGATTTCTCTTGGATTGCTATAGATTGCTTCTAGGTAAAGTGAATGAATGGAAAAAAAAAAAAAATCCAGACTTCCATGATGCATGGCAGTAGCTCATTAGTAGGAAGAACTTACATATCCTAAGACACTATTTTGTGTAGAAAATTGTAGGGTAGGAAAAGTACCTCTAGGGTACATCAAGAGTACTACTCAGACTACTTTCCCTACAGATTTAGGAAATCGTCATTTCTTTTCAGAAGAGCAATAGATTCATGTGTATTTTTGAAAGTTTATACAAACTGCATAGTGGTTAACAGCCAAAGTAAATTTACTGTTTTAATAGCAACCTCTTGCTGTGTAAAGCAAGATCCAGTGTACACCAGTAGTAATGCAGCACAGCTCAATATGTAGTAGTGTTCCAATGGTTTACAGACTATACTATTTTAATTTAGGGGGCTTTAGGAGATACTTAATTGCTGAAGTGGACTAATAATTGGCTTATGTTTCTTTTTTGACTATCAAACTTCTGTGCTGGGGACTGAAATGGATAATATAATGTGATAAATTTTTAAGTAAATCACCGTTATTGTTGAAAGTGAGCACGAAGGATGGATGCAAAAGCTAACGTTACTGTCCACTTCAGAAACACCCTTTCCAACGTTTCAGTGTCTCAGGAAGAGTGATATTTGCCACATGTGCAGATTTTATCTTGGATAGATTTCTACAAAGTTAAAGCCTTTTTAGTGAGGCTGGGAAAATTTTGGTGGATGGAACAAGACACTTCAGTGATCAGACTTGAATGTTTTTCTCTTTTTCATGACTGATTCATGTCTGCGATCAGTATATACCTCTTGGTTGAAGACATTGTCTATACATTTGTATATGGTCCCCCATCCAGAGGGACCTTGACAGGCTTGAGAGCTGGGCCTGTGCTAACCTCATGAAGTTCAACAAGGTCAAATGCAAGGTCCTGCACCTGGGTCGGGACAATCCTAAGCACAAATACAGGCTGGGCAATCAGTGGCTTGAGACCAGCTCCAAAGAGAAGGACTTGGGAGTGGTGGTAGATGAGAAGCTCAACATGAGCTGGCAATGTGCACTTGCAGCCCAGAAGGCAAACAACCGTATCCTGGGCTGCATCAAGAGAAGTGTAGCCAGCAGGTCGAGGGAGGTGATTCTCCCCCTGTACTCTGCTCTCGTAAGGCCCCCACCTGGAGTACTGTGTCCAGCTCTGGAGCCCCCAACACACAAAAGACATGGATCAGTTAGAACAAGTCCAGAGGAGGCCACGAGGATGATCCGAGGGCTGGAGCACCTCTCCTATGAGGACAGGCTGAGAGAGTTGGGGCTGGTCAGCCTGGAGAAGAGACGGCTCCGGGGAGACCTTATAGCGGCCTTCCAGTACCTGAAGGGGCCTACAAGAAAGCTGGGGAAGGACTTTTCATAGGGGCTGTTAATGACAGGACAAGGGGAAATGACTTTAAGCTGAAAGAGGGTAGGTTTAGATTACATATTAGGAAGAAATTTTTCACTGTGAGGGTGGTGAGACACTGGAACAGGTTGCCCAAGGAAGTTGTGGATGCCCCCTCCCTGGAAGTGTTTAAGGCCAGGTTGGATGAGGCTTTGAGCAACCTGGTCTAGTGGAAGGTGTCCCTGCTGATGGCAGGGTGGTTGGAATTAGATGATCTTTAAGGTCCCTTCCAGCCTAAACTGTTCTATGATTCTATATTTGAAAAAATTGAATCCCTGACCAAACCCTCTTCTAAAGGTGTGATTTGTAACCTTCCTGGGTATGTATCCCTATGTCTTGATAGTACAAAATACCAAGAAATTAACTTTAGTGTGATACTAACTCTATCCTAGCAAAACCAGGACACATTGCCAGTCCAAAAAGCAGTTTTACAGGTTAAGAAACAAAAAGATGAAAGGCATGAGGTTTACTTTCTACTGTACAGTGTGCAGTTATTTTCTGTAGTCTCTGTAGCCCAGTTTTCCTTGACTTCATGGGGCACAAGGCAGGGGGGAGTAAACTGCTCTAAAATTGGTATGAGGTGAGTGATTACAGATGAAGTGCGATCAGAAATGGAAAAGGTACTGTTCCTTCAACTTATCACCTGGTAACTCAAGAGCTGTTACAGGTATCAGTTGCTCTCTGAGGTCTCCCAGGCTGCTTTCATTAATGTCAAGTATTTTGCCAGCTTGTGCCCTTGCAGAGACGGTGAATGTACTTATGTTGTATTGTTACTGACAACTGTCCACGGTGCAGTATCAACCTACCTTAGAGAGTGCAGTGCTCTTTGAAGCCGATTTTCCCCTGTTGCTGCTGTCCTGTGCTACACAGCAGGTCTTTGTGCCTGAAATTCAAGGAGACAGGCGATGGGAAGGAGATGCAATTCAAGAGACTTATTCTTGCCGGCTTGTCTGGCTGTGGAACGTAACTGGAATCCGGCTGACACTGCGAGCGTTTGTGGCTTTCCTTTGGCACCTGACTGCTTGTTTTGACGCTTCCTCCTGCAGCGCAGAGCTAGACAGGGAAATGAATGAATTCACTGGCAAATTTTCAGATATATTCGTTTTTTATTAACCATTATTTTCCTTTCAGCTTGTGTTAACACGCCCAAATGCCATATGCTGCTGAACAGACAAGTCCAGTACACACCCCAGCCTGATGATTTAGTTGGGTTTCATCTGTGTGTACTCTTTTGTCACAAAGACTTTTTTTCTCAAAATACTCAAAGCTGAAGATAGTCACACACATGGCCATGTAATCTTAAATTTCAGATGATCTTAAGCAGAAACTAAAAATATATACTTACTTTTTTTTTCTCATTTTTTAATGAGAAGTTATAATGACCCACTTCCATCTGCTTCTGTACTTTAACTTGTCCTGGTGATGAGTCCATTTTCCTTTGAGAGTTACGCTGAAATATCTGTGCACGACTGTCCACTTGACAGTGTTTTTTAAAAATAATTTAAGTGTCTATGTATTGAAAAAGATCTTAAGGCAAAAAGTTATAAATGATATCTAAATTTAAATAATTTCATTTTTAGAAAGATGGTCTCTGACAGACACAGAGTGCCTCAGGGAGCTCAGTTTGGCAAAGCCAGTCTGTCTCCCTAGATGCTGCTCTGTGGTAAGAAATACTCTTCCTATTTTGGTCTGAACAGATTAGAAAATGTAGGTGTGCACGAGGAAAAAAAATCTGGTTTAGTTGATTTAAAGAAGTGTAACAAATTGTAGTGGCAGATATAGTTGGTCTGCACCCAGCTGAAAGCTGCAGTTGGGAAACCTGAGTTGTTACTATCAAAGGTAAGAAGTACAGACACCTCTGGGGAAGCACTTGCTGTCCCCCCTCCAGTACTGCTCTCTCTGGGTGGGCTTCAAACCAAAGATGAGCAATCCCCCCATCCCACCCCCAACCACGCAATTACAGCCATGCAGGTGAAGCAATCTTTTTGATGCGCTAGGACAACCTGGTGGGCAGGTGAGATTGAATCACAGCAGTGAGCATAACTTGTAAACACTGAGCCATGCAAGGTGGGCTTTTTAAGAGCCTGATTTCCTGCTTTGTCTTAAAAATAGATAGCTGCTTCTCACTAAGAAGTTTGTGATGCTCTCTTCTTGTGCAATGTGGACAAAATATTTCAAAGCATAATCTTATTTATTGTAACTTTTACTGTTAAGCACTTCTATATGTTTTTAGAAAGGGTACATTTAAAAAAACCAAGACATCTATTTAGAACCAAAGGATAAATCTTCCTGTGTCATTAATAAGAACACATTACAGTTTCCATTCCTAATTCTAGATATTGTTTTCCACATATGGTCCTTGTTTCCATTATGTGGGAACATAAAATTGTTAGCTACAGAATACTGAATCGTATTACTTAAACTAAGGATTTTCTCAGTTTTTCCTTTGTGCCTTTTAGAAGCCGTGTTTTATGGAATAAACAGAATATGAATGGCTGCATTCTTACTGCCTTTATATTGTGCTCTTGCTTCTACTCTCTGTGCTGGTGTTCACTTAGCAAATATTTATCTTCCATTATAGAGGACTTTGGAGCAGAAAATGTAGTGCTCATGAGTTTAAATTATAAGTACCTTTATAATCATAGTCAAGTAGAATAGTTAAATGGGTGTACACAGGAAACAGGAGATCTGACTTGCTTAGACTTGAGCTAAGTGATGCAATATTTAAATGAAGATATTATAAATCAGGTTTAGCATTACTTCTGTCCTTGTATTCAATGAAGTGAACTTGCTAGTTCTTCTGCATGAACTAGTGACAAAGGCAACTATACAGCTTTTACAAACTAATTGCACATTGCTAATTTACACATTGGTGGAGCAGTGTTAGCTAATGAGTTTTCTATTAAAGCATGTTTTTATATCTCTAAATGCATTGCAGATTTGGAGAGTGCGGTACCCTTTTACACAATCATAACAGAGAGAATATAAATATGGCTTTGTTTTGTTGACAGATTCAAAAATCTAATTGTAATATATAAATTAAAATTTTGAAACAGCAGCAAAGCATCCTGACTCTGGGATGTTTTCTTAAACCAGAACAACTCTGAAGTGGGTTTCTTGAAAAGCTTCCGAGTGATTTAAAAAAATGTTGTTTAGTATTTTTTTTTAATCTTTACAGAAACTGACTTTTGTAGACTCAATATCTTCTCCACTTTTCTTGTTTTATATCTAGAAGACATTTTCCTTTTCACTTGTATAAGCGCCCTGTTGCACATACCCCAGAGAGACCATCTCTCTGTGGGTTAGTGCTGGAGCCAGTCCCTTGTTTGTGAGATCTCACCTGGAAGCCCTGCGCTGCCGCTGGGACAAGGTGACCCCAAAGGTGGTCTGGGTGTTTACCTCACGGATGAAGCTGTGTAGACTCCAGTAAACTCTGTTAATTGCTGATTTCCACTTTATGACTCAGTAACTGGTCTAAACCAAAACAGTATTTTTAACTGCTTCAGAAAATGCTTTGAGGACTGTGATTATTGCTATTGCGTAGGGAGTGAGGAGTATCTGTTCCCTGGCTGCGATGGAGAAATACAGCTTGACGAAACTGTGAGTACAGATACCCTTGCAGCGTCAGTGTGTCTGTGTAGTAGTACGTGAGCTCACATAAGTGTTAAGTTTGGTCCAGTTCCTTTTGCATTTAGTAAAGAGTGTATAGGAGCCCACTCTCTTACATATGTTCATTGTAGGCAGAACACAGAACAGCCATTTAAATGGGAACATTCAAGCAGTTTGGGTGTTTCCATGTTGTTTGGTTAGTTAATACATAGAATTGTTAAAATTTGGAAGCATAAATAGCTGTGGATTTTCTTAACTTGGTAAAATCACTAGCTTCGGGTTTTTTTTTTTTTTTGCTTGTTTGTGTGGATTTATTTTTTTTAGTATGGTGTAAGTCTCTACAAAATGTGAGTACTCCCCTCCCCCCTAGACCTCTCTTTCCTCCCAAGCCTCCCCCACCAAAACCTTGATTTATGTGAAACCTTTAATAGAGTAAAAGGGCCTCAAGAGAATGACTGCTCTGTGATGTTTGGAGAGGGCTTTAATGAAAAGTTTCATTCTTATTTCATATTTACTTACCAAATCCTGCCAGAGTAAAGTCTTGCCAAACTAGTTTTATATATTTCTTGTCTGGTCTTGCTAATGTATTGTTTTGTATCAGGACCTTGTTTGACAGGAAAAGCGACCAGAGCAGTTCAGGCTATGGCACAACAAATAGGTGATGCAGGAAAAATGAAGTCTATCTAAAGCTTCTTATGCAATATCAAGAAACTTTTAAAGGAAGTAATTAGCAAAAGTGATGCAGCTTATATATCAAAGCTATTTTTAATGTAGATGGTACATACAGAAATAGCACAATAGTGCTTTAGAAGTGGGCGTTTCTACTATTGATTCTGTAATCGTTTGTTTTCTTACATTTGCCTTGGAGCTGGAAAATACTTCTGGTGGGAAGGAAAAAATAAGGATACGGGTGTATAGTAGTTGTAGTTTCAGTTTGGGTGCTGTTTGTGTTGATGGATGCAATCAAGTCACTGAGCCAGTATTACAATTATCTGTTTTTAATGTTTCCATTCTTCATTAAGAAGATTAAGTGATGCAAACAAAAATGGTGAAGTGTGTCACGTATGAGGGATCGGATTCTCTTAAAGCTCGAACTAGTTATTCTTTTGGATTTTGCAGTGAAGCTTGGCTTACGCTTCAATTCTGACTTGGCTTTTGAGATGGAGAAGTTAGCAGAGGAAACCTGAATCAAGTCCTTTAGGGCTTCAGGACCTTTCTAGCTTATCAATTTGGTTGTGTCTTCAAAGCCTGAGTCTTCCCAACTGTGTTTCAGTCTCTAGTGTAGATAGGAGCGTTAGAGGAGATTTTTGTGATGGGCTGGAGGATGAGGAAAGATCCTCTTTCCTTTTAGTTTGAGAGTGGAGCTTACAAAGGCACATCTTAAGCAGACTTTCCTTTAGAACTTGTTTATTAAAGACCTTTGAAGGATTTCTGATTTACACAGGAGACTTTTTCCAGCCCTGTCTAAAGTGTTAGTGGAGTATTTAAACTTCACAAGAATTCAAGTATTTGCATTATGTACCTTTTTACAGAGTAAATTTCTGTAATATGTAGCTATCTGTGCACCTCTGTATGCACAACAATGTGAATAATGTAGTACCATTTTTAATTATTCCTGAATTTTTACTTCAAAAAATGGTTGCTGAATTACCGCCTATAATGTGCTACAACAGTAATTGTAGTTTGAGAAAAAGCCATGTACTAGGAAAATCAGTTGATTATATAATAAATACTTGTTTAGAAGAAATGTAATGATATTTGATACTTAGAGAAATTAGAGGAAAAAAAAAAGTAATTAAATTTCCGAAATGACTAGTCTAATGACTAAAATGTAATTCTGAAATCTTATCATCTGATGAAGATAATTCACAGCAGTATTTAAGATGGATGTACTTAGACAAACAGTGAAGTAAGTTTCATGGTTATCAGATTTCTCCAAAATCTTTGACCTGTGCATATATAGTGTGTAAATAAAACAGACTTCTAGGATATTAAAACCAAAATTATTATTCCTTGATGTTCTTTCATGCAGCATGTTGTCCAAAATTTCATGCAGCATGTCCTCTCAAGATTTAAAAACAACATATGGATTTAGAGGAGCTCTCATGGTCCCATTTCTATGAATAAAATTATTTTCAAGTTCTTTAAGAGTAGAGGGGGTTTTTTTGGGTGGTATCAAGTTTGTTCAGGTGGGTGTTTTGTTTTGGGTTTGGTTTTGTGTGTTTTTTTTAAAGAAAATATTTTTTTTATTTCTAAATGCTGGTACCTGAAAAGTCTTGGATGCTAATTGCTATTTTTAGGAAGTCAGACACTTTGCAAGATGTTGCAATTTTGAAGGTCCTCAAATTAGTCACTTTCTGCAGTCGTGCCTGCTCAGTGAAAAGCAAGGAAGCTCTCTTACTGCTAGACACTCACTGAATAACAGCCTGGGGCATTGGCACTGCAGTGGGGGAGTATTGGAGAAGCAAGAAAAATTGTATATCATGTTCAGGTTGTGTGTTTATAACACAACTTTCCCCTGTTAGCAAACAAACCTTTTAAGAAAGCATGTTGAGCGCTGAACAACACTCAGATCCTGCAGCAATGCGGAGAAGTTGCTTTGGGGATGCAACTGTATTGAATCAGTTATGGTTTCCTTTTGTATCAAAAGTAATAATGAAGACCATGAAGCCAGTCCTCCCAGTTACTGGTAGATGCTTACACACGCACAAAACCGCACACATGTACATATGTATATATATACATACATAAAACATGTATCTGTATGTATGTGTGTGTGTATGTATGTGTGGGTATGTGCATATTCTTTTAATTAGAATGTGGAAATTGCTCTTTGTATAAGATTTAGATATTCTGTCTACCAAAGTACTGTTAAAAAGCTCTTTCATATCATTTAAATACCGGTTTTTACCCTTTATAACTGTCCTCTAAAAAAAGCCGCACTTTACAGCGGTTCTACAACTTTTTCTACCTGTTGACCACTGTCTGAGGTACTTTATTTTGAGGATGATGTATTTTCCTTTTGTATTGATCATATGTTCAGTAACACTGGGGATGCTGTTCCCCCATGTGTCAGTGATGGGACTGTGACTCATTCAGAGCTGATGAAAGTGGGAAGAGTATATAATCTAGGGTGATTTTAAAAAAAGAACTTTGGTTTTACATCTCAATTTACATTTATTTACAGGAATGTGACCTAAATGGATGTTTTGATGTCAAGCATTAGTACGACTGAGGTGTTAACTATATGGTGGAATATTTTTTTCCGTTGTTATGTGATATCTGATATTATTTTCTTCTCCTTTTATGCAGGACCCGAACTACTGGATACAAGTACATCGGCTGGAGCACGGGGATGGTGGGATTTTAGATCTTGATGACATTCTTTGTGATGTAGCCGATGACAAAGACCGTGTAAGTACAAACAGCTACAAAAGCAGCTCAGTGCGCACTGTGTTGACATATCAGTGTTCTGTGTTTCCTGAATGTGTCTAAAAGTGGGAGTCAGTACAAAGGTTTTAGTCTTTTTATATAGTTTGCTTGACAGATGTGAGAAATCTGTTCCTGTTGTGTAATTCAAAAAGTACAGGAAATCTTTTACTGAAATCATGGGTTTTCCATCCTTTTTTGTTCTTTAAAAGTTCAAGTAAGGAAAGCAGGCTGCAAGAATAAAAAACCTCATTCAGTGGAACAATAATGCAAAAAAAAAAAAAAAAAGAATCTGTAAGTTAAGATTTTAACTTTGTGTTACCAGTTGAATATGTGAAAAATGCATACTGTTTTTAAACTGGAGGGTTGGCGAATTGTTTTTCAAAAATCTTTTTGGGAGGAATTGCTGGTTACACAGAACTTGAGAAAATAATTACACACTGCTGGCTCTTCAGTCTTTTTTTTTTTTTTCTTTAAAATAGAGATTTAGATCACAGTCAGCTAAGAGGTTTTTGGTTATTTGGCTGTTTGAGATTATAGATTCTTGTGTCTTTGAATTACATGTTCAAAAAGGGTAAAGTAAGAAACACGATGGCAAACTGTAAAGTCCTATGTAAACAGGCCACTTTTTTCTGCAAAGCCGCATGTGTTTGCTGAAGCTCTTGAGGGTGTGTGAGCCTGAAACAGACTTCAGTCTGGAAATGTGTTTCAGGACCCCACTCCCTTCACAGTCAGGATCCTTAATTGCTTCTGTTGGAAGCAACAGGCACTCTGAAGGCTCCTTGAAAACTGGCCAAATGATGACACTCAGGCTAATTTTTCAGAAATACTCTGCCTGCAGTTATTTCTTGTGACAAAATTTGACATGGTTATTTCAACCGGGACTTTATAGAAAAAAAATGATGTGAGGAGTCTTGGGACATGGAGACTCCTCGCCGTCTGAAATGTTGGGATTACTCAAGCTGTATAGAGTAACAGTGCTGAGTTTTCAGGAATGTCTTCCATAAAAATAGTGCCCAGCTAAGATTTCAGAAAAAGCTAATTGAAACCTCTAGTTAGTTATCTCATATTGAAGTGCTCAGCTGCAAGATTAGTTTAGCTTTTGCTTACAGGCCCCAAGAAGCCTGGTGCAATTTGTTGCTATATATATAAATATATATATATATACACACACATATATGTATCTGTGCTTGTGTATATATATTTTTTGAAACTTATTTGAATAATACACTTCTTAGCTCTTCACGTGCTCCTTCCTTCAGAAGTTTGAATTCTGGTGACATCAAGACCTCATTCTTTGGCTTGCCACCTTCAAGTGGGGTAATTCCTCACAATGAAACTCTGTGGGTGTTTTTATGTGTGTGACTAATAGATGAAAAACTCTGACTGCAACTGAAACAGGCAAAGTCATTATTACAATATTGTTTTTGTGTATAGATGGACAAGATACCTAGTAATTAGTAGCATTTATTTCTGCGTTTGCCAGGCTCATATCCGCTGATTCTGTGAATCTGGCGTGTCTCTACTGATAGCACTTATCAGTTAAATTTACTTTTATTTTTTTACAGAACATTGTAGCATTGATTAGGAAGGTGAAATATAAGCATGTACTATCCTATACTGTTTTTGTATCCTCAAATTAATCATTTTCACTTGACCTTCATGTTTGTTTCTTTTCAAGCATTTGTCATTAGTCATTGTTTTTCAGTTGCCTGTCTTATATTTTACAACTGACTTTCCTGGTTCCCTTTAGTTTCGAATTGTTAGCTTTGCATTTGATGCTTCCTCCATAGCAAGTGTATCAACTAGTTCTGTGGTAGCAGAATCTGATATAGATCTCATTAATGCAAGGTTCTGAATATATCTCCAGTTATTAATATTTTATATATACACACTTAAAACATATGTTGTTAAAAAGCATTTAAACAGCTGATGTCTGAACATTTAATTAAATTATTACTGAGGCCTGTAGGATTAGTTAGGCTCAAAATTAAATATTAGTTTATTTTTAAATTTTTGATTGGGACATAAATATGTAGAATATTGCAAAACTGAACACATCATATCTTTACGTTCATTTTCACAAGGAAGTTCTTTACATTCTTGAAAACAAGTCCATTGTGCCATTCACTACATGTCACCTGTACGTTTGAAAATCAGTTTGCTCTTATCGTGGTTCGTTAGATGTAAGGATCATTCCCATGGTGTTAAATGTATTTTTTGGTTTTTTTTTTGTGTTGCTTTATGCCATAATCATTTGTACATTACCATATAAGCACAATAAAAAATGCGAAGCAGCGAAGGACCAGCTTGTCCTCTTGATGAATTTATTGCTCTGTATAGTCAACTGTATTAGCAAAATAAAACCCTTAAGTAATGTGAAGAATATATTTACTCTTATTCCACTGTCTCCATGGAAAAAATGTTCTATCCTATAACAAATACAAAGACCCTTAGAGACAGCAGCTGTTCTAAATGGAATAAGAGAAGTATCTTTGTGATGGTGTCCTTCATAGCAAAATGCAGCATGGCAGGGTGACTTTATTTAGCTTCTTCAGTCTCTGTGTTTTGGTATTCTCTTTTCACTTAGTAAAACAGAATGGATAAGTAAGGGTTAACCAGTTGCTCTCTGGAATAATTTGTGATGTTCAATATTGTTTCCCCTAAAAAAAAAAGGGGGAGAAAAACATGGAACAAACTAGATGGAAAAACTGATTTTGCTAAGCTGTTTGTTCCTTGCTGAAACAGCTTTTTTTAAGCTCTTTAACATAGTTCATTAGGACAGTGAATAATGCATTCTAACTTAGTTGGCATGCAACTTCGACATTCATATTACACAATATCACTACACATGAAGTTGCTGATGAAAACTTGGTTAATGCAATTAATGGTAGTAGCAGTATTCAAACAAAAAATATTAAATGCTCATTTGGATAATTTTTTTATTTGAAAACTTTTTTGTGATTAATTGACATGCAAATTTTGTCCAGGTTTTGTTATGGAAAGATAGTTTTCAATAGAAATATATCAATGTTTGTTATATTTATCTTGTCTTTCTCTCTGTATACATGAATACAAATGGATTGTATTGTCTTTGTTTCTGGAAAATATTTGGCTACAAAGAACAAGAATCTGTTTTCAACCAGTGGCATCCATTCCAGTCCTCAGTATGAACATATCTGGTACTGTTGGAGGAAACTCCTTGAAAAGCTTGGGCAGTTGAATATCCAATATCTCTTTTCCAGAAATAAAGGAGAAATAACTCCTTTTAACTTGCTTTTAGTCAAGTTCATAGCCTGTTTTTGTTATTTTAAAAATACAGGTTTCTTGTGCATTTAGTGACTAGAACAATATTTTAAAGATAGGTTAACAAACTGATTTGTTTGTTTGTAGATTTCTGTTACTTGTAAAAGTATCCCTTCCTTTGAAGGCTCTCAAAAAACATATGTCGACTTGACAAGTTTCCAGCTTGATGATAACATACTTGATGACCTCAGTTTGGTTCTTAGTAGGCAGACATTCTCAACAGCATAAAAAACAACTGAACAAAAAAACCCCTTGCAACCATCCTTAACCGTGGTTTCTCCTGGCAGACTGAAGCACATAGACTCTTCGGGGATCTTCATACTTTGGGTGTAATATGAAGTACTTATTCAGGGATCTCATGTTTATCCATGGAAAAAAATATTCAGGAAATTGTGTAATCATTTAAAAAGTACATGTATGAATATACACGTACCATTTAAAAAGTACATGTATGAATATAACTTGGTCCCAGTTGTTCTCACTGAATTAGTCACTTGTATTTTGCACAATTAAAAAAAAATAGTTGAATGTGCATTTTTTTCCTGCATAGTAATGCTCGGGCTGTTTGTTGCTCAGTGAAAAGCTTTGGCGACCAAAATGTCTGTTTGGTGTAGCTACATTTCTGAAGAATTGGAGGCTTTCCCTCCCAAGAGAACAGCAAGGATCTGCCTTTAACAGCCTCTGGTTTTGGTGAGCAGTTGGGCAAATAGAGCTAGTTTCAAACCATGAATGAACCTAATGACAGCTGTTCATAAATTCATGTGCCCAAATGTATTAGGTTTTTGGTAGCTTGGGATTAGCAACTTGTAAATGTAAAAGCATCAGCATCTTATAATATCCTTCATCAGTGCCCTAATAAAGTTAGCGCTCTAGTTGTCAGAAATAAGCACTGTATTTTGGTGTATGCTTGGAGTAAACAGCCTGTGTTTTGTTCTCTAAACCAAGGAATAGGCTTTCTTTGCTTGATTTACCATTTTGAAATACTCAGTTGGCTCTTCACTCTGCATAATGCATACTTATGCCACTGAGTGCAGAGATAAAAAAGAGGAGTGTGGTTTGGTGTTGTCTGGACTGACATTTCATGCTTACCACAGGGTTTATGTGTGTGGTGTTGGTATCTGGCCCAGGTCACTGCAAGATCAGGGTGATGTTGGTGCTTACTATTGGTTAGACATACTTTGAGCCTCCTAGAAAGATGCACAAGAAGTTGCTGCTTTGAGTGGAATACTGTTGATGAGAACGGGATGGAGATTAATTTCATAGATCTGTGCTGAAATAGAGTTTGTAAACATTCATGATCTAGAGTTAACTATGTTAAGTAATCAAATTGCTGCTGAAATTCAGTGGGCTCAATTGCACTTCATTTGCATGCACTTTTAGACACCTACAGAGTCTCTATTATTGTTATGAATTTAATGTCTGCTTGCTTCTAGCATGATAGAAGAAAATCTTTTAAGTAGCTTCTTCACATAATATAAAGTTGTATTAGGAGCTTTTCCCAGTGTAGTAGAAAGGAAATGAACTTCTGGTTTTTGTGTTAAACATATGGTCAGTTCTAAATAATACTGTTGTTTTGTTTACTTCCTCTTGGAAAGCACTGTTGAGTTAGAGAAGCGTGTGATACACAAAATGTGGATTTGGAAAGGCTGACTGTATTTTGTTTGTAACAAATGTTAAGTTGAAACCAACACAAAAATAAGTCTATTTTGAGCAATTGCATTATGATGTTAAGGGCTAGCTAGGGACTGGAGAGCTGCGATTACAGTATCTCACTGCTACTGGTTTTTGTTGTATTTTTAGGGACATTTATGCAAGACTCCAGTTCTATAGTAAATTCTGGGTAGACCAGTGACAACATGATGCTGGTAGAGAGAGAGAGATTTGGGTAACCTTGGGTCTGTTCATTCTCTCCAAAATGTTAAAGAGCTTTTGAACTTGATGAAAGTTGCATAGATAAACTTGTGTTATCTTCAGATTTCCATCAGCACACAATCTGAATAATCAAAGCAGTGTTGTTTGTTCTAAATTTGGGTGTCTCTCTGCCTCTTTGAAGCAAACTTAAAGCTGAATTTACTTTTGAATTCTCTTTGAGTCTGCAACTTAAGAATTTAACCCTAAAACCACGAACAGTGTATCTTTTTGTTGTTGTTCTAAAGTTTGTTTCTGTCATTAACAGATTAAAACCCTGGAGTGAATAAAAGAATGTCTCGGTCCAGTGCAGCAAGTCTGACAGTAAAACCAAAAAATGACAAAAAATTAATCAAAAATATGATTCTTAGTATTTACAATACCATGATTAGTATGTCCTTCCTTGAAAGTTTTCCACCAAATTAGATTTCAGCTACTGCCATGGTTATCTCTGTCACAGTGTGCAGCTTCTCTCTTCTTGTTCTGCGATTGCTTTCCCTGTATCCCAGGAAAACAGGATGACCTTGAAACAATTTGTTGTTACTCATAAGTGGCTTGGCAAAACACATTTTGAGCATAAGGCATTCTTTTTTTGGAGCAGCTTAAAATAACTACTTGAGGCACTAAGCTTGGGAAAGTATTGATATTGGGAAAGAAACCCTTATTACAAAATTCCATGATTATTTTCTGTTAAAAAATTCAAAAACTTCAGTTTAACAGTGAGCTCTTGAAGTCATTTAGTATTCTGCAGTGTTTTTCATTTTAATTACAGTTTTAGAGATTGTCAATCTGATATTAACTGAAGTTGCTATAAATTGGTAAAACCAGGATGCCTTTGTTTCAACCAGGTCTTCTTGCATTAACACTATTGACCCATTATTACTGGGATGGCCACATGATTTTTAGGTCCATCTTGCTGATGGATTTAAAGTAGAAAATCAAAGTTTTTACATAGTCTTTATTCACAGCTGCTATTTAATGAAGACATATTTGGAAATAATGTACTCCAAATATAAATATTATCTTCTATTAAAGAATGGAATTAAAATGCTTATAGTATTTCTAATAAACTAAGCTTTAACTTCACAGTGTTTATGGATGAGACTAAAACCCATGGAAGGGAGGAAATACTGGGCATAATATATTAATATTGAAACGTGCATTTTCCAATCACTAAGAGATATTAGATGTAACTAAATGTTATCTCCCATCTGTAGCTTAGTTTTTCATCTCTTTCAGCACTGTTCTCCAAATTATTAATCTCATCATCATTTACTTTTTCTAGCTCTGTGAAGACAGCATTTCCATTCATGATTTCTTGTTTATTTTTGGGATAAACTGCAATATCTCAATTCATTTCCTGTATTACTGAAGTAGTTGTATCAATGCATTAAGAATTCCCAGGTGGGAGAGGAGAGGCATTTGTAAATTAGCTTCCATGGAAATCTGAAGAGCTATAGGTAAATCTGGCTTCTGAAAATTTTGGTAAAAACTATTCTCTGGGGAGTAGGAGGCCCATGCATGAGTATAATGTACTGGGAAAGACCGTGACAGCGTGGTGAAGAAAGTCATGCCTCGCAGACCTTCCTGTATTCTTAGCAGAAAGTCAGACCTCAACAACAGTAACTGGATTAGTTCAGTCCAAAACCTCACAAACTTGATAATGGGGTAAGAGGAAAGGTCTTCTGGATATGTAACTGATTGAAAGATGGAAAATAGAGTGAGTGTTGTTCAATATATTTGCAATTGTTCTGAAAAAAGGTAAGGGGGATTTGAATACTGAAGTGACAAATTCCATTATTGTGTGTGAAATGGAATTTGAATACTGACAAATTCCATTATTGTGTGTGAAATGGAATGTTAATGGTAAATGCTGGTTATGAAGGGTTGCAGAAGCATCCTGTGATACAGAGGGAGTAGGCAGTAACATGGTGGATGAAATATCATTTTGGCAAATGTGATGTGCTTTCAGAAAGAGACTCCTTAAACTGAATGCACAAAATAATTACTTCTTAGCTAGCTATTACATTGGGAAAATGTTTTTGGTTTTATAATAGACCTCTGGAATCATCAGCTTACACTGGATGGTACAACTCCATGAGACATAGTAAGATCTAAGGTGGCTTCCAGCAGCTTGCCTTTGCCTGCCTCTCCCCCAACGATGGTCATCCCTGTCCTGCCACTTTCCTTGTGCAGGCTCCAGGTGCTCTTTGGACCCCATCTCTTATCAGATTTATATTCACTAAAATGGCGGAAGATGCCTTGCAAAAATAACTGAGTATTTTTCATGAGCATTGTCAGTTCACTGAAGGATCTGGCAAGCAGAGAACTTTTCTCCTGGAAGTGGTTGAGGTGTGAAGGAAGAAGTAAGAAGAGGACGAGTGGAAACATGAGCAGGCTGAGACCTTCCCTTTCAATTCAACAAGGCTGCTGGTGGCTGTGGAGCTGCCAGAGTGGTCCCTGTGGTGAAGCAAGGGGTAGAGAAGGGAATGGGTGATGGGATCTTGCTGCTGTATGTGCTGGTGGTGAGCCCTCTGTTTCCTCCAGCCACAAACCAAGCAACCAAAAAAGGTTTTGTAGAAGTAGTAAAAGCACAGAGCAAATACCAACACTGACTCCAGGTGTAGGTTAAAGGCTTCTCTACCAGCAGCCTCTAAATGGATCAGGACTCTCAGCCTTGAAAAGAGAATGGAAGAAGTGAACTGTAGGTGACTGTAAAATCAGAGGTGACATTGAGGAATGGTCTTTTGTCTTTTTCAGTGCAAGATCTGGAGGCATCAAATGAAACAAAAATTTTCATTAGCAAAGCAAATACTACCTTGTGTTTTCAAATTTGTTTTTCTGAGTGCTGGAGATTCTTATATTTAGAGGCACTGAGAATAAATACAATCCAGTCCTTTTTCCTGTATCTTTACAGATTTTAAGGATCTCTGTACTTTTACATTTCCTTCGTAATTTACTTTCTCTCATTTGGAAATCCTTGCATTACCTCTGCTCATTCTTGTTACGTTTCTTGCACCTGCTTTAGGTCTAATGTGTTTTTTATTGAAGTGAAATGATCATGATTGTACCCAGTATTTGATACAAGGGCAGATTAATTTTACTGGATTTTTAAGGTTTATTTGTGCCTTTGTCAATCTTAATTGCTATTTTTTTTTTTCTAAATAAGCATGATCAGAGTATGTCCTAAGAACAACGATCTGCAAAAGGCTTTCACGCTTTCCCTGACCTTAATTTTTATGATATATAAGAATAATTGTGAGTTTTATAAAATGCTGCAGATACTTCAGGAAGTTTTGAAGGATTTTTTTTTTCTTTTTTGAGACATCATAGTTTAAGAGCATGCATAGTGCTGAATTATCTGCTTATTTTTACTCTTAAAAAAGATGATGCTTGCAAATCATGGGAACTGGCAATTTAAGTAGAGTCTCAATTTGAGAGAGTCTCTTTAATCTCTGGTGAAAACCACACAGTGAAATGATGATGGTCTCACAGTGTCTAATGTTAGTAACACTGAAGGTCAATATGTGGCTATGGAGGGTGACTGCTACAGTATTATAAACCCATCACAATTAAGAGATACTCTGTACTAAAAATATTTAATAATAGTTACAGATTCACTACTTGGATATAGTTGTAGATAATATGAAGCATTGCTTTCTAATTCTTCACCGTGTATATCTCCACAGAAATCTGCAGTGAATCTAGAATTGGGCCATTATGACTAATAAATGCAAGATATTCTGCTAGCTTTTCATTAGTTTTAGCAATATCACTTTGTCCTAGGGGTATATTATTAATCCTACAACAAAGGAACAAATCGCAGCAAAAGTTGATTATGGGAATTCATTAACACTACCCTCTTACTCCTTGATATCGGCAGGTCTTAAAAGAAATGCTGTTCCAACTTCACAGATATTTCCTAACAGAGGTGGTGAGACTCATACACTAGAGGACTGACCCATATTAAAGCTTAATTATAGTAATGGATAATCCTGCAAGTATAAATTATTCACAGTTGTTTGTATGTGAAGTCGCGTCATGAATAAATTAAGGAAAAGTTTCTGGAAAAGACCCTGGACAGTGACATAAGTTTGTCAAAAGTAGTTTTCCTCCTTGTCTTTTAAGCCACATTTAAATCCGATGGTATTAGGTTTGCAGGCACATTCCCATATGGACAGCTTTGCACTTTGGATACGTTTTGCTTAATGGAAATCAATAGCAACAAGTCTTGGGGCTCTACACCCTTGTAGTGTTCCTTGACTAATACGTTATGCAAGGAGAACATTCCTACCTAAACACCGTCCTGCTACAAAAGCTGCAATCTCAGCTGTCTGATAAGTTTCCCACACTATCACTAGGATGAGAATTCATTAGTGTTACCCTCTTATCCTTTGATACCAAGAGGTCCTAGGAGAGTGCTGTAACTTCATAGTTATTTCTTGGGAAGGATGATAAGATTCATACATAGGCTTGGACTTTATTTTCCAGTTGGCTTGGTAGATAAAGTACCTCATAAGTTTGTAATGTGAATAGTGCTTCTGACAAAGAGAGAAAAGGGAATATTTGCATTAGGTTAAAACAGGGGCCCTAATTATTGAGGCAGCTACCTCATGCTAAAGGTTCCTTCAGCAAGTCCCTTGGATCGAAAGAGAAGAAAATAATGCTGAGTTTTTTGGGGAGCTTTCATCAGCCTGACTTTTCAGATACCTTCCTAGCAGTAGCCCAGAAAGGAAGGAGTTAAGAAGATGCTTTGAACCCAAAGTCTTCTGCTTCATCCCCACACCCTGTTGGTGTACTTCCACACCCTGTTGGTGTGCAGGGAACTACCTTCCGTTCACCTTTAGCGTGCTCAGCAGGATAGTCACTACATTTTTCAGATTAGCATCACTGCTGAAGCCTGTTTGAGTTTATACAGCAAGAAGGAGTTCTGCCTGCTCTTCGGTGACTTACAGCGTTGCAGGACCACTGACTTCTTTCATTTGTACAACCTGTTGGAAGAACTGAAGTTGTTCTTAGGTAGGCTCTGTTCCTTGTGGGTTGCTCCATTTCCTCTAGGATTGAAGACTGTTCTCTTTAAGCTTGCTGAAAGCCTGATGGTACTGAGTTTTTATTTTCTTGGGACACTGTTTGCTGGAAGGTAACCATACTTTGGTGGATGAAATGGCAGACACATCTAAGAGGAAAATTACAAAGAAGTCATCGTCTTTTTCATATGATCGCCGGAGAGATTCAGTGAAAGTTAGGAGACAGTCCAAGTCTCTTAGCTTTAAGTCAGCTACACTGGGTGCTCAAAAAAGACAGACACAGAAAAAGCAGGTTTGTATTTGTATATTTCTCAAAACAATATCCTTACTTCCTAAATTCTTAAAAAGATTGTAGAACTTGCTGTGTTAATACAAAGTGGAAAACAATCTCTGCTGATTTGCAATCTGTATGTGAGTACGTATGTGTATACATACAAGCCTGTGTGCAGGTAAAGCTGTATTTTTTTTCTGTAGTATTTCTTAAGAGCTAGCTAAATTTGTGGTGTTAATTTTATTCCAAGAAAAGTCTGCATGTTCTCTGCTTTTAAGACCTGATTTATGACTTCTGTTTTGTCTTAAATAATTTCTCCTATAGGGTAATATGCTCTCTGTGAGCTTTTGGTAATGTGTTGTCTGTTGTGCTGAGAAACATGATGGGTACTGAAACTTTTGAAATTATTATTTGGATTACAACTGTTGCACTGCTCTTTGTTATTATTATTATTATTTTTTTTTTTAATGTTGAAATGTACCAGACTGAGAGCTTTAGGGAGTGAAATATTTTACTTATTCCAGAACAGGTAATGCAAGTCAGCAGCAGCACCTGTTCTGGTGGGACCAGTTCTTAGAGTTAGAGGGCAGCTTAATGCCTTGGCAGTGCTGCACTCCGTAGTAAAAGACTTTCATACACAGGTCTTTATCTTTTGTAGTTGAGATATAATTAAAAGAAATTTCTCCAAAGAGAAGATGTAGTGTGTGCTGTAGTCAATGGAATGAAAACAAGTGAGTCAGTTCATGAAATGTCTTTGTATCCTGATCTCCAGTTTAATCTAATATGAAAAGAACATAGGATCACTATCTGCCATCTCTCGCTCTGCATTTGAGTGCACAAGGTGCCTTTTGAAGGGTTTAAAGGAACTTTCCAGGGAATTTTTAATTATCTGTGTAGAACAACAGTATTTTAAGACTTTGCAAGTAGTGCTTCCACAAATGCTTTAAAATAAACTAGATGTTCATTAGCAGTGTAAGTGAATTTCGTATGTGTAAGTAGTTTTCAGGCCCTGACCACCACATCTGCTCCTACATTTTGAGGGCAGTGTTATCCATTCAGATATAAAAGACTTTTAAAATTACTATGTACTATAAACCTTGGTATTAGCTTAAAAACATAATAAATTTGATGTGAGTGGCTTCGTATTTGTTGTTCATGAAAGCTTAAAATGTCTATTTAAATAGCAAAATACTGACTAGTAGAATACTGGGATATTCTAGCTTTAGTGTGCTTCTTTAGTGTTAATTACAGTCATAACTGAAGCCCCTTTCTTTGAATCGAAGTTTCAGAAGTATTAAATGAGGAAATATTTGAAGAAATCAGGAATGCTTTCAAAAAGGCACCAAACTCACTATTCCCTGCCCACCCCCCCTTCGCCCCCCCTTCGCCCCCCCTTCGCCCCCCCTTCGCCCCCCCTTCAGCATCAGATGTTATTTGAGAAGTAAAAGTCAAATCTAAATTTTAGAGAGATGTAAAAAAACTTAGGACATCTGTGGGAATTCATTTGGGGAAACTGAAAGGCACCTACAAATGAAATTATGAAATTAATTTGAGTAGTAAGTCAGTGAGTACCCCTGGATTTCAGTTTTCCCAGCCCTTAAGGTTACAGAGACCTCTCATCTTTTGGATGGCTGCCATGGGTCCTGTGCGCCCTCTAGTGGTTAACGAAAATATACTCAGTTACTGCATTCAGGCTGATGCTTGAAAAAGGCCTGAATGTGTATTCTTGTTAGTTTAATTATTTAATCCTCTAAATCTGTTTTTATTGAAAAGAAAAAATAATTGCTTAAAATTAATCTTTTATGGTGTAACTTCTAGAAAAAGTTTTTTGCTAAAATCATTATTTACATGGATGTGTGTCCGAATTGCTGTACTCAGAGATGCAGAAATATGGGAATAGTTTTAAGAACCTTTACTACTTTGGCTTGGTTGCAGTATGTTAGTGAGTGAAACAGCTGAAAAGAAGCCCTCTAGACAAAGTCCTGTTTTGATCAACTTGTGTGTTGTATAGATCTGAAGAAGAGCTTTTCTGCCTGAAAAAATGTATTTTTTTCTCCCCTCTATATGCTCCAGTTAACTGTAAAAAAACAAAAAAAAAGGTTTCTTTTTCCTGCAAGCTTGGTCTTGTTTCAATCTTTAAATCATTATAATTAAGTGAGACAAAACCTCCTCCTCCCTGCCACCTGCTCCCCGACAATGGCAACTACTGCTACATGTGTTGAAGTGCTGTTGAACACAAAACCTGACTGCTTTTGTTACTCTTGAACTTTTTAAATACTGAAGAAAATTATGGGCTTGAAGTTACCTGAATCTGATCAGTTTTTACACTGCCAAACCTAACCCTACTTGATACACTTTTACTTCTTTGCTTATACAGCCTGGTTCCAGGCTGGAGTTATTCAGTGAGCAGTAGTTCAGTTACTGAGCCTCATTCTCCATTTTTCCATTTTCCTTTCCTTTTTCTTTTTTTAAAAGCATTTTTCTAATGTGTGTTTGTGAACATCTGAGAATAGTTAACTGTGCTTTGGTTTTTGCTGTTTTAGGAGACAATAGTAGACTTTGCTGCTCACAATATATGCGGTTTTACTTGGGTAGTTCCCTGGAGGAATAAGACTGCCTCTGCTTATACAGGCAGGCAAACCAAAATTAGTTTTCTAAACATTTTGGTAAATTGATATCAATCAAAGTATGTTTAATAATAATACTCTACAGAATCCTTTTCTGCTTGCTTGGCCTTTGTATCACTGATCTCCCTTTTCTGCAGAGTTTGATCTCTTTTTTTTTTTTTTTCTTTTTGTGCTAAAATTTCCATTTTGATCTTTTTTAAATAAAATATTAAGATTAGTAAATCACTGGTAAAATAGTAATGAGAATCTGAGAACATTTTAAGAAGACATTTGTCACAGTTTCTGAATTGCAATGCTATGACTGTGTTTAAGACAAATTGCCACACTAATTTTGCTTTTCTGGGTTTTTTGGTTAGCTTAGCTAACGAAATTAGAAACTGACACTCATGTAGTGTTCAAACCAAACAATTTAAAATATCCCATCTAGTGTAACAAATAACCTCTTCCAAGATAATCTTCCCATCAAGTTACTTATTACTACAGATCACTTTTTAAAATTCTGTTGATTTCCTTAGACCTTTCTGTTCTGAGGTAGAAGATCTGTTAGTAATTACTTTCACTGGCTGCTACTATTGTAATATTAGTTGATCTGGACCAGAAAACCACATTACAGAAATATATAGGCTGTAACTTCTCAGGTGAATGAGTATTATGCAACATAATCTGTTAAATGTTTGATAGTTTTAGAAGTTGCCTTTTGCTATGTTTTGAATGAAGAACAAATTCAGTTACATGAAGTGAAATCTATAAATAAGTTTTAAGAAAAATTGAGATCAAGATCCTTGTGTGCAAAGGAACATAAAAAAAGAGATCCAGTGCTATTTTTAGCCGTTTTGTGAGAGTCTCTCAAGTCCTGTTTCTCTCTGTCATCGCCAACTGACTGATTACCATGACATGGGCTGGGGCCTCAGTGGATTAATTAAGATCTGAAACTGTTTTCCTGTTAACTACTTATGTTTTGGATACAAGGTTTTGGAACTTGGCAGGGTTTCAAGCTCTTACAAGAGTATAAAGAGCTCGCATAGACTGCAGATTTGTGGTTTGTTCCCATATATTCCTATGTTTTTCCATGGAGTGATATAGAATTGGGCTGGATAACTTTTTATTTTACTTTATTTTAAACTCTGTAATGCTGGAACTGCGTGGGATGCGCTATCTGCCATCCTAGATGCAGAACAATATATACGAAGAGGATGTTGTTAGAAAACCTCCAAATCCCTGTGTTTAAATATGACTCTTAATAGGAGTGCTCCAGATCCCTTGTTATGAGCATCTGAGAGCAGGCAAAGGCCTATGAGTTACACTTTATTCTTTCTTATTAGAAGGAAACATTGCGTGGAAAAACAGTACTGGGAAGGCTGGGAATGTGAGGGAAGGGCACTGCTCAGAAAGAAATTGTCACATTATATTCTGTGGTAGGGAACTATTTACTGCAGGGCTACCATTGTGTGAGAGATCTGGTGAGCAAAACCCATAGCACCAGTGCCAGCAAAGCGAATTATTTATAATCTATTAAGATACCCAAGAAGTAAAGGAAAATTAGGTATGAGAGGAATCTCAAGTAGTTAATTTTTGGACATTATTTTTGAAAGACATGATTTATAATCTCTCTTCTTTTGCTTTTATTCCTGTCTTCTGCAAGAGCTTGTTTTGAAGTTCCCTGGGAAGCTTGGGTGTCCTCTCAGGGGAGAAGGAAGTCAGCTTTAAGTGCTAGCCCTCAGGATTTGTTGTGAAAATCTGATCCTGTTTCTTTTAAAATGAAACCAGACAAGCATGTAAAAAGAAAAAGCTGTGTAACCGAGCACTGGGAGATAAGAGTGTGTAGGTTCCTCTGGCCGTTGTATTATTAG
Source organism: Caprimulgus europaeus (assembly GCA_907165065.1). The sequence goes on along the minus strand of OU015530.1, from coordinate 44,988,051 downwards.
GAGAAACTTTGCCTATCAAAATGAATTCACTCTGGAGCATGGCCAACTGTGAACCATGCTGTTTAGCTATTGTTATTAAAACAGTCACCATAGCAGGGTGAGGTGGGTTGTAGCCGGTGAAGTAGGGACACCTTGAGTTAAATGCAAAGTAAAATCAGAGCAGAGTGGCATGATAGTGAGACTTGGCCATCGTGAGCCTTGACTTCCTGCTTTCCTTTTCTTACTGAGGCTTGTTTTGGAGATTGTGGTAGATGTGTGCATTAGCGTGCTTCCTACAGCAGTGTAAATCGTTGAGCCTTGGTGGCATTTGCTCCCGTGGTGTTGGTTAATGCTCTCCTCTGTGATGATTTCCGGCGTGCTGAGAGAGAAGTCTCCCTCTCCCAGAGGCAGCAAGTTCCTTCCCTTGGCGCCTTGTCCTGGCAGCTAGTGTGGCATCGTGTACAGTCATACCATCTCAGGAAATATTTTGCTGTGGTGTTGAACTAACAGCACATTGCCAGGAGCTTTTCAAATTTAATTGGTGATTTCTTTAATGCAAGCAAAATATTAGGCTTGACTTTGACAATTTTACAAGTTTCTCTGGTCTAAATTGAGCTATTATTTTTCATTCTGCCTGAGTAATTGTTGTTATAGCTGTTAACACGGTTAACCACGCTTTTGGATTCCTAAAGGTGTGGCTTTGTGACAGATTTCGTGGTGCTGTGAAGGAGTGTGGCCTCATGCTCCCCCTGGCCATGGCTGTGTTTCCCACCTCTCCCTGTCACCGGCGCTAGGAGCTGTTGGTTTTGCTGAGTGGGGTCAGAGTCTCCTTCAGCAAGACTGGGTGGGAATGGCCTTCAGGGCTTCTGCTCTGCCAGCGTGGGAGTGACATGGCAGATCGGGCGTCTGATTTGGCAGTGCACCCAATGCAGAACAAGAAGGAGGTGCTAACGAAGGTAGGTCCTTGGTCTTGCCTGTGCCCACAAAGGGCTGGTGGTGCCCCAAAAGAAGACTGGGTTAAGTTTGGCCAAATGCAGTGTGCTGAGCTGATAGGTTCTGTGTGTATTCACCAAACTTCTCACAGCTGTGGAGTCACCTAGTCCAACCCCCTGCTCCAAACAGGGCCAGTCTGGATCTGAGCATCTCCAAGGATGGAGACTGCCCACCCTCTCTGGATGCCTGTTTCAGTGTTTGCTTCCAGGGTGAAAAAGTATTTCCAAAACCTAATCTGTATTCTGGTGTTGCAACTAATGTCATTGTTGCCTCTCCTCCTCCTACCATCACCTCCCAGAGATCTCAGCTCTATTTTCTCTCCGCCCTCCTGCTAGGCCATAGAAAACAACGACAAGCTTCTCTTTTAGTTGCCTCTTAAAACCAAACAAGCCCAGCAATCTTGGCATCTCCTCGTATGTCCTGTGGTCCAGCCCCCACCATGCTGGTGGCCATCGCTGGACATGCCAGCTACACGCATGCTGCCACAGCCCAGTCTGCAGGCAGCTGCCCTCACCATGAGGGCACGCTCCCGACTCTCCTTCCAAGTGCTGTCCAGGAGGGATCTGCCCGTCCTTTTCTGCAGACCCTCTCAGCACCCAGCTGGCCCCCAGCCAGTACTGCTGCACACTGATGATTCATTTAAAATTTTGCTGACATTCCTTCATTAGCAAGGAAGCAACACACTTTTTAAAAGAAAATCCCACCTGATTTCTGCTGTCTTTTGTATATATTTTTCTTGCTGCTTATGTGCTATTTGTGCAGGGTTATGTCCTCAGAATGAGGATGATGCATTTTAAAAGACAAGTGTTGTCAGCTGCAATAACGCTTTTCTAGGTTTAGCCATTCTATTCCAATTAAAGGGGGAAAAAAACCCCCAAATACAAACTAAAAGTGGGGGGGGAGGGGAATGATTTCTGGACATGCCTACTAGTAACATTCGGTTTCAAAATGCTCATGTTCCCGGCACTTTAGCAGGAAAAGGAAGCTCGTAGTTTAGTACCCTTCAGTACTTGAAAGTACCTTTTCAGTGCTCTGCTACTGGTTTTGTGAATTGGTGACATTTGTGTAGCTTAAAACTTGCATCGTTTTGTTCCATATAAGCAATATTTTGACATGTATTTTGAACAGTTACTGAAGTACTGAGTGCATGGTCTTTGCTTTCATCTTAATACTGTTAGAAAAAGTTATGGTTTAATGTTATGGAATTCGCTGATTGAAAGTGATTTTATCTCATTTCCAACTTAACGAGTTTCTCACTTTTTTAATAGCAACAAAGTTTTGCCCCGTTATTCTGTGTGAGAGTGAGTGAGCATTTTGCTATACAGCAAGTTGATTTTAATGTTTCTTGACAAAAAGGAAGGAAAATTAATTTTAATTATCTAAAAATATGTCCTCTGGCTCAAAGTATAGTTCTCAGATAGAAAGCAAGCAACGTTTTGCTTTCTCAGCAATTTCTGTCACTTGAAGCGTGAATTGATCATGGAGGCAATAGCACATGGGGAAAATCCGGTGGGAGCTGTCTGATTTCATATGTGTTTCAGTTCAAGCACTTACGTTCTTTTGATTTGTGGACTGTAATTTTCACTGACAATGTTAGCAGCTTTTAGAAGAACAACCCCTGACAGATGACATCCATCTAACCAGCTGCTGCCTAATCTGACTTCAGGCTGCTGATTGTATTATCTGTCTGATTTGAAATACAGTAAATATTAATGACTGTTCATCTGTTATTTAAAATAAATAGAAAGTAGTGAGAGAGTGATGGTCATATTTCACACTTCCACTCTAACTAGCTTCTTGTCATCTGTTGTGATAGTATCAACTTGCGTGACTGACAGCTTTTCTTCTTAGGTAATTTCTTTGGGAAAACTCAGCATTGTTTTAATTTTCTTTGTTCTCCCACAGCCTTTAATACTTTACTTTTCAGTATGGTCAGAATTAGTGAGATGTCTCATGTGATGCAAGTTTAAAACTGAAAAACCAAGATCTTTTCTTTGTCAGTTTTATGAAAATTACCTCTCAGATGAATTGGATGTAATCAAAAGGTGATTAATAAAGTAAAGAAAATAACAAAAACGTACAAATTTATATTCAAGCAGAGTCAGAACTTCTTGTAGAAATATGATGAGTTTTAAAAAATATTTCTTCAAGTGGTTTCTGAAGTGCAGAATAGAATTTATGACCAAAAGTTGAAAGAAAGTTGAAGAATTGCAGACCAGGGTGGCGGTGATGGTTCTTCCGAATTATCAGAAACAAATTTGCACAGAGCTTTGAATTTACATCTACCGTAAGCCATATGCATTAAAATAGTTGATTAGAAAGCTTACTATCAACTTAACAAGTATTTATTTCTGTGCTGATCATCTTTAAGATGAGTTATGGAAAGTTTTTTCATACTACAGTTTTCTCCTTCATCTGTTAACTCTTTAGAAAAACCCACAAAACAAAACCCTCACAAAACCAAAGAAGCCCCACACAGTTGTTTCTTGTTTCCTGAAAAGAAAACCCAAGAAAACTGAGGTAGCAATGAGACTACCTTTTATTTGTCTCCCATTGCTTTCTTTCTGGTTTTATTGAGAGCGAGATCAAACATGAAGTGTCGTAACTTTGTGCTTGTGAGAACCAGTGTCCCACAGTGTCCCACAGCCTGGTACTCTTGAAGTCAGTTTTTTCATTAAGGACTGTTGTGACTTTAAAAATATTGTAACCTTGAAACATTCTTATTCAGCTTCCTTAGATTGTCTTATGCAGTCCTTGCTTTACTGAAATTACCTTCTCTTCCTTTATTAATACTTTGGCACATTAAGGCAGATTACATTGATTTCTTTGTTTTGAATATTAAGTCATTCTTGTTGCACATTTTTCATCAAAAATAGCTGTCATAAATCTGTCAGCTGTCAGAAATACAAGTCAGCTTTGAAAACTTTTTGAACATTGCAATGCATTTTCATTAAAACAAGTTGTCAGTAGAGAACATATTTCTTTTCTTGACACCGTCATATGCATTGGTGAATGACACCGGGCAGCGGTGTTTCACTCCATGGCATCAGTCGAGTACAATACCAGCGCTGCAGGGGCTGGACTGAGACATCCATCTCCTCCCTATCAGCCTGCTCCAGCTGTTGGCTGGGTGGGCAGGCGATGGAGCGCTGACACCGGCACTTGCTCGTGGATGTGGGTAGATTTGCATTAGGGTAACCAGTTGCAGAGCAGCAGTGTAGTAGTTTCCTGCCTTCTTAGAATGACAGTGATTTCCTGAATCATTAAAAATGTTAGTGCTTGCTGATATAAAACAATTCACTGAGCTGTTCAGTGCTGTGCATGTAAAAATATGTTGACTTACTGAACTACAGTAAATTCCTTTTTCTTCCTCCTTCCGTGTGCTGTCAGAGGTTAGGTGGGCTGAACATAGACACTTACTCTGATGCAGATGAATTAAATAACTTGAGCATTGCCTTTGGCTTAATGTCTTGGAGTTAGATGACTTTTTAGTATTTAGATACCTGAACAGCAGCGTTTGTACTACAGAGCAGGGAATGAAACTTTTTTTTTTTTCTTCTTTCCTGTTATGCCTCTTAAAAGAATAATAGGTAACAACTACTAATTATTTAAAACCCAAGACCTTAGTCCTTTCTGGTGATTAAATGGTGGTTTAGTAAGCAAATAAACTTGTGATGGTAGGCAGCAGGGTCCAACCAGAGTGGGGTAGGTCTTCAGGGCATTTCTGTCTAGCCTTTTGCCTCTTGGCTCTCTGGTCTCCATTCAGATACTTAGTCCTTTGAGTGGCCATCAAATGCAAAAGTGTGGAGTTATTTGGTAATAATTTAAAGGATTATTCTGTGAAGATATTATGGAGCTGCTGTATGATGCTTAGAGGTGCAAAGATCAGGATGACCATCTTGATGCACCTGTTCATTCCTTTCCCCAACCTTCTTGCTTTTTATGGCTGCCAAAAGGCAACTATATTTTATCTGTCAACAAAAAAAAAAAAAGGCTGCGATGTGTATACTCACTTTACTTTTACTGGGAGGAAAAGTGCTTGACTAGCCTCTCTGAAGGCATTGCATTTATCTGATGGAAGGGTCAATGTGTCTTCAGATTTCTGCAGGACCTCTTAGATACTGTATGGATAGTGAATGCAGATTAAACAAATATTTGGAACTGTTCTTACCTGTTCTTAATGTTTTCCAGATGTAACGGCCTGGTGATATGGAGCCCAGATAGGCCACTTTCAAATTGCTCCTGAGGTTAATAGGTGCATATCGATATATTCAATGAATTACATGTTGGTAATTTTGCAGAGGTTAACACGTTAATCTTTTGTTGCATTTTAGTGAATACTCCATTATTCTCACACCCTGAAATTGAAAACCTGTTGCAGATTTGGACCTAGCTTGCCTTAACACTCATACCGTTTAGATCAGCATTTGGGTTGGACTCAGAAAATGTAGCAAAAAACCAACCAAACAAAAATTATGGATTTTGTTTCAAATTTCTTTGTTACAATCCTAAAATTGTACCATAAGAATCATAATAGGAAGAAAAAAAAAATCCTTTTAAAATTAGTAGTTATATTAATTTCTGAAATGGAGTCTGAATTTTAAAATATATATATTTTTAAAATTTATTTTCAAGTTTATCTTTCCATCACTACTTATTTTCTTAATTCTACTGCTAGAAGAGCTGGTTTGACAAAGAGACTGAAGCGAAAAGGCATATGGCTTTTTATTACTGTTGCGGGAATTATTCTTGGAGCCATGACAAAATTAATAAGGAAAAAAAAAGTAATAGGGTTTTTTGTTTGGTTTTACCTTCTGCTTCATCATGTGTTTAGTTCAGTAGATAAATCAATAGCAACATCTGTAACACAGGGAATTAATTTAATGGAAGAAATTTGGGAACAGTAAATTAGTGACATGCCAACAAGCTTCAATGTAGACAGAATTAAGGCAGTACCTTTCAATTTTTTTTTAATAAAACCTTCTAAGATGATAGATGATTAAAGAAATTAAGAAATAGTCTAGATTTTTAAAAAGAGAATTCCAGTACCTGATACAAGCATAATTTACAGAAATCTCAGTGATCTAAACATGATAAGGTATAGATACTATACATGTCCAAACATATTTTTTATGCTGTTTGGGAGGCAAATCTCATCTATGTAGAAGCAGTTATATTTAATTATGGTATTCTGGTTAACAGAAATAGATGTTGTGTGGAAGAAAATGAGTAAATGAATCTTCAGATTTTTTTAATGTTGCAAATAGGACTGTCCTTTCGAAGAGTGGCAGATCAGTGTTCAATGGGAGAGCCTGGTTTGTTCAATATATAGTAGCCTGGCTTGTGCAATAAATTCCGTTTTGAAAAAGCAAGCAGAACAATTGTAAGAGTGAAGTGTGAGTCAGGAGTATTCAAAGGAGTGAGTATAGACAGATTTCTCTTCTGGAGGTCAGTGGAACAACCAGAACACCTCCTGTAAAAGTGTTGTTTCACTCTTTCTGTGGCTGACTGTGTTTTGACTCGGTCACAAGCATCCTGTGTGACTGTGGGCAAGTCTGTTTTGGTGAAATTGTTGGTATGACACACATGGGTAACGAGGAGAAGGAATGTGGTATGACCAGCTCTGATTTTGTTATACAACACAACTCCATGTAAGCAGGAGCGGGGTCTGAGTTGGCAAGGAGTGAACATGAAGGAAGACATTCCAATTGATTGCTCCTCTTACATGCTGATGTTTTTATAAATCTGATCTTGTGGGGAGGGTGTGACGTGCTTTCTATCTCGTAAGATGAGATATGTTGGTTAATATAAGTCACGTTTCACAAATCTGTTGGGGTTCCTCTGGTGGGATTGGGATGATCCATTTGATATTTCTTCCTTGGAATTCTGAAAGGTATTTGACAAGGTCTGTCTCCAGAAGCTTTAAAGAAGATTTAAATAGCCATGATATAAGAGGAAGTTTGTCTATAGATAAGGAAAAAAAAATATAAGTAGGAAATAGAAGGGAAGGGTAAATACCATGGTTTTATTGTTAAAGTAAAAGGTCACCTGCAGATTTTTTTCAGCAGTTACTGGTTGAGATTTATGCTTTTAAACAGAACTGTAAATGAGCTATAGAGGGAAGCAGGAGATGGCAAAACTGAGGGATGATCCTAAGCTGTTTAGAGTGGTACAAACTGGGTCTGTCGGTCTTTAATGTTTGATTGTCAGAAGATTGAGTGATGGGCATTACAATGGTAGATGAAACTGAGTTCTGTTACATGTTGAGGGTTTGTAGGGTTTTTTTTCCCCCTTTCCAATTTTATATGTGAAGTAATGAACTTTGAGATAGCTTGTAACTATACAACTAAGGACTGAGATCTTGTGCTTACAGTTGATAGCTTAACAAAAATATCTCTGCTCGGTAGCATAGGTTGGCATAGTTTGTTTTTTTTCATCACAGATTGTTGATTTGTAATGCTGACTTCTTTGTGTAGGTTTTCTGTAGAAAAAAATGCATTTGCTAATGGTACAAGAGGTACATTTAACTTCCTGTATCAGCATCAATAGGTTAATATGTAAATTACATGTTTGTCTTAATAAAATGTAAATTTTATTTTCTACTTTTCTAGGACTGCACTACTGAACTGGCTATAACAAGGGATTTTAAATGCTGGTGTAAAGAGGTCACTTGTTTGTGGATTTACAGTATTAGGATAATATCATACTTTTATTAAGTGACTAGTTTATATAGTACTTTTTAATCAATATTTACAGCAGTGCGATTTTTTTCATAGCAATTTAAAATTATTTTTTTCTAGTTGTATTGCAATAATTATTATTGATAAGGTGGAGAGGTGTTCCAACTGCTTAGCAGCGTAGCAGCATGGAAATGTATTCACTGAGTGTAAACATGAGCACTTGTTTGTATTCTGTCTACAACCTGGTAGGTAGACTGCTTTTTTATCTAGGATATTTATAGAGGACTAAAGGAATAATAAAAGAAAACTACAGTAATTGTTTTATTTTCTTAAAATCTAGAAAGATCTGAAATAGGCTAGGACATATTATTTGAGTAGTTGCATTGGCGACCCAATGAGAAGTACTTCCCTGTTCTTGCTGTCCGTTTTGAACCCAGCATTTGTAATATGCCCTGTCTGTAGTAATCAAAACAATTTTTAATATTCATAATTTAAAAAATTCTATTAAAATATTTTCAGATAGTCTGTTTTACTTCATTCAGGCACTCGCAAATGGGACGGTAACACGTCAGTCTGAGGTGTCCCTCCCTGTAGCCAGTATGAGACTCCTTTTCCCCACCCCCCAGTGACAGGTTTGAGCTCTGAATCCTCCTCTGAATCCAGAGGAGCATCAGTAATTTGGCCTCCCTGAGCTGTGCTTTGGTGGAACCACTCTCCAGTCATCGACTGCCGAGGCAGCAGTAGTAGGTTGGTGAGTGGAGCTCAGGTTAGCTTCTGCAAAAGCCTCTGCAGCCTTGTTTCCAGATGCTGTTGAAGGTCCAATTTAGAGAATTGTTTTGGGTGCCTAAATCCCTTGACTTTGACAGAGTCCAGACATCTTAGTGCTGCGAATGTGTTTCTCAGAAATGATTACATTGTAGGACCATGTTTGTCATCTGTGTGCCTGAGTTTTTCTCATACCCTTTCCTGGTAGTGAGCCCGGTGTCGGCACGCCGTCCCGGCTTCTCCTCCCGCTCGCTGTCGACCTGGTTCGCAAAGGAGCCCGTGGAGCCCATGCAAAGCTGGGAGCTGGAATAAAACAGTTTTCATTAACAGCATGCAATTAAGCAGGGGATGATGCAGCTCCTGGATTAGGGCTGCTGTCGCTCTGGGCCTTTTCTGTTGGCTCTCTAGTCAGGTTGCCTGTGTTTTGTTTTGCTTGAGTTCAGGCCAAAATAAAATGGTATCCAGCTGCCTTAGTTGATATTTAATCTCCTTTGGTGCTTCAACGTGTACGTGTTCCAGGATCAGATTCCTCCGGTTTGTCTTGTCAAATAAACGTCAGCATTTAATGAGGTTCGCTGAGCGAGAGGATGAGCTGCATTACCTGCTGCTCCATGTTAGTACTGCGGCAGTTCACATGGGTAGTGCCAAAGCTGTGGCAGTTGCCATTCAACTAAACTGTGAAAATTATATTTTCCATTGAGTGGCTACAGCTACATTTTAACTTAAGTTTTATTTTTGTTTTCAATAAACATTGAGAACTGGTATATTTTTTAGTTGTGTTTGTATGTTTCTCAAGAACATGATGCGAAGTTAAGTAGCATGGGGTTTTAATCTCAAGATATGCAATTATAGTGTATTTTTTCCCCTTTTATGTTTCAGTATTTGCCCTTTTAAGAGAATATATATAGATGTGGTTTCTTATGCTTGGGTAAATTTTATACTATAGAAATCTGATGTGGAGTTCACTGCATACCATGCACTAAATGATTTTTTATAGATAATTTGCTTTTTCAGCATAAAACATTAAGTGCTTTGAGATCTGTTACTGAAAGATTCTACGTGGGAACTGGGTACTGATAAGGCAGGAAGATTTGATTCGTTATGGCACTGAGTATTACCCATTACAGTAGCACTTAGTAAAATCTCTCTCACTCCCATGCGTTCCAAAAGAAATTTCATAATAAAAATAGCTTTTCTTCAAAGTATGGAGTTTTACACAGTTCTTAGCACTGGTTTTATGGTAAATATTAACTGGTAAGTCATAATTTGATCTTTTATGTTTAGTGCATTCATTCATTTGAGGAATGATAGCTAAAACTGGGATCCTGCCATTGCAGAGGCATGCCTGCTCTGATGATGCAAACCTGAAGAACAGAATCTAATCCGAAATTTACGTGTGTATGCTTGTGTGTGTCTGCATACACACACAGGATAATGTTGCATCCTATTTGAGTAGAGAAAGCTTCAGTTCTGCTAGTGTTTGTGAGAGGTTCCTTGTCTAAAATTCACCTGCGGCTGTGTATTGGTTGAATTAGGAACTGTAAGTGGGATGTGAAAATACTGACTTCTTTGTTAGGATTGCAAAAGACAAAATGTAATTTTTGTAAGATCTTGGCCATTATTTTCTGGTGCTTTGGGGTTTAAACAACAAGTTATGTATACAATTTCTATGAAAATGACCGTGGTTTATATTTTTAGACAAGTCTAAAAGTTCTTTATAAAAGGCCCCTTTTTATAGGGTATTTACTTGGGGCAGGTGAGCATAAACCCAGAGCTCTCACAACTGTTCTGTAGCATCTGGTTTGAAACCTGAGCATGTGTGGGCTGCCAGGGAGCTGGCAGCCAGCGCGGCAGGAACTGCTCTGGCTCTTTCAGGCTTCTGCAGCCTGGAGTTGTTGTTCATAATGAATATTCTCTTTCTCTTTTCAGCATGTATGTAATTAATGGGAAAAACTATCTGAGAATTAACTACAGACAGGTACAGGTCATCATAGCCAGGTGTCTAATTATTGTCATTAGGAAGCATTTGAAAGTTCCTGGTGTGCACTTTTAGAAACATAACAGTAACCAAATCCCTTTGGATTTTGATGGATTTGTCTGTTATATTAAAGGATTATTAAAATGTTTAGATGCATGGTGTTGAAGCATTAATTTTCTGAATATCTTTATCAAGAAGCAGTAATAATAATAGTCTACTTGGTATATTATGCACAATGTAGTCCTTTTAGCTGATTTTTTTTTTTCCCTGCAACTGTGCCAGATTTTAATTAACATACTTGAAAACAATATGAAAACTTGTGCATTTATAATTCTGTCTTCAGTAGCAATATTAATATGCTTTCAAAAATATATTTGTCATTAAAAAAGGGCCTAGACTTAGGGTCAGTTATAAACCTTCTAAAGAAAATACTGGGATTACATGTGAAACAGGTAACATTCCTTTTTATTGGGGGGGAGGGAAGAAGCAGCCTAGATGTAAAGAAACTTTCCTGTGTGGACTCAGGGCTTTGTTAAGAAATGACTCAAAGTGAACAAAGTGCTTTCCACAGAGGTACAACCAGAATAACTCACTCATCACTCTCTATGACTGATTTGAGCCCAGAAAACTTTCATTTTTCCATCTTGCTTCCGAAAACACTTCTTTCCTTGTGTCAGTTTATTTGCCATTCTGTTAATAGTATGTCAGAACATGAAGACACTAGCTACCTCTTGTGTTCAATCTCTTTAATTACACCCATGAGTTTTTTCTGATTTCCCCCCACCCCCTCGAAAAGGCTGAGTAGTTGTTTGTTTTTATTGTTAGATTTCAAATAATTTTCTGAAGGATTAGAATTAATAGCAGCAGTGTTTTGCTATTATGCAGAAAGGTAGATGAAGCAATATATCTGTATGTTTTTAAGTGAAATACATGCCATTTTTTTTAAGATCTAGTTATGGAAGACCTGGTCTTTATTTTTAGTGTTGATGAAAATTAGTAAAATGTTAAGGAAATATCTGAATTCACTAACCTTTTTTTGACTTTCTATTAAAGTTGCAAAATCTGTAACTTATTTAGAGATATGTATGTCACTATAAACCAATAAAATAATTGTAGGTGCATTTTTATGACATACATTTTTTAGTGTTTGTTCAATAGATATTAAGAAGTGTATTGCAAATGCAAACAAGTAACTGTAACTGTTGGATTTTTTTTTCCGAGGCATTTGTGAAATCTTTATTATATTTAAACTATGTGTAGGGAGAATCTGGCCAATAATTTGTAATACTAGCATATCTGTTTTGTCTTAAAGGATTTAAATATGATTAACTTCTGTAGAAGGAATACATATTATAATACTACAAGCTTTTACAATATATTATAGTATGATCTAAGCTATTGAAATCAGATCATTACTTGAAAATTCAAAGTTCTATTTTACCTTTAGGAGGATGCTGTTACAGGGTAGGGCTCTTCCACCTTCCTGACTTGTGGACACCCAGACTGACTTGTGGACTTTCCAGTGGAGGCTTGATACCCTATATTAATTTCTGAATCAGTTCTTTCTATTTCTCCACTTGTTCCAACCATTGGAGACATAGCAGATGCATTGATCTATTTTGAATCTGAAATTAATAAAAAAGAATTAGAATTTTTATAATTTTTGAAGGTCAAAGACTACTAATTCTGAATGATTTGGGATGATAACAATATCACTGCAGAGGTAGTTCTGTAGCATGGTTATCTTGTTAATCAGACAGTGTAAAAAGAAAAAATATTGCTATATTCCTAAATTAGCTACCTGCGGAACAGCGAGGTACAGGAGCATGACTGGCAGCAGGTACAAGTTTAGTGCTTGAATTCCAGCCTTGTACTTGGTGCAAACCAGTAAAACTGCAGACTTGTGAAAGTCTGAAAATAAATATCTGTGAGTATGGTGGTTTGACACCGGACTTCCCCCCACATCACAAAGAGGGAGATGTTCTGATGTTTGCACAGTTGTTTTATTTGGGGATTTCTGTTCAGCTTTTGTTGATCGACATGTATGTAAGCATGCAGATAGGCTCTCTGTAACACAGTTTTTTTTTTTAGTGGATATCTAGTGTCAGCTGTAAGTGAGAATGCAAAATATTAACAATGTGCAGGAATTGCCACAAGTATAGGGACTTTTGATTGCTTGACTGCAGTCTCCTCCATAACATTTTAATATTTTTCAAGACAGCGGCTCCTGTTTGTATATGAGATGGACTTCTCAGCTGATAAAAGACGTCCTTGTCAGTCATTTGATTTCCCCTTTATCCTGGAATTTCTTTTTGTTCTTGAGTGCTTTTGTTTTCTTGTTACTGACAGGTAGCTGAAAAAAGATTTTTCATTCCTTTGGTAGTTTGGTTGAGCCCTGAAATGTTTTTGTTATCTATGGTGTAGCAGAAATGTAGTGCAAAATATTTTTGTTGCATCTTCTCTTTCTGTGCATTTTAAAATACTAGAGATGCTTGCAGAGAGACACGAGGAATAGTTTGTTTCCCATTTCAATAAATTGTTTTCCATTAAGCACAGTATTTACTTTTAAGGGATCTCCCTTCTAGAGCTTTATTGCGTACAGCATTTCATGTGTTTCACAGATTTATACAGTCCTGCAGACTTGTATGTATTTCACATTGCCTTAAAATATACTTTAAGCATTATTATTTTTCTAAATACAACTGTCCTTTTCTCCTTAGGCTATCACAACAGCCAGTGAACCCAGATGCATTCTGTGGGAGTTTTGGTCTTCTGGTAGTTTGTATCCTTGGCTCATGTTGCAGAGCTCAGCTGAGGGTGCCAAGCAGTTGAGCTGTCTCACTTGTTAGGTTTGTCTGAATAAATTTGCTTATGGGTTTCCCACAATTTGTCTGATGTGTGCAAGTTTTGCAGTTTATTTGTGCACAAAATCCAGTGCAGATCCCTTATGAGTCTTGTGTGTGGACGTTTATTTAGATGAGAGGAAAAAGGCTTAACAATTATTTTCAGCTGGGATGTGGAAGCAGTGAGCTTCCCACCAGTGCTCTTCTCCGAGCTCTGGCAGGGCAGGACTGAGGTGCCTCACAGACTGATCAGATCATGCAACTGCTGATATTAACCAGTTATGCAATATATACATTTTCAAATATATACATATTCAAATATATGAATTTTCCTATTTTTATTCACAGTGAACAGTTTACACTTGGACGTGGCTAGGTGTTTGTTTAAATATGCTTTGTTGGAGCCTTAGTGTTTTTCTTCATTTAAGAAATTAACTCAGGTTTTCTTTTGCTACATTAAGTATCTTGGTCTGAATTTAAGGGAGAGAAGTGAGTGTTGCATGCAAGTGGTTCTGGTATGGAGGCTCCTGGCCAAGCCTCGGAGACTATATTTAAGCTCCTATGAATCTGGCTGTCTGCAGTAAATGCTGCTCATCTCAAAGCAGTGTCTTTCTCTGGAAGACAGTGCTTTTAATGATGGGCAAGTAGGTAAAGTCACTTCAAGGGGGGAAAAGCATTTCATTATTGTTTTATATTTTTAGGAAGCTACTGTGCCTTTTTTTGCTTCCCTCACTTTAAACTATTTTATCTAATTCAGGATATTTCAAGTTATTATTCCAGACAGTCACTTAAATGAAAATAAACAATTTAAAATACATCATTAAAAAGTATGTTGTGCCCAAAATGGAGTCAATGATGTGTCCCACAGGACCAGAAAATGAACCTTATGATATTATGGACAATTTAAAATGGGCAAATTTAATTATAGCAGGAGCGTGCAATTACTGAATGAGGTATGAGAGACATGGGAAATGTTCCCATCTAAATAATGACCAGAATGTGCTTGTTCTAATAATATTCCATAACACATTTAGGGCTCTAGGATTACAACACTTTCAGCTTATTAGAAGACGATGATAATAGTGTGTTTTATTACCAAATTACTGCCATACTCTCTGAGGTATGAAGTGATATTAATGACCGTTTTCAATAAGGAATAATATTTTGTAACATCAGTAGCATTTAACCATATTAAAACATGTTGCACTGTGCAGTAAAGCCCTGGGGTACAGAGATGAAAACTAAGGAGTTTAATTTTGAGATGCAATTGGGAAATTATTTGGGCATTCAAAAAAGCTTTAGGGTAAAAACACATTAATGAAGTAGGTTTTTCAGCTATTCGCAATAAATAAAAAGATGCATGTATATTACCTGGTTGTAATTTTGGTTTATAAAAATGTTAAAATCAGTACATGACCTACATTCTGTCTAGTGTGCTATATAAAATTTCAATTATCTAAGTGTCTGTTAAATCTAGAAATGAACCAATAAAAGAGAAAATTAGTGTGTACATGTAAATGAAGGTTTGCTGGAATGCGTATTAAAAATATTTTTCAGAATGGAGGCATCTTTATAGAATAGGTGACAAGATAACATTCAGTTTCTCTTGTAACATATTCTTTTAATGAGGAACTCTCTGTTCCTACAATTTACCAACAGCCATTCTTTACAGATTTGTCTGCCTCTTTTACTGTAAATATTGCAATATTTGTTTTGCCAAGGTCAGATGCTCAGACTTGGTGGCATTATTGTCATTGATCTAATCAACTGTAACTCTCATACCATCTGGTTAAGTTATTATGTTAATTCCAAGTAAATAAGTTAATTCCAGTCACTCAGAACTGCCAAAGACAGGAAATTTTATGATGTCAAAATATGTCTCTGAAGCTAAATAAACCCTCTGTACATATTGTATGTTATGGAATGTTGTAAAAACTAAAGATGTATTTCCCTGCGGGAGCATTACTTTCATTCGTTCAAAACAAATCTGAGTATTATTTAGAGCCATAAAAATATGGAAATCATATTGTGGTTTTATAGTCACTGTAAAATACCATAAAATATTTGTGAGTTACCATCTTGCTGTCGAGGCAGCAATTGAAGAATTGCATATGACATGCATACTGATTGTATACGACATCATTTTATATTATCCAGTATTGTTAAATGGGCGCAATAGGATACGTTAGGGATTGGTTTGCAGCCACGATCTTGTATTTAGTGTCAGATGTGGAAGTGTCAAAATCGCAAAGCTTGCCATGGCTCTGTACAGAAATAATGGGAGGAACTTGCTGTCTGTTGACTTAGATCCTCAGCTCTCCTTACAGATATGAAAGTTAAATCTATCCTTTGGTTCTGCTCAAATATTCAATATTCAAACATCTTAATTCGAGTGCTGAACATTCAAGAGGTTACCTTTTGAAAATCCTTGGGATTTGTTTGAAGTGAATGTTGGTCATGAGAACCTGTCTGCAAAACTGAAGCATTTGGGGTTTAAGAAAAACCTGTGTTATGAAACTCTGGATGAAATTCACGAGAGTCAGATGAAATTTTGAAAGACTGAAAAAACCTGAAGTTTTAGTTAGGACTTGAATGAGTCCTGGTTCAGCTCCAATTTGATGCATATAATTTTTTTGCCATACTGTTTTGAAATATGTCAAATATGTTTGTGGCTCTTCTGCAACTTGGGACTGCTCTAGCTATTACTCTATTGCTTATCTCAAAATTATTCATGTATTTAAGATTAAAATAAAAAGTTTAATTTTAGTTGTAAAAAGAAACTTTGTTAGACTGTGGCAGATAATAAAATACAGAGTCCCATGAGTCTTTGTGGCTTAGGCCTGTAAGGCACAGAAGAGGTGGTGTCTGGTAGCTGTGATATTGTAGCATGGCCTTGGGAGCCGTTGTGTCTAAATGAACGGAGTGATTTGAAAGTCGAACAGAGTGATTTGAAAGTCTCTTGGGGAAGGATTAGTGTTTGGTGGCACAATATGCAAATTCCTTGCTTGGTAACATGGTGCGTAATAAAGTTTCAGACTGAGTTTTAACTAGTCCAGTTTTATGCATATAAACATAAAAGCAATGTAGAGACTTAAATATTAAGCTATCAGTCTCACAGTTTAATATGGTGTATTTGACTGGATATTGTTTGAGTAAAGTCAAGGTGGCATAGTGAGGTACACATTTGTAAGCACTGATAAAACCTTGTTATTGGTAAGCATTGATAAATCCCAAACGTATGTGGCTTTCTGGTGGCAGAAACTAGCAAGTGAACTTCTTCCTCCCATTCTGTGTTCAGAAATGCAGTCGCCTGCCATGCTACACAGAGGAAGGAGTTGTTGGCTGTCTTCTCCTTGCCAGCTGATGGCCTGTGCTCAGCTGGGAGCACTCCCTGGGGGGGGGTGTCCTAGTTTGTGATGTCCTTTAATGGTACAAGGAAAGTTCTGAGCTGTGATGATTATGGAGTGCAGAGTTCTTATTCGTTTTGTAAACTAGCAATTGATGACAAAATTGTCAATACATGCTATGTTTTCCTTCATTAATGGTTTATAGAAATGGTATCAAGTTTGATTTATCATTTTATAATGATTTGTAAAGTAAGAACATTGTTTATAATTTAGGAATGCTCTGTGGATGCACAGGCGGTTATGTATACATATGTATATATGTGTGTTGTATGTATGTGTGTTTCTATAGCCATGTTTCTATAGCCATTTGTAACGTATTCACTAGGACACACCTACTCTTTGCTTATATGTGTTTATTCAAACCAAAATAGTTGAGCCATAACTCAAATGTGTGAGGTGGAGATGGAGGTAGATGATTGATTCTGGATCTTTCTAAGGGTTTTTACGATGATCCCCCTCTTTAGGAGGAGGCCCCACTATATTCATAGGAATTATATATATATATGTGTGTGTGTGTGTGTGTATATATATATATATATATATATATATATATGAGATATATATATGAGATATATATATAGTTTTATATTATATATATAATTTTATATTATATATATAATTTTAACTTCACATGAAGAGGAACCACTTTTTCTGTAGTCCTGTATGGGCTGAGGGCACTGAGACCCCTCCTCTGTTCTAGCCGGGGAGTCTCAGCTATTTACTTTCTAACAGGAAAAGCAAGATGATGGACTTAAATCTGTGACGGACATAAATCTGTAGGAGTCTGCCAGCAGAAGATAGTTGCTGTGCCTAGTGAGAAGAAGAAAATGGGAGCTATAGAGAGAAAAGGGGCTGAAGCGGTATTACTCCTACCCACCCTCAGAAACAGAGACCAGAAGCAATTTGAAGAGTTCTTCGTTTTTTTGGACTGGGTATTTTTATCCCTTGTCCCTAGACAGACAGAGCTGTGGCTTGGAGTTGTGGTTGCACTTCCCTCAGGTAACAGGCAGTGTGGGAGACTGTGTAAGGAGAAGGTGGGAGGCAGCATGGAGCCCTATCTGATGCCAGGAGGCCCAGGGCAGCTCTCTGCTCGCCCTCATCCCCTGGAGGGCACAGCTGGAGAGAAGCAGCGGTCCAGAGTTAGCAAGGCTGGTCTGGACAACTGTACCTAGCCTAGAAAAAGGATTTTGAGTGATGTAAATATTTGCTAGAGTCATAAAAGTGTGCCAGACTGAGATTTCTGAATTTGCTCAATTATAAAATCTAAGTATTCTTGGTTGTGCTGCAGCCAGTGCTGTTCTGACCACAGTCATTATTTAGACCCTGGGAACACATGCAGCCTGTTGTTTAATTTACTGAAATAAGTGTAATTCTTTAATGAATAGTTCAAATTACTAGGTGTATTTAGTGCCAACAACACTAAATAGCGCATAAAGTGACATATAAAATTTTAGTCCAAAGCTTATCTGTTTATTTTGAGTTATCAGAAGATACCTCCCGGTATTCTGCATAAAATTTAACCTGTTTAATATCAGATAGAGCTCTGGGTTTTGTAGCTTAAACGGTGACATTCTTTTCAAAATACTGCTTGTGCATCTGATTTGCAAGTGCCGGGTTTCGCAGCGTAGCTCCATTTTCAGTCTGTGTGTAAGATGCACTGACTGTTCAGCAGAGGTCACTGTAAGTTTGTGGTTGAGACTTTTTAATGCTACTTATCAAAATGTAGTACTGAAAATATTAATATTATGACTAGGAAATTCTTGTGCTTGCAATAGCTTTGAAATGAAATGCCATGAATTTTAAGATAGATCTTTTTTGTGGAAGTAGAAAAGTGCAGGTGATCATAAGATTTCAAGGAGACTTGAATAGCCTTAAGAAATGTGGCATGTACCCAGAATTTAATCATCTTTAGTATTACTTATCAAGATTTATCCAAATGATGACTTCTGTAGAAATACCTCCCGCTCCTTCCAAAATTTGTCACTTCTCCCTTCCCCAAAAGCCTGATGTGTCAGTGCTCTTCCCTAGCACAAGTGCTGACGCCTTCCCAGAGTCTATTTATTCTGAACTTAGAGGCCACAAAATGAAGTGAAAAATAAGCATGACTTCCCTGTTTGTTTTGTGCCTTGCTAAAGGTAGCATTGGATTCTTTCTCCTTCATAATTCAGTGACTGAATTAGTTTCTAAGTGTATTGCATTTGCTGTACCAAAAGCCATGTTGCTCTTCTGCAACTATTTTTTGGTGAAGCCAAAGTTTATTCTTCTAGAAACAATTAAGAATCCATGTTCTGGACTACTGCCATAGTAGTCATCTTGCAGAGCAGTGATGCATGCTATGGCATGTGCAATACTGTGATCTCTGCAGTAAAAGGGGCAGCTGCAAATGAACAGGACACCTTTCTCCCCATCTATATTGGTCCTGTTATTCTCATATCTGAGTCTGATGCAAGAGCTTCAGTTCTCTGATGCTACTGTCTTATCCCAATCCTTTGTCCCACTTGGATTGCTCATGGTGCTGCTTATATTTGCCATAAGCCATGTGTGTTCTAACAAAGAAGACAGCTGAGAGCTCCACCTATTTTCCAAACTCTGTACGTTTTGTCTTGTTCCCTGCACCATCACAGTAAGCTTTCTAAGCTGTATGGCAGCAAAATAACCTTTTGCTGCCACTTTCCCTGTGGACTGTGTACCTCTTACCCTGCCATTGTGTTCGGGGGATCAGTAGCAGACCTCATCAGCTACTGCCTGAGAATGTTTGCCCATTCTCCAACAAACTAAACCAGCCGTAGAGCTTCTGAGAAATGCTGATTTAAAGCTTTTTATTTTCCTGCTACCAATTATAGCCATGAAAAGTAGTCCTTGGGTGAAATCTCAAAAGCCACCCTTCTTCTACAGACAACTTCCGATTTTGATTAACCAGGAAGTTAATGAGGCTTTTGAGTCTTTTGGATTTTTTATTTGATCTTAGTTCTTCAAGGGCTTGTGTAATCTTATTATGGAAATAGTGCCAACAGATGTTTGCAATTTTGCATCCACTGCAGATCTATCACTGCATAGGCATGGGAGACTCTGGAAGTTGATTAGCAGAGAAAAGCAGGTGGAGTTAGATTGTTGGTAGGTGTTTGGATGGAACAAGAAGGAGCTCCAATTTCATTCAGGAAAATATAGGAAGGAGGATTTCATTCAAATAAGTGCGTTGCGTGGTGGAAATGACATTTGCGAAGTTTGTGCTGGGAGTCTTGTGTTAGACCAGCAAATAGAGCCTTGTCCAAATACGTATTCTCATTTTCTGCTGTCCCTTTGTCAGTTTGCAAATGGTTTTTGCAGTTGCATTCAGGTGAGACTGAGGTGAAGTAAACTGGAAATCCAGTTGGTGAGTCTTGCAATAGATGACACTTTTATTTGTGACTTTGGAAACAACCAATTTTAACAACTGCCAGAAATGGGAACTGTATTGTTAGTTACGTGCTTCTGCATGGTCCTGTGTCTTCTCAGTTGTATTCCAGTTTAGTTGTGATTCACACTACCATATTTTGAAAGCCAGAAAACCTCCCCAGAAGGTTTGGAAGGACACATAGTGGACACTGGCATTTGTGTGTTCCTCCTCCACACCGTGATGGAGTCTTTTGAGTATGCCTCACTCCCAAAGATGCATCTGGAGCAAAAGTGGGTGGTGAAGGGGTCTGTCTGTCCCACAGAGCAAATAATTGTGGCTGTGGCTTTCGCAAGGACTTGGGAATCCAGGCACAACCTGAAGTTACAAGCAACCTGCTTGGGTGGGGCAGGGCCCTGATGGCAGGATGGGAGGTTATAGCCACCAAGTTTGGAGATGCAAGTCTTGGGCTCCCTCCCCTCTTGAAGGAAACAAGTATTGAAAGCCAAGTGTGTACAGCTACGATCACAGCAGGAATAATGATGCTTCAAAATAAGGATTTTGAAAATAGCACTGTGGTGTCAAGTTGATGTTCTCTGTTCCTTTCTCTGCAGGATAATGAGGCAAAGTCAAATATGTCAAAGTGCAATATAAGTACTGGGTTAAAGATGTGTGTAAAATTTGTAGTCAGAATTTAAAAAATATGCACCAGACTAGTTCCCCCCCCCCTCCCCCCCCCAGTATTTCTTCTCTGCAACTATAATTTCTATAAACTGTTATGTCCCAAATGAATATTGCGTGTTTGCTTCCGGTTGAGTCTTCTGAACTGTACTAATTAGGCTAACGTTAAGATAGTAACTACACATAAGTTACTAAGAGCAAATTTTTACTGTTAGACTGCACCTTATCACAAAACTCTTTTAATAGGATACAAAATACCCTTTTTGAGTTGTCAGCTTGAAATATTCATGTTTGTTTCTGTAAAGATGAGGTGACGATGGAGTCTGCGTGGATTTGATTAAATACAAGGATTTGCTGTCTGTAACAGGTTAGTATGTCCACAAAGCATCATTCTGTGGTGGGCCCATCCTGAAGCATTCTTTAGTTTGTAATGTTTCAGTTGTTGCTCTGCAGATGCAGTTTGGGATTCCTGGCACAGGTATTTCTGAAGCAAGTGCTAAGCAGTTATGAACAGCTGATCTTCCTCACAGTGAATTGACACAAATTGCAGAGCTTACAGCTTCTTTCTGTTAAAGAATTTAGTGTCTGTTGGATTGTCTTGGTGTCTTCAGAACAGAAAGATTTTGGTTTGGCTGTCATTATTTTTATTTTTTAATTTAAAATCGCACTCCCCCCACCAAACACAAAGCAAATGTCAGTATTGCCTGCAAAAGTGGTTTTGTGCATGGTGGAGTAAAGTGTGCACATATGATGGGCTGACTAAGGGATCTTGAAAATGAAAAGGCAAGTGCTTTTTTGTTAGAACGCCTTAATTCTCTGTTCAAAACTTAAAATAAAAGGGTGTAAGGATTGGAAACAGGCAGCAGCTCATCATGTGGTCTGAGCAGTGCTCACCTGAACAGCACGAGGGGCTCATGCAGAGGAGATGCTCTTTTCAATCATTTCCTTTCAGTCTTTGTCAGGAATCACAACATTTTCAAGTAGTAAAACAGAAATTGGTAACTCATCCTCAACTTGGTGATACAGCTTCTTGTATCAGTTTTCTGGTCTGATTCCTGGATTTGGTAAACAAAAGAGAACCCCTACTTGTGCTATATTTATGAGAAGTGGCCACAGTGTTGAGGTTGTTGAGAGATTCTGTTAGCTTAGACTTTTCATGCTAAGGTGTGGATGAGAATGTTGTGTCAGGAATACAATTTTAACATCTACTGTTTGGAAAATTAATTGAAAATGTTTAATCACAGAATCGTTTGCATGACACTGGTGGTAAATAGCATTCTGCTTGTTAGAACTGCTACCTATAGTGTGTATTGAATACATACAAGTTACAAATGTCTTCTAGAAAAACAGCTTGTTACTATCTTATTGAAGTGTATTTCTTAAAACTATTAATGCTATGGTGTGATTCTGCAGTCTGTTCAGTGAATATCTGTATTTCTAAGATAAATATGGAAATAACAATAAAGAAAAACTTTGAAATTCAGCAGTAGCTGTGTACTTCAAAATACAGTCCTGTGATAGATTATCCAAATAGGTGAATCCTCTTCCAAAGCTCTGGTCCCACAAGGACCTTCAACCATGTTGCTTGCAGTCTTTGAACACAGGTAAGGCAGAGAGCAGCTTCAGAGTCTCTCAGGTTTGTTAAAAATCATGTTGTTGGCAGGTTTCACAGGGAGATGTCCAGTAGCTTTCAGGTGCTGCTGTTCTCACTGGTACATGAAAAGCTGTTCCTAGTCCCCTTCTCTTCCTCTCCATCTCCTGTAGAGAGTAATTAATTATTACTGTTACATCATCTCACTTTGCTTAAAAATAGGTTATGAAGGGTAAGAATAAAAACCAAGGAGAGAACCCCACCACCCCAAGTATTCAGTGTCCAGGTGCTGTCCAGGATTCAGCTGAAGTGCAGTTGGAAAAGATGATTAAGAAGCTTTCAGAGGAAGGAGACCTAATCTGCATGCTTGCTTCCTTAAATGACCCCTCTACCAAATGGAATCTATCTATTTATTTATTTATTTTCAAATAGCACATTTAGAGGCCTGTGGTTTGCTAAGTATTGAAATGGTGATGAGCAGGGAAATAAATTTTTCATTTTATTTCTGCTTTGATTAGTTATTGACATTTTGGCTCTTTGTGACCTTCCACATATTAATATTTAATATGCAAAAGGATAGAGAACGTGAGATCTATGTAAACCTTCAGGTTTCTTCCCAGCAGTAACCTTGCTTAAGGAGAAATATTGACCAGTTCTTAGGACAAGTGAAGGGGAAGTTCTTCCTATAGCTTAGGTCAGATTGGTTTTAGCTTTGTGAGTTAAGGTCTATGTTGTTCATGCCATTGAGTGCTTTCTGCGTTGTTTCAGAGGTAGGTACTGAACCAGCACGCAAGTTAAGCTCCAAGCAATTACGTAAACTCCTTTTACAACCAAGTATCACTCTTGTTGCTGCTGTTTTGGAAGCATCTCTTTGTGTATTTTTATGTATATATAAGGATTTTGTAGCAGTTTGTAAGCAGTGTCTCAGCTTGTGTTTTGTAGCCAATTATGATCTTTTCTGAAATAGTCTTCTGAAAAAAGCTATTGACGTAGCAAGTAGTTAGCTAATTTGGACAGAATTGGGAATTTTTTTTTGTGCAAACTGGGTGTGTGAAAACTTGCTTTCCAGCTCAGAGTGTCATTAATCCAATTTGTTGATTTAAAAGATAAGATTGCTTGACTGTGAATTTAATCTACACAAGGTCACTGTGAAAATCTGGAATCAGCTAAGCCGAGCAATGTCTTTGTGCGGAGCACGGGATCTATCTGCTGAAATTAATTTTTCTCAGTGGAGAAGGCAACAATTGTATTTCTTTTTTTCTCTTCTCTCACTTTCTCTTCTGAAGTTTGCTATGTTACTGCATGTATCTTGAAGCTTTCAAAACCATCATAACAGAAAAGTGTCAGTTCTTCTGAAAACCTTGTACTGTACAAGGAAGATTGGCTGATGTTACTGAGTGATTAATGAGCAGTTAAAATTAAGATAATAAAAGCTCAGTATCTAGGCTGGCTTGAGCCATGGTAGTATACTATGGAAGTGTTCTCTAAAAAAACCCAACAAAATCTTATTTGACAAAGAATCACTTTTTCTGAGAAGGCTAGACAATTTATAAAAATGTCTGTCACTCTGCAAAAATGTATGTGCTCTTGGTGTGTTTGGTAGCACTAAGTAGATTTGCTTTTAAATGAGCTAGCATATTTGCAGCCAAATTTATTTGTCCTCCTGCTGGCTCATGTAATCAAACATCATAACTATGACTGTATAGCATCATAAGCTTTTTGACAGTAAAGAGTTGACTGCTACATTTCCTCTGGCACCTAAGGTCTTGAAGCCACGAGTTACGTTAATGTAATACACCGTCTACCCTGGTGTTGGTGGGTCCCCATGTCTGTGAATGTTCAGCAGAAGGCGAAGATTCATGCTCCTCCTTTGATTCTGCTGAGGCACAGCAGGAGCCACGTGTCCTGCGACATCTCCTCCAGGCTGGGAAACGCATACACCAGAAGTGATACAATATTTTGGAGGTGTTTACAAAAAATAACGTAAGGAGCATAATTCAACATAAGGACTGAATTAGTGGAGATGAGAGCTGAGCAGATGGCTTAATACTAGGATTTATGAGTCACCTGAGATGCTGAACATTAAATACATGCCTGTTTCTTCCTATTCTTAGGGATCTTTAAGTTTTTCATTCCTCTAGTACCGTTATTTGGTGTCATCTGGCCTTTTGTGATACATGTTTTTAGAGTAACCCAATCAGGTAATAAAATATTTTTGTTACAGGTTTACAACTGGAGAGCTAATGAAAGGTCAGCCGATCACTGTAGGAACTCCTTTCATTTTTGTTATTACTGCTCTTTAGGAAATTACTACCTCCATTAATCCCCTGGCTAGCAGAAGAAATCGTATAAGGACTTACCTGCTTCGCGAAGAAATCGTATAAGGACTTACCTGCTTCGCGAAGAAATCGTATAAGGACTTACCTGCTTCAGTGCGAAGCCAGCCGGCCTCAGTGCTGATCATGAGTGTTTGAACGAACCTGGACGCTAAGGATCAAATGCTAATCACACTCCAAACTTCATGACCTTACTGCACTCTTAAGTGCCAATATAACTTCTTAAGTTTTGGGCCATCATTTTTGTCAACTATAAGATTTATTAATAACTTTCTGCTTTATAGCTTCCATTTTAGAAAATTGAGTTTAATAGAATTTTAATTTAACAGAAAAAAAAATATTTTTCTAGATGTGGGGTTTTTTTTCTTCTTTTTTTCCATGTCATGGCTTGTTTATTTTCAACAGGGTGTGGATATATTTTAATTTTACTTGGCTGTGTGCCTTTCCCACCCAGCCACATGAACAAGAGGGAACATCTTTCAATTCAGAAATTGGCAAAAATAACGGAGCAGCAAAATTCTGCCCTTGGGAAAAGGTTAGGTATTCTTTTAAGAATGTGAGAAAAGCAGCAGGGTTTGCCTTAAGGTACCAGGGTGAAAATTGAGATCTTTGCATGAGATCTTTCATTAACACATGGAAGAACACAGAGAACACGTGGGGAGATGTACAGAAAAGTGCTACTAGGAGAGAATATTGGCTTTTCTTTACTAGGGATTTGGGCATTTGGATGTTCCTTAAGGATATTCACATGGAGTTTTGTAGCTGGTACTGGATGACATTTCTAGTTTTATAAAAGTCACTTTTTGTCTTTAGTATCTTTGTTCAGAAGCACTGCCATCACTAAGAATAATTTCAGTCTGGTTTAAATTGAAAAATTGTTGATCAGTACTGTATATACCTGAGGAGGCATATAAACAACGTGTATTGGAATAGTTTCTTATTTTCATATTTCAAGGATAAACAAAAGAGGGTAGATGATTCAATTATGAAGAATCAGAGAAGTTTTAGGTCTTGATCAGGGGGTGCAATGATTTATGCCATTAACTAATTCTTGTTGGTAGTCAGCACCAGATGCATGACTTGAATTTGCCACAGATCTGTTGTGGCAGATGGAAGATCCCAAGGGATAATATGCTGCAACTCAATAGGAGCTAAAAGGCAGTTTGTGATGAGATGGGCAGCAGCAGGAGAGTAACGTGGGGAGCAGCATGAGGAACACGAGCAGCAGTCTCGCGTGCTGCATTCTGGAGCAACATGGGTTTTCTTTGCAGTGTGCATCAAATTAATGTTAAAGTGAGTGCCTCTGCTGCAAAGTTTCTATTTGGCTGCACTCTTTTGCAAGGCATGTAAGTCAATGAAGTCCTGTCTGTGGGTGTTTGCAGATCTTGAATTCAAGTTTGATGTGAAGAAAACTTTTTATTTCAAAATATCCATTGTGAAATTTATTAGTTTAGCAAACTGGGACCTGCGGTTGTGAGCTACAGTAGTAGTTGTACTAGTCCTAAGTTCCTGGGTGTGTGTGCTTTCTGTGTAGCTACTTAACAGGACTGCTGTTATGCTGTCTCTGACAACGTGACATACTTCAACTGTAGTTTTTACATTGGTTTCTGGTTTATTGATTGGAGATTGTGTAGGCTGCACAAGTGGAAAATCCCAGTAAGTGTAGCAGAGGTTGAGAGATGGTAGCCTGAATGCTAGGAAAATGAAACCTTCTGTATTATTACAGAGGTCACTGAGGTTTGTTAAAATGTATGAAGTGGCTGCTCACTGGAGGGTATATTTTTTGCAATATTTAAGATGTCATATACTGGCTATGATATTTATATTCCTAGAAGAGTACAATATTCTGATGTTCTAATGTCAGTGTTCATAGTCAAGCTCTGTCATTATCATTTATAGGGCACAGTCTTTCAGATCAGCCCTTTACAGAAATAAAGTTCCTGGTCAGGGGAGTTTTTATTTTAATTATGTAATTAACATGAATTAATTTATTAACTCGCAGATGAATGATTAGCAAAACGCTAAAAAGCAAAAAAACTATGAAACTTTTCTATTTTGTGGTTTCTTTTTTTGTATACACAAATGTGGACTATACCATCTAATGGAACACTTATTTCACTGCAAGAGTTTATGTTTACACACTGAGTTTCCTATGTGGATAAAATTGTTCTTCGTGGTAGGATGCAAGTCAGAAAAGTTCTAAAAATGAAGCAAGGCTAAGTCACATACTGTGAATGGATAAATTTATGAAAATGAAATTTCAGGGAATGTACATAATGTATAATAAATATATTGGTAAAACATTTAACATCTGTTTTTTATTGCTGGCAGTGACACCGCTACAGTAGTTTCTTGAGGAACTTCAAATTGCTAACACAGTTATACAGCTTTAAGTTACAGGCTGCTTGGGACTTAATTCTGGCTTTATTGAACATCTGTGGAGTAATTGTATTTCTGCGATTTTTAATTCTTTCCCTATTTCCTTATGGTTTGTGTCCTGGGTTGTTTTGGGTGGGTTTCTTCAGGTTTTTTGTTTGGGGTTTTTTTCTTCATAGTGACAGTCGTAGTTAGCTGCCTAATTGCAGAGTCATTGCAAATCCTTCTTCTTCAGAGACTCACTAATGGCAGTCATTGATTAATGAGAAGCTGCGTTAAGGTGTCATTATATAACCACTGAAACGTTTCTTTCCATTTTGTGGTCAGTGGCTCTCGTTGACCCCACTGATTAGATCATAAATGCAGAAACGTCCTACTGGAAGTTCTGAGGTTCAGCTAAGGGCAGTAAAGAAGATGCTTTTAATACAGCTTTATTGTCAGGCCATGTTCAAAAATAATACAGAGTTTTATTGATGCATTTCACATCTAGGATATAAATTGTTCTTGGGGAAAATACTGCTCACAAAGGTAATTTGGAATTATAGGCATTACAAATATAGATAATTCAATATTTATTATCTGATTTCAAGAACAAGTATTTCTACTTATCTTTCATAATACATAATGTATACATGTAGATATGTGTATACACACAGACTTTGGCAAAATTAGTCTTTCACCACTGATTTTATTATTTGCCTCCTTCACGCAGTCTCAAAAGTCTCTACCTGTATGTGTAAATACTCCATAGGTGCTTGTGGAGAATGTTAAAAATTACAAAATATTATTAAAATAAGTAACCAAATTAAGAACTCCCTATGAAGCAATGCTAGAATTAAAGCTCTATATGTACATTTTTAATTTCCATACAGTAGTTAATTTCCATATGGTGGTCTTTTCCTCCTTGGGTGTAATTTCTTGTGGCTCTGAAGTGCAAACTGGAAACCACATTTGGCTTCAGCTGATTATTAAGTTCTGCTGCCCAAGCCTCTGCTAGTGCTGTAATGCATAGAGGCAGATTATTTCCCTCAGTCTCACTCTGAATGCAGGTAAGCAGGAGATAATCCATGTATTTTACCAGTGCTGCACATAAGAGGAATGTTGTCAGTTATTGATTAGGGGAAAGCATGAGTGTTGGCTGGTGAAGACTTTTCTGCTCTTTTCTACTGAATTGCATATATTTCACTTGCTCCCTTCCAGCTTATTCCTTCTTGCCTTGCTTTTATCTTGGTTCTTTTATCTCTATAGTTCCAGTTTCTCGTTCTTCTTGCCAAGGACCTTTTATTACCTAGTGCTAGTCTCTGCTCTCCGTTCCCCTCCTTCGGAAAGATTTCTTTCTTTTTTCTGCCCTGCTGTCAAAAGCATCAATTTGAGCCATTATTAGTAAAGGTGTCTGCTGTGCTTGGCGTGAGAGGCAAATAAAATGAACATGCTCCTAACAAACTGATGATCCTTATGGGAAAGTTTATAATCTATATTAAACAGGCTACTAAAACTTGCAGTTCTTTATAAAGAATCATTTTCTATAGGTTCCTTCAGTGCAAGTAGCTTATGGCAGCTAGCTATCATAGTATTTATGCTTGTGTTCATTTTAACAGGATTAATTCTGAAATATTTAACTGTTTCAAACTCAATTTTTCAAAATATGTGAAAATCCAAAACCGTGAAAGACAAATCTGTTTGGTCTTCATGGGTTTTCTGCACCCAAAGTCAAATGCGTTCAGGTTGGCTGGTTCCTGTGTTGCCATCCTGTCTAAACTTTCTTCCGGTCTAGAAAATTGGTAAGTATCTGATAACCACTGTGGAGACAAAACAGAAACATAAAGATCATATGTTGTGTAATCATCCTGATTACTCTGAGCAGTACTATGCTGCAGGTTTCGCTAATCAAGATTAATTGTGATCTAGGCTATGTGAACTGCCATGTAGAGTGGATTGTAATTAAATAAAAATATAATCATTTTAACATTGTGCCACTAATATGTATTTACAATAGGTAGTACTTTTGAAAAGACTCTTATTCCCTACAGTGATTAGGAAGCTGAGTTATATTTTCTAACTGCACAGATGTTGTTAAAAGCTCATATTTCAGGCCATAAAGACTTATTATATTCGAGGTAGTACAGCAATAGAAAAATGGTTTGTGCATCTGTCTGTCGTGTGAGACATTAAAACTAAAAAAATCTGGAACAGCAGAGATTTATGGAGAACCTAATGTGTGTGTATATATGTGTTTTAAATACGTGATAGGTAATTTATAGTAGGATATTGCTAACAAAAAAAATTGCTTTGACAGGTCTTTACAACTCAGAGGAAGAAAATATTTAATACTGTGTGTAATAAGAGAATCGCCTCTGATTCAAGTTTCTCAGTGTGATTTGACAGGTCTTAACTTGATTTCTTTCACATGCTATCTTTGAATATTTGTCTAGAATGGATTGTGCAAATACTTCTCTTTGAGGTTTAATGAACCAAAATGTTTTGGGGTATGTATACTGAAATTGTTTTGTGTAGGGGCCTAAATCTATATTCGAGAATATTCTGTTGTGTATTCTGACAACTAGAAATGTGATAAGCGTAAATATTTCTTCTTTTAATAAGGAGAAAGGAGTGCATCCTTGGCAACCATAAAAAAGCATAAAAAACTTAAGCATGTGTGTAGATATCTGCCCATGTGCATAAGGTTTTTTTGTGTGACTTTTTTCTCTGCTGCTACAGTTTTTGACTCTTGACCATTGCTTTTATTAGATATTGCTTTGTTGGGTGCCTGTGCTTCCATCCTCATGCCTCTTAGGGATAATGGAGTAGACCTCAGAAGATCTTTAAATATGCCAGCTGGGTGGGTGCTTCACTAATGAGGGCTCTGCTGCCCCGTGGCTTTCTGCCTAGGCAGGATATTACATGGAGAAGATGGTTTGTTGACCTTGTGTGGGTTTGGCAGGAGCTGTGCTGGGGTTGGGAGTGTATCAAACACTTGCAGGGAGAGCGTATTGACATTGGGGGAGAAAAGCCATGGTGTTGTGAATAGAGCAGTCTTGTGCGCTCGGCTGAGATCTTATCTGTGAGCACCAGATACAGTGGGCTTTTTCTAAATGTGATTTTTCTTTTAGAAGATGTGCATGTTAAAACTAAAGGAAATTAAATTCAAACATGCTCTCAGATCATATTGAGTCAAGCAAATAAGTGGATAAAAGCAAGGAAGCTCTGACTACCAGTGTCAGGGGTCTTTCCCCATCCATCACAGGCTGGCCTGGCTGCTGCAGGTGCGGTGCCTTACGGGTGGCCTGTGGGATCAGGTCCTCTCTGTGGTCTCCAGGCCTACGTTACTCGCCATGCAAGCTTTAACTAAGTGACCAGTGGCAAAAACTTGGCTAGGAGTCCTATTCTTCTGCTGGGAGGAGGATTTTTGAGCCCAGTTCTCAGCAGTTCCTGACCCTGCTGCCAGCCCAGCAGGCAGTGCTGGGGGCAGAGAGAGGCAGGGCGGCTCCCAGGGCCCTCTGCAGCACCCGCTGTTCGCAGCCTCAGGCCACAGCACATCCCTCGTACTCTGTCACTTGAGTCTAGACAACAAAAATATTTTTCCCAATTAAATTATCTCAGAAAATACTGTTCTTTAACAAAAGCATAAT
Organism: Caprimulgus europaeus; assembly: GCA_907165065.1. The sequence goes on along the minus strand of OU015530.1, from coordinate 44,957,420 downwards.
CATAATAAAGAAATACAAAGCATGTGGATTTTCTTAAAACAACTATCGTATTAAGAAAGACTGTTTATTTTTGTCTTTCTCAGGGCTAGAAAAAGGTAACAGAAACACTTTTTAAATGGGTCATTTTAATTTGTTTTATCTCCATATGAAAAAGTTAATACCATGCTGTGTATCAGGCAGTATCGTATCTGCCACGTGTTCCAGCTCTTCCCCTGGGGAGCGAGTAGTCTGTCTCACATGATCTCTGAGAGTGGTCAAAATGGTCTTATCTTGTGGCTGACTTTGAAGGAGAAAAGTTGTTCTAAACTTCTGGTGCCTGAAATGCTGCAGTGTCAGTAGCTCTAACTAGGGGCAAATTTTTGGTTATTCATGAGTCACTGAGTGGGTCACACAACTGAGGGAGGTTGCAGTGCAAGAGGGTAACAAAAAGTCATCGCTGTGATTAAAACCATTATTTGTTCAACCTACAACCACACAATATCAGAAAAATTGTCTTTTCTAAACCAATGTGCAATGAATATTATTTATCCAACAGTGGTAAGTGAGGCATTGTTACTTTCCCAACTAAATATAATTAAAACATATGCTATCAAACCTTAGCTGCTTTAGTTTTGCTCAAATTAATGAAACTGTGAACTTTATAACCACAGTTTAGTGTTATTATCTGACTCTTACATCCTTCTGTGGCTTCTGTTTCTTATGTAATAGTGGATGCTTTGGAGGATAACTCTGAATGATGGGCAGTTTCTGTGTTCATGAATACTCCTGCTGTCTGCTTTTTTTTTTTAAGAAAAAGACTTCCATGTTTTCTGTATCCATAAAATAGGTGTTTTCCTCCCTGTAGACACAGTTCAGTAAAGAACTTGGACAGGGAACAGTTACATTAATTTCATTGTGACAATATAAATTGAAATTTCATTGTGACAATAGAAATTGAAATTTAACCTTAAGTATTAAATGCTTTGCTGAGTCTGGGTTTGAGGTGGAGGAGATGATGGCAATAGGAAACGGATCCTTCTTGGCACTTTCCCAGGCTTCCAGGCTTGTAGAGGTGTTGCAAATATGTGTGGTTGGTTGTTGAGGATTTTGAAAAGGGAGGAAGTAAAGCCACTTTATCAGACGATAAACTGCTTCTTTTTTCCATTTTATTCTCACTGAAGACAACCAGATGATCGAGGGATGTGTCTCAAACTCTTCTTAGCTCTACTTCATGTAAATTTTGGATTGTCAGGAAGTTATGGTATTACCCGTGAAAACAATAATCTGATCAAGGACTCATTACATGTTGTTGCTGAATTCTAATTGCAGAGGAAAGGGGAAAAAAAATAAATTGTTTTCCAGCATCCTGTTACGACCTTCAAGTTACTGATGTTTTTCATACATCTATTCGACTTTCTGGCATTACAAATGTCTCTTTTCCACTTCCTTTTCATAAAATTGGATGGAAAAGAACTTATCATTTCCTTACTCCTTATCTTTAAAGATATTTTGTGATTCTTTTTTTTAATTGTTAATTTTGCCTTGTATTTGAACTTACACTGTCTGTTTCCTTTGGGGCTTTGCTCGAAGGAAATCCTTGTTATTGCAAGAACAGCCTTAACTGAGGTATAAAAACGTGTGTACAATGAAACCTTTTATGTTGTTCTGTTTCTACATATGTTACACAGTTTCTTCTTTAAATAGGTGATAATAGTGCCTATATGATGTGCATATATATTTTGTACATATATAGACATATATTTTCTAATATATTATTGTCTCTTAAATTCTTATGTGAACTGTCAGTCTTATTGTTCCCTGGAAGCTTATTTTCTTTTAAAGCTGAAGTCTTTCTAGGAGATAGAGTAAAACAAGATTGCAGTTAGATTTTCACTAAGCAATCTATATGGACTGACTATTGCTGAAGGCGGTTTTATTTCCTGAACAAGAGAAATGTGCCTTTTTGTGCTTGGGTTTATTACTTTAAAATTAATGTGACTAGTGTAAATCAGAAAGGCTTAGTATGCCAAATACAGTGCAGCTATTTAATTCTTGTATGAGATGTACTGGAACAAATGGCAACAAGGCAGTTTACAAAAGTAATCATAATGCTGAAATGAAAAGTCTGTATTATCTCCTGGTCAGGCTTCAATTTTTATGACCACGAGAGAGATTCTAGTCTTCAGAGAGCACAGAATCACAGGGGTTGGAAGGAACCTCAGGAGATCATCTAATCCAACCCCCCTGCCAAAGCAGGTTCCCTACAACAGGTTGCACAGAAAAGTGTCCAGTCGGGTTTTGAACATCTCCAGAGATGGAGACTCTACAACCTCTCTGAGCAGCCTATTCCAGAGCTCTGTCACCCTCACAGTAAATTTTTTCCTTAAGTTTGTATGGAACTTTTGGTGTTCCAGTTTGTGCCCATTGCCCCTTGTCCTGTCACTGGGCACTACCGAAAAGAGCCCAGCCCCATCCATTTGGCCTCTGCACTTCAGTTATTTATAGACATTGATAAGAACCCCTCTCAGTCTTCTCTTTTCCAGGCTGAAGAGTCCCAGCTCTCTCAGCCTTTCCTCATAAGGCAGTTGCTTCAGGCCCCTCATCATCTTTGCGGGCCTCTGCTGGACTTTCTCCAGAAGATCCCTGTCCCTCTTGAACTGGGGAGCCCAGAACTGGACACAGTATTCCAGATGTGGCCTCACCAGGGCAGAGTAGGGGGGGAGGAGAACCTTCCTCGACCTGCTGGTCATGCTTTTTAATGCACCCCAGGATACTATTGGCCTTCTTGGCCACAAGAGCACAGTGCTGGCTCATGGCCAGCCTGCTGTCCACCAGGATACCCAGGTCCTTTTCCTCAGAGTTCCTTTCCAGCAGGTCAGCCCCTAACCTGTACTGGTGCATGTGGTTATTCCTCCCCAGGTGAAGGACTCTGCACTTACTCTTGTTGAACCTCATCAGGTTCCTTTCCACCCAACTCTCCAGTGTGTCCAGGTCTCACTGAATGGCAGCACAGCCTCCTGGTGTGTCAGCCACTCCTCCCAACGTTGTATCATCAGCAAACTTGCTGAGGGTGGACTCTATCCCTACATCCAGGTTACTGATGAAAATGTTAAAGACGACTGGACCCAGTACTGACCCCTGGGTAACACCACTAGTTACAGGCCTCCAACTAGATTCTGCATCATTGATCACAACTTTCTGAGCTCTGCCATTCAGCCAGTTCTCAATCCACCTCACCGTCCACTCATCTATCCCATACTTTCGAAGCTTTGCTACAAGGATGTTGTGGGGGACAATATCAAAAGCCTTGCTGAAATCAAGGTAGACATTGCTTTCCCCTCTTCTACTGAGCTGGTGATGATGTCATAAGAGGCTACCAGCTTGGTCAAGTATGATTTCCCCTTAGTGAAACCACGTTGACTACTTCTGATAACCTTTTTTTTTCCCAATGCTTAGAGATGGTATCAAGAATGAGTTGTTCGATGAAAGTGAGGCTGACTGGTTGTGATTTCTTTAGAAAATTCTTATGTGGTCTGACAGGGGTTCTCTATTTCCGTTGTGACTTGATTCTTTACTGTTGCCTTCGGAGATGCTCTCCAACTTGCTGTGAGTGCTTCTGGTGTAGAGAATGGGCTAAGGAAATTGAAGGAACCTTGTAAGTTCAAAAAGGTAAACTGCAATAAGCACTTCAGTCTAATCTTAGAGGACTGAAAGAAAGAGGCCAAATCCGCAAAAATATGTGTTAGGAGAAAAAAAAAAAAGTGTTTTCCATAATAAAAATGCTTTGTGGGAATTGCTTCCATTAAATTAACTTTAACAATTGGAGTTTGTATTTCTATATAAGAGGCTACCAAAAGAGGTTGGAGGAGGTCAGATTTTGACAACTGCTCTTGTTGTCCAGATATTTCTTTAGACTGGAGACAACTTGCCAGTTTTAGCAATACAAGACAACAGTTGTGGACAGCGGGCACTGGAAGGGCTGGTTCAGGACTGAAATGGTGACTCACACCACTTCTTCCTATGAGCGGCTCTGAAACAACAGCTGTGCTGGAACAAGGGTAGGAAGGAAAGTGTGCTGGCAGTCTGGGTGGATGTTTGACTAGGGAAGGAAACTGGGTAATGAAAGAAGGAAAAAGACATCGTGAGGGAAGGGAGCAATGGAAGTAAACAATGATAAAAAGTTAAAAGAATTGAATCTTGGCTTTTCACAGAGCTGTGAGAAAGAACAGCAATAGAGTAATTTCACAAAAACCTTCATTTGCCAAAGGTTATTTTTTTTTTTTCCTCCTCCCCTTTCTCAATTTAGAGTCATAATCTTATTCAAGCTAGCAAATCTGGATGAAAATAATAATTTATGAATCTTTTGCTTGCCTATTAATTTTCCTGTAATGGAAAACAAACAGACTAACTCTCGGATCCCTGCTACTGCAGGTCTTCTAAGCTCTCTACAACTATAGAAAATGTCAGACTTTTTTCTTACCTTAATCGTTTGTAAGAGGATGGCTATTAGCCAGGGAGTTGGTGAAAAAAGCAGTGAATCACAAGGAATTGTTTTTACTAGTAATCTTTTTATTAATACATTTTTGACAATGATCTGCTTGTACACAAATATATAGTTGCATCAAGAGTATTTAAGATAGAGACTTCTTGATCTGGGGAGGGCTTGGTGTTCAGAAGGAACCTAGTGGCACACCTCTTTTTGAGTTGTGACCTGTACTACTGGTACTTTACACAAGGGCAAGAGAGATGCTTCCTTCCATGTTTAGTAGAGGTCTTAACTTTTCAAAAAAGTGTTTTGTATAAGAACACTAGCACCTATTTGATTAAAATATAATTCACAGCCAACTAAACCATTTCAACCAGATCTATCTCAGGTTAGAAAATGAAGGAATGAAAATCCAACTTTTCTCACCAGCTGGTGATAGTAGTTAGTCAAACTTGCTAATTAACACAGTCAAACTTTACTTTATTGGTACTATTTCCTCTACCCAGTTCCCTCATAAGCTTTCTAAAATTCATTCTCATTTGGAGAATGAATTTTAGAAGTAAGAGGATCAATGCAGCTGGAGTGTTGTTTTAAAGGGGAAGATGATTTCCATGATTATTCACTCTCTGAATTGATTTTTCTTTTCTAACGAGGTCTTTTGCACTATAGATGAAATCCTTTTGTTGAGAACAATTTACTTTTTGCTTTAGAGAAGTGACAAGATTTAATCTCTAATTCCATTGAGGAGAGGAAAAGTTAATAGAAATTTTACTGAAAATACAGCACAACTAGAAATAATGGCAGTTTTAGGCAAACACAAAACTAAACAAAGCCAATTCTGTACTTCCACTTAAGGAAATCCTTCTGTGGGGAGAGAAAATAAACATTAAAATTTACTACTGATTTTGAAGAGGTATTTATATATGGGTAATATGGACACAAGTTGCTCATATGTGGGAAATTAATGATTAGAATCTTGTAGATATGGCTTTATTTTCTTTCTATTGAGAGGTGATTTGGGGACAATACGTGATTTATTGCTACAGAAAATTCACTTTTCTTTTTGAAGCAGAGAAGGAAGAAAACATTTTTAATTTAAACAAAATATACTTTTTCATTCTTAACAATAGTCTTATCCATCAGCTTTACCACATTATAATGTTTCCTCTTTTTATGTGCATTTGGTAGTGTGTTTAATTATAAATATAGATCTTCCATAATGTATTCTAAAGTTTGGGAAACAGCCATCACTTGCTTTGTTGTTAGATGCTTTACTGAGGCTTGTAGCAAATGGTGGTTAGCTCTTTGGAGATATATTGTTCCTCTTAAAGTGGCTTACTTTGGAGTTTGTAGATTTTAGTTTTATCTTGTGATCACTTATCTTCCTATTTTTGCATGTTTAAATTCTACCTCTTTCCTCCACGTAAACTCCACTGTTTGTGACACCTGACTACGTGTTATACTCTATGCTGGTCGTGTTACCATCCATGGTACAGCTCAGTCACTGTATTTACATACAACTTTTAGGAAACGTCAGGTGAGGACTCTAGAGATCAGAAGATGTAGATATTGTCCTAATCTTTGCTTTACTGCCTTTTTCAGTTACTTACCATGACTGTAACTGTCCCCAAGCCTAAGGTACTGATACCTTATTTCTTCTGTATTAAAATGCTGCTTTTTCACCTTGTTGTAGCAGGTGCCTGAACAGAAAGGTCTGAAATTCTTTTCTGTGCAACCTTACTGTTGAATGGGTAACATGAGCAGGAATAGTCACACAGTTTGTCTTAATTGTTTTTATTATATTGGGAGCGTGAGTACATAGTAAATGGAGAACACTGCCTAGGAGTCACCTTTTCCAAAAGTTCATCTGGCAGCAGAGGGACCCTTGGTTCAGACCCCTGAATTAAATGCATACGCATCAATTATGCTAATACAAATTACAAGTGAATTTTTCTCTGGCAGGAGTGTATTGGGACTGTTGCGGAGTTGTGGCTGGCAACACCTCGAGTTGACTACCAAATATTGCACCTGCTAGCTTGCAGACTTAATTGTAAATCCACGGTTTACTTTTGCAATCTGTTGTGCACAACAGTCCTGGGACTGGTGATAAGTCTATCAGTTTTCACTTGGTCACTAACATAGTACCAGCATTAAATTCTAAATGGCAGCCTCTGTGTTCGCTGTCTGCATTATCTTTGATAAAACATTAATCATTTCAAGGTTCCATTCAAACCCATTGATAGAAATTGCAAAATGTAATTTAGCTTTGAGAATAGAATTAATGTTTTCTAATAGCTCTAAGCTATTCTATGATTTATTGGTTCCACTGCTTGAGGGTTTTTATAATCTAAATTGGTGATTACAGCTGATACACAACATTGTGTATCATAAATAGGAATTATGTGTCTGGTGAAAATGATAATGGGTTTTTGTACCTTGTGTGTATATTAGTACATTCAGTAGTATATTAGAGCCTATTTTAGAATCTGAAGATAATTTTGCCCACATATAGATCTTCCCAACTCACTCAGTCAGTGAATCTGCTGCTATTTGCTGGTTTTCCTCTAATTTGCTAAATATATATTGCATCAGAGCAATGTAAAATTAAAGGTACACCTGTGGAATCTCATTATCTATGATATGGTGTCCTTTACAGTGTTCTATAAAGCATGTAGATGGGCAGTATTGGGCTGCTCTTTCTGTCATCACTAGATTGGTAGTCTTCCATAATAATTCTCAACAACCAGTGGTTTTGCAAGGCTCTTTCTGTTGTAGAAATTTAGAATCTGTTGTGATAAAACAAAATCATAGAAATATACATTGGTTTGGGTTGGAAAGGACCTTCGAAGATCTAGTCCAACATCCATGCTATGGACAGGAACATCTTTCACTAGATCAGGTTGCTTAAAGCCCCATTGAACCTGGCTGAACACTTCCAATGATGCGGCATCCACAATTTCTCTGTTGCTCCATAACTTCTCTGAAAGTAAGCATGATTGCTTTGGGAAGTTATTTGGAACAACTGGCTTGTAATAAGGATCTGTAAATTCTTCCTCTAAACCTTTGTTCTTTTATTTAAATTTAAATTGTAGGAAGAACAGACATTAAAATAACCCAAATATTGCTTGTTTTTCCTTTTGTTCTTCATAATGTGAAAATATGCAATAAAAGTAAATGTCAAACTTAAGTAGAATTAATGATATAATGATTTTTTTATAGGAATGAATTATATTGTGAAAGAAGGTATTTCTTATCAAATAGTGCAAATCTGTATGTATTTCTTTGTATGGTGTATACATCTAATTATAGAGAAACTCACTTTACACAAGACTTTCAATGAAACAAGTAATTTATTACATCCCTCTTTGAATTAGTGAGGCACTCAGCTTTCATGCTGATGACCATTTATTATTATTTTTATTATATAAATACTTAGATAAAGAGAAATGGGTGGCAGCAGTGAATTGAATAAAACCCCTAATTGATCAATAACTTGATTTTGTTTAGTATTTTTTTAGAAAATATAGTGGTATTAATCAGGAGAGAGCGCTTCAAGTATTAAATTTGATTTTCTTAGCAGAAAATCAGTTTGCTTCATCAAAATCTTAAGGTCTCTTTCCCTTTTTCTCTCCCCATCATACAATTCTTCTTTTGCAGTAAGGCTAAATCAGATTTGTGTGAAGCAGTAATTGGTGATTATCTCCTAACTGCAAGATATAGTTGAGCCTCTCTGGTTAATCCTATCTTGCTTGCCATCTATAGTGAGTTAGAGCAAAGCAAGGAAGAGAGAGGACTTGAAATGTGATTTCTATGATAATTTTTCCTGTGAGGTGTAATTATGTCCAAGAGCTCTGCAAATTGTGGAGAGAATGGCAATTGGACCTCAGCAAAGAGATGTGAAACAACTGGGGTGGAGAACGACATCCTGCCTTGGCATAAATGTGTGTTTCTGTGGCACAGATACCAGGTTGTGTTCTTTTAGTGTGGAAAAGTAGAAAATGGTGTGGAAAAGTTTTTATTGTTTGGTAAGCTTTCTGATGCGCTCTTGCATAACGTGTTCATTATTTGGACTAATGAAGTAATACAAGATGAAATTTCCCTAATGGAAAAAATCCCCACTTTATTCTACACAGAAATTTCAAATGAGAAGTGAGGATTATTTATGCTTATGCAATGTTCTACATTCTATTAAAAGCCCAGGTTTTGCTTCACACTTGGGGAAAGGTATATGCATGCCAAAAAACTTCATTACTTTATTATAGTTATTATTATTTTTTTAAACTATTTAGTCTAATAAAAGTTATCTCTCTCTTAATATCCTGACTTCCTTGTTTTATTCATGATTCTTAGCATCGCTTTTTGTCAAGGATGACACAGTTTCAGTAGAAGTAAGTCTCTTCTGAGAGATGCTGAGAACCTTTCAGGTGACCTCTCTTGGAGCCAAGAGGATGATATATAATTTTATTAGCAAAGTGTCTTCTCTAAAAGACAGATTCATTAGATGTTTTATGGGAAAATAAATAATTTAGAAGTCCAGCCACTAGTTTTCTTTCACTCTTACATACCAGGAAGCCTCACTGAACCCTTAGTGTCAGGTTTCTGGCTCCTTGGCCAGAGTCCCCATTACTGTCAGAGCAATTCTAAGCAGCGTGGGAAGAGAATAGCAAAATGGTAGTGAGATTGTGATTTCACAGTTTATAAATTCATTATTCATCCTTTCTCTAGCTAGTCTGTATTGCTTTCAATTTCGGAGAGTAGATCAATATGATAACATAGATATCAATCTCTAGGTAATGTTGCATAAAACTAACAATTCTAAAGGAACTTTTTAATAAATAACTGATATTTATGCCTTGTGTTCTTATAAAGTATGTTTTACAGTATTTGATTTATTCTTTGTTAATACTGTGGTGGAAGGAAGGGTTTTTTTTTCCAATATGAATAAGTCTTTTATATATAATTTTGTTAGTGAAAATACACACACACACACATATAAGCTTCTTCCAGGACTTTCCTATTTTCAATTTGCCATACATTTGAAATGATATTTTAATATTCTTACATCAGCAGAATGCTTTGTTGTTCTATGTATTGCTGTAGAAAACATACTGAAAATATCTGCTACCTGGTAAAAATCTATTAGCTGCTCTAAAAAAGCAGCGTGACAGTATTAGGACTGTATCTTTTATGTTTGTGTAATACAGTAGATTGAACTTTCAGGCCATTGGCAAATCTTGTGTATGCAAAATCCATTTTTAGCTGCTCTGTGGCTGTCCTTAAATCCTTTCTCTTAAGATGTCAGTTGAAAAAAGGCAAAGCCTCTGAAAAAGCTGTAGCACGACATCTGTGATTGCAACAGATCTTGTGCGTTGTGCGTTTGGTGCGTTGCCTAAGAGAGCCTGGGATGCAGCCAGACTCAAAAGACACTAAGTCTGCAAGGTTAACGTAGAAACATTCACATCATCAAGGCTATATTAAACAGAAAACACTTAAGGGAGGTTGTGGAGAAAAAAATTTATTTTTGGCTTGGAAAAATGTCATTGTGTCTTTGATTATAGTAAAAATTAAAAAAAAGTGTTGTTAACATTTAAAAAATAAATAACTTTATACTAATTTCTTCCCCTGTTTTGGGGGGAATATATTTTTAAAGTATGATATGCTAGAGTTCCTTATAACTTCAAGGACTTAGGCAATTTTTGCACATAAAATTGTGGTCAGTACTTATATTACTAAGTTTACATTAGCATTCGCTAAAGTCATCATATAGTAACCATTGAATTAAGATCAAAGCTTCAGAAGTAAACCCAACAGTTTGTAACAGGGATTTGCTACTGCCGTGTTTTTGGTTTGTTTTTTTGCAGCTTCCCCCCTGAGAGAGGGTTATGGTAACGGTTACAAGAGGATGAATTAATTTTTGTTGTCTATTCCTAAAATATGAAAGGTGTAACTCAACAAAGGATAGCAGAACCATGCATGCAAGATGGGTACTTGCTTTAGCAGGTACTATAATTTCGTAGTTTTCTGAAATATATTTGGGAACAAAGATGTTGAGAGCTAAAACACAGAGGTGAACATCTCGGTGTGTTCACGCTCTTCCCTCGTGGTGAGTACGGAATGGTAGAGCAGCGCAAGGACTGACCTAGTGCGTGAGATTCTCTTGACTACTGCTTGCGCCTAATCAGCTCTGGTCAACCCTGTGTGCACCATGGTGTTCTGGCACAGGGATGAAAAATGAGTCTGTGTGTCTTTAATTTTCATGTTCTTGTCTTATACTTCTTGCTTTCTATACTGGGCAGTAAGATTTCAAATTCCTTTTCAGCAAGTGCTTTAGCTGCTGATGGTTTAGAATTTGTTTTCATTTTGTCTTGGACAAATTGCAGTAGTAGAGAGCAGACTGTAAATTAGGTACAGTTAAACACAGAGATTTTGTCCTTAAAAGACAAAATATTCATAATAGATACATCTTGTTTAGGCCAAGAGGCTATGACAGTAGTCATAATTTTTTCTGATTTCTAGTAAGCAGGAAACCATCAAAGCTTGCTTTATTTTCTGGAAAAATATTTCCTTTCTTAGGAGACATTTTGAGTGACTAAGCAATACAATTAACGTTGTTCTAAAGAATGGGGTTTTGTTTTATTGAATTGTTAATTGAGTAGTTGTTCTGAGAATTGGTATGTGTAATCCCCCTCCAAGCATACAACGTATGATTGTAAAAAGATGCATGGCTTTTTTTTTTCCCCTTCCTTATGTGTTTCTTATGTATTAGACAAAACTCAGAGTAGACAAACAAGGACTATTAGGCAAATTTCTGACTTGTTACTGTACCTTGTATTTTCTACAAGTCTGTCAAAATGAAGTTTCTGAAAATTGATAAGCATTATATAACTTCAAACCAATTTTTGGGGTAGAATAGCAGTGTGCTGCTTTCAGGTTTTCTGTTTCCAGTATTATTGTGTGGTGATGCATGATGCATGTGGCTGGTGAGGTCAAAGCAACTAATTTTCTGCTGATGTGGGTCAGCTATTAAGAAGTGATAACAAGATTAAACTAAGTTCTGTTGCCATCTTTAGCTGTGTGATTTTCGGAATGGATATGTTCATGGATACTTTGTGCTACAGAAGAGATGCATATGAAAAAAATAATTACCAGATTTGATTGTTTGAAATCTGCATTCTTATTTCTCACATACACTTAAATTTAATTGTTTGCATTTTCAGTTTAATGTAATACAAGTTTCAGTATTTTTATAATTGTGGCTTCTTTATGTTTCTTTCAGAAATCAATGATTAAATGCTTTTTTCTTTTTAGTTAGTCATTAGTATTCACAGCTCTTCTAGACTGCAGTTCAAACTCTTTGCTGCTTTTTGTCACAGAAGATGATGGAGCAAGGTTGCTTAGAAACACTTAGCCACACTTGCAATGGGAGATATCAATCTGTTCTATGTATTCACCTGCACATGCAGCAGAGAAAATTGAGTTTCTCTACTGATTATGCTAATTCACAGCAAGTTTGTTTTATAAGTAGTATGCTTAAACATACATAAACATGCATTTTCTTTCATTAGTTATAGTAAGAAAATGTTGAGTAAAATACTGACTCCTTTTAAAACAGTGATTTCAAAGTATGAGAGGTCTCATTTGCTTGTATGTCTTCCAAAAAGAAAGTTTTACTATTATTGACTGAGTTAATCAAGGAATTGTATTTTATTGACAAGTTGCATAACTTGGAGATTATTTCATGATTTATTTAAAAAAAATTTTTAGAAGTTCCTAGCTTTAGTCTTCAATTCAAGAAAATATGTCTGTTTGATTACCAACAGCAATTATATTTTTCCCTTGTGTAGTGAAATTCTTGATCTTTTAAAGACAAGCCTGAAAATAAACCGAGTCACTCAAGTTAGACAATTTTTGATCTTTCCAACAATGAATGACTGACTTGGCCTATTTTTGGGCCAGCTGTAATTGTACACTAATGTGCTGGAAAAGATAAATGCAGCTTTTTATCACCCTAACTTCTAAGCACTCCAATTATTACACTTATTAAATATGCTGGAAATGCATATATTTCCTCCTGTGAGTCCAGAATAGACTTTAGTTTCTTTTCAAGAGACCTAAATATTTCATATTCCTGAGCGCCTGCCACTCTCTTTAACACACAAGCTGCAGTATGGTGGGTTGTTGATGTGTGACCCTGCTTTATCTTCCTTCCTTTATGCTGAACTCGTCCTCTCACATCCCAAAGAGCAAGAAATCAGGTTAAAAGTAAAAGCTGCACAACTAAGTGCTGCTATAAAATGCTTATGGCTAGTTTATATAATAGAACAGTAGAAAATAATTCCTATAAGTATAGCAGTGTCAGTCTAGTACCAGATCAATGAAATGGCAATTGCGAATAAGCAGGAAATAATTTAATTCTCACTTTAGTTTTTACTATGATTTTAATAAAAGTTAGAATCAAGTAATATAATTTATTAAAGCATGATACATGTTGCTAGTGAGTGAATTATTCTGATGCCTGTAGACTTAGATATTTTTAAACTGTATCCTTGTCTGAATTTGTTGCATGCTTAAAGTAACTGAATCTGAATTTCCACATAAAAGACAGATATTGAGGAAAAAAATACAAATCAAAACACCCCCAAAACACCACAATAACTTAATATGGAATATATCCTTTGGAGTTGTCACTGGAAAATGTTTGGAAAAGCTTTTTTTTTTTTTTTTGTTACAAACATAGCGTAGAACTAAAGAGGAAATAATATCACTAGTACTTTAACTTTATGGTGCCACCCTTGTCTCTTGTAGCTTCTCTTCAGATTAGGCGTGTGTCACAAGAAGAAATGAAGATACTGGAACTGTGGACTTTGTTTTCTTGCATTTTAATTTTTTCCCCACATTGTACTATCATAGTCGCTTTTATATTTTTGTGTTGAGCTCTACTTCACATTGTGAAACAGGGTTTGTTAGGTTGGTTTGGCTATACATTGATTTCCCAGTTTGTACAGTTGGTTTCCTTTCCCTTCTCTTGCCACCATCTGGTTGTTGTTGCAGCAGGTGGCTGTATATTTTGAACATAGCTATGGACCAGGTGTGCTTAATTCTTCCAGCCCTCTTAATGGCCAAAATATGCCAGCATTTGTATTCTGCAGATATCTGGGCAATTTTCAGTCCCTTAGTTTCTTAATAGGAAATAATATTTAGACAATATATGCTTATCATGCTGCAAAGTCAAAGTACTATCAAGTCAACCAGGTAACTTGGAAATGGAAATGCTTTCTTGAAAGAAGCAGCATGGAGAAGAGGTTGCAGGAAGGCATGTAGGATGTACTCCTGTGATAAGAATAGATGAGCCTATTACAGCTGCAAAGTAAAATGTGCATTCTTAGTTACACCCTTACAGTGAAATTAAGGTATTTGTAGCAGGCGAGGGATCTAGCTTAGTCAGTAAAAACACTCATTTACTGGGTTGTAATTCACTTGCCTGCAATAGTCTAATTGTGCCCATAGCTAATGTGGTCCTTCCTGTGGCTGGTCAGACATGTTTGAGAGGAATATGTGAGATTTCTTTTTTTCACTCTTTAGTTTTGCAAATATGCAAGTTATCTTTGTGCTTAGCAGCAAACACTGCTTTGCCAACAGAGTTTTAGTTAGTTCACTGCTTACCAGTTCAGCTGACTCCTTGCTACTTGCTGGACTACTTTCGATTCAGAGATGCAAAGTTTTCCAGTGTTTGTAGTACTTAGATCCTTCCAGAGAAGGAGGGCAATTGCCTTTTAGAAAATAAATAATAATTAAAAATAATTTTAATTAAGTCTTAATTGTATTCCTTAATATTATTTGTTGCAAATCAAAATGGAGCTAAACTGCAAATTGCTGACATCCTTTGCAGAAAGGAGACCTTAACCTAGCTCTTTGGCTGTTAAAAGGAAGTGTATTTTATAGCTGGTGACTATCTTGAGATAAATTCCTCTGTCTTTCAGTAGAGAACGGTTTTAGGTTGTTCAGACTGTGTATGAAAACAAACCAGGATTAAAACCATCCATGTCACTAACTGCTAATAAAAATTCACTTAAACGTTGTGTTCCTAATGAGATCCCAGCAGAAAATACAAAACCTCCCACACAGTAATTAGTAAGATAAATTCTCAGGGGAAAGTCTGTGCATCAGGTAAGACACAGATTTGGAAAGCAGAATAAAAAATATTCTCAAGATAAAACTGAGAGCAAAGAAAGTTGAAAACTCTCTCATTTTCTGAATTTGTCTGTCTGTCTCAGTTTCTTTCTTCTCATGCTGAGATGAGTCCCACCATTTCCCTACAGCAAGACCAACAGCATTTTGTAAGAGTGGACGGTGATGCCTAAACCTCTGCCTGCTACAGTCAGGCTACAGTGTGGAGCGTGGCTTTCTGCAGTGTTTGCCACGAGCTGTTGGCTTCATTTTAGAGCATTTGACACGGGATCATGAGATCCGATAATGCAGGTTGGTTATTTGGATGGTAAGGGAAGGATGAGATTGACACGCTGTACTGAGGAAAATGAAGTTGGCTGTTACAGATTACAGGCTCCCCTTGTTTGTTTGCTAGCTAAGGTGTAAGTAAAGCTGTAGAAGGAACATTTCGATGACTTGTGAATGATGACTACTGTTCTCATCTCCCTTTACTCACTCTGATGTCTATTATTCATATTTCATAGCTCTAGGGTAGGTATCTTGCTCACCTCTTTTGACCTCCCCTGTGGCTGGTTTTGATATGATGGTGGGTGATAATGGAGTTGCAGGAGCATTTTGGTATGCATTTGGTTTTCTTTAGTCTCAGTTTCTAAAAGTTAATACTTTGTTGTGAATGTATGTGTGTAGCTGCTCATGACTAGAATGCTCATATATAGTTGTATTGGTGGCTTCTGGAGTGGTTTTAGTAAAGATAATTTTGGGGCTTTTCGTTGTGCTAAAATCAGAAGGTAGGAATTTGTAGAGTCATTTGTGCGAGTTCCTCTGGAAGGTGGATGGTAGGTAATACTTGGGGGAGAGTTTTTTGTTTTAGGAATGAGGAGAAGAGTCCATTAATGAGAGCTCAAGAAACACTTTTTAGTAGGAAATTTGTATATAGACACTATGATTCTGTCTCTTACTGAAGAGCAGAAATCAAAGAAATCAGTATTTAAAGTAAAAAGATTTAAAGGTCTTAAAAATTTTTTGAAAGGTTTGACTGATTTTAGTGAATGTTTCCCCTGCAGAGATTTTAAAGCTAGGAAGAAAGCATCATAATGTTTAAATCTAGGGTGCTTTATATTGTTAGACAGAGATGTTCACTGTCTTGAGCCCCAAAATATTGTATTCATGCTAGAGAACCTCCCATTATCATGTGCACAGTAATACCATCTTTTCTTCTTTTTCTTTAATGCACGAGTTAGCTCACAAATGGAGCTTGTTTTAAATGTGCTGATTTGGTGTCATTATCAGTCAGTAGAGCAGTCTGAAGTAACTTGTGTATCGGTGATATTTAGGAGTTCTTGCTCTAGTGAAGGCAGTGGTCTGTGCCTCTGTGTAAAACACATACATCTTTTACTGACAAAGAGAGTTAATTAAATAACTTTGTGATTTGTGACATTTTTACGCATTGTTTTTGAGGAAGACCAATCTTTGTTTCTAAAACAATACATTGTTGCTGGGGTTTTTTTGCAATGTTTTCGTGAATATGTTATTTTCTTATCCTACTTGTCTATAGGAGAGTGGTAAACCTAGAAAATTTGCTGAAAATTGCTTTATGTGGTGGGTTGACCCTGGCTAGAGGCTGGATGCCCACCAAAGGCCACTCTATCACTCCCCCTCCTCAAATGGGCAGGGGGAGAAAATTATAACGAAAAGCTCGTGGGTGGAGATAAGGACAGAGAGAGATCACTCACCAATTACTGGCACGGGCAAAACAGACTCGACTTGGGGGAAAAAACAAATTTACTTTATTACCAATCAAAATTAGAGGAGAATGAGAAGTAAAACCAAATCTTAAAACACCTCCCCCATCCCTCCCTTCTTCCCGGGCTTAATCTCTTTCCCGATTTTCCACCTCCTCCCCCCAGCAGCACAGGGGGACAGGGAATGGGGTTGGGGTCAGTTCCTCACATGTTGTTTCTGCCGCTGTTTCCTCCTCAGGGGGAGGTCTCCTTCCCCCGCACCAGCGTGGGGTCCCTCTCACGGGAGACAGTCCTCCACCAACTGCTCCAACGTGAGTCCTTCCCATGACTGACAGCTCTTCACGAGCTGCTCCAGTCTGGGTCCATTCCATGGGGTGCAGTCCTTCAGGAAGGGACTGCTCCAGCGCGAGTCCCCCACGGGGTCACAAGTCCTGCCAGCAAACCTGCTCCGGCGTGGGCTCCTCTCTTCACGGGCTACAGGTCCTGACAGGAACCTGCTCCAGCGCGGGCTTCCTGCGGGGTCACAGCCTCCTTTGGGCATCCACCTGCTCCAGCGTGGGGTCCTCCACGGACTACAGGTGGTCATCTGCTCCACCATGGACCTCCAGGGAGTGCAGGGGGACAGCCTGTCTCACCCTGGTCTTCACCACAGGCTGCGGGGGAATCTCTGCTCCAGCGCCTGGAGCATTCCCTCCCCCTCCTTCTTCACTGCAGAGTTGTTTTCTCTTACATCTTCTCACTTCTCTCTCCAGCTGCAAAGTGTGCAGCTTTTTTCCTCTCTTCCTTTTTTTTTCTTAATGATGTTATCACAGAGGCGTTACTGATTGGCTCGGCCTTGGCCAGCGGCGGGTCCCTTCTTGCAGCCGGCTGGCATTGGCTGTGTCGGGTCGGACATGGGGGAAGCTTCTGGCAGCTTCTCTCACAGAAGCCACCCCATGTCCTCCCCCTCCCCCACTGCTACCAAAACCTTGCCATGCAAACCCAATACACTTTATTACATGGAAAAAGGAATAGAAACTTGTACATTTTCCCCTTGTGTACATTTTTCATTATAAGGAAGATTTATGATTGGTAATATGACCGTGAGTTGAGCCACTTGCTGCAGAGCATGATTTCAGCACCTAAAGCAGTAGGAATGATTGGAATGCACGTTTTGCATTTTGATTTCCATCCTATAATGTTGACCTTTAGTTTAGCTTCATTTTTGTGTCATGTTTGCCTTTCTTTGTGCTTAATGGGTATCAGTGTTGCTTTTTTTCATATTGATAGTAGTGTTCAGTAATTTCTGTCTTTGTTCACTGGGAGAGTTAAATGCTTTAAACCTTGATTAAATGCCATGTTAGATGTTGAATTATTATTAATAAACCCACTGCTCTAAAATAGTGCTTAAATCTCAGTGTATTCTTTATGTTTCTCTGGTACTATTGACTCTATCTGGTATGCATTTCTGGTAGTACTTTGATTGCACAGAGTGAAATGGAAAACATTGTGAAAAGACGGAATATTGATTTTTCTTCTACTTAAGCAATGGTTTTCCAAGTGACAGAGCTCAATTATATTATACTGGTTATAGGACTACTTAACATATGCCTTTTTAGTGAAGTGATTCTGGCCAGTAATGTCCTGTATCTTAATTAAACCAATATTGTGAGGGCAGTTGGATAGAACATATATTTGAAAATGTAAATGTCAAGTGTATTGTACCAGGACTTATCTGTTAAATCCTGTGAGGCTGCAGCCTGGATGAGGCTGCCGGGAGTAATAACAATTGTTCAGTCTTTTCTTCTGTGCAATTAGATCGTGACGTTGTCCATTTTATAACTACTGGAAAGTGCAAATTAGAGTAAGTTGGAAGTGAATGTATGAACATGGTATTTAAATTTTTAATTACTGAGTTAGAGTAGGCGCTTCTCATGAGGTCAGCCTGCAGGCCTCTTGCAGAAGTGTTGTGAGAAAATTCCACTTAATATTAAGAAAAATGCTGAGAGAGAAGTGTCTTTTGAATGGCAAAGACAGCTCAGTCACTTAAAGGGATGAGAAGCACTTTTTAAAACAGGTAGGAAGCTGGCAATGTGTTGTGCAGGCATGGTGTGCCTTTATGTAGAGTTTCTGCTATGTATATACTTCATATTTTGAGGTATCCTGACCTTGTGCTGCGTGGGCATATGGATCTGTGTGTGTGTGGAGGGAATCACAGATTCACCCAAGCAGTAAGTAATGATACGTCCATGGCCTATTTGGGAAGCAGTGTATAGATTTAGTCAGGTGGGTCGCAATGTCTATATTGATCTAAAACCATTGCAAATAAAATTAAAATTAAAATTAAAATTCATGGTAATAGGATCTCATTAACCTCATATTTCTGCATTGATTTATACATGTTAAAAGCTCTAACGTGCAGTTTGGGTCTTTTGCTTCCAGCACTTTCTTTCCTTCTGTCATCCCCAAGTAACCATCAGTGCTACCAGTGCCAGGTACTAGAAAGCAAATGTACATTCAAAGTGGAACAGTCACTGCTGTCAACTATATCTGTGCAATGCAGACATGTTTCTCTATAGTGGGAAAGGTTTTAATAGCTTTGCGAAGAATATTCTTCTTCAGTTTGTATGTTTCTGCTTTCATTAAATAATGAGAACGGTTCTGAGTTTTAAAAACTGATTAGGACAGTGCTTCCATGCTAAAGGTACCATAGGGACATTTCATACCTTCTTTCAGAAATGTTTTCAGATCAGATAAGAATATACTGGTATGGTGTGCTATACCAGTATACTGTGACAGTGTGACAGAAATAGCATGTATCTTACACAGCATCACACTTTTGTATTCCACTTCTTTTTTCCTAGCTTAGTGGGGACTATTTGAACAATTCTTAAATGTAGACTATGAAAAATTTAAATCTCTGAAGTTGGCAGAAGAAAGCAACTTCTCTATAGTTGAGCCATCAAGATAAAAATATGACATGCTTTGTTTGAGGGATAAGTAGGTGGCCATCCTGTTATCTCAGAGCTTCTGTGTTGTTCTGCAGGATGTGACCTTTCGGTTCCGTGAGCACATGATAAGGGTATCTTCTGTAGTCTTGATTCTTTCTTAAAATAATGCATAGAGACTAGGGAGAAGAACAAAAACCAAAGGCTTCACCTTGTAAAGCTTGATGGTATTTACCTTCACAATAGCAATACTTGATTGATAGTGTATGTGTGTATGCCATGGCTGCCAAATGCTGATGCTTTTCTCTTTCAGCTACTGCGCAGATTTGACACAGTTTGGACTTGTAAGGTTTTTGTTCATACAGATTGGTGGAAACTGTCAGCTGGGGAAACCTTGTTGAGTGATCCTGAGTGTAAATCTTCTGTTTTGGAAAAAGGTTAAAAAAACCCCAAAACCCAAAAGCCACCGCACCTTACTCCATGAAGTTATTTGAGATCTTTTAAGAAGTTCTATTCTACGTGAAAATCAAAGAGCGCTTCCAAGCAGATTAAAAAGAGGAACCAGCAGGACTGTCCTGCCTCAGAAAGATTAATTAAGGCCCTGGAATTTTTGAACACTTTGTGATCTTTCTTGAGTTCCTATTTTTTTGCCAACTTAAGGGTCCTAAAAATAAAGGCAGAAAGTAATGTAGTTTCACAAGATTATTGGTATTTTATGATCATTCTTCTAGGAAAATGCATCCAAATTTTTGCCCCTTGCTTAACCTAGGATATGAAGATATGTCCTTTCTGTCTTAAAAATGTGATCAAGATCTATTTTAAGTATTTTTCTCTTACTTAGTAAATGTAACTGGATGTCTTATAAACACATACAGTTTCAATATTCACAAAGAAGAGGAGATACAAGCCAATTTAATTTACAATGAAGATTTTTTTTGTTTTGTTTTTAACAGATTGCCATCGGTATTGACATTATAATAGCATTCCCCTATACCTATATGAGCCACTGTAGATGGAATAGGGTTGCTTATGCCCTGACAACTTTGTGACTTGTAATCTACTTTTCTGTCTTGCAGTTAACAGAATATCCCCTCCTAAGCAAGATTCCCATTGACGTCTTGCTACTCCACATGCACTTTGCACTGTAGATGCAGCTCTGTGGAGGAAATATTTCTACACAGACCTGTTACATGAAAGACAGCTACAAAAAGTAACCTTTTAGTCTGTGGACTGACATGGTGCTGTCCCATATGAAGCACAGGACCAGCTCTGTTGACCTTTTTGCATGTCAGGAGCTACATATGCTAGGTGTCCTATTGAACTTAGGTGAATTTTCTGCACACATAGTATCCTACACACCCACATACATTTGAAGTTTTTGCTTACTTGCTTGTGCAAGTCATACTTTTTATGGCCAGGTCTTCTTAAAGGGAGTAGTTTCCAGATTTTGAACTGGATGTTGGGTTCTGATAAGCCAATCTTCCCACCAAAATTGAAATCTGAATGATGTATCTTCTGTGGCTTGATACTGCTGGCAGCAGTGATGGTCTTTGTTATCTAGAAGCTCCTTTAAAACTTTTGCCTGGATAACTGAAAGCAATAAATATTACCACATTATTTTGTTAATTTTTTCCACCAAAACTCTGTTTTATTGTAATTGCCAATCTTGGCTAGACCCTTCTTGCCCATATCCTGACAAGTTAGTGTCGTGAGGAGTCCAGCAGTCACGTTCTCTAGGGGAGAAGGGTGATGTGTGGCCTGGAAGCTTATGGGGAGCCAGGCAAAGGAAGGGTATGGGTCAATATGTGTGGAGGGGAAGGGGTTTTTGCTACATGCAGGGGGCTGGAATGAGTCAGGAAAAACATCAGTTGCTTGAAAATGTTTTTCTTGAGTGTATTTCTTATCATCTGTAATTTTTGTCTCCTGAACATTACCGAGGATACTGGGCTTGTATTTCTGAAAATATTACAGTGTTTGTTGGGCCTTTAAATTACAGTAGTTTACTTTTAGTCTTAACATTAATGAAATTTTCTCTCTAGGGAGATTTTGGATAGTGAGAGTAAAGAATGAGTAAACCTGAAACTCATGTCTATGTTGATATATGGGGATTAATGTCCTGTCTGGAAAATTATAAAAACATAATCTATTATAAAGAGCTTGAGACTTGTGATTTAGACTTAGTTATTAAAAAAAAAAATCAGACTTAAGGTGAAAACAGCGTTCAGCCTTTCTGTGTTCTTATAGAGGGTGACAATTAAAGTAAAAAATTGGTCTCAGCCCATGAGCTGTTGGGCAACATGCCTTAGTGTTGGTGTTGGCTCTTATCTATATTCGTGTTTTGGCTGTACATGGGATTTAACTGGGAAGTGTTTGGTCATTGTTTAGTTGGCACTCAAGCGTGGAAACAAGCCAGTTTGAGTAAAATATGGAATGCTTGTAAGGGTGAACTAGAAATATGCCAAGCCTCGTGTCTGATGGCATTGGGAAGGCACTTGTTTCAGCTGCCATTCACCGGTGATCTTGTTGAAAAATTATGTAGAGAGTGTTTCCAAATCAGTGCATGGTCTTCGGGAGATGCCAGTGTTTGGGAAATGTGGACCCTTGCTTTTTTATCTGGTATTCATTTTGTAGTTATATAAATGCATATTAGTAGAAATAGCAGTTTTTCTTTTTCAGGCAGTGTTGGAATTTGGGATAACTGTGTCCCACAGTCAGTCTTCATCTGTGTGGTACTGTTCTTGTTCAGGCAAATGCCCGACTTACCTGTGTCTTCTCTTTTTTATGAAACCTGAGAGATACTTTCTAACCTACAAGAAATACCACCAGGCTGAGTCAGTCTGTTTGCAATGCACTGTTCAGGCTCATGTGCTGAGAGTGTCTTGGGAGCATGAAGTGTAGAGACTGGTGCTGTGCTGCCAGCTCTTAGTTATCTGTAGTGCATATTAATTGTATTTTATGTTCAAAAACATCTTTGTATACATATGGCCAACAGAACAGCTTATTTCTGAAAAACAGCTTAGCTGTTACTGCTGCTTGCTGATCCTGACCTAGGAAATCTTGTCCAGGCCCACATTAGAGTTTCTTTAGGCTTGTTTGTGCCTGTGACATCATCTATGCAGACCGTAGATTTCACTATAATAACCAAGTATGAAACAGCATCTTGTGAAAAATAATTTTTGCACAGCTTATTTTAATATTTCAAGTAAAAACCCTTTTGTATTCATTTTCAGTGTGCTCTTCTTAAAGTTTCACGTCTGTTAAAATTCATTTTACACATATATCAGCGCTTGCAGTAAATACTTTCTTAAACTATATGATGTTTATATTGTGGTGATGATGTTGGGCACTTTTTCATCTATGTAAAACCTTCTGCTGGATGGGAGCTCAGAAGAACTGTTTTGGAGACATGTTGTGCATTCTTCTGGTGAATATGACCTAACGAAACTTTTTTTTTTTTCCACCTCACAGATCTTAAAAGAGGCCTTATAAATTATTTGTCAAATACCTCTCTATTAACCTTCTTGAAATGTTTGCTGCTTTAAATTAGCGGTGAATAAAATATATTGACTTGGAAATAACAACTCAAATTCTTCTGTGTTTTTTTTGATGCACTTTGTAGATATCCTATGAAATTTGAATTCTGCAAACATTACAAGCAGAAGACTGAAATGTTTGCACAGGGTAAGAAATGGAGGACCAAATTTCTGACACATTGAGGCAGATGGTCTTGGTGTTTTGTTGTTCAAATTGTGGTTTTAGGAATGTGAAAGATGGTGTCCCCACTGAACAAAACATAGGACTGTAACTGAGGAATCCAGGTTTCTGTTCTAGCTTTTCCAGATTTCCGGAGTCACTTGCATGGACTTCTAGTCTTAATAGCCTGTTATGGGCACTGTCTTCCATCACAAAACATTGAGTTGCCTTGGAATGCTGAATAATATAATTTGGACATTTGTGTGGAGATGCAAACATACTATCAATTTTATATTAAAGCTTATCTGTCTGAGAGAGTAGGTAGATGGAACAGATATCTGAGTGGCTTCTCGGTCTCTGCCTAGCTTTCTGTCCGTAGCAATTCCCATCTGTGTCCTGTTAGTACTGGGGTGAAGTTGCAGAGTTATACTAGTGTGATGACTGTTACAATTACTGGGGAGCAAATATAATTGTATTTGAGATATCTTCATTTATAAGTTGAGTTGCAGTGAGTTCTGCCAGGATTTGCCATGCTATGTTATTTGTTGAAAATCAGTAGAAGTCTAGGTAAAGGGTTGGGTTTTTTGTTTGTTTGTTTTTAAAAAGTAGTAATGCAAACACAAATATTGAGTAGCAGCACCTTTCTATACAAGCATTTTTTCCCGGTCTTTTAGAACATTTTACCACTTTGCTTGATTCTCAGAGACCTTTGGAGTGTCCTAGTGAAAATTCAGACCTGTTGGCAATGAATTTACACATAACAGCACTGCTTGATTTTTCGTTTTGCGGGTGCATTTAGGAGTGGTTCACAGACCACCAGTTGGTCCAGGGCTGGAGGTGAAAGGCCATTGTTTTAGACAGTTTTTCTTGACTACTTAAGTGCTTTTGTAGTTTTGCTAAAGCAAAAAATGTCTGAAATTTTGCTATGGAAAGAATGGCATTATGTGAAAGGAGAAAACAGGGTGCTATCTTAGTATGAGATGATCAGCATACACATGTATGTCAAGTCCAAAGATTTTAAAAAGTGTTTGATCACTGTGGTATTGAAAAGGTCATAATATAGCAGTGTGCAAACATGTAGCAAATAATGTACTCATGCCAAAATGTATTGGTGCAGATTTCTAAATACTAGATTTATTATTAGAGAAGGTGGACTTAGAATGAACTCTGAAAGATGCCTTACGGGAGGAAACCAAATACTTGAGGACTTTCAGCAGCACAGGAGGAAGCTAGTCTTCTGCTGCACACACAAAGTTCAAAGTCTTGTTCTCAAAGATGTTACATTCTTTTGACCGTTTCATTTTGTACATTATTGACAGAGAACATAGAATTGAATTTATTGATAGAAAAATTAAAAATTTATTTCATAAATTCACTATAACATTTTTTATGAATGTGACAGTGTTTAACGCTTGTTTAATTTGCTTTCCTTCAGATTTTAAATTAAAAAAGTAAATCTGGCATTAGGATTGAGTATACCTAGTTAAAATGTTGGAAGTGTGTTGTACAAGTCCTATTTTCTTCTTTTTAGCACCTTAAAATAAAAAATTATCATGCATGATTTACATAAAAGTGATATCAGAAATGGAGTAATTAAAGGCTTTTTATTTCAGTTTTAATTCCAGGAAAATGATCAGGGTCCAATAAGTTTCCAGTAGGGAGAATTACAGTGGAGGAGCGAGTAGGGGTGTATCACATTTAATTCTTTACATGCTAAGCTATTTCTTTCTTGCATGTCTCTCAAGTTGATGTTTAGCAAACTTAACTGGCTGGTAGGCAAAAGCTCTGGGCGGTTAACAGGCTGTGCACCACATTGTGTTTGGCTCTCCTTGTTGGCTTCAGTTTTAACTTTTTAACCTACGCTCTAAAGATTTTTTGAAGGTCTCCTGGAAGTGCATTGCTACAAGCTGTATCTTGGAAAGCATAATGGGGATTACATGTTGTCATCTTGCATAGATTGAGGATAATTACATGCTACTTTTCTACAGATGTAGAAGTTTTCTGGATGTTTTCCATCTCCCTTGTACCCTATGGTATATTTGTTGTTTATTAATTGTGGATTTCAACCTTTGTTTTACAGCTTTTGGCATATTTTTTTCCATTGTAGAGAAACCAAAGCACCATTGGTTTAATAAAAACATTCTCAATAATTATACACACTAATGCACTTCCTTTTATTGTGGTATTAATGATGCATAACCCCTACTGAATTTGTCAGTTCCACTCAACCATAAAGATAAACTGAGGAGTTGTGATTTTCAGCAGAACGTTTTGAAATATGAGTAAACTGAAAAATGACTGTTATTACCAATCATACCTCTCTGCAGAATTGGTATAAAACCCTGCTTAAATCTAATCTCTAAAATCACATTGTGGATCATATGTGAACATTTCTAAGTGGTTTCCACATCTGTTGCATTTTTCTACAAGCGACATTTACTTCAGAAGTGCTTTTTTGTTGTTCACGTGTGCACTTTTAGTTTCAGTAAGTGAGCAAGGTCAGATTACATTGCTGTTCTGGGAGTCATTTTTTAAAATCATTTATCTGCATTTTTTGGTGGATGAGTAAGAAAGTCTGTTAGAAAGCATAGAATAACAGTTTAGAGGGTGCAGTTCTTCTGTTAAGTGCCATAGGAAGCATATCCTTCTTGTAAAAGGCTGCTGCTAGGTATGTGGTGAGACTCTCTCGTTCCTTCGTTGAGCCATTTTCTTTCACAGCTATACTGTGTTGGAGCCATAGTATGAGCAGCAATCCTGTACTTCTCCCTCTTACACTAAACTGAAATATGACATGTACCTGGGTTTTTATTTCTGGTTTTGGTGGTTTTTTTTTTTTTTTTTTTTTTTTTTTTTTTTTTTTTTTTTTTTTTTTTTTTTTTTTTTTTTTTAGATCTTGGGCATTAGAAGCAGTTGAGCATTAACTGGGCAATGGTACATGCCAAGGCTGTTGGCTTCTGCCAAGGATTTGGACATTTTTAATCTTGCTTTGGAATTGACATAGTTAAATGTTTTCCAGAAATGTAGGACAACAGAGTTACAGACTTGAGAGAAAAAACAATTTGTGTGGGTGATCGAAGGTATTGCTTGTGTAAGGCCTCCAGACATAAATAGCTTCTGGAGGTCATGATTTGCACCAACACTGGAAGGTGTCTGGACCATTAACCCCTCGATCACGGTGTGTTGAAGCCACTTGCAATCTGTCCCTGCTGTTAGGTGGTGTATTTGAAGACAACTAGGCTTCTCCATCTCGTCTCTCACTGTCATGCTTCAGCACACAGGGACTTGTTTGTGGCCTTGACAGTTATATGGATGTGCATCCTGTTTGCCGCTGCAGATGGCAGTGCTATCGGAATCAGAGATGAGAGAGCACTGGGTAATCTAGTAGTTGCAAGAGACATTGTAGTTGTTTTGTTGAGGAGGATGAGCAGAATTGATAATCTCTGTGCTAATGCATCACTTCCTAAGGTCTGATGTTAATGCAACTTATTAAAAATAAAATGAACATTTATGTTAGTGGAAGACTGATGAGGAAGGGGATGATGAGTCCAGAAGCCTGGCTTTTCTTGTAATGTTTGAACTGGCCTTTCAGGTATTTTTACCTTTCTCTCTAAACCTTATTTCTTTAAATTCACATTAATTAAATGCAGTCACACTGTGGAGTGTCTTTTCTTGCTTTCTTTGGTTTATTGGGAAGCATTTGTATCAACTCTCAGTTTTCCAGTGCAAAATCCATTTACTTTAGGGGAAATCGGTTGGGCTAGAGGTAAGCAAGTGGAGAAAAAAGTTTAATTTGGTGATCTTTGATAAATATTGTATTGCTGTTTATGGCCTGAAGCAAACATCATTCAACTTAATAAGTCTCATTTAAGTATATCAAGTGGGATGGGATTCAGTTTCCTCTTTTGTTCTTTTAGAGACACACAGAGTTCCATGTGTCAAATTACATCTAAATTTAGGGAAACACTCTTTGAAGAAAAAGTTTTTTCCTTTGGTCTGTCAAACATTTCATGGTTATCTTGCATTTGTTCACTTTTCTTTTGTATTTTGTATAATATGCTGCTTTCACTCTGGATTGCTTGCCAATTTTCTATTATTAAATCCCTACAGTGAGATTAAAATCAGTTCTTTAACTGAAAGATATTTCTATCTGTGATACTTGTATTTTGATGCAGCCCATATTTTAAGATGAAAGAACAGTTGCATTTTACCATATTAAAAATGACCTAATAATACCAGGTCAGTGATGGGTAGTGGTGTTAGTAATTGGCAAATAACATTTGAGCAGATACAAGAATGAAATGAAACACTTTCTTTTTAACAAAATAACTCAACATATTATTTCCAGGGAGAGGGAGCAGTAAAAAAAGGGGAAAAGGAGTATTAATAACTTATGAAAAGTCGTAATTCATAGAAACATTACTATATTTTATTGTGTATCACAATAAATACATCAGATTTCTGTTTTCAGACTATTTATTCTTGCCGTTTTGTCCTGTGAGAAGACAGTTTTGCTTGTTTTCTTGCAGATCTGCAGAAGACAATTTGACTAGCTAGAAGATAGTATGCCTAGAAAAATTAGAGGATTTGAAAGTTTCTTATTTTTTAGGTAATCTTACACTTTTAAAAGGCAAAAAAAACTTATCTGAGAAAAAAAAAACTGAATTAAAAATCCCAATTCAGTCGAAGATGGTGAAACAACAGGAGAAAAACCTGTGTTCCTTGCTATTAGCTGAACGTTTTTGTGAAAGTTGATTTTCTTTAGCCAAAGTAGATTAGTTGTTAATTTATACAGAAAGTTAGAACAGCTGAATTTCTTTTGAGATTTCCTCTTAAAAATGTGTGTAGGGGACTTCTCTACACATATAGCTGCTTAGATTCTCGTTAAATTTATCTGTAAAGTGGAAACAGTAAATTAAAAACAAAAGCAAACGATTTTTCTAGAGCAAGTGTGTCACACAAAGAGCTATTCAGAAACTCCTGTGGAGCTTTAAGTGGACTCCTGTGTCAAATCTGAGCAATAAAAAGCTTGACTACAGATGAAGGTTCATCAGTTTTCTCCAAGTAAATGAAGTAGTTTGTATGTTTTATTACTTTAGAATTGAAATATCAAATTGTTCTGTTTTGTGTGTGGGGAGGCAGAAATTATGTGCTCCAAATTGAGAGATTCTGAGATATGTAATACACAATGTGTGTGTTTTCAGGATTTTTTTGCTTATCTGAACAATTGTTTTCTACAACTTGAGCAGCCTTTGTTGTACATTATAACTACCTATTTTTTATTTTACCCTTCTCTTACCCTTTCGCTCTCATTTTAAAGTGTTTCCTGTAAGACAGAAACAAACTCATGTACTGGCTTATGTGTGTGATGGAAACTACTTTAACTTTTGGCATAAGGATGTATGTAACAAGTATTTCTTCAGTGTCACAGAAAACTGAAAAAAATCAGCATGGATGTTCTTGCTTTGGTTGTTACTCCTGCATGGTGTCATGGCTTCTGCTGACATTGACAAAATCTGCAGCAGGGTACACGTTGTTGCTTGTGGGGTTGGGAGGAAGTAGATTGCAGAGACCGCACAGATCTCAGCATGGAGCAGAAATGCCCAGGACGTGTTGGGAGTTGGTGTAGTCGAAGACCTGTGCTCATTTGCAGTACCCGGAAGATTAGAAGTGACAAGGAGAGTAAAGCTCACTGCCTGCCACATCCATATCTCTTGTGCCAGTACAGAGGGAGAGGAAAGAAAAAGAATACAATGTTTTTTTTCCAGGCTGGTACTTTAGTGTGTAGGGAATGATTTGCAGGAATTACAGGGCAGAAATAGATTATCGTTAAGATGTCACCCTCATGTTGCTCGAGCTGTATTGAAAATCTCATCCTGTAGATGTAAGTGAATCATTCAGGCCTCCCTGTAGTGGTGTTTGCCTTAAAAACCCACAGATTTCCATTTGCTGCATGGCTTTCAGTGGGGCTGTTATTTTTATGGAGACCATACTTCTCGCCAAGCTAGGAGGATTATTTTACTACTGAACGTTCATTTTTTTTAAGAATTCAAGGGTCCTTTTCAGTCAAGTTTTCAAAACTGCTTAAACATGTCGACTTCCAGAGTCTAGTTTTTCATCTATTGAACCCTCTGCACAAGTTAGGTATTTCCTGAAAGGATAAGTACATTGTATTTAGCTCTCTGGCTGGAGACACTTGACATCGTCTGTATTTTTTTATGGAAAATTTTCCTTAGCATTTCTGAAAGGAAGGAATATGTAACAGGTATGTTACTCAGGAAAACCAAACTTTCAGCTTGGACAACCTTTGCTTCTTCACGGGGGACTTGTATATGTTTGTGTCCTCCAAGGGATTGGTGAAGGAGATCCCTGGCCAGGGCATCTCCTCTGCCACCTGCCTTTTGAATCCCCTCATCCTGGGAGCTGCAGAAAGGAGTTGTTGTTGCAAGGAGTGTGCGATGCCGTCATTTCCTTCCCTGTGAAGTGTAGTTCTCATTGTCTTTACACTGCTGTTCCTGCTCTGAAATAGCTAGAAGATTCTTGTGGGTGTGGTGCTGGGTGACCACATGCTCTCGCTGCTCCTGCAGCCTCTGTGCCTGTGGGAGCTGCATAGGCTGGCAGGGTGTGTACTCCACAGTGACACAGGTTGACATTCAGAACCCCCTCTAGCTAGTAACTTCAAATTGGTCTTACAAATAGAGCTAGCCTGTAAGGAAATGCAGGGTGGTCTTCCTGCTGGTCTGCCAAAGGGCTGAAGGCTTTTGAGAAATGTTAATGGCATCATTCCTTGCAGAGTTTCCTGAAGCCTGAAGACCTTTTTGAAACCAAACTCTCACTCATGTTTCAGGTGAGGAACTTACTGGTGCTGATTAATTTACTTTACTGTTAGACTGAGCACATTAATCACCTCCCTGTCCTGAAGGCACGAGTGGGAAGCTGGGGAGCAGCTTCGTGTTATGTGACCTCACTGTCTGCACAAAGGCTTCTCTTTGGTGCAAACCAATGACTGCTCTCATCCTCTGATATTTTAATTAGATCTACTTTTAAGTATGATATTCTTCTGGTGGGAGGGACAAAAGAAGGTATTTTATTTGGTTACGACATAAAAGTGCCATCTATCATGCTACTCTGCTAAGACAGAATTATCAAATTTTAATGTTCCTGTGTCTGCAGTGTCTGCTGAAGCACAGTATAGTTTTATAGACCCTGTTCTTGGTCATGTGGAGACTCTGTCTGGGTGAAATGAGCATTCTTTCTGAATATAAGAGTTTGAAACAAGTAATTTTATTATTCGTACATGTTGAGGTCACCCTGGTTTCATGTGTAAGGTTTTGGGAAAACTCATGAATTGTAGCTGGTAATGAAAATAGATTTTGCTGTCTTTGCACACAATGCTACCTTTGAATCTGTTTTCCTTCAGTTTATGCTTTCATGCAGTGGCACTGTTTGTAATTGCCACTTTTTTTGGCTGGATCTTGCTTCTCCAGGTTCTTAAGCTATCCCTCTCTCTTTTTCCAAGAAGCCTACCGTGGAAGAGGCTGGCGTAGCCATGAGTGTGCCAGTCCCATGTGAGAAGCATATGACTTCACCTGGGGATATGGCAAGGTCTGGAAATAAATGTCCTCCTTTCCCCCCCACTAGAACTTTAGAACCCAACATGGTGTGGTGTGCTGGTTTCTGAACAGTGGGAGAGGTAGGTGCATGACGTAGCAGCAAAACCATTGTGTCCTACTGTCGAATCCCCTTACCTGAATCTTTCAAAAATGTTCCTAGGAATCCTTCAGTAACATCTCTGTTTCTTAAAGAACTAACTGCATTTAAAAATTATTATAAATGTGTAATTTCTAGGTAGTATTGGGGAAATATTGTTAACATCATTACTTATGAGCTTCTGAGATCCAGTTTACATTTCTTTGATTTAATTTGGATTTTCCTGACTTGGCTTATTAAAGTCCCTGAGAGAGATTTACATCAAAATTAATTATATCAGTGTTTGAATTGCTTAAGTAACTTGGAGAACTCGGTTTTGAATAGGTTGTAAGATGCTGTTTAGATAGTATACCTATGTTTCATAAAATGAGTTGTTATAAACCCTATAGATTCTCATCCAAGATGACTTTCACAGAAGTAATGGCCTCTGACAAGGACCATGGAAATTACTGTTGTACAGATATTTTAGAATTGTCTTTTTGTAAATTTAATTATTCAGTATTGAAAATTGTTTAAAAAAAAGTATACTGTAATAAAAACTTAATAGTCACAAATAAGGTTCTGTGGAAAGGGTTAATTTTTATGAAAAGAAAGAAATCAAAACTTAATAGAACATATTATGTGTTTCACCTCACTATGAAAGAACTGTTCATAAAAGCTAATTCAACTTCTACTTTTCCAATTGACTTAAAAATGTGTATGGATCAGAACTAATACAGTTGTCAGATTTTAAGGCTTTTGCTGTATCTGTACATGAGCAATTTTTACTTTGATCTTGAGTGAGATTTTCCGTTTTCCAAGACTGTGCTGTTGTGGTGGGAAAATAAACAATTTATTTCCCCCCCCCCCCCCCCCCCCCCCAATGCCTTTGGTTACTTTTAGAGCACATTTATTGTTCCTTTTTCACTTAAAATCGCCATGAAGCCATAAATTTGGGGCTTGGGATTCTTACTCAGTTCCTATCCTTCCTTCCTCCTTTTTATGGCAATGAAGACCTATAAAAATAGCAATTGTAATATATATGATTAAGTACCTGGTTTGAAAGACATGATGCAATTACCATACCAAAACTTCTGGGTTTTATAGAGAGACTCCTAATCATGTCATAGAATGTGAATAAGTAAACCTTGTTGGCAGAGTACTTTGATATATTTAAAAAGTTTTAAAATCTTGCTTAGTTTGTTGTTGTTGTTGTTGTTTTTTTTCCCCAGAAAGGAGTATAAATAAAACATAATATGATTTAACATAATGAAAACCAGAATAACTTAGAAACCAGAACATAAGTGTTATGCTCCTGCTGTTTTATTTTCACTCTAAACAGTTAAGGGCCGAAAAAACTATTTATCACTTTGCAAAACAGGAAAAAATACTTGATCCTACCGCTGTGTGACTGCAAAACTTAGACTCTCACAAGAGGAGGTGCCTCCCTTCCTCCAGTCATGCTTTCAAGTGCAGAGACACCCATCAAAGTTCAGAGCAGCTCTTTATTGTTTTTGTCGGTGTTTCCATTGTGCACTGAGACTTTTCAGAAAGGCCGAGAGACTCTTCTTGCAGAAGGAGTGAAGTGAATGCATTGCAAGCGGCCTGCATTCTGGAGGTAACCAGACCTCTGGAGGAAACCTGTGTAATTCGTTTGCATTATGAGCAAATGCGGTTGGATGTGCATTCTCTTGCATTGTTACAGAACCAGAACTGACTGCATTAAAATATGAATATTGTGAACTTGTGACAAGGTCCTTCAAATGACTGCTGCACCTGGCTGGTGATACCAGTTCTCACACTGTTAGAAGCTGTTATCCAGGATTCTTTCAGAGTTTCTGTATCCCAGAAAAGGCAGCAATGCCATTTTTAAAATTGCTTTATTGATATAAACAAATAATCTTTAAATTTAAAAATAAATCCAGTAAAGTATTTACAACTAAATAGAGCTGCTAAGGTTATTCCTGAGATTATGACACATGCTGGATGTCCAGGCTCATTTGCAACATATTTTGAGGTTTTTGGATCAGCTTGATACAAATTGTTGTAGGAAAAATAGAGGAAAAACTTCTAAGGTTTGTAATTTCGAAGTTTTGCTTTGAAATGCACTTCTTGAAAAGAACAGATCTGATCAGGTCTGATCAAGTGACAAATAGCACTAAATCCAAGAGTCTGGATTTAGATAATTTTCAAAATATTTGCATAAAATATTTGTATTATAAATGTATATTTAATTTTGGTTTAAAGAGTCTAAACACAAAAATAGTGTGTGGTTTATGATGTCCCTGAGCTGCAAATCACCAGAGAATTGAGATAGGAAGTATTTATTTTCTTCCTGTTCTTTTGACATCTGCTGTTGAAGGTTGTTAGAGGCAGAATACTGGGATGGATGGATCCAGCTCAGCTGTGTGTTTTGGTGGGTATCTGTTTTCTGCAGGGGGTGGCGTTTTTGTTTTGTTTGTGGTTATTTTTGTAAAAAAAAGATTCTTCAGTAAATGCTTAGTTTTCTAGCAACATTTGAGAATTAGTTTTCCACACAGACCTAATTGTGTCTTTAATGTACATGGAAGGTATCAGTGGACTTAAATCTGCTCGAATGTCACAATGGCCTGCTGCTGAATACTGTTACATGGTTAATTTGTTTTAATGCCATTTTTATGTGCATGCTATCTAGGGATGTGATTTCATCATCAAGCAGTATTGGTCCCTCTGGATGACTTTAGGAAGCAAGGATGCTCAGAGAAACCCTTTTGAGACAACTGTAATTTTGGCAGTGCTGACTGCAACACGAGTGATAGTGGCTGCCTGGTTTGTCCCTGGGAGCTGGTTATGGCGAGATTGGCCTCATACCACACTGGATGCTCTCCACCTCTGAAGTTGTAAGAAGTACAGTTTTCAGTGCAATTCTCCCACTAGTGTTCTGGGAAAGAGATGTCACTGATCTTAAGTTTCCACCTTTACCACTACTTAAGTGTTAAGGAAAAATATTTCCCCTTCCTTTTCTTCGCTGTTGCACTATGGTTCTATATTTTCCAATTATAATGTGGAGTAGACTGTGCTGTCTAATTACAGGTGGACCTAGTTAAAGTAGGCAATCTTTGTATATGATCATCAGCCATAGTGTTTTTCTGTTGTTGTTGGCTCTTTTTTTAACTGCAGCAGCAGGAAAGAGATTTGAAAGGTGACTATTTTTGTTCAGTGCTTCAGGGTTTATCTGTCATGTCACAAATCTTACTTACTCTGAATTTGCTGTGTACTGAAATGACATTACCTGGTTAATTTAGTATGTATAATTGAAGATAAAATTTTTTAAGGTAATTTTAATAATTTTTTTCCTAAGGAAAAAAATAATTGCTTACTCATTTATCAGTATTTTGATTAAAAAATCATATCCTACATCTCCTTAATGGAATATTTAAGATATTTCAAAACAAAAAAAACCAAACAGAACCAACCCAAACCTAATTTAACGAGCAAAAGAGGATAACCTAATTTTCCCACAAAAGCCTGGAAAAGCAGGGGATGTATTTTTCCGTCCCTTTTCCATTTCTAGCTCATTTTCTGAATATCAGGGTAATAACTTCTTGCTACAATCAGAATATTTCATTTGAGTTTTGACAATAATAACCATGTTTCTTTTGGCTGTCAGGAGTCCTGTAAGATGGACAGATAATGTGTTTGTTCTCTATCCAGTGGGAAGAGAATACATAGCTGTCTAAAATGATATTAAAAGAATGAGAGGTAGTTAAGTTGATTTTGGGGAAGGTAAAGCAATATATTTATTTGCAGTGGTGCATTGCAAGTTGTTGGTTAGATGGGCACTGATAATTCCTCAGGGATTATATAAAATAAGCCAAAACAAACACAAACATGTCTTTTTGTGAATGCAGTCTTCCACTTGTTCTGGAGATGCCATCACTTGAGATGCTTCCCTGTTTCCTGTACTTTGAGAGGTTTGAACCTTTCCCCATCCATGTTATAGGAGATTTAAACTCTCATGCAGTCTGCAATGAGTCATAGCCTTTAACAGGGAAATACACTTTCTGGGACATCTGGTGTAGAAAAACTGGCTGATACAAGCCCAACACGGCATGTAACAAGTGGTAACTGTGTAGGCATCATAAGCCTGTTTAGTGTGCTGCAAGCTCTGAAGAGCCTGACTTGGGCATGAGGAATAATTCATCCTGAGACTCCAGGAGTATATGGCATATGTGTGGAGGCGTGCAGAGACTCACGCAGTTACGTTTCGAGGGATGTGCCTACATCTCCATCATGGGCACAGCACTGTAGCAGTAAGGCAGGCATGTCCTTCTCAGTGCTCGCTGGGTTGTGGCATGTGGGGAATGCAATCTATGTTTGTTTACTCTAAATTTTCTTTTGTTTTCTTGATGTCCAGTTGCAGAATGCCAGAAAATGTTCCTGATTTCTTGACTGGTGGCAATGGCATGGGAAAAGGAATTGCTACACATATAGAACAAGGGGTAATGGCTGTGAACTGTGAGAGGGTAGATTCAGATTAGATATTAGGAAGAAAGTCTTAACTGTGAGGGTGGTGAGACACTGGAACAGGTTGCCCAAGGAAGTTGTGGATGCCTGCTCCCTGGAAGTGTTCAAGGCCATGTTAAATGAGACTTTAAGTAACCTGGTTTAGTGGAAGGTGTCCCTGCTCATGGCAGGGGGGTTGGAACTAGATGATCTTTAAGGTCCCTTCCAACCCAAACCATTCTATGATTCTAAATATTCTAAAGAAAGCTTTGCTTCTTGTCAGTATTAGCTGCCTGAATCCATTCTCCACTGCAGTCACCTAATTAGTCTAATACTTTTGACTGTAAGTCTTTACTGGAAAATAGCCTGTGCATGGGATTTCAAAGTGCTTGAAAAGATTCACATTTCCTAAAAACAAAGGAGATGGATCATTAATAATGGATAGACAGATGTGGAAACCTAAATCTGAACAGCCACCTGCTTTTGCAGTCCCTTATGTCTCCCAAAGGCCCATGGTGGCAGCTCTGCCCTAGTTAAGATATTAAATTCTTTCCCATTTGATTGTCAGAGTTTAATGGGAATACTGAGTGGGGTTATTCACTGAGGAAGGCAGAGTTATACTTGGCTGCATTACTAGGTTGTGTCTAAAATGACCTGCATGTCATGCTGTGTTCCCTGTAAATGCCTGGGAGGGGCAGTTTTAGCCAAGAGTAGCAGGGGGCCTCAGTGGCTAAAAATCAAATCATCAGTTTATTTTCTGCTTGGGGATAATTTCAGGGAAACTGGGGTAGGCAGCCCCTTATTATTTTCATCTTTTGTCTAGACTGTGTGTCATTCCTAAGGGTTAGTACCTCTGTGGGTCACACTAGGACCTGCAGGCAGACAGTGATTACGGTTACATATGTCAGGTATGTGGTTTTGGGGATTATTAGTACATTTAACAGGCATTTTTCCTAACTTGCTTTCAGTGTTTTAATTAAAAAGATGCTGTAGCTTTCTACATAGTCTTCTGTGTGACACAAATAAACACTGGACTGATTACCTGTGTGACTAATGCATCTGGACACTTGTCAAGATAATCTGAGATCTTTTAATGTATACAAGAGGAAAGATGTCTGACCATCCAAATTTTTGTCTGTAGCCTATTCATTTTTTGCTTGAGCACAGTCAACTCTCGTTAGATTGCTGAGTCAAAAGATGTGAAAATGACCTGTCACATCATTTTGGTGCAGTTTGAATGAGTACTTAAAAACTGGATTGTAGAATGCATGGAGCACTTCTTAACCTTGTGTTTCTTGCTTTCAGGTTAAAACAGTAGCATTGGTCTGGAAAGAAACGGGTGGGCACTGTATTAACGGCCACGTTGGTCTCATAAATTACTTTTTTGTAGTCTTTTAGGAAATTGTTCCTTGATTTAGGCCATGTGGCTAAGATGATGCACAGCATGTAATGTTACTATGGTTGTTACTCTTTGAACATATGTTCTGTAGATGTAATCTTCCTTATACATTGTAAATGACATTTGATGGCAGTTCTCATGTTTTTTAACATCTGATAGTTTAATAATTGTAAGTACAGCTCTTTATTGGAATTTTGAAGTGTTCTGGTTTTTTAATCTGCTCCTCTCCTTTTCTCGAATACCTCTGCAGTTGAGTAATACAGATGGGTGTTTATGTTGCCTAATTTTAGGTATCTGATTTGTGCTAAAGTTAAGCTGGTATCCTCGAGTGTAAACAGCTAGTGGAAGACAGCTACACCTCAGAAAGCCATTCAGTGTCAGGCACACTGAATTCCCTGTCAGTATGCAGAGACTGACTTCTCAAAGCAAGGGTCTGAAAGTAAGCAACATTTCTCCAGAAATATATCTTACTGAAAGATGAAGTTCAGTCTTTTTTTTTTTTTATGGTTTAATCTTTAGGTCAAGTTAAATCTGTTGCATGACAGGATCTAAACAGAATGAGCTGAGTGTGTAGAAGACTGTTGTAGGAAGTATGTTTGGCTGCTGAATAGGTGCCAAGCAACTTAGTACTTGGTGCTCCTTGCTGGCTAGCTGTTCTGCTAGCAGTCTTGCAAAATCCCAGACTTTGGGGTATCAGGAAGACATTTTACAGAATATATGTGAAATGCTACTACTTGAGGTTTAGCTGGCATTGATAACTGGGTTCTGGCAGAAGTGATTGATGTGTCTCTGAAGCAGTATAGGCTGAATATAATCATAACTAGCATCTTTAAGGCATATGAGACCTTTTAGTTTGTAACCACCAGTTAGTGCCTATTGCACATAAATTACATAACAGAAAGCAAAATTTTGTGCATAGTTTCAATTTTCTGATTTGATGAATCTGACCTTGACAAAGAAGTATGAGCAGGAGCTTACAAAGGGTGTCCATTTGCTAGCAGTAGCCTTTGGTCATATATCCTACAGATAGTCCTTCTCTCTTCCTGCAGTGCCCCTGCTTGTGCGGCTGTTTGCCATCTCCTTTGGTAGTGAAATGAGCTGGAATTGGCAAATAAATCGCTGCACAGTGGAAATGTGTGAGTCTCCTGCTCTTCTCCTGGGCAGTCAGGAGGCTCCTGTCTGGCTAAGAAGCCCAAGCCAGCAGCTGTGGCCGACTAGTGTGCGTACTCTCTCATACCAAAGAGTTACCTGGTAGGCTCTGTGCTGCTCATTGTCTCCATATTGCGTGGTCCTTTTCCAGGAGAGTTCCCCATGCTGAACTTCAGTGCTGATGGTGGAGAGAGTAGCAGTTCTGGATTTTTAACCAACCAGTTCCCATGGTTTGGGGAGCAGAGCAGACGGATGATACATTGATCTGAATTCTTTCATCTCAAATTTGATAATTTGTCTTAAATTATTTTATTACCAAAGAGGGCAGAAAATGAGAGATGATCCAAGCTTTCCAAAGTCAGTCATTTAGGGATTAGAAGAAGGAGGAAGCAGAAGCATCCCTTCAGATTCCACCATCAAGTGCCTTTTGCCAGCACTGAAATCTGTAGCTGTTTCCTTGCCTGACGGTGCTCAGCAGGTAAACCTTGCAACAGGA
Source organism: Caprimulgus europaeus (assembly GCA_907165065.1). The sequence continues at coordinate 44,919,211 of OU015530.1, read as the reverse complement.
GTTTAGAAAACTGTGGTCTCTTATCAGCTCAGTTTGAGATGTTTCTACCTGACATACTTGCATGCAAGATTTACTGGACGTTTTGTGAACAAATTTAAAAAACAAAAACCTGTCTTAGTTTGATGTTATAAAGTGAAAAAAAAATGGGTTGAATGTGTTTCAGATGAGAATTAATTATAACTTGAGTGCCTAGTTGTGTGATTTTTTTTTAATCTCAGCTTTTTGAATTATAAAATATATGAAAATCTTATACTGAAGTGTTCTACTTCTACTATATTTATTTCAACATTTTATTCAAAAATTCAGCAGTCTGGGAAAGTGTGGTTAAATTAATTTTTAAATGGATTCTAATAGTTCCATAGGCACTTTTTTGAGTGTTTTTTTGGATTCTTCCATGTTAGTGGATTTCTAGGATCAAAGTGAACACAGTGAAAAGACAAGTATGCTGCTAAATATCTTTATTTTGTCTCTCTCAATACAGTTTTATTTCACAGAATTTAGAAAGTGTTCTAAAATAGCATTGGAATTGTGTTTGAACATGAAAGCAGCTCAAATTCAGGGCTTTCTCCTTGGAAAAGTTTGCTGGAAGGTGAATGGAGAAGTACTTTGTTTTTAAGTGGAATTTATAAGGATCAGCAAAGTGTAAATTAGATTCCAACGTACTTCCAATGCAATATTTAAAGCAGTCTATATTGAACTGTTTATTGCTTTTGTTCACAGGCCTCAAAAGTTATTTTTGCTTTGTTTTGGTGGGCTTGGTGACTGATCCAAGCTGTTCTGTGCTTTTGAAAGATGAGCATGCTTTGCATTTCTTCACTCACCGTTCGCTGTGGTTTTCTACTTCTGTGCAGTCAGCTGAGGGGTGGCAACCTCCTCCTTGTACAAACCACATGTATCCTTTTGGCCTGGGCATGTACCATGGTCCTAGGAACTTTTTTTGGGAAGCATTGAGCCCATGTTACATTGAGGTACATTGTGCCAGGGGACTCACTGTATTCTTGCTCAGAAGAGCAACGCAAGACACTGCGTTGAGTTCTTAAAAACACTTGTCCTCTTGAGCACCTGGTGCTTCAGCTCTGCACTGAATCACACCAGGGCTAAAGTTTCTTCTCCAAGTTATGAGTAGCTTCACCTGCTGCACCCCAACTGTAGGCATTTAGATACTCAAGGAAGTGCCTTTACTCAGCCTTGAGTTTTAGGAATAAGCGTGGAGTGGGACCAGCACATAAATAGCCCCAAGTAGAGCTAAAGTTTGCTTATGGAAAGGAGTGTCAGAAAACCAAAGTGATGGTGCTCAGTTGCTTTCTCAGGTTTTGGTATACTTCACATACCAAAACCTTGATGGCTTGTGCTTGGGCATCTTCAGTATACAATAAATTAGAACTGAAGGAGTATTGCTCATAACAGACCCAAAATAAACTCATAAACTAAATTTCTTTCATGCAAGACAACAGATGAAGAATGAACAGAAATGTATATAAAGTTTGCAGCTTTCTGGCAGTGGTGGAGGAGTGAGGAGGGAGTAGCCACAGTAGCTTTTAGGGGGCAGAATTAACTGGCCTCAGAAGAAACAACTGTCATGCCTGCTTCTCAGCACAAGTCATCCTGCAAATTTCAGCTACAAATTATTGACTACTAAATCCCACCATGGAGGAGGAGGCCTGCTTTGTATGTGCTGACTCTGAGATATATCACTGTTATCTTCCCTGTGCTGGTAGCATGTGTGAACGTGAGTCATGCACTTTAATTCCAGTGCTGCAGCCACTGTATGGTCCTTCTGAGCTGGTCCCAAAACCCCCACCCCTGCGTCCCATGGCCATCAGTCTTCCCCTTGCCTTGGCATCACTGCCTGGGCTGCTGCCTCCTGCTCCCACCCTGGAGCCCCTCGATACCTTTTGATGCTGTCAATATACAAGCTTCCAGAGAAGAAATTTCCTGTCCGCTGACTGGTGCATGGAGCCATGATATATCTGTGTTTTATACAAATCCTTACACTCTTCATCCCTTATGTAAATGCACATGTGTGCTTATTTTCCACTCATCTCTGAGTGGTGTTGAGGATGCAGTCTTTGAACAGGCATCTGAGATCATAAAATATCTGTACTGAACAATACTAAGCTATCAGTGCCAAATTAGAAATGACATGTGTGATAAATCTTTTTTAATCGTGTTCCAGTGTAGTGTAACTTCTCTTTCTCTTTCCCCTTTAGTTTCTTTTTTTTTTCTTTTCCTCCTATCTCTCCATTGTGTGTAAATGTGGAGGGATGGCTGAGACAGTCCAAGTGGCGTTTCCTTTCTGACAAAGTTATTTACCTAGTCTGGAGGCCAAAACCAGTCTTAAAAACACCCAGTTAAATGTCCCCCACCTTCCCCACCTCAGAAGTATCTGTACCAAAGCATCCAAAGTAGGGTGGTTAGTGGGAGTGAGAAGTAGTGACTCCATCTTTGGAGCACAGTGAAATACTGCTCTGGTTGGTTATTTCTTCTCAAGTTCTAGTAGCACTTCTGCTTTCATGCCCTTAATATCAGATAGATGTTTGTGGAAAAGTTTGTCATTTTAAGCTTTTTTTTCCCCTTCTCTACACATGGAATTTTAATTGTTGTTATTGTGTTTGGTTTGGAATGACAGTTGTGTGGTTGGCAACAAAGGTGGGTGCACTGGGCTGGGGGGATGCGCAGCCCTTCTTCTTTCTGCCTCTTGGTTTCCCTTTGCTTGCTACTGCTTGTCCCTGCTAGACTGAAGGAGCGTTTGCTCTGGCATGTAGCAGGAACTGCAGTTTTTCCTGCATGATTTCTGAGGGAATTTAGTAAAATTTCTGTTTGGACTGAGATTTGACACCTATGTTTGCATGGTGCCATTAGCTGGGGCAAGTGCCCGTGTGTGTCCTGGTATGAGCACGGCAGAGGGACAGATTTCCGTTTCTTGTTTGCATTTTTAGGCAGTCGCACAAGTCCGCCTTTGAGGACTAATCTCCTTTTCTTCTGCATTAGTTATTCTGGAATTACATATAAAAGGGAACTATTACATATTTGAAACTTGGGGATTTATCATTTGGAATTTTAAGGGACTTAGCGTAGGATTTGAACCTCAAATACTTTTGGCAAACTAGCAGCATTTGAAATTTTGATTTAGATCAGCTTAAGGACAAAATGCTTTATCAGTGATCTGTAAATTGCATTAGCTACAACTCAGAACACTGAAAAACTTCCTTTTTGGCCATTTGCCACTTCTCATAAGGAATTTCATAATATGATAATGAAATGCATTGCCTAGTACTCTGTTAACATCATATAGTAGCGGGCCAGTGCTTTCAAACATGTGTGCCCGAAGTCAGATCTTAGCGTAGTTTATTTCAGTCCCCTGTAGTGGTTTCTGTTTTAACAGAAGATGTTACAGCTATTCCGTGTGTCTGACACTTGGGTCGCTTTTGATGAGCCTATTCTTTACACCAGCCAAGTCAACAACGTTTGACATAGTACACAGTAAGAAGAATGTATAATGAAATGAGAGTCCATTTCCTCAAATTATTGTAATATTTTGTTACATATAACGCTTAAAGCTGTATATCCAGAGCTAGTTAGCACCACTGTTTTCCAGACAAAGATGTATGGTATTTTACTAGTGCATGCAGTGCCCCATTATATACAAAAAGGCCTATTTCAGGTTATTAGAGCTGTCAGTGATGGATGGAAGAGGAAAAAAAATGAGAAAAACTGACTGTCTTTTGCTGCCTACCCTCCTCACTGACCGTGCAGTCCCTAACACTGCTGGGGGAGTCGGGCAGCAGTGACCAGCCATGGTGCTGCCCGTGTCCCACCATCCACCTGCGCCACGTGGGTGAGGAAGAGGCTGGTCTGCACACTGCAGATGTGTAAACAAGTGGTGCTGGAGTTTCATGATGAGGAGGCTTCCCCTCCCTTCCTCCTGCTTCTGGCAGCCCTCTATTTTGCTATTATTCTTGCTTCTCTGCTCCATCAGACATGCGCACGTCCTGTGCATTGCCTCTCCCCTGCTCTGTCACTGCGCGCTTTGCATTTTTATGTTATATCTCATTTTGCTCTGTGTTCTCCCCAGGATGTTCGAGGTTCCCATCTCGAATTCCTGCCAAGTTCTGATCCCAGCATCTGTTCCCAACATTATCCAGATGCTCTAATTTTGGGCCTTTAAAGACGTGACTTTTCTAATCCTGTTTTTTTCTAAAACCCAAGTAACCTGAAGCACAGATACGATAGTGAAAGTGTTAATCTAATTGTTAAACAAGAGTAAAGTCATTCTGGAAATGGCACTTTTGACCACATGAGTTTTTGTAATTGCTTGTATGTGCTGAATGTAAATTAATTCATTCTGCCTGGGATAAAGTTACTTTTGTGTAGCTGTGGCTAGATGGAGCTGTCAGAATGCATAAAGCGGTTTGATTTATGTGCAAAGGCTACGCGCGTTAGACTTTCCTGGTATGTGCTATTCATTTTACCTACTTACAGGGTTCAGTGTTGGTGCCCTTTTACTGTTTTAGCATAGATGATACAACGTTTGGTAATTATTTTGGACAGTAGAGAAATCATTTGGGATACAACAATTAGGCACAGAGACTGTGAAATAAGGTTTGCTTTCAGTGAGGGATAAGATGATCTTAAAACAAGGACATTGGAAAAAAGTAATGAATGCATAAATATTTCTGAATAATTTTTTTTTTTTTTTTTTTTTTTGTATTTGTGTGGGCAGAGTTGTTTTAGTAAGTGAATGGTCTCCAATGAGGCAGGTAATTTAAAGGGGTGTTGCACATCAGAAAAGTGACCCTAAATGAAAAACAAAAACTAGTCTCTTTAGAAGCTATACTCTCTTTCATTTTTAGTCTTTTCCTTTTAATATTAATTGCTAGGATGTTTTAATTAAAAACAGATCTTGGAGGTATTATCTGCTTCCTCTGTTTTTAGTCCTTTTAAATGTTAATTACTTTTGACAGCATAATTTACCCAGCTACCTGAGTTAGCCTTATGCAATGCCTCTGCTTTGTGTGGAGCCATACTACAAACTGCAGCCCAAAAGTGTTTTCCAAAAGTTCATACAATTGCAAAGATTAAGTCTGGCAGGAGAAATACAAAGAAAGAAGAGTTAAATGAAAACTTAATGAGACAGTGAGTCAGAAAAACTATTTCAAGGTGGCTGGAGCTTCCCAAAAAATAATTCTTTTGCTAGATGTAACCAGACCAAATTCACTTCTGTTTCTGCCATAAAACATACAGAGAGGAGTGGAACGCAAGAAGTGAGATTGGAGGTAGACTTGGAGCCTATGGAGTTCCCATCAAGCAGGATTGTGAAATATGCGTAGATGAACGCTCAAAAGAGAGAACAGGAAAAAGAAAAAAATACCCCCCACCCACCAAAAAAACCCCAAAACAACAACAACCCCAAAACCTCAACTAACCTTAATCTCCCCCAGTTGCCTTAATACTCTCCATGTATTAATATTATCCTCTCTCGCCTTCCCATCCTCTGCCTCAAGCTGTTTTCCCCTTCCCTCCAGAGCTGGCCGTGCTTGTCCTTTGCCAGGCAGAGCAAAGCAAGCTTCCTCAGGCTGCCTTCAGCTGTGTCTGTGGTTATGTTTTTCTTAAAATATTTTTAAGATGGAAATATTTTAAAGCAAAATAGTTATTTTTTTAATAGTAATAAGGAGAGAATCGCCAAATCTTACTCAAATGGATGTTAACTTACTGAAATATCTAACTGTGCCAGAAGTGTAGAAGCAGAGCAAGTGCTCCTTTAATTTACTTTGAGTGTATTTTTCTGTATAATTTACCAAGAAATGTAATTCAGCAGCAGAGTCCTCCTAAACACGTGCTGATTTTCAAGGACTTAGATAGCCATGCCTCTTCCAGCTGTTGAAAAAGAAAAGCAACTTTTCTTTGTGCTGGGCCCTCAGAGACTTCCATTCTTTAAATTTTTAAGGGTGCTTGAAAGATAATGTTGGGTTCTGAAAGATTTTAGACTTTTTTGAATATATAATCATATAAATTAGAGAGAACTATAAATGAATCCATTAGTTCAGTGAGCACTGCTTATTAGTTCAGTGAACACTGCTTAGAAGAATTTGTTTGTTTGTAGGTTTAAAATAGATAATCTTTTGCTACACAAGTCAAACAGCTTGTTTTGTGTGATGTTTCTGAATGGAGCCTTTCTTTGGTAATCAGATTCCACACACGCTTTAACCTTGTGCAAAATTTAATGAAAAATAGAGTTACTACTGAATATACTGTTTTGCCAGCTCAACAAAAGATGTTAAGTTCTGCATATTTTTGCATATTAAAGATAAGTGTTGACAGTGTAATGATCCATTTGGCACAGATAAAATCATGAATGATTTTAATAACCTTACAACAATATTTGAATTCACTATGAAATATAATATAGACAGCTCAAACTAAGACAGTCCTGCTGCCCTGCTATGGAGTGCCAGCTACTTATGACCTTAATTTTTCTAGGAGAGAAAAGAGGAGAGACAAAGAGGCTAGATCAGCCCAGAGGAGACCAGGAGGAATTAGGGCATCTGCAAGATGGAAGGAATCTGTTTCAAAGTTTTCAGTGCAGTCCTTGTCCACAGGTTGAAGCTGATGGGTTTTGGCACTACTTGTATCTCCTTCCCCAGGCTGGGTGATGTTTGTATTATATGTTGGCAATTGTGTCCATGGATATGGGGTGAGTCAAGGTAAAATGTAAGAATAATAGTGTGTTCCCAAGTTGGTAGCTTGAAATGATTGTGCATACACATGTAAGAGAAAGAGTCTTTTGAGTTTCTTTTTTAAGAGAGAGCACTGTAAGCAGTGGAGGCCTCTGCACCAAGTGGTCAAGAATCATGGACTCATGCAAACTATCATTAGAGTAATAGCAGAGATCTCTTGCTCTTCATTCCTGCATTTCACAGAAACAAAAGCACTTGACTTGTAGTGAATGTGTTTTGAAGATGGATGTGATGAGATTAATCAGCTAGTTTCCTTCTGAGGTCCTCGCTCCATACTTGCCACTTCTTCCTTCTCCTTCCCCCCCCCTTTTCTTTTTGTGTTTGTTTTCATAAGCATTTAGAAATCAGATTTGAAAAATCACCAGGCAGCTTTTAAAAGCAGAGTTTCAAAAATATCTTCTTGATATCTGATTTCTTATGATTTTATGAGAAGAAAATAATTGAAAGGCCTCTCTGCAACCTTCTCTGCCAATTTACTGTTGAAAATGTGGCTCCAGATCGTTTTGAAAATGGTTTTGGCATTGAGACCCAAGGTTTCAGTGAAAGTCTCTGGGACTCAGTTCCTACATTGTTTAATTTGGTATTTTGTGGGAAATAAACACTGGCCCTATCTCCTCCTAGCAGATTACAGTGTATGATAGATGGATATCATCTGGATTTGGATGCACCAGGCAGTTTTTTCTTCATACAGAGATCGCTATTATTCTGTTAGTTGTAGAAAACCTAAAGCTGCTTAACAAGAACTGTAGTATGGCAGTTTGGGGATCCCCTCCCTTTCTAGACTATCAAATCTTATCTAATGGGTAATCTATTTTGCTTATCAGGCATAGTTCACATAGTAATTCTGGTGAGTCAAGTCTCCTGTGCCTGGAGGTTGCCATAGGAGTGGACAGGCTCCACAGATCTGCTGGTATGTAAGTGCTGCTTGCCACTGGCCCAGTGCTGTTGAAGTGCTAGCTTTTATTCTTAGTTTCATAAGGATAGTCCTAATAGACTTGAATAAGTTAAGTTACATTATTTTCACCATTGTTCAATTTTGAAATAATATAAAATGTTAGTCATGGTGGAACAATCAGTCGTTTGCATTTAAGATTTTTTTAGACACTTATTTAGAGAAGGGGAGGCATGAATTATTGCCTAATGTGCTGATGATTTTTGTCATTATGCACAAAATGAAGAATATTGTTATTGTTGTTTTAAAATGCCAGAGGTAAATGTCTCTTTCTTTGATGATATTTAATACTAGGTAATGAAGTTAGTTAAAAAAAAAATCCCTATCTCATTGTTTTTAAGACCTCTGAAAAGTTTCTTGGGGGAAGGGGGAAAGAAAGTGTTACACGAAAGGCAAAATGTACAGTTTTACCTTTTTAACAGACCTTGACGTTAATTTAAAATAAGCCTAATTTAATAGGTATTGTATTGCACACCAAAGATAATTTAGGCTAATGTCAAGGACAAGTGTTATCTATTCCTTTGTTGTAGTGAGGTATTGAAATAATGAGTGGAACAGAAGGGAATCAGAAAATGTTTGAAGTTTTTCATCTGTGTCTCTAGATGGGTATTTTTAATCACATTCTCCTGGCTTTTGCATGCAAATTACACTGAACAGCACACACTATATAAAATGAAGAGCTGTATTTTACAAAATCTATTTTCTTGAAGTTTAATAAGCTTGCAAAGATTGGCCTGTGCTTTAACGAACTAGGTACCTTTTTGTACCTTAGCTGAAATGAAAAACTTAGATTTTAAATGCTGCTGTTTTGGTCCTATAACAGAGGAATGCAAAGGTTTTTGAAACCATTTTTTTCTTGGTACTCAAGGGCTGCAGCTTCCAATGACAGACGAAACAACTTAAGATTTAATACATCTTGATTTCAGCAATATATGTTGCTGTGTGACACCAGCCCCTCTAATAACCCCAGTATCTGGATTACTTACTGCATAGCATCACTGCTTAACTGTTGACTTCTGGGGCAGAAATAAAACACCGAGCTCCTGTATGGTCCATGCTGTTGACTTGGAAATCTGCACACCTGCAGAGTCATCCCACGCCCACAAGCTGCATGGAGAACCATCAGGGTGACTTTTTGAGCCTTGTCCTCTTAGAAAAGGAGGCAGACTTTTATAGTGCACTCTAAAAATGTAAAATTCCTTCCCAAGTAATATTAACAACGTTGTCCTTGGTGTGGTTCACATATATTCATTTGTGCTGAGGGATCAAAAATGGAGGGGATGAAACTGGCTTGTTCATGCACTCAGATGTGTCCCCACTACTTTCTGAGCATACCACTCTCTCTTCCCATACCATGCTTTCTTTATGCGCCTCTTTAAAGCCAGGATAGATATTTTTTTTCCCTATTTCTTTTAGAAATGAGCTAAGGAGATATCATGGTAAATCATATATTGTGGTAATTTTGCAGAGTATGTCCTTAGCCTTGAACAAGAGGGCTGTTCTTACAAAGGGATTTTGGAATAAATATATTCCGTATAAATTGAGGATTTTAGGAAATAACAGGGTAGCATTATACTCTGTATGCTTTCAAAGGAAGAGTTGGTGAAGAGACAACCCATTACAAAAATCTAATGATAAAAAACCTGTGGTTGAAAAACTTTCCAATTTAGGACAGAGAGATTTTCCCTAGCTGTTCTCATCGTGCAAACGAGCCAAGAATTAAGAATTTTGTACCTGCTGTGTGAATGGCCTGTAGCAACTGAGGAAAGCAAAATTCTCTCTAAGTGTAATATCTTCATTTTTGCTGAGAAGCATCAAAGAAAAAAAAAAAGATTGTTTAAAAGAAATGAGGATGTTCTCTTATTTTTGCACTCTTGTTTTAGCAGTAGTTTTGTGTTTAGTTGCAAGCTCTGGAATCTCTTACCCCATAATCTTAATGAGACCACTTTTCCAGTGACATGCATCTGCAGCGTTTCTGCTTTTTGGATTTTGCACAGCTGCCTCATCCTCCTGGAGATCAGAGTGCAGCAATGGCACTGCCCGCTCTTTGGCCAGGGCTTAGCTTGGCAGCTGCAGGTACCTGTGCTGATTAGTGCATTCGGGCGTTAATTCCGCTGAGAGGGCTGGCAGCAGTCGCTAATTCGTGCTGGTTGTGGAGCCTTCCTTAGCGCGGTTAAAGTTGATAGCAGAAATGCAGCATTCAGGGGCATGAGGTAACCTAAGGAACTGGAGCTCCTGCCTGTTCCTGGACCAGGCGAGTGTGTCCTCCTGAAAAGAAACCCACTTACTGGCATCTGTGTCCTCCTCCCCGTGTCTGTCAGCTTCATGAAATGTAGACTGCTTCTACTTTTCTTTCTGCCAGCAATGCCTTCTGGCTGTGTAGGACAGGGCCGCTGGGTTGTCTGTAGCAGATGACAAATGTAGATGTTTTCTTTGCTCATGGAATTTTGCTGGTGATGAAGTCCAAGATCTGATGATGTACTTGCTATGTCCGTGCAGTAGATTTGGCTGTCTGAGCAGGTCAGAAGAACTTCACAGAATGATCAGTTTGTGCATGCTCTGTACGTACTTGTGTCTGTCAGGCTGCACACGTGGGCTGGTGGCTCCAGTCTCATTCAGTACGTTATGCAGAAGCGCTATGGCTGGTATATTCAAGGCCTGAGGTCATGAAAAAGCAAATCCAGCACCTCAGTGGCAGCTACCTCTAACAGCCCTTGTAATACTTTAAACACTGCTCAGTTACTGTCTTGTTTCTTGGTCCAAGAAATATGGCCTGACTGGACCCATGGAGGTCAAGTAGAGAACAATTCAGACAGATTATACACAAATTACTTTCCAAGGTGCCATAGACATGCTTGCTTTTAGTCTGTTGCTCAGCAATAGAGGGAAGAAGGGAGCAAAAGTCTTTTAAATATATGTAATATTAAACTAACATGTTTTAAATATTTTAAAATCTTAAATATATTTAATAGTCTGAGAACTTACAGGATAGTACCTAAAACTGCATTTAATTCCTCTAGGAGAAGATTAGATTGCAATTTAATATTGGTTCTAGAATTTCTTAGATCAAAGTGCCATAGGAAATGAATAATCAAAAGCAATATTTTAATAAAAAGCTTGTATATTTATTTCAGTATCGTTTCTTAGATTTAAAGAATCATGAAAGCAGAAGATTTTTTAACTATCTGTAAAATTAAAGTGTCGTTTGAATCAACAGCTGATTTCTGATCTTGCAAATATAATTTAACTTGGTATGTTGAGCTTCAAAAGTGAAGGGTGTTTACATAGTCAGCAGATTTGAGAATGGTGTTCAGTGAGACCTGTGATGTATTTTCCAACAGTGGTTATTTTATATCATTGGGTTTTGAGGGGGCAGATTATGTTCTGCAAAGGCAAATGTGGAGTCCTGCATATGGGCTGGAATAAACCACGCAGCGGTATGGGCCCACTGCTTGGGTAGGAACAGACCTGGTGGACAACCCAGTGAATGTGAGTCAGCAGTGTGCCCTTGTGGTAAAGAGGACCAGCTCCATTCTGGGTCATATTAGCAAGCGTGTAGCCAGCAGGTTGAGAGAAGTGACTGTTGCTTCTGGAGTATTTTGGCCTCCTCAATACAAGCAAGATATTACCATGATGGCTCAGCCAGAGGCCACGAGGGTGAGTTAGGGAGCTGGAGGACATCACAGGGAGGGGGAAGCTTCAGGGATGCTGTATGGCTGTGTGGTTGCCTAAGGCACAGCATTCTTGATATAGCTGCTCTCTGTTGGGTATGGAGAAGATGGAGCTAGACTTTTCTCTGAGGTGCACAGGAATAGTGTGAGGGAGAAAACACAAGTTTCAACAAGGGAAATTTTAACATGATATAAGGAAAAAAAAAAATATTGAACCCAAGAGTGGTCAAACACTGGGTGAGATTGCCTAGAGAGCTTGTGGAGTCTCCATCCTCGTGTTTATTCAAAACTTGCCTAGATGTGGCCCTGAGCAACCTCCTTTCACTGACTCTGGTTTGAACAGAGACTTGCACTAGATGATCTCCAGGGGTCCCTTCCATTTCAGGTTATTCTATGATTCTATAAGAGCATACACTTCTGTATAATCTACAGAAGATCTAATATAAAGTGTTAATTTGATAGTAGAATGTGACCCTTAAAATGTCTTTCTTACTTTTCCAAAAGCAATGATGCAGTAATTACGAGAGTATGGCGGAGGGGCAGGGCGGGGGAAAGGGGTTGTCTCTCTTCTAGCTACATTACTTTAAAGCTAGTTCTGGCTTCATGACTGAAGTTGATTAATTAGGATACATAAAGTTTTTATTGAAATTATAAAGATTTGTTGGTTTTGTTACAGTTTGTCTGAAATTGAAACTTTGCTTGCCCTTTTTCACCTTTTAAAATGTTGGGTGATCTATAAGTTTGTTGAGGGAACACTCAGTTTGCACATATAGCACAGAACGACTCTTAGGTGCTGCTATTTTTGCAAATTGATCTTTTTTATGTCTGTGAGCAGTAGTGCATCACTTGTGAAAATGTCCATTTTTTTTTCTCTGTTTCCTCTTACTAGTTCATTGAAACAGTAGTTATATTTAAATGGATTTTTAATGAGCCATGTAGAAAAGTGAAGCTTGAGGAATAATAAGAATTTGGGTCTGCCATAGAGCTATTAAAGTCAGTTCAGTCATCAGAAAGCCTACAAATTGATTTCATATTTAGTTCCTTTCAAATCTAAAAAATAATTGGCTACTGCCTTGCTAATTATTTTCCTGAATTTATTTTTTTTTTCCTCTTGTTCTCATTTGTTCATTCACAAGCAACTTGTATTTCAGGATGTTTTGGTGTCTGAGATGGCATTAGCTGAAAGTTGATTTACTGCTGGGCCTTATTAGACAAGTACTCTTTCGTTCTGTATTGTAAGGTGGACTGAGTAATATGCAGGTTGCTTTGGGTACATATGGTTTTTCCCAACCAGAGTTACTACAGAAATTTGCTTATATTCTCTTGCAGTCTACTTTGGATGTGCTCGTTGCAGAGGAGGGTGTAGTCAGTTCTGTGTGTGCCTTGCGGGTTCACTGTAAGTGCTTACGTAAGGCTGGAACAGTTTTTTTGCTGAGGAAGGGATGCCAGTGATGGTCATGTTTAAATTTTTTTGCCAGCCTCCTATATATCCTCTTTCAAGATACTTCCTGCACACATCTGAAAGTGTATGGCAATGCTCTGAGAGCGATGGAAATCTCTCACAGCAGCAGATCCAGGTGGCTGTCAGAAAGTATATGCAGAGACCTATACATTGGGACTGCAGGACAGGACTAGGCTTAACCCTTGGGTGTCAGGCTTAAAGCTATTTTAGGTGGAAATGTATTGATAAGGCTAATTTAGATTTTAGAATCTCATTTGGACCATCTTTCTTCAAGGACCAAAGTCTCCAATGAAAGAGTTATTTAGTTCAGTTATTAAGCAGAAACTGAGAATCAGAATCCTTGACAGTGTGGATGCTGCACCAGAGGTGGGTGTTGAGCTGCTCCATCACTCAAAGCTGCTTCAGGAGGGCTGTGCCCTCAATTCTGCTGAAAGTGGAAAAATAATCGTTTGTGTGAAAGGCAGTTTCGTAGCAGAATGGCCACCCTGCAGGAGGTGTGCAGCATAAATGCCAGAACAACATCATGTTTATGAAAGGGAAGACTGCATCCAGAAGTTGTATGGGCCAGGAGGGGAAATGCACAGTTCAGCCAGGGGAATCGAGACACTTCTGGTTGTTCAACAGAGCAGCTGTGGAGCAGTTGGTCACTGAACAGCAGAACATATTGGGAATGCCCTTGTATGAAATTATCTGATAAGTGTCCTTCTATTGAGAAGAAACCAGATATTTTAAATGGATCCTAATAATTTTTTTAAAAAAGTGATTTCAGTTTCACTCTGTTCAAAAGAGTGGACAAGAAGTACAGATGGTGTGAAGACCAGAGAATGTGAAAACCAGAGGATCACTTGCTCTCTTTCTAGCATAAGAATAGAGCTGTAATCCTAACTGATGTTAAAATAAGTTTGAAATCATTACTGATACCTACATGTGAGCCAATATAACATTCATCAATAAATATTACAAAAGAATCATCAAATTTTGGACAATATGCAAAATTTGGGAATATGCAAAATTCAAGTGATGTTTTTGACAATCTTATTTGTCAAAGTGGGGAAAAAATACAGCAAAAGTTTCTAGCTTTATGAGTTTCTGTGCAGGATTTCTGGTTTTGTGGTTTTGTGCTGGAGAGACATGACCTGATTGCCCCATTTGATAGTAATGAATTGGTTTATATGGTCTTAGTACTTAATGAAAATGTAAACAACCATTTCTGGGGCAAATAAGTTTTTTAATCCAGTTAATTAACATTCAAGTACTTAATCTAGTCCATTAATTAAGACTGCATATGTGTTTACTAATTTTTAATTACCTTAGAATAGACGGAAATTGTAATAATTAATGTTGGAATGCAGACTGCTGCTGCTGTGTCAATATTAAAATAAGTCAATCTTCTTGCTTTTTATTTAAGTAAATATAACCTGGTTAGTATGATATGCTGCGTCCCAGACAGAGCAGTAGAGAAGCTCATCCTGGTATTTCTTTCAGGAAGAACTGAAGGTTGGAGTGTAATTAATTCTGTACAACAGTCAGATGTGCTATAGAGGGCTGAATGCAGTGACTTGCTGGAATCCTATCCCAAAGCCAAAGGCATCTCAGTAAAACTTTGTTTCAATATCTCAGGCTGTAGAATCATTTTTTTTAAAGCTATTTCCTTGATGAAACTAGACTATTTAGCGAAAATTATTAAATTACATTGCTTCACTGTAAGTGAAGATAAGATTTGTGACCACCTGAGGAACCTGAACATACACAAGTCCATGCAACCTGATGAGATGCATCCCAGAGTCCTGAAGGAATTGGCTGATGCCAATCCCAATTGCTAAGCCAGTCTCCATGGTGTTTGAAAAGTCCTGGCAGTCAGGTGAAGTCCCCAGTGACTGGAAGAAAGGAAACATTATAACCATTTTTTAAAAGTGTAGAAAGGGGGACCCTGGGAGCTACCGACCTGTCATCCTCACCTCTGTGCCTGGGAAGATCATGGAACAGATCCTCCCAGAAGCTATGCAGAAGCACGTGGAGGACAGGGAGGTGATTCAATACAGCCAGCATGGCTTTACTAGGGGCAGGTCCTGCCTGACCAACCCAGTGGCTTTCTACAATGTAGTAACTGCATCAGTAGACAAGGGAAGAGCTATGGATATCATCTATATGGATTTCTGCAAGGCCTTTGACACAGTCCCCCACAACATCCTTCTCTCTAAGTTGGACACATATGGATTTGGTGGGTGGACTGTTCAGTGGATAAGAAATTGGCTGGGTGGTCACATCCAGAGGGTAGTGGTCAATGGCTCAATGTCCGGATGGAAGAAAATGACAAGCAGTGTCCCTCAAGGGTCTGTACTGGGACCAGTGCTGTTTAATATCTTCATTAATGATATTGACAGCGGGATTGGGTGCACCCTCAGCAAGTTCAGTGACAATACCAAGCTGGGTGGTGCAGTCAATGTGCCAGAGGGATGGGATGCCATCCAGAGGGACCTGGACAGGCTGGAGAAGTGGGCCTAGGTGAACCTCATGAGGTTCAACAAGGCCAAGTGCAGGGTCCTGCACCTGGGTCGGGACAATCCTTGTTATTGATACAGGATAGGAGATGATATGCTGGAAAGCAGCCCTGACAAAATGGACTTGGAGGTAGTAGTGGATGAAAAGCTGGACATGAGCCACCAATGTGCATCTGCAGACCAGAAGGCCAAGTGCATCCTGGGCTGCATCAAAAGAGTGGCCAGCAGATCAAGAGAGGTGATTCTGCCCTTCTATTCTGCTCTGGTGAGACCTCACCTGGAATACTGTGTCCAGTTTTAGAACCCTCAACACAAGAAAGATGTGTAGCTGTTGGAACATGTCCAGATGAGGGCCACAAAAATGATCAAAGGGCTGGAGCACCTCTCCTATGAAGAAAGGCTGAGAGAGTTGGAGTTGTTCAGCGTAGAGAAGAGAAGGCTCCAGGAGGACCTTATAGTGGCCTTCCAGTACCTGAAAGGTACCTATAAGAAAGCTGAGGAAGAACTGTTCACAAGGGCAGGCAGCAATAGGCTGAGGGGTGATGGTTTTAAACTAGAAAAGGGTAGTTTTAGGTTGGATATAGGAAAAAGTTTTTCATTATGAGGGTGGTGGATCATTGGAACAGGTTGCCCAGAGAGGTATGGAGGCCCCACACCTGAAGATGTTCCAAGGCCAGGCTTGATGGGGCTCTGAGCACCTACTCTGGTAAAGGTGTCCCTGCTTACTGCAGGGGGTTTGGACTAGATGGCCTTTGAAGGTCTCTTCCAACCCAATACATTCTATGATTTTATGATATTTTGGCTTTCCTTGTTTTTCCTATGAGCTCTCTGTCATCCACAGAGAGGCATACCAAGTTCTGGAAATCAAGATCCAACACTCTATTCACATTAAGTCTTTCAGTCTTATTAAGCTCTTCTAGCTCATTGTGAGGATGCAGCTCACCTTTGCAGTGCTGTTTTCCAACTAACTTCCTAACCTGCGTAGCAGAGCTGCTGCAAACCTGGGTTGAATTATAAGCTGCTGCTTTGGAATAAAATGTAGCACTAATTAGATTTGGAGAAGACTAACATGGCTTGTGTTTCTTCACCTTGTGTGCAAAAATGTTACAACTTGGTATGCTTTTTAATGGAACTGAAGCCTTTTGAAGGTTTGATGCTGTCAAAATGGCAAATACCTGTGAAAATACATAAGATCAAAAGCTAAGCTTGAAATGAGGAGCACTCATTTTTAGATGTCCTGAAGTCATAGTTTGTAGACAGTCTGAGGAAT
Organism: Caprimulgus europaeus; assembly: GCA_907165065.1. Next base: position 44,902,618 of record OU015530.1, on the reverse strand, counting down.
ACAGTACAGTACAACATGCACATACCTTTATATATATATTTGCAGCAGCATGCTTTGAGTAATATTTTACAATCAGCTTTGCAGGAAGAGAATGTAATTTGGGGATTTATCTTGATACATGTCATGCAAAGAAGAAAAAGATTTGATGTTTCATGCCTAGAATTCTTAAATGTGTCATTTGCGTTCTGTTCTAATACCTTCACATCTTCACTTGTGGATTAATTTATTTTCAGTTGCTGGAGATTGGTAATTAGCTTGTTATAAAACAGATAGTAAAAGTGTTATGAGCAAAGTGTGCTTCTTTTGAGAAATATGCTTCGATTTATGTAAGCATTCATATTTCACAATGTGTTAGAAAATTGAATTTCCAATACCCTGACATTTGAGGTATTGTCACATCTCTTTTATTGCTGTCCTGTGTGTAGATTTCTCAAGCACAAAATAATGAATTGTATGTTAAAAACATGTCCTAGCCGTCTGCAGCTGCAGTCTGCTTTTCCTTCTGCTCCCCATGTTTCAAATAGCACTGGAGAGAGCATGGACTTTTTGCCCATTACCAATTCATTCTTTCTGTTTTGTGTATGCTAGAGCCTAAATTTGCATTAGGTATGGAATCATTGGCAGAAGTTTGCTACTCTCTGCAACTTCAAAATTACTTGTTAAAAAAAGTTAATGCCTGAAAGTACTTTCAGTAGCTGAATTCCCAAATGATTTCTACTTGGTGCAGTTGTGGTTTTCAATTTTTTTTTACTGATGTTTGTATAAGTCAGTTTTGAGTAGAGGGACTAATATTAAAAATCTGTAGGATGAGATGATGTCAAATTCACTTAAAATAAAAAAGAAAGTGACTTCTCTGATTCCTTTAGGTTATACGAAGCTTTAAGTGTTGTTCTAACAAAAGAAACAATTTGCAGAGATCAGCATAGGTTTAAGTTGATTTGCTCCATTTACCTTACCAATTTGGACAGATGAATGTGATGCTTTCTTGGAGATGTCTTTCAAATATTACATTATAGATTAATTTATAGACTGCAGAATGCTGCTATTCATAAAACTTTTTTACCCATCTTGAAAATTAAGTTCTAAAATAAAATGTCTGTAAGAGCTGGCCTTTCCTCTTTCAGTAGGTCACTGAAGATAAATTGGGATAAATTATTTGTTTAAAATGAACGCATTAATTTACGGTGGAAAAAATATCTCAGGTTTACTGAAAAACAATGTGATGTTTTCCGATTTGCCTTGCAGTAGTGAATGCAGATTTAGGTAATCTTTATTAAATTACTGGCAGCTCAGTTTCAAATTGGACTTGAGTTCTTAAGCTGGTATTGGAGAAGGTGATTGCAAACAAATACAGAAGTATCTCCACAAATTTGATGAAAGAAATTTTGCAAGGGAAGCCCACAACTTAAATCATATTAATAGATAGATTAATAAGTAATAGATTAATAGATGATAACTTATAGTGATTATAACACTTCAGGGTGGTTTCGTATTTTGCCTGTAGCTTGTGACGTGTATTAAAATAATTTTTTTGTGTACGTTTTTAGTCTGTAAAAAATGTGATCTTGCTCATGAATTGACTTTGTCATAATGATGCATACAGAAATATCAAAACACAGGTGATAAAATTCCAGTGCACAGGCATTGATTTGCACTCAGATAGTTTTCTGCATTGCTGGGTAAGATGAAGTGGTTTGCTTTGGAAGATGCAGTCTTTCCTTTCCTGTCTTGGTGCTGTTGACTCGGTGTCTCGAAGTGATGGGTTTCATGTCCCATCAGAGCTGTTGACCCTTTGTACTATTCCATTAATGGCTGCCTTTCCTTGGGCTGATGATGTTGTGATCTAGGCATTGATCTAAGTCTCTGCTGATAGACATTTCTTGCTCTTTGTGGGAAGAAATGGTGAAATACTGGTCTATAATGGCACTTTGATGTTGCTGAAAGTTTTTTTAACTGTATATTAAATTGTCGTTTGCAGCTCGTAGCTGTGTTTGATGAACAAGATCCACATCATGGAGGTGATGGCACCAGCGCCAGCTCGACAGGCACGCAAAGCCCAGAGATTTTTGGCAGTGAGCTGGGCTCCAATGCCGCATCGGCCTTTCAACCTTACCAAGCCACAAGTGAAATTGAGGTCACCCCTTCAGTCCTTCGTGCAAGTAAGTAAATGCTCTTGGAATCTCAACGTGTTTCATCTTAATTTATGAGGATGCCAAGTGCTGTTATCCATTTCTGCTGCTGGGAATATGATTCATTATCAGTCTTTATTGAAGGCTGATCAAAATTGAGAAACTCTGTAGATGCTTGTTGCAAGCAAGTAAACAAACCTTTCTATTTTTAATAAATTATTTATAAACTACTTTTAGGAGCAATAAGCTCTTTGTGTGCTGCCAGTTTAAAATTGTACCCATACTGAAAATTGCAGCAACGTTTCTAAATGCAGTTGGTGCATGGCGTAATTTTCAGTTTGCCAGTTTTATTCAATTTAATGAAGAAAAGGGTAAGAAGAAACTAAAGATAGGAGCACTTTCTGCTGAACCTGTCAATGTTGCTAGGTTATGCTTATCACCTTTCCGTAAAAACACCTGCCGATACGTGTGTTTGCTGAGTTCCAAAAATACACTTCTTTTAAAAAACAGAAAACAAAGCCAGGAACATCCCTTTATTTTGTTTATTTCAAAATAGGGAAGGTTTGTTGCAAAACCATGAAGTAGGAGTTATATATCACAGTTCTTGCTAGGCAGGATCTTTGAATATTTCAGCTTAAGAAGAAGAATAGCTGAATGAAATTTACTGTGTAATTTTCATTTTTGTTAAAAGTACCATGCAAAAGCTTTTTGCCACTCTTACTTGTAGTGCGTTATAATTTTGTTCATTAAGCTTTTCAATAATGTCTCCATTCCAGAAAATTCTTGGCAGAAGTCAGTGTCAGTCAGTCCTTTGTAACTACAAATACAGCATTTTAAACAACTATTTGCAATTCCCAAGAGATTACTTTTTTGTAGGTGTTCTTTTAATGGACAAAATCCATGTTTAAGTAATCAGGTAAAATGCAAATTGTAAAGTTAAAAGTTTATATTAAGTTTGAGGCGTTTTGTACCAAAGTGTTTTCTGTAAAATTAAGGGAACAACATTTAACAATTAGCTTACTTTGAACATGTAACTCTTCAAGCTATAACTATGCTTCATTATAAACCAGAATTAAATTAGGGAAGGGATTAATGGCAGAATAAAGAAGTGTCCTAGAATTTCAGGACCCTTCTGTTTTGCTGTCACTGGGGTATGCCACTGCTAAATGCATATCTCATTTCCACACTTAAGTCAAAAAGCTGTCCTCCTGGGTTCTCAGCTTGAGGGGGGTTAGAGCAGACAAATACGTACATGTTTTCTTTTTAGTGTGATTATCTGGTGTGTTATACAGTACATTAATGTTAGGGCATCAAAATCATATAGCATAGATAAAATTCAGTGATATATTGGACAGCTCACTTATCTTCGGTGTCATTCTGGAAAACACACAGAATCCTGTTCACTGATTGCTAAAATGACCAAAAAGTGCGTTGAGACCCTACGATACAAAGCTCTATAGAAATGCAGAAGACTTATTAAACTCTTGGTAAGAATTACAGCTCTTTTGACGCTTTTTATAAAAGCATGCAAAAGTAAAATGGGTGCAACAATTTGTCATAAATATATTATCACAAATCAGATGTGTTCTCCTGTATAGCTATTTCAATTTTTTAAAATGTTGACAATTAGGTATATTTTGTCTCTAAATCTTCTAAACCATAGGCTTAGAATCCCAGTCCAGTAATATTATCCCATATTAAGCATACCTATTTCAAGAATTTCATTTAAATATACATTGAAAATGGAAATAATATCCCTATTGTATTTCCTTTATAACTTGTGAAGTGAAGCATAGCATACAAATGGTATTCTCAGTATTTCAAATAATTATCTTCTTACTGTGTAAGTTCTATTCAGCAAATAAAACCCATCCAGTTTTGTGGTAGATGCAGATCCTGATTATTACATGTTGACAAGGTCATATATCTATTAATTGGATTGGAGATGGGATACAAAATTGCTGTAATTATTGTAATTTTCTAGCTAATTGCAGGGTTGGCGGTGAATATTTTACTTCTAGCAAATGAAAAACAGTATTCCATCTGAAATTGTTTTATAGCATTTTAGACATTTTGTTTTACATCTCTGGTGCTTTTTGCTCACAAGCTGGGCTCTGCCTCTCAGCAGTTCGCTTGCAGAAGTGTCGCTTTGTGCCGTTCTGCTACCGCTCACCTGCACCCAAGGGGTACGGAGCGGTCTCCAGCCGGAGCCTGCATCTCAGCTAGGCTGGGGCTTAAGGACCTGCTGAGATTTTCGTCTCTTTGTTCTGGTTGCCATGCTACCCCTTTTGTTTGTTTATAGATCACGCCATCGCTCCTCTCTCAGCAAGGGAAAGGTTAGCTAGATCAGGTCCAGCTGGAAAAGTAATATTCATCTGGATTCCATCTTTTCCCATGCACAAACACAGCCTGTACTTTGCACATGGGGGGGTTGTGTCAAATTGAATCTTTCCATCTAAATGTGGAAAAAAAATGAGGCTGGCTCATACCTCCTGTGTTGTTTTGCAGTGTGAATACACAATTCATCGGTACAAGCAGTTGATTTATTTATTTTCTTATTTAGCTCTTTCTCTTTTACTGTTTTTCTGTTACCCAAGTTAAACTTCCTCTTGTTGTATTTCATCAGTTGAGCTGCATTTTTTTTTCTAAGCATACAGTAGACAAGGCGTTTTTTGTGTGTGCCTGCGTGCTTTCTGTGAAGAGGTTGGAAGCTCACTGCAGAAGATTGTTAAAGCAGACTGATGTTTATTCCCTGCTGAAATATAAACTGGAGGCGCAGGTGAAAATTGCCAAACCTAATGAGCAATTTGGCAGATAAGACAGGATGTCAGGCAGTGACAGTTCAGCAGCGGGTGCACTGCCTGTGAACCAAGTTGTTTGTTTCACAGTACTGCATTTAAATATTGTAAATAAAATCCCTCTCCAGCTCCATGAGATACTGTGAAAAGGGTCATCTCTTTGTCTAGTTTTCTTTTTAAGTTATTTAGCTCTGTTAAATAACCAAGGGTAGTCTTCGTTCTTGGTCTTGGTGTGATAATATGTTACAAGTCTCTCTGAATGTTTCAGCAGTTACAGTTAAAAAGCATTTTAAATATATAACATTATTTGGAAAATATATTAAGAGAGATTCAAAAGACTGTTTTTTTCCCCCTAACCCAAAGTAGAGAAGAGTAAGAGGGCTGGGAGCTCTTTCTTCCTTTCTTTAGCTATTTCATGGGAGGGTATTGCAAAGATGAAGCCAAACTCTTTCTCATTTGGGACATTATTGCTGGAGGCAACAGAGGATGCAACAAGGAGAAGGCTAGTTAGATATTAGGAAAACAGTTTTCACCTTGAGAGTGAAACAGGCTGCTCAGAGAAGTTGTGGTAACTCTATCCTTGGAGATGGACAGAACTTGACTGAACATGGCCCTGGGGACCCTATCTAGCTGGTCCTGTTTTGTGTGGAGGGGCTGGACGAAATGATCTCCAGACATCTTGTCAACCTCCAGAGTTACTGTGTAATTCTGTGACTCCAAATATAATTAATAAAAATAAAAGCCTTTGCTTCTTGAAGCTATTATTTGTGAAAGCAAATGATGTTCTGTGAACATCTGTGGTGAAATATTTCACAGAGTGTTGTGCAGGCATATTGTGCATGTACAGCTTCCCAGCATGGTTTAATATTGTACTAATTTGTGCCAGTGTGAAACAGATCAGCTGACTGTGCCTTTTACAAGATTGCTGCCTTTTCAGGATGTCTTCAGGAGGTGTGTCAGTTCCTTAAAAATGAGATCTGGGTAACTGTAAGATTTCCCTAAAGACTGGAGGGTGAGATCTCCCCAAAACACTGGCCAGAGTCATCTGAGAAATTATTAAGAGCTAGATGGAAATGGTGCACTCCAATGATATATTTGCTCAAGTGATCTGTATTAGTAGTGTTTTAGTAGGATTCTCTGCATTGGTTTCATAGTCTGGTCACAGAAGCAGACTATGGAAAAAGAAAAAAGGTCTGGATGAGAACACTATGAAGCAAGTACACATCTGGCTGTGAAGATGTACTAAAAGTGCTGAGGAGCAAGGAGCTTCTTTCTGCTGCTTCACATCTTTCTTTGCCCAGCAGCATGGCTATTGTTGTAAGGTTCCTTGTGTGCATGGGTGTTCTTATCCTTCAATAAGCACAAGTTTATTCCTCGCAAGTAAGAGCTTGAGTGCAGACTTGCACTGGGAATTCATTGATATATTAAAGTACATGACCTTGCCTGCCTTTGAATTAGTGGATCTCTCTGTGCTTTACTGAGTAGTTTCTGTTAGTTCACTGGCAAACTTGATGATCTTAAAGGTCTTTTCCAACTGAAATGATCCTATGCTAAATTAGTAGGACATACCAAGTGTAAGAGAAGGGCAGCTGGCATTTTCTGGGGAAAAGCCATTTTTGATAACCTATAGGCCTAAACACATCTTTACACCTCATTTAAGAAGGAAGTCTTCGTAGGAATGGTTCGGAAATGTATTCTGTGCACTGCTGGGCGCTGTCCTGTGCTGTAAGGCAGGAAGGCAACTGGCTGGTGGTGGCAGATGTGTTCTCTTCCTGGCTAAGCATTAGGTTGCTTTGTAACCACAGGTGAGCCACTTCTTGCGTCTGTTGTAAATGTGTGTGTGTCTTTTCTTAGCATCTCACAAATTGAGTGTTCAAAAAATCCAGTACTTAAACAAGCCAGTTAAAGAGCATGAATGTGTGAATTCCAAGTACTTTAAAATTGCTGTTTTAAATATGGCATTTCACTGATTTGATACAAGTATTTATCTAGAGTCTCAAATGCATATTCTGAGAATTAATTTGTTAATATTTCTGAATGCCTTTGTTTAAAGGATTGGAGCACTGTGTGTTAGTATGTTGGCAAAGGACTGTAGAGGTGAGTTCATATTTGTTCTGGTTTCAAAAATGATTATGGTTTCAGCACTCTTTCCCACATAGGGACGTTATAAATTTTCTCATTCTTGTTTGTATCCCTTTGACTCCTTATTCAGCTGTGAGTTAGCTTTATGTATGGAAATAAAGTCATTTTCAAGTGTCTAAGAGCTAAGGAAGCAAGAGATTAGAAGAGGGAGAAAGAGAAAGATGGGTTAATCTAAAAACAGATGTTTGGAGCTTTATCAGATAGAGTTATCTCTAGAGTTAAATAGCTGCTTACAAAATATGGAGAAAGATTCTGGCTTTACAGGCAATGCTTGCTAAAGTCAATGGGAGGTTTTCCACGAGCTCCACTGAGCTTTGGGTCAGGTCAGCTTTCCATGGTTAGTCTCCTTTATTGGTGACCAGCTAGTGTTCAGATGACCATTGTTCCAGTGCAGTTCCAGGAATGAATTCCAAAAGATTTCCTAACCATCTTTCCCACTTCACTTCCTCGTCAGGTTCTTGGATGTTTTCTTTAATTCAGATAATACAAAAAGAACCTCAAACTGAGGCTTGCACCGAGCTGTTGGCACCTGAATAAGGAAGGCTTCTCATACAGCAGAGTTTGAGGAGAGGATTTATCAAAGTCTGTTTCCTCACCTTCTGGTGCTCTTACTGTTCAGGAATTCTTATTGGATTTATCCCTGTAGCTCTATCAAGTATGTGATTGTTTTAAAGACAGAGTTATTGAATAAAAAAAAATCAGTACCAGGTGCTTCTTTCTTCCACGAGGCTAAATTTGTTCTTTCTACAACACAGTTGTGACTTGAGTGATCTCCAGTTGGTGTTTTCTGCAAGTGTAGTGCTCTGCTGTTAATTTGGGATTGTTAAGCAATTTAAATACCATGTGTTTTTGATGAGGCCGTGACACGTTTGTAAAAACAAATGGATTTTAAACTGCTTAAGTTTCTAAATTAACCTTTAATATCTTCAATCTTCTCAGTATACCATCAAGCAAAATACTGTAGCTTCTAGTAGGATTAAAAAAATCCCTGAAAACAATAAAGAATTTTAGAACCTACTGGATTCTCTAGAGGAAACCTAATCATGGGGCATTTCAAGATGTAGTTCCATATGGTGAGACCTTCTATCTTTGAGTACTGATAATGAGGAGTAATAAAAATATGGTATTATATCCGATACCTGGTATTGTTTTGTACCATAGGTACAGAATGTAGTGAGAGAGAGACAATAAGGAAGGGTTATGAAGATATGAAGTATCAAATTTGAATAGTTTAAGATGTCAGATTTGGATATAAGTCTAAATTTGACATCTTAAATAGATTTAATGATCTCTTGAACAAAAAGCTATTATGGAAATCACAGCTGTATTCTGAGAATGCTTTGATAATCATTTGTGGTGGTGGTGCTGAGCTTTATTTTCCCCTTCATTAAATGAAAGGTAACTTTTTCCTTAAGGGAGCTATATTTTTATGTATACAAAAATGTTACACCATTTTATCCAATCAAACATTACAGAGTAACTACATAAGCCCATTCTGTTGTGACATCATGGGATTAATCCCATTGTGATAAAACTATGTTTCTTGAAAGACTGTCATCACACATGTATCAGTATGTAATAACTTTTTCTGTAGATAACTTGTGATTACTCCTCTATTTCTTGGTATTTCATTGTAAACAAACAAGAAGGAGCACAGTGAAAGCAAAGGAACCATGAATCTGATATTCAGTACAGGCAACCACCCTGTGAAATTCTTTAATTTATGGAGGCATGTGTACACAATACACTTTTTTTTATATCCAGTAGTTTCTAAAAACTTCATGCAGTATTTATAGGTACTTATTCTGAAATGTGATAAACAGTATGTTTCAAGGCATTCTTAATATCCAGAACCACCAGTTGTGAGAGTAACGAGTATCCTGGTCACGTTTTGCTTTGCATTGAGCCAATAGCATTGGTCTCTGAGGGGGTGGACTACTGACATAAATTACTTGCAGACAATTTGCCAACAGGAGAGGATGCAGAGTTTGTCAAATGTACTTAATTATTCACTTGGTCCTAAGTGGGATGATCTTACGGGAAGGGAGTTGTAGGACTAGTGAAGAGTGTTGTGATGCTGGAGGCTCTGTGCCAAGCTGTCTGCAGGGTTACACTGCGTTCAGTGCAACAGCTAATGCATGCCACCCCCACCCCCCAAGCATGTGGCTATTTTTCACCACAAGCCCAAGGCTGGAAGATACTTTACTTAAAGTATATCCATAATTAAGCTGAGCTTGTACTTCAGTGAGAGCATTACTGTTGCGTGCTTTTGTTCTTAATTCACAAGGGAACTTCTTGCTCCCTTCTTTATTGCATTTGCAGGACACGAACTCACTCTCTTTTCAGATGGGGATGTCTTTTGGAAATAGACCACCTCTTTTGGTGATTACTGGGAAAAACGTGCTTTAAATTCAGTGTCTTTTGACATGTTCTTTTGAGGGGAATGAAACAGGGACAGATGGCTGCTAGTTGAATAGGCTTGTTTTTTAGTTTGTTTTTTATTTACTCTCATGTACTGAAAAGGACTCAAAGATGATACAGGAATAAAGGAGCGCATGAGAAATAACTTTCCATTGATTTTGCCTTATTTCGTACTTCTAAAAAGATAAAATTTGTGTTGCCTCCCATTCATCCTTATTGTAAATCTTAAGTGAATTATATAATTACATAAGGTGAGCTCCATCTTCAGAAATGTTGTGGGTTCATGTTAAGGGCAGATTAAGCATTTAGGGTGAGAATCAAGCATGTGTATTCAGAAGAACTTTTCTCCAGAGATTTTGGTCCACAATAACAGTGGATGCTGTGGAAGTGACTGTTTGGGATTGGAGGTGAAAGTGAACCCGGGCCGTGTTCCAGATCTGTGCTTCTTGCCTCTGTTACAGAATCATAGAATTGTTTAGATTGAAAAGACCTTTAGGATTATAAAGTCCAAATGTAAACCTAACACTGCCAAGTCCCATTAAACCACATCCCTAAGTGCCACATCTACACATCTTTGGGTGGCTAATTCTGTCAATATTTTTGGATTTATAGAAATTGGAAGTGATTGTATATGTGAGAAGGGAGTTTGGGACCATGTGGCTTTACAAACAAAAGCAAAAACTGGTGCTTAGGTAAAGATAAAATATTTGTACTACTACTTGCATGCATCCTGTAAAGGGCTGGACAAAGACAGCAACACCAAGCTGTTGTGTTTGTGTTAGCTTCTGGAAGTTGTGCATTTGAGTCTGGGACTAAGCTTCTCAGAGCAAATGTTGGTCAACCATTAAAACCTTATCCCGAGGGACTGGATTTGATTCAGCTCTCTGTACAGCACTGCTCGCAACTGGAAGTAAAATTGGGCTCTTTTGGCAATGGCTGGGCAACAGCTGATTCAAAGCAGACACAATGGATGAGGTTAATATCAACAAGATATCAGGTTCTGCATCTGAGCTAAATACTTGAGGTAGCCTGAGTTCTCATTCCTAGAGAGGAATGGACACCTTTAGGGGGAATTCATCTGAGCTGTTTCACAGCTTATTTTGGGATGAGGTGGACAATGGCGTAGACTAGCTGCACTGGCTAATTTCCATTGGTAAGAGAAACACAGATGACCAGTTCTGAAACAGATGTCAATGGATCCCATTCTGCAGCTGATTTTCCTCACACTGTAAAAAGTAAATTTTTATTTGAAAGTTTTTGTTTGTTTGTTCTTTTTTTTTAAAAAAAAATGAAGTGGGATGGTTCCTTTGTTGCATTAAAAATTAGCATTTGTATATTTGAAAGAGAAAAGTTAAGAGACCTTTTACAAAGCCAATGACTGTTCAGTTGGATCCACAGAGCAATTTTACATGGACCTAGGAAGTTCCTACACAGCCATAATTATGCTTGGGAATCATATTTGGGTCGTAGGCAGTATGTCATGAATGTAGACAGTCCCATGTTAGCTTTTTTTCAGAGTAAAACTGAGTTTGAGAAGATTCCATGAGATTTTATACTTAAACCAATGGTATCATTTGCCTTGGGTCTGACACTGGTATCTAGTCACTTTACACGGTACTACTCCCAAACGGGTAGACCTTTGCAAAGAGTAAACTGTTATTTTTGTTGCCAGGTGTTTTCAGACCTTGAAGTGTAGCAGGTGATGCCACATGGCACTGAAAAGCTAGCCTAAATCTGAGGGAACAAGCATGATACAGAGTTAATGAGCACTGAAGGACTTGAGTTGTCTTTACTGCTCTTTAGAGCTGAATGCCATTCCCTCATGCACAGTGCAGCGTCTGGGTGTTACGACCATCCAGCCTTTACCATTCTTCAGGGTATCCCAGCTCCCTGTGGGCTTGGAAGAGGAAAACTTTCTGTATGCATGCCCAGACTCAGAATGGGGGGCTGGGGAAAGGAGCCATCTCTCAAATATAGGCTATTAAAGAAGTGCCTTTGCAGGTTTGTAGGGAGAATAACAGTGAGCAACAACTACTGGAACTGTTTCAAATAAAATAACATGTAAAGCAATGCTAGAAGTTAATTTTTAGTGGAATATAAAAGAATAAAATTATTCTCACAAGTTTCTGATAAGGTAGAGAATGAAGAGACACGTTTGCCTTGTTAACCAGCCCTATATAAATCAATATTTCCATAATTTTTGGTAGGTCTTCTTTTGATCTCTCTGCTTTTCAGCTTTTTTGGAACCAAAACCTCAAAAATATTTTCTGCATATGAAAGCTTTCTCCACTAAATATAAAAATTACATTAGTTTCTTCTATTCCAACCCATTTTAAGCTCTGATGTTTAAGACCTTCATTAGATGACAGAGGGATTTTAGGTCAAGCACTGCCTGACTTTCATGATGATTTCCATCTGAAGGGTCTTGCCTAGTGAAGTCTCTTCATGTTTTATTTAAAGTTTTACTTGTGCTCCTGACTCATGGAAAAATAAATAAAAATTAAGGGCTTACTAGGAGTGCTGTGGTGAAAAAAATATGGAACTGCTTTTTCAAATGAACTGCATGACATTTATCCATGAGAAATATCCATTAAGTGAGTGAATAAAGTTACTGCTCTAGTTTGACATAGTAGGCAGTATTTCTGAGAGTACTGTATATGCGGATGATTTACCTCTACCTCTGTTTTAAGTTCACCTTTAAAGTAATAAAACAGAAGTGGACAAAGTCTTCTCATAATCCTCCTTTCCCATAGCTCTTTGATATGTTGCTCAAAAGGCAACATTACAGTGAAATAAGTATTTTCACTTTGTTTGCTCATAAGGGTAGGGGGAAATCCGTTTGCAGTTGTTGCTGGTACGGAGGTAGTATTCCTGGTTTGAGCTTTGGCTGTGACCAGCGGTGCAGGACATGTAGCTGAAGGCTCAGGGAGAGGAGCTCTGCCGGATGAGCAGGGCTGTCTACAGGAGCCAGAGGAGAAGAAAAAGAAGCCATGTGTAATCAGGAAATGAGGGAAAGGGGAGAAAACTGAACTGCTAAAAAACCTAGCCCCCAAAAAATGAAGGGTGGAAAAGCCTCAGAAAGCCCATGGAAGATGAGAGTACCAACAAAGCACACGCTTGAGCTGTGTCCTCGGCGGCCCCAGGCTGTGGGCAGGGAGCTCTGTGCAGGACAGCGGCGCTTTGCCGGGCTCGGACCCCACAGTTTTCTCTTTGTGTCTGCTTGGGTATGTGCCCAGAGGGATGAGCTCAAGGAGGAGTGTGGTGTGTGCACGTGTTAAACTCATTTGTGCTTTTATATTAGAATTTCCTTAAACTTTTCAATGGCTGTGAGTTGGGGGTAGTATTATAATACCGATATTTATGTGCTGTGTACCTGGTGTGACTGCTGGTGTTTAAGCAAGCTTCTAGAGTCCTACTTCATTCTGCATTTTAGTGGAATTATTCTGTGGATGTGTGTCCTTTGCATGGGATTCCTGTTATGGGCTGAATTGAATATTAAATTACTCCTCAAATCCTCAAAGCACTACATCAACTTCTCTCATACAGAGCCATTTGTGCTGTGCTGTATGTGCCATGTGCCAGCTTCAGTTTCTGAGTTCTCCCAGGGCTAGGATTTTGCTCCATTCATTTCCATTTTTCTCTTTCAAAGTCGGAATGTTTTACTAAGGGTGAAAAATATTTTTAATTAAGTATTTTAATGTGTTTGCATGCTATAAGCTTGTATTCCTCCCTCCCCCCATCCAGTTTTCACCAGATGTTTTAAATATTTTCTGAGTATGTGTGCTTTCAAGGTCTATCTGCAAATCCAGTCATGTTTAACAGGCACTAAGTCCTTGTGAATCAGTGTTGTGTTTTTCTCTACTTTATGCCTCACAGATCTGGCAGATGTCTTGAGTTCTAGGACAAGAGATTTTCAGTGTTTTCTGTATGAAAGCAGATGAGATTGGTACATAGAGTTTCCTTGGAAAGTGACAGTTTCAGACCTCTGTGGGAAGAAGGTATTTCATTGACCACATGTTTTGTAAAATTTAGTAAGTTTAGTAAGTAATTAAGTCCACTAATACATCTTATGCTATATTGAAGGCGATGGCTTTTGTAAGGAAAGCTGTACTTGTGGTTTTTCTTCACTTTTCATCCTTTTCTTTTTAAAAAACCAAAAAAACCCACCCCAAAACAACCCAAGAACTTGAGAGTGGCATATGTAACATGTAAAGAAATTATGATGTTTGCTTTATCTTACCTTGGAAGAAGTTCCTGGTCTTGAAGTCCTACTTTTAGTAAGGTAGATGGTGGTTTTCACTCGTGGATACATGTGCTTAATTTCAAGTTTAATTTTCATCTTGACTCGCCAAAGTAAATAGATTTGTTTCATTTTAGCCATAACTATTTTCTTACTTTTTGCACTTGCACTGCAACATAAGTTGTTTGTTCTTTTTCCTTGCTTGACTTTTTTCCCTGCTATTTTTTTCTGTCATTTATGTTAAGACACCTGAACAGTCATTTTAACAATGAAACATGAGGAAATGTCAAAGGTAGGGCTGCTGATTAAGGCTCTTTGTGTGCTCTGTGCTTTCTGTCTGTAGTTATCAAGCTGCAGAGTGTGAGATGTTCAGCATGTGTGATGGAGACGAAGCTTTAACACAAGAGGTTAACTGGTGACTTGTGCTCCTTCCGTTTCCATTTTTCATTGAGAACCCAGTGCATGAAGAGTTAAAGAGGAAGGCAGCAAAGGGGCTGGTGGGGGGAAGAGGAGCTAGTGGCAGGGAATGCTTACCTCCCTGGGGACAAATAAAAATATGTAGCTGTTTCCTTGATGTTACTTTGCCATATAAACAATTATCCTAGGAGCCATGTAAATGATGTATGACTATGAGAGAGAAGTGAGTAGATTTCTGCTGCCCTCCCACTCCCTTTCTTTCTATTTACAAAACTATCTGTAGAATCTGAGACCTGGTCCATCCCAGAAACTGCAAAGAAAAGTTAAAGACATGAAAAGGAAGGATAATCCCACATGATTACACTTTTGTTATTTCTCAAGTGTTAATCACAAAATGAAAAATGGTGTTGTATGTAATCTTAGAGTTGTATAAGTGCAAGATGACATTTTGAATTACCTTTCCTGAAACACAAACTGTGGATGTTTCAGACGTAGAGACATTCAGTGAATTACGAGCTTTAAAAATGACAGTGCTGGGGCTTTGATGGATTCTCTGTCTTCTGAAGTCTTGAAATTAAAGTCAATATTTTTCTGTATTTCCAACAGAAGTTAAAAGACTAAATGCAGACATTATTGCACAGTGTACCTGGACTTATATAGGTGTTTGACAGGATGATCACAGGGTGTCTTCAGGATTTGAGTTATGAGGCTTGTTTGGAGTCTCGCTGTGGTGCTGCAGTGTGTGTAGTGAATGATTCTTCACATTCTTGGACTTATGCTTTTTTCATTTAACATTCTTCTGTGTTTTCTTAGCATTTTCTTTTTTGGTGCAGTTTTTCCAGCTGCAGTCTCTCTCCTTGTTTACAGTGTCCATTCCAGATGGTTCTGTAGTCTCCCCAGCCCATGTGCCATAGCCTGTCTTTCTGTAGCTATACTGCTGTAATACCCTTTTCTTCTGCACACCTTCCAGCAACTTGCTTTCTCATTCATCTATACCTGTTTTGTTTGCAGGTGGAGAGTGTTGTTTTTTTGGTAGGGTTTTTTGGTGGGTTTTTTTTGTGTGTGTGTTTGTGTGTGGGTTTTTTGGTGGGTTTTGTTTGATTTTTTTTTTTATTGTTTTTTTTTTTTTAGGAGAAAGGAGAAAATTAGCTTTAAACGGGTTTTTTTGCATTTATTTTTTGATTAAAATTCTCTTTAGTATGGTGTATGGAGAATGGACAGCATCTGGTTCCATCACTAGTGCCTGGGCTGGTGTTGGTCTCTTGTGGGACTGGCTGGTGACTGAGCTGCTACCCAGGAAACCAGGACTGATAGAAATTCTACATTAACTTTTTACACCTTCTTGGCCCTTTAACAAAAACTGATCTGAAAAATGGACATCTTGAGCTCTTTTCTTCCCAGAATATTTCTCGTCTTTACCTCTCCTTCATGGCCAACTGCTGGTGTAACTGTACCACAAA
This sequence comes from Caprimulgus europaeus, assembly GCA_907165065.1. Next base: position 44,887,011 of record OU015530.1, on the reverse strand, counting down.
AAATTCCTGAGACTGTATTTTGCAACAATAGCTTCACGTGTGGTCTGACTTAATTAGCAAGAAAAACCAGCTTATATCTCTGGCTGTATTAGGGGCTTCATGCTGTTGTGGTGTGACTGCTTATTGTTGAATCTTCAGTGCAGAAGACCGTTTACCTTGCAGATTTTTTTTTTTTTTTAAAGAAAAATAGGTTTAAAGATGTAAGCCACCACATAAATGCTAAGTATGATTACAAAAATGCAAAAATGATGATGATACAAAATTCTGTGAGGAAAGCTGTGCGAGAATGCCTGTGGGTCTAGGTTTTTATCCCTTTGCTTTTAAAGAGACTAAAAATGCTTATGCAATATTAATTCAGGATATACAGCAAATTGGCATTTGGAAGCATTCAATTTTCTTCATAATTGTTCTCCATTCACTTGGCCGATTATCAGTAATTTCAGGGAATTAGAGATGCTCCTTTTAGAAGTTTCTAGTGAACTCTTTAGAATTGTCAAACAATAACAAACCTGCCACTTAAGCAGCAATTTTCTCTCTCTCTGTCCTCACCCTAATGTTAGATCTCTGTTTGGAAAGGCTAGACAAGCAAACTACCACATAGTAAATCAGTAGGAAATTTTTTTTCAGCCTTATTCTGCTGAGTGAATTTTAATCCAAGATTTTTTTGTTTGTTTTGTTCATGCAAAGGCATTTATCCTCCAGTTTCAGTCCAGGGAGGTTGTTTTTTCTTGGTAGCAAGATCTGCAGAAGTATATTTCGTTAAAGAACTTAATAATATATTTTTGTAGATTAAGCCTATATTACTTTAGTCAGCTCCAGGTGAGTCTCACAAGAATTTAATTCAATGCGTATGATGTCCAGGTCTTTCCTTTCACAGAATCAAATGAAAAGGGAAATAAAATTGTTAAAACCCCTCAGAAATAGGGTTGTGAAGTGCCATTTACTGAAGAGGTGGCTTTCTGTCCTTTCAGTCCTCAGTCAAACTGTCTCATAGGACTTCCTAAAGCCCAAAGAGTTGCAAACCTTCAGTGGTCAGGAAGGGGTGTGGATAGGGACCGTTTGGTGGGGATGGCTGTGTCGGTGTGATTCATACCCCGGTGGGGTATGTTCTGTACCTACCTATAGGTTATGGATGTGCTCAGCAGCAGCATCTCTCCGCCTCTCTGTGATAGTTTCTCCAGCTGTGTGGAAACAGGAAAAATGATTATACTTGATCAGTGCTTTTAGTCCAGTAGTCGTATTAGAGATAACCCTATTGCTTCTGAGGACTGTGAGCAACACCACTGTACACAAACAGCTATGGTAATCTTAGAAAAAGCAAACATACCTGTCTGGTTTATTTTAATATGTCCAACATTAGAATTACCATAATTATCACATTAAAAGTACAACGATGCTTTGATTTCAAGAACCAATAAAACCTGGGGGAGGTGAGTGAGGTGTGCTTGATGCTGAGCATGGAACGGGGAGCAGCCCAACCTGCCCTCCTGTGCAGCACCATGGTGTTTTGCAGGACCTGCAAGAGTTCAAGAGTTGTTCCTCCACGAGTGGCCTTTCCTCTTGCTGGCTTTTGCACGATGAAGAAGTGCCACTCTCTTAGAAATGTGCTGCTGTGGAGAGGAGGGGACACCCTCCATTATTAAGATTCAGACTTGGTTTCCCACGCGTGCTTAGGCTTGGCTGCCTTTTAAAATTTTTTGAGGAGGTCTGCATTTTGCATATGTGTTGCATGACCAGTGGATCAGTTTTCTCTGCTCCTAAATTTGAACTTTGAGTCTAAGAGAAAGGTTGTTAAAGGTCATTTGGAACAATTTTCAAATGCTTTAAGAATAATAAATCCAAATAAATCCAAATATCATCTGAGACACAAAACTGAACTATGTCATGAATTAATAACTTTTAAAATAGTTTTAGAAATTGGAGAGAAAACACAAAGTAATGAATTTGTTCTCAGAAAGCTATTTAGTTCCAGAAACATCTAAGATATTTTTAGTGTTTATATGAATGATACAGAAGATAATGTTTCAGTTTCTATATGGTATGAATACAAATTTACTTTTGTTCTGGAATGATCTTACAAAACATCTGCATGAGATATCTCTGTTTTAAATAGCCTTTTTTATTTTTGGTGATGAGTAAGTATCTTAGATATTTAATGCAGTAGATTTTTTAACATCTCATATGAAATATTAAATACACTAGCTCTCACATAGTTGCTAAAATATTCTGCCTTCAGAGATTACATCAACATAGGTAACTAACAATAATAAGCTATTTTTCTACTCTCTTACATTAAATTTAAGATAGCTACTTTTATTAAATAGTAAAGTAGTTTTTAGTCAGAAGCACTGTGTTTAATGTAAAATTAGTGTAGTTTGGCAAAATATATGTGAACAATTTCTTAGGGTTAACTTTCAGATTTTGAACTAAACATTTCAAAACCAGGCGGTTTCCTGCTAGAAGCGCATTGACTGCTTGGTGCACACTGCGGGGAAGTTGCTGATCTGTGAGAGCCTATGGAGCTTCTATCCTCAGACCTTTGTACATCTTCCCCGTGTTTATTCTGTGAATATCCAGGGTGCTGTGTACAAGCCTCATAAGGATGTATGGATTGAAAAATCAATATGCTAGGGAGGTCATAATACCAGAAAGCTTTCTAAATTATAATGTAAGATAAAAATTATGATTATAAGATTTGTTCCCTAAAATTCATTGCTCTCAGGTGGGTCAAAGAAATAACTCTTATCAGTACAGGAGATGGCTCTTGTCTCCTGTGGCTTTCTTTCAGTGGTTATGCAAGATAACTTTCTTTCTTTTAAGGAAGGGAAAATATCTGAATTGCATTTCTTTGTGGAGAACTCAAAAATATTATTAGAGTGAATTTTACTTTTGGTTGTAGCAGCAGCATCTTACAGGTATGCGGCTACAAGGTGGGTAGGGGAAGCCAGTGGGTGCTGAGGACTGGTTGCCACAGCGTTCTCACAGCTGTGCTTTACATCCTGACTGTGGCATCCAGGAGCAGCTTGGGCACTTGTTCAGAAAGGTAGCTCCTCCTGTGCATCTCCATGTTGACAGTTGGAGCGGTGAGTACTCTGCCCATGAACCCACACGCAGGCAGCCCTGGCCACGGCCTCGTGTGGACTAGAGGAACTCTAGTTCCTTTGTTTGCCTGGTTTCTCTTCTGTCCGTTCTCTGTAGAGGTTTGACCAGCTTGCTATCTTTGTGCAGGGAGGCCTTGGAGAGAGCAATAGTAGTAGTAGCATGAGGCACTGAACTGGGATCAGGTGCAGGAGACATTCAGTTGCCCGATCAGTTGTGAGTGTTTTTCTTCTGCTCTGTGGAAAATGCAATCTGTTAGAATGGCTTTGCAGCCTACTCTTGTCCAACAGACTGCTTGCAGGGCTTTTCCTGATTGTCCTGTTCTGGGCTATTGATTTTCCTTTGAATCTTTTAGAATTCCTCTTGTTCAAGCAACAGCCTCCAATTATTTATATGAATGGAAGAGGACCAAGTAATACACAGTTTGTCCCCTCCTTTTCTCATTCAAATACATTTTGGGCTGCAGAACAATAAATACCTTATTAATCTCCTTTGGTGAATGAAACAGAATGAAAACTCCTTAATACTATATATAAAATTATTAATGATAATAATATGTTTAAAATATTAATAATTTTGCAAAATAAAATGTGCCCACCTCATGTACCCTTTCTGTGTACAGATATTTCAAATTGTTGTAGCACATTCTAGGATGAGACAAGGAGGAAGGCTTGTGGTGTGGAGACAGCTTGGAAAAGTTAGCTGCTGGGAACCTGACGAATTCTGGCACAAAGTACATGCCATAGTATTTCAGTAAATATCTTCTGTTAGTTCTGGCTAAAGCTATTTCTCCACTAAGAAAGATGATCTTCATCTTTGGGCTAGAACCAATCACAAATTATAATGAAAACTGGCAACTGCAAGCATGAAAAGTCATTGATCCAAAAATTCATGAACTGTCTTTTATGTAGTGAGATTTCTTTTTGAACTTCAGCTGAGGTTCTTTCTATTTGCTTATTCTTGTTTTTGAACTTTTAGGAATAATTTTTTACTCCCATCAGCCGTGGTAATGTGAAATAAAAAAAAAAGAAGTGAGAGGTATGTAATTAAATATGCAGTGTAACCGCATGTTTCCAGAGTTGTAAAAGGGAGGAAAGAAGAAAAAAAAGGGGGGGGGGGGAGAAATCGAGGTGGGGGAGTAGAAAAAGAAAAGTAGTAAAAAGAAAGACAAATGTTGACAAAGTTTCTCCAAGGTGTAGAAAATTTTCTATGTTTTCAGAAGAGGACAATTCAGGCTCCTTGTTGTTGTTGTAAGGGACTTTGCAAACACATGTAAAGATAGACTAGAATGCTCAACTTTGCACATGTTTCAGGCAGCAGCTGGGTCTCCTACTACTCATTAGGCATGGCTTTAAAAAAGAAGAGAATATCGTTTACTATTAAAATATCTTTAATTATCCTTTACAAGAAACATGTCTGTTGGTCTGTCACCCCTTGGAGAGCAGCAGATACTCTGTTTCATTGTCTCACTGTGGGCATTACCTGAACAATTTAACTAACAATTTCCAATGTAGTCTAAATTGTTTTTACTCCCTATTTGGCTACTGGGAACACTGGAGTTTTCTGCAGAAAGTGATCTTTAACCTTGAGAGTTAATGAGAAGATTTCAGCATGTTGTGCTGATAGCTAGAGCTCCTTATTTCCCACTCATGTAATTGGAAAGAGCTTGCTTAGATGCTGTTAGGTTTGTGTAGTCCTCAAACTTCACAGCTTCCCAGACCATTCTCTGACCTACCCCCAGTGAAGGTCAGGCAGAGCATCATATCTTTTTGCAGAGCCAAACTATCTGCCCTGCCATGTGATGGGCATGGCAGCTCTGCTGCCATGTATCCTCTGTGGATGAGGAGGGTTGGTGGCATTTAATCTAATTTCATTACTTAAACACACAAATACTTGATTTGTCTTTGGGGATTCAGCTTGATACTTGTAAGTGAATGACAGAAAATAATGTTCTTGAAATCTTTATGCTCTGTGCTTTGCCTTTGAGCTGTATTAGTCCCTGTGTGCAGAAGACCCTTCTGCTAAAAATTGTTTTTCTGAGCCCATGGGGTGGCATGACATGGCCTTTTCCTAGTTCTGCTTGAGATCTTCTACTCTTCTTGGTCATGAGTGGCAGATGTGAGCTCAGTGAAGCATTAACTTGCTGAGGTTTGATAACACTTTAAATGAGAGTGTGTTTTATGAATGTACCAACATGTTTCTAATAATCCTAGTAAACGTTTCCGTCATGGAAACAAGAACAAGTGCCATTAAAATTGCTGAAGCTGTTAGTCATTTTTAATAGTTATTCAGGACTATGTTTCGTCTATCTTATTATAGATGTTAGTTGTAATATTTTTTTGCCATGCTGGAAACTCGTTAGTGTGCAATAGAGGCTGCTCCCTCCCACAAATTATTTTTTCTTCAAATTTTATGTGTATAGCTATGACAATACATGCACGGCTCATTTCTGACAAAAAACCCAACCAACGAACCAAAAAAAAAAACAAAACACCAAACCCACCAAACAACTGTTTAAGTTATTGTAGCCAAGTGTGATAGTTTAACTGAGCTGGCAGCCAAACAAAACACAGCCGCTTGCAGCCTCCCCCCCGCCCGCTTCCCTGCCCCTACAGAGAATCGGGGAGAGAATTGGAGGGGTAAAGGTGAGGAGACTTGTAGGTTGAGATAAGAACAATTTAATAATTGCAGTAAAATAGAATTGAAATAATACTAATAATACTAATACTACTACTAATAATACTACTACTAACAACTATATATATATATATATATATATATATATATATATATATATATATATATGAGTGATGCAGAGTACAGTTGCTCACCACCCACTGATAATGATCCCGGAGGAGTGAAAAGGAACCCCGAAACTGAAATCGCAATCCCGGAAAAGCAAGCCCTAGCAATTCCCGAGAGAATTCCTCTCCCCTCTCTGTTCAGCCCCAGTTAATATACTACACATGACGTAATATGCTATGGAATATCTTATTGGCATATCCAACTGTCAGTTCTGGGTTTTACTAACTACTACACGTTTATTCTCCATGCCCCACTTCCAATCCTCTGTTCTTGGAAACTGCCAAGTGTGGTGTCCTTGCAGTTATCAACGTTTCTTTTCATAACAATCTCCACTGAAACCAAAACACAATTCTTTCTAGCTACTAAGAAGAAAATTAATCCTATCCTAGCAAAAAAGTTTTCTTGGTTGTCGTAACTACTATGCTTCAGTTAAAAGTCTGCTGAAATGATTTCTGTAATTAAGTTATGTGGATTTTGGGTAATGCAAATTCAGATGTACCTTCAGGTGCTAATATTCTAAAATTGTTGCCTTCTCCAGCCTGACAGTGGCCTACGAGCTGCATGAATTTTTACATCTCAGAAAAATCCCAGCTGCATGGTTGACAATTCCTGTAGTTTTCCACAGCGGAGTGAGGCTCGGGCCGGTCATGCTTACCCAAGCCTGCAGTGAGGAGAGACCAAGTGCTCAGTGTCCGCTCCATGGTGGGGAGGTTCTGCTCCACAGAAGTGTGAAGGTGTGCCAGATTAATGGCCAAATACATTCAAAGATGGAGTATTCATAGAATCATAGAGTAGTTTGGTTGGAAAAGACCAATAGGATCATCTAGTTCAACCGTAAACCGAGCATTGCCAAGTTCACCACTAAAGCATGTCCCCAAGTACCACATCTACACGTCCTTTAAATACCTCCAGGGATGGGGACTCCACCACTTCCCTGGGCAGTCTCTTCCAATGTTTGACAACCCTTTCAGTTAAAAACTTTTTCCTAATATCCAACCTAAACCCCCCCTGGAGCAACTTAAGGCCGTTCCCTCTTGTCCTATCACTTGTTATTTGGGAGAAGAGACGAACACCCACCTCACTACAGCCTCCTTTCAGGCAGTTGTAGAGATCAAGAAGGCTTCCCCTCAGCCTCCTCTTCTCCAGACTAAACAATCCCGGTTCCCTCAGCTGCTCCTCATAAGACTTGTTCTCCAGGCCCTTCACCAGCTTCGTTGCCCTTCTTTTGCACACACTCGAGCAACTCAATGGCCTTCTTGTAGTGAGGGGCCCAACACTGAACACAGCACTTGAGGTGCAGCCCCACCAGTGCTGAGTACAGGGACACGATCACTTCCCTACTCCTGCTGGCCACACTATTGCCGATACAGGCCAGGATGCCATCGGCCTTCTTGGCCACCTGGGCATACTGCTGGTTCATGTTCAACTGGCTGTCAACCAGCATGCAGCTTTCCAGCCACTCCTCCCTGCACTTGGCCTTGTTGAACCTCATACAACTGGCCTTGGCCCATCGATCCAGCCTGTCCAGATCCCTTTGCAGAACCTTCCTACCCTCAAGCAAATCAATGCTCCTGCCCAGCTTGGTGTCATCTGCAAGCTTACTGAGGATGCACTTGATCCCCTCATCCGGATCATTGATAATGATATTAAACAGAGCTGGCCCCAACACTGAGCCCTGGGGAACACCACTTGTGACCGGCCACCAAGTGGATTCTGCTCCTTCCCCCACAACTCCCTGGGCTTGGCCACGCAGCCAGTTTTTTACCCAGCAAAGAGTAAACCTATCTAAGCCTTGGGCCGCCACCTTCTCTAGGAGAACACTGTGGGAGACAGTGCCAAAGGCCTTGCTAAAGTCCAGGTAGACAACATCCACAGCCTCACCCTTATCCACTAGGCAGGTCACCTGATCATAGAAGGAGATCAGGTTGGTCAAGCAGGACCTGCCTTTCATGAACCCACGGTGGCTGGGCCTGATTCCCTGGTTGTCCTGCTTACACCACGTGAGTGCACTCAAGATGAACTTCTCCACGATAATCCCTGGTACCAAGGTCAGGCTGACAGGTCTGTAGTTCCCTGGATCCTCCTTCTGGCCCTTCCTGTAGATGGGCATCACATGGGCAAGCCTCCAGGCTTCTGGGACCGCCCCTGTTAGCCAGGATTGTTGATAAATGATTGGAGAGTGGCTTGGCAAGTTTCTTCTTCTTGGCAAGTGTAGCAGGTCATAAACAGCTTCCTCCTGAAATATGGGTGCTTTATTCTGTTCTCCATCCCCATCTTCCAGCTCAGGAGGCTGAATACCCTGAGGATATCTGGTCTGGCTATTAAAGACTGAGGCCAAGAAGGCATTCAGTACCTCAGCCTTTTCCTCATCCTTGGTGGCAATGTTGCCCTCTGAATCCAATAAAGGATGAAGATTCTCCTTGCCTCTCTTTTTTGTTTTTAATGTATTTGTAAAAACACTTTTTGTTATCTCTAACATCAGTGGCCAGATTGAGTTCTAGCTGGGCTTTTGCCTTTCTAATTTTCTCTCTGCATAACCTAACGAGATCCCTGTGCTCTTCCTGAGTTGCCTGCCCCTTCTTCCAGAGATGCTAAACTCTCTTTTTTTCCTGAGTCTCAGCAAGAGCTCCCTGTTCAGCCAGGTCGGTCGTCTTCCCCACCCGTTTGTCTTGCAGCACATGGGGACAGTGTGCTCCTGAGCCTTTAAAACTTCCCTCTTGAAGAATGTCCAGGCTTCCTGGGCCCTTTTGCCCTTCAGGACTGTCTCCCAAGGGACTCTCTCAACCAGTGACCTGAATGGGCCAAAGTTTGCCCTCAGGAAGTCCATGGTAGTGGTCTTGCTAATCCCCCTCCTTACTTCACCAAGCATTGAGAACTTTACCTTTTCATGGTCACTTAGCCCAAGATGGCCTCTGACCACCACATCTCCCACCAGTCCTTCTCTGTTGGTTATCTTCCACATACGCCAGAAACCTCCTAGGCTGTTTTCCCTCTGCTGTGTTGTATTTCCAGCAGATGTCCGGTAAGTTGAAGTCTCCCACGAGAACAAGGGCTAGCAATTCATCTGATGACTGGCAAAGAAATACCTCTTCCCTCACTGTTTCAACGTAATGAGGTAAACAACCATCACAAATAACTTGTTCACAGTTCACATAGTTAAGGTACTGATACCATCCCACTGCTGCCTGTTACTGTATCCTGTCTAAGTACTGGACTGTTTGGTGATGGTCGTGTGTGTAATCCAGAAGTTTGTTTTTTATCCCTTCTAAACTACAGTAGAAATGCTGTAGGTTTTCATTTCACTGCTGGGGGCTGTGCAGACCATTGCCTTTTTGAGAAGTTGCTTAGTGCTGTAATTCATGAGCCAGTGGGTGCAGCATTAGGTTCTGACGGAGAGTATAGAAGGAGAGAGAGTCCCTTTAGCTTTGTAAGGACTTGTTTAACAACAAGTCTCTTGCTAACTACAGATGTACCTTCTGAATTGCAATTAAGCATTTTTAACTCTTTGGTATCTGTATATAATCCACATAGGAATTCCCACCTCACATATGAGGTGATACAGTGATGCACGAGCCTGTGTCAGCAGCAGATGCTGATGGCAAGTTTATTCTAGTGTAAGTCAGAAACAGATACAGACTGACGAGTAGTTCTGAACCCCTAATGATCTGATACTGCACAGCAATGGCACTTCTACCCACCCCTTTTCCTCATAGAAGGGCACAGTGATGGCCTGGGAACCAGAAGGGTGTCACAACATTGGCAACCGCAGCAGGTTTTCTCCAGTTGAAACTCAATAATTAAAGAACTGTAATGTGTATTATACACATTATATCATTCCTGGGTCTTCCCAAGTGAGCTCTTCCAGTTACAACCTGAAAACTATTATTGCGTCTTTATTTCTTCCCTCCCGTCCAGGAAAAAGTTTCAAACTTCTTCCTCTAAGAGAGGCTTTGTGAGCCTGCCCAAGTCATTTAGATTATAAAGAACATACAGTTTTCACATTACTGCATTATGTTCACTAACAGGAACAATTTTACCATTCAGTTCTAGGGGATTTTTCAAAGTTGTGTTAAGAAAAATATCTGCCATCTTCCTTCCTGTGTCTCAGAGAGTTGAAGCCTTTTCAGCTCAAAGCACCGTGGAATTTGCTTCTGTCACTGCAACCTCTTGCCTGCACTGCAAAATGACTTGTGAATGCAGGTATAAAATACAGTGTCTTCATTATAATGTAACCAAGTATCAATCAGAGTCTTATTAGCAAGGTATGGTCTTTGATGTAAACTGTAGAAGTTTAGCAGTAGCAAAGTTGATCATGCTTTGTGTATTTGAAGTACTAATGAGTGGGATGCTATTTTGCAAAAAATTTGTAACATCTGGGCAACTAGAAGTGCATTTTTCCTAGGTTTGTAGCAATAGTGTAAAAATAGGTGGAGAGGTAATTGAGCCTGTTTTAAGGAAATTCATGAAGAATGTACCCAAAAAACTGAGCCTGCAGCTCATTAAAACATACTGAAACATAATTTTTTGACAGAGACAAGTAGAGAACATTTGTAAGATCTGACATTTTTGTCTTTTCTTTTGGCATGCAAAGATATTTGCATTTTAGAAAAAAGCCCAGAGAAAGGAGACGGAGAGGGTGTAGGTAATTAAATTTTAATTTTGGTTTTAAAGATCTTTCTCTAATTAGCTTTAAAAGTCAGTGTCTAAGTAAATTGAGTTTCAAGGTGCAATCATCTTTTTCCTCCTGGATCTCAGTATTCAAAAGTAAGAAGAAAGAATATTAGAGAAATAGAAAGAAGATTGTTATTTTAAAGGCTTTTCAAGATAAGGCTTTAACATTACCTCATTATTAAAATATAACTGTGGCAGGTTGATGTTTTCTTATTTTTGAATTTCAAAGTCACTGAGCAGTCATGATTGTGAAAATGGAAAACAGGTTCTATTAAAAGAAATTGAAAACGATACTAGGAAGATAAGGACTCTTCTTCTTTTGCTTTGTAGTAAGACTTTTTTGGTTGCTTGGTTGCATTCTTTTCACTGCCATCCATAATTCCAGAGATGTTCTTTCTTTTCTGAGAGTTGTTTTTGATTGTTGGAGTGTTAATATAGTGTCTTGTATTTCTAAAAGGTATGCTAACATGCAGTGAGTTTGTGTTTGTACCTTTAACATAGCTGAATGTATTTTCTTTCAACTTTATATGATGGTTGGGGACATATGCACACCTGTCAGATTTTGCAGGCTGAGTGGAAGAGTCCCATGACCTACCTCATTCATCTGCCACCTGCTAAACCACGTTGTGCATTTTTAGTGCCGTGGTATGGCCTCTGCCCAGCTCCTTGATGTGGCTGCCTGACAGATCTCCAACTGCATAGGACAGTGATATAAGGAAAACAGAATAATTGTGATTTGTCATGATTTTAATGTGCAAATGCTTATAAATGTGCCATTTTAAAGCTAAAGAAATAAGAAAGCAGAGAACAATATTTGATAACATTGAGAATATGTCTGTGAGGGAAGTACATAAGCTGTTGTTTGAAGATGAATAGCTAGAAGAATAACTGAAAACAGTTGGGTTTGTACATGAAGTAGTTATAAATATCTGGAATTGTGTGAAGTGAGCAATGATTTTTTTTTTTTCTGTAAGAGGAATGGCAGTCTTGTTATTTAACCAAGAGTTCTGAATGTAGAGGAATTCATTTAAGAAGTTGACGTTTTTAAACACAAACATATTTTCAAGTAGAGAAATGCTAATTAACTATGTCATCTTAAGCTTCCTTGTAATTCTGAAGGGGAGAGCTATGAACACTAGATAGTTGTCATTTGTAGGTGAATGATGCACAATTGATGTAATATTTGCAAATGTTAAAGCATGTGATAGAAATTTATGCGTCTTGGAAATTCTAAGTTAATGTGAGCATAAACACTTCAGTATGGTTTGAAAATCAGCATAGAAATGTTAGAAGTTGGAGGCGATCTTAGTCTAAGAAGTGGTTGCCCAGTAGGGTGTCATGAGGATTCCTGTTACTTTTAGTTTTATTTAACATCTTTAAATCTGGGAGAAGCGGTACTGTTGATTAAATTTCCTGATGTTGATAAACTAGGAAAGGAGAAAAATATGAATGAAGGAAAGATAAATAACCCAGCAGAGATGTAGTACACATACTGGAAAAATACAATTTAATTCAGTCTGAATAAATAGAAACTAGCATATAAACGTATTGATCTGAACTGAACCTAATCTTGAATTAACAAGACAAAGATGCTGAAGTGAGGTTATAGAAAAAGTTTTAGGATTTCTATAGATGTTCTGGATTGATACCATGACAACAAAATACCCAAATGTGATTTTTTTTGACTTAGTGTCAAAGTTCAAAAAAAGACAGGGAGGATACTCCTTGTAAGACAGTACTGAGAATATTTAATAAGAGAAATGCACTTTTCTGGTTGTCTTCTGAACAAGTTAAGACCAGGATAATATTTACAAAAATGAACAGCAATAGAAAATTAAGAGAGGCAGAGGTGAAGTTATATCCTTTGTAGCACTGTTTAGGGGAGAAATGCTATAATTTTCTGTGACACATGAAAGGAAAAGATAGCTTTGTAACTGAAGGGGAGATAACTAGTAACAGGAGGATAAACTTGGGGAAAATAGTACAAATTTAGGAGAAAAAAAAAAAAAGAATATTTTGACCAAGTAAGGAGTACTTTGGGAATGCTGTAAATTTTTTTATTAGATAATCGTTACTTAAAAATGGAATGGATTCTAGGGGAGAGAAAAATACTGCTCTGGGCCATGAAGAGAGAGTTGTTGGTGTATATATATTTTCTTTCTTTGCTGTCATGTCCAAGAGTATGTTTCTGAAAAGATCTGCAACTGATGGTAGCTTTGCAGTGCTCCTGTTTCACATCCCTCCCAACAGCCATCGCTGTACAGCACTCTTGAGTTTGCTTCTGCAGGTCAGATGATAAGGTTGTCCAGGTAGTAGTTCTTCACCTTTTGGAACTGCTTATGTTTTTAATATTTATTCTTTTCTACTTCAAGATTCCTACATTTGATTTGTGCTGTTTTGTTAATCTTAGAGAAGTGCTGGCATATGTTAGCTGCTGCTAGGGTTTAAGGCAGTTTGTAGATAAGTTCACAATCAGCTGTTTTTTGTCTCTACCTGTTTTTCTTGTATCTGAAGAGAAAAAGCTTTGAAAACCTGTGTGGTAGTCCAGTTTGCAACAGCCTCAGTGGTCTTTGGAAATTACCATTGTCTTGCCTCTAGAGGTTTGCAAGAATGAAAGTTGATTTGGGGATTTGAGCTTTCAAAGGTCATAAGGGATGTTTGACTCGCTGTGTCCAGCTGGGTGGAACGAGAAGCTGAACTGAACCTATTGGAATTGGAACCAGAGTTCAGGGACTTATGCTGGAGTGTAAAACTCAAGGCTAATCTAAATATTTTTTTAAAAGCTATTTCAGTTAAATATAGCCTTGTGGTTTCAAGTACTTTAAACTGAAAGAAGCACACCTACTTTCCTGAGCCTCAGGAGGACTCTGATTCATCCTTCCTCTTGAACTCCAGATGAGGATTTGAGTGGTACGATGAACTGGTTGGGTGACATGAGCAGTGTAACTATTGAGTCTCTGTCTGTCATCCCCAGACTGGTTTCTTGGTGCTGAAGTAGGCCCTGTGTACATATTGTGTATACAACACACCTCAACGTATATACATATCTACAGGCTCACGTTCAGAAAATCCAAGCAGCTTCTTTGTTGAAAGCTACTCTTTCCCAAACAGTTTTTTGTTTTTACTGAGTCATCATTTTCCCAAAGAAGACTCTTGAATTTAAAGGGAGGGGGGAAGTCCTGTTCAGGTCTACTCAACAGTTATGGACCTGACGATCTGTGTGAGGTGGCCAGAAACGACCATAAGATCATTTTTAATTTCTGTGCTTTAAATTTACTGCACACCAAACTCTGCAAGCTGCCAGTGGCACTGAGGAGCTGAAACATTAGTTGAAAGCTTCAGAGTAAAATTGTCTTGGCTTTACGTATAAATATATGTGTGTATTTTTCTAGTCATGCCCTTCAAGCTGACATCTGAGAGGAAATTGGTATGGGAAGGTATATATTACCTCTGCTCTGAGACCACCATCCTTTGTGCTGAATGCCTGCATGCAGGACGACGTGTTCAGCTTTATGGATGAAATTTGCCAGATCCTCAAATGCTTTTGCTCATGAGCGTATTTGAAAATCAGAGAAGGTGATGACCCCTTTTAAAATAAAAATGGAATTGCTGGCAGGAAGGAAAGGTACAACTCTGTGTTCTTAACATTTAAAGATGGTTATAAAATGTAGATATGCTGTTTTTATAATTTATAGTGAAACTGCTGTTGCTTTTAATAAAATTAGACTTCCAGTGAGAATTTCATGGTTATGAATGTGAGCATTTTGTTATCCAGCTTGGATTTATCCTACAAATAACCATTTTCTAGCAGAACTGTGGCTATATATGTAACTTAATGGGTTTCTCTGTCACACATAATTCTTTCTGAAGTTACAGTGTTGGTCTCATTGCTGAATACTTAAAGTCCTTGAATGTGGCTCAAGAACTGAGTTAATGGTAACTTTCATGATTTTTAATTTAATTTTTCCTTAATTCTTAGACTTTTAAAACTTCCTGTAATTCCTTATTAGATTTACCATTTCAAGTGCTTATTTAAAAGGCACCTTAGCTGCAGAAGCAAATCAATATTTACAGTGCATTAGTGCCACAGAGAATTTGAAGCCTTGTGATTAGAGTTCATTGCTGTTTTATCCACTCTTCAAAGAAACCACAGACTTCAAACGGTATCAGCCATCATCCTGGAATCAGTGACATTGTGTCGGTCCCATGCGTACTTCATCTTGTGATTTAATTATTAAGTTCCTTTCCTTTGATTTTCCTTTTAATATTTCAAAGTATATCCTCTTCAAATCTATATATTCAGGTAAATCAGAGTATTGCAACCAATAATATATTGGTAGAAAAATCTGTTTAATATATTCTTTTTTGTTTGTGTTTTAATGGAGAGTATCAAAACGGAGTTAGAATGGTCTCTCAGAACAGAACTGGAGACAGGAATGCAGGACGTTATAGTTACAGTGTGTGGTTAATATAGTGTGAATAAGATTTAATTCTTGGATTAATACCTGGAGCGGTATTGACCGTTGCCAAACAGCATGCACTAGAGCTAGCTCCATGTGCTTGTCCCATTCCAGCAATTAAATAAATAAAATTAACGCATGTTTAAATTTCCAGTTTAATTGGGAAATGCATAGGTTCAACACACTTGAATTATTGTCTTTTATAATTCACTTTATTGTCAAGTTTAGTTAGTAATACAAATCACTTTTCCTTATGTATGGAACCATTGTCATAAGGAGAGACTGGAATTGATCACGTTGTGTCTTTGCATTGACAGAATACCTTTTTTTAAAAATTTATTTTTGAAAGATTTAGAGAATTGTTCAGGAGCCTGAAAAATACCTCAATAACGAATCTCACCAAAATGAAACGTGCCATATTAAAGGTGGTTCATCAGCAAATAGTTTTTGTAGAGGAACTTCTTATGTTAATGTTTTGTCTGGCACATATGAATATTTAGGAATTCTGTTGCATAATTAACTTCCTGTATTGTGAAAGGTCATGGCTACTTACCATGGTGCAAACTGTCAGGTTTTCACTACACAGCAAAAGGCAAGGAAGTGATAATTGCTCACTCCTCTCCAGAAGTGCTGACTTGAGTTCCAGGTTCTTCCTTTCTTCCTTTGTTGGCAATTCGTCTTCTCTTCTTACAGAAGTTCACCCAACTGAACTTTTGTTTCATCAAACAATTTGAAGAAAAAGTGTAAAAATACAAGAACATTTTGCTATCACCATGCTTATATATAGATATATGAGCATAAGGAGCAAGTGAACTCATGTTGGAAAATCGTAATTCTCTGTTGCAGGGTGAGTAGCTAAGGCAAACAGGATAATATGCGCAGGGCTACTGCTTGGAACAAATATAAATTGGTATTTTTCTTAAGTGACACTACATAGTACAGAGCCACTTTCTTGCCCAGGCTAATCTAATAAAGAAGAGTGCATGTTCAGGGCTGCGCCAGCAGCACAGGCACCGCTGTTAATGGGTCACTTCATTACGTGGTGTGGGGCGGTGGCTGGGGCAGCAGCTGTGCCTCCTTTGTTACAGAGATCTCTTGAGATTTGATAGTGTACTTTTATTATGTTTGCCATCTAGAGAGAAATGAGAGGCCTTACCTTCAGCTGCTTCATGAAACTTGAAGTAGTTGAAAACAAGACAATTAAAGAAAACCCCTCTATTATGAGTTTGAGTATATACTGGGTAATCAAAATCAAAGTAGAGTTGATTCAGACCATAAATACTTTTCTGTGTAATTAAAGTGATCTTTCCTGAAATATTCTTTTGATTACTTCTCGTTTTCATTATACACACATATATGTATATACACATACGTGTGTATTTCAGTATGTGTACGCATTTTTATAAAAGGAAACATTTCATTTGCTGGAATTTAACTCTTGTGAATATCTTTGTTATGAAAATGAAAAAAAAAAAAAGAATTTTAAAATAAAAGATAAATAGTACAACAATTGTGGGGAAAAAACGTTATTTTTTTGTTATTCTTGTTTACCAGAATGAACATGAAATAGAGTGACTGTTTTGGTATTTAGTTGTGGAACGCCTGTGCATATGTCAGCAGCATGAATCGATTAAAAAGAAACACCAAACATATCTTGCATTTTCTTTGTGTGGCATGACTTACTGTATTTCTCAGTGTCTTATAATGCCATGCAAAATAAGATTTTTAAAAATTTTAATATTGTTATATGTAGCATTAATATAAAGATATTGTAAAGCTCAAGACTTGTCATTTAACAAACTCCTGTCGTTGTGTTTTCCTGAGTGTATTGTGAGACACGCATCTTCAGCTTCCTTGGGAACTATTTCATTAAACATAGTCCTGGTTTTCATTCTCAGCTGTGCCTTTCCCTCTGACTCTGCTGCTTACATGCCATAGCTTTCACCTTTTTCTTTTTCACTTTGCATTCAAGGTTCCCAGTGCAGCAGTAAAGAGAAATACAGCTGATAAATCATGTCCCCTCTGTTCTGATGCTGAGTGGGAGAGTGCTAAGAGGTCGCAAATACAGGCAATGAAACTTCAGTTTGGGCAAGGAGACAATAGATAGGTGGATATTTGTTATAGGACAATAAATGAAATTAGAAAAAATTAAGTTGTAATTCAAGAGAAACTAATGTGCCATCAAAGTTTACAGAATGGATTTGACCTCTACATATATTTTTTAAAAAACCTCTTTCTTTTTCCAGTCAGTCTACCTGCCTGCTTCATTGTTTATTACTAATGAAATATTTTTCTCCTGTCAGTCGTGCCAGCTGGAAGGCTAAGGGAATCAGGGTAAATCAGCACAGATCTTGCTTCAGCTGTCAGGAAGAGGCAGAGGAAGAATGCAGAATAGAAACCAGTCAATTCCATAAGTTTTGAGAAAGAAATGGAGAGTGTATTTTAGAAGGCGAGGAGGCTGCCTTTCACTGCAGAGCTTCTTGCAAGCACGTTGTGCTGGCAGAGCCCCCGCTGCAGCTGTGGCAGTAGGGTAGGGGATGCGTTGTCCTAGTCTGCCCCTTTACTTTGCCACCAGACTATTGAATTTAGGATGTTGTCTGCTTACTTTTTAAAATACCGTAACCTCTTAGTTGTTCAAGCTTATGCTGGTTTTTTTTGTGGTTTTTTTTTTTTGTTTGTTTGTTTGTTTTTTAGTTTTTATTTTACACAGTAACTGACAGATAGTAGTGATGCTATGTTTGTGCTTGTAAAGCCAACGAGCTGTGCTAGGTTCAAAGAGTTTGATTTTGCCCTCATTTTCTCCTCATGTGGCCAAGTGGCAAGGCTGTGGATTTGAGAAAACAGACCTTGTCCTTGAGGAGCTATGCTGAGGTCAATAACTCCTTACTCTGTGAAACCACATTTGGTCAAAACCACCCATCCAGAGCTTAAAAAAATATTTTTCCTATGTGAAAAACATTTTGTATGTAGTCAGTGTTCATTTACTGTCTGTTTTATTCTTCAGATATGCCTCTTCATGTCCGTCGTAGTAGTGACCCTGCACTGATTGGCCTCTCAACCTCTGTAAGTGACACAAATTTTTCTTCAGAAGAGCCTTCACGGAAAAACCCTACAAGGTGGTCCACAACAGCAGGCTTTCTCAAGCAGAACACCCCTGGCGTACCCAATGCTCATGAAAGAAAGGTATATGTCTTTCCTCCTCTTTATCCAATAAATGACAAATGTGTATGGATCTTAAACTGTTGTTTTATCCTTCTCTCACATGCTCTTGGTTTAAACTTGTGTTTTCTGACCTTGTCTACCAAACACCACCATCACCAGAGGAAGTGTATTTCAGTCACAAGTGAGTCCTGCCCTTTGGAGACTCTTGGTGATGCCCTCAGCAGGGGGCTCTAAAAACTTGATTTTTGCCCTTAACTGTAGCTGAAGTTCTGATTACTCATTACTCTGCAAAGCAGAGCCTAAACGCTGTCATGTGTTTTCTTTGACTGCAAATAGGCCATATCTATAATGATTTTTACTGATCTCCATAGAAGTCCTAACGTCAGTGAATAATCTGTGTGCCCACAGCTGGTCTAGTCTGTCTTTCTGACGCAGCATTGCTAGTTTTTACTTTCTGAGTCACTAATCAAGTAATACAAAACACAAATTGCAAATGCTGTCTCTCCTTGATAACATTCTTAAAACTAAAATAGTGAAATGTAACATGAGTATTTTTTCCTTCAGTTTTTCAATATGATTTCAGTATCTCTACATGAATTGCATTATTAGCTAGAGAAGTCAGCAGGAAGCTCTCCTCTCAGAGCATTATTGAAAAAAAAAATGGAAGAAATATTCCCTTTTGTACAGCCTCCGACATTGCCCATAATTGTGATGGTAACTTGCAGACAAACTCAAAAGGAAAAAAAAAACCCCATATATATATTTTCCAATAGAAATGAGTCATTCTTAAAGAAAGTCGCACTTTCAATTGCCATTCTGGCTGTACAGCACAAAATCCTTTTGGAAAATAAGTGGCTTAGTATAGCAATTTTTTTTTCTTTATTATTAATTCTGTGTTGTATAAACGCAAACTAATACTGCAGCCGGGACTTCCACACTCCAAATAAAGAAGTCTTTACATTTTGCTAATGAACTGAACTATCTTTGGTGGGCTTTTGGTTATTTCAAAAACATCTATAAAAGCACAGCGCTCATAGGCATTGAGGTCCAGGTTCTTACAGAGGTGTCAGATTAATATGGTATCATTAGATCAGTGCTTGATTGTGATTTCAGGTAAGTAATGGTGTATTTTCTGTCACTTGTACTTGTGTGGCACAGAAGTGCATGTTGTTTTGAAAAATATCTTTTATGCTATTCTTATTTGGAGAAAAAAACCGATAATCTAACCCATTGGAAGTGTTAAAATTTTCAGTTATTTTTTCTGAAATCATAATGAGACTGCAGTTCATTGTTCCACAAGCATAGATATGGAGGGCCATACATAGCATAATTGGATTTTTTTGAGTGTCTGAACCAGATAATCTTTCACACTAGTCTTCTTGCATCATTACTTGTTCAGCATGTACTTACTCTTGATTTTCATGAAAATGTTTTATGTCTACTGGAGCATGGTGACCAAACTGGAAAGGAATGCATGTGATCTCATGTAGTGATGGGAAGCAAGGCACAAGAGAACATTAAATCAAGAAAATCAGAAAAAACTAATGTAGGTTAGTTATTATAATAGATACTGATGATATCTTTTACCTTTTTTGCACACTTCATACATCAATCCTTTCAATAGAGCACATCACTGAGTACACTGTTTTTAATAGATAAGGTTCAGTAAACAACTGGAATGAACTAATTGCTTGTGCAATATATGTTATGAATTAATCCCAAGTTAATTTGTGCTAGACTTTTTTTTTCTGTTTTCAGCATCTTGGTTTCTTCATATGAGTCAAAATTGTGTAGTGAATCCTATTTCTCTTAGGAATGGATATTAAGAATTCTCCTTTCCTTTCCCAGCATTAGCAACAAATTAATTTGTAATATTATTCTAAAAGGTGTATTTTTGAAATCTCTGTCACCAATCATTTACCAAAATACTAACACTGAATTTTTACAGATGTATTTTGGTTGTTTGAACTATAATAGGTCACTCACTACTTTTCTTATGTTAGGTTGTTTTCTTCAGCTACAGAGATAACAAAAAGAGATGTCTGTGCTTTGTTCCGGACTGTTTCGTTGATTACAGATGACACAGACTTTTCAAGCAAAGCAATGAGAACAATTCTTATTTTCTGCTCAGTGTATTGGACTTGAGCACCCATATATCTCTTGTGGGCAGTTGGCAGTACGTAATGTTTTTACTGCAGTTCTCTCTCTTGACAGCACAAGAACATATGTTCTTGGACTGAGATTTGCAGCACAGTTGTAGATTAGCAACTTTGCCCCAGCAGTATCTTGCAGAAACAAGAACAGGGTTTCTGGGAGAGTTGCCAAAAGCTTCATCCACCTACTGACTCTAAGAAGTGACATTACTTTCAGCCCGTCACCTCTAAAGAGAAATAATTGACAGGTAGAAACCCTGTCCAATTTTTGGAGGAATTAGCATAGGGAAACTGCATGTATCTGGCAGAAGGTATTTATTTATCAGGGGCAAGTGAGAGAAGACTCCTTATTGGTAAGAAAATTAGGTAAGAAGAATTTGGAATGGCAGGAAAATGGGCAGATGTCCAAATTGAGATGAAATGAAGGGATGGGAGTGCTGCCATGCACTGAAGGCTGTGAGGAGCCAGGACATATGCCAGTAGTTCTGGGCAAACAGAAAGGGAAAAGGGCACTGAGAAAGAAAAAAATGTGGGATGTTTGAAGGATCTTGTTAAAGTAACTGTAGTTGTTATAGTAGGTAAACCAGGACATCAGGGTCTCCTGTGTCCTTAGGGAAAGAAGAGAATGACCAGAGAGGGATGGAGTTTGGTTTGGAAGGGCTTGAGTAGGTCCTCCGAAGATTTCAATGTATTGAGCTTGAGATGCATTTCTACTACAGTAAGTAGGATGTTTTGGTATGAAACCCTTTCACTAAACTGAAAATGCTCACTAAACTGGATGTGCTCTCTCATCCATTTTTGGTATCATCTCATTATAAAGAAAAATCTTCTTTATTGTCAGGATATCACAGTCCACTCTGTGTCTCCTTAGAATTGGAATCAATCATTTGCGGTTTCTGTGTTGTTCACCTGTAAGTTCAACTTGAAACCAGATGTTCTGTGTCTAAAGTACTTATTTGAAGAATTGTCATCATTATTGATTATTTACAAGTTATTGTAGTGTTGGTAACTGTACTCAGCTAGGTAATTCCTGACCTCATCCTTCTATATCCTTCCCATGAGTGGTCTCAATGAAATGAATAGGTCTCCTCATCCATGGAAGTATTCACAAAATTGACCCACAATTATCAGCAGCTTTAGTAGGTAAATTCACTTCTTGGGATTTTTTTTTACTGAATATTAAAATCACTTTCAGATACATTTTGTGTGTGAGACGTATCTGTATTACTTAGTGACTCACAGCTTGACTTAATCCTGTCCCTTGCTTCCTTGAGCCATTCTAATGAAACAAGAAATCTCTTAGTAAAAATATCTTCTCAAAGGGCTGCAGTAATACCTGATTTGAAAGCTGTAATTTTGTTTGAATTGTGTTGAACTGTACAGCTGAACAAATTGTATACAGCTGAAGCGTATCGTGTGCTTTTTTTCCACTGCAGTAAAATATTTGATATTGTTCTTTTCTGAATAACTGTTAATTTGAATCACATTCTTAATAATTCAGTACCAAAGTCTATTGGCTTAACTAGCTGCCCTTAATAGATGTGAGCTGCATTAGTGAAAATCACATTTCTTTTCCCTTAGATGTTTGTGTTAATGTATTGGGAGAACAGAAGGGCAACAACCAGATATGTTGTGTCTTATAACAACTGTGAATTAATTATCCCATATATATTTTTTTAAAAAATTGCATTTCCATTTGTGGTGAGGAATTGCATGTAATTACAAATTAGTTATCTGCTTTGATCCTGCTTCTGTGACACAAGGTGTATCTAGTTAACCTGCCTTGCTTAATGCAGGGATATACCATGGCTAACTGGCTTATGAAAAATTTCCCACTGTGACTTTTCTGAATTTGATTCATATATTGTTGCATCAGAGATAACAGCACTGGTACAGCAGAAAGAAGTGAAAATGTACAGTAAGAAGGAGAGCTCAAGGGAGAATAATGAGATAGAAAAATGATTGTGCATGGACTTCTGTGCCTCTCACTCCTGGGTTCACCCACCTGGAGCAAAGCAAATGGCATGCAGTGGCGTGCTCTGTGGGGTGGATCAGCAACAGCAAACACATAGTTGAGTGTACTTGGCACATCATTTTTTAGGTTTGTTTTTTTTTTTTTTCTTCTCTTTTTGCCTCTGCCATTTGGTCAACAGCCAAGATTTTTGCTTGTTTGTTTCTAAATGGATTTGCCCATATATGTATTTTGGGGTTGAAAATAACCATAGCCTGTAGGAATAATTATCTTTAGGATGTGCTCTCTTCCTACTTGGTAACTTAGTATTTTTGGGCTCTGTAAATGCAGTCAAATCCCTTACCTGTAATGTATTGAGTTTCCCACGTCTCTTATTACAGGTATTTTTGCTGTTCCTATGGGTTTAAACTGATGATTCCAAGTTTTCACATTGTTAGATTGTAGGGTTTTTTATTTATGTGAAAGATTTAATGCTTTCTAATCCTCTTTGTAAACAGAATAAAAAAAATTTCTCTAATTGAGTGTGTCTAGATGGGAGAAAAACATGCATGCATTATATGAAAAGCTTCAACAATAATGGTATGTCAGTGTCAAAATCAGATTTAAAGCCAAAATTAGTTTCATTTAGCTTTGAGTCTTTTTAAACATAACTTGTTGAAGTTTGCTTTATAACTGTCCCCAAAGACATGGTATTTAATAGATTTTAAGTATAATTTGAAGGACTGAAGAGCCCTGTATTAGAACTGTGTTAGTGTCATTTCATAGCCAGGGAGTCTGAATTGCAGAGTGTAAATTGGTTGACTAGGGAAGACTGTGGACTGAGAGACTGGACATCATTCTGGGAACAAGACACTGAAGTGTTGCTGATGCTTCTTGGGAACCTTTGTCTCTAGTTTGTACTCCTGCAGAAGGGAGGTAGCGTGTATCACATGAACAATGTTGGTAAAGTGCTGTGGTACAACAGAATCGGCTAAGGAGAAATAACAGGGTAAATGCAAAGAGCTTGGCATCTCTGTCATGATAGGTTTTAAACTCCTGCATAATGAATGCAGTTTTCTGCTTTCAAAATAAAAACGCGATGTTTTGAACAGAATTTCTGAAGGATTCAGTAGCGGTTGATGTTTCTCCCTCCAGGTTTATTTGGGTAGGGCTTTTCTCTTTTCAGTGAGACAGCCATGGTTTTTGTAATTTCGGGTGTGATTCCACATAGACTGAGAGGAAGGGAGAATGAGAATGAGTTACCCACAGATGATGAAATAGAGTGTTTTAATGTGAAAAATGTTGTTATAGGAGAGAGATTAATGGAAATTCAAAAAACAAAAAATACATGCATCAGCTTTCTTTCTTTATGATAGTAACTCGTTGCTGGCAGCTTGTCATGTGACAGTGAAATGGTTTAGAGGAATAGTACCTAAACAGAATGCAATATAAAATGGACATAGTTTGTGTTATTTTTGTCCTGGGTAGTGTGTAAAATTCATTACATTCACAGGATCACAGAACCTCTGAGCTTGGAAGGAACCTCTGGAGATCATCTAGTCCAACCTTTCTGGTCAAAGCAGGGTCATCTAGAGCAGGTTACTCAGGTCTGTGTCCAGTCGTGTTTTGAGTATATACATCTCCAAGGACAGAGGCTGCACCCCCTCTCTGGGCAACCTCTTCCAGTGTTTGATCACCCTTGTAGAAAGAAAGTTGTTTCTTAAGTTTTGATAGAATAACTTTTGTTTCTTTATGTGCCCATTGCCTCTTGTGCTTTCACTGAGTACCACAAAGAGTCTGACTTTCTTCAGCAGAGCAGCTAGTGGTATTTTAGTGCAATAAAAAATAAAATCTCTATGAAAGAACTCAAAATTCCTGACTTACAAAATGTGAAAACAAGTACAGTATTTCTTATTATCATCATCAGGTTTGGAATGAGAGACACAAAGTGAAATATTCTTGCTTAGTGCACAGAGAGGTAACAGCCAATGTGCATCACTTAGTGCTGTGCTGTTCTGTTTGCTGAGTACTGTGTACACAGACAGGATTCAGCTGTTTGTCTCCAGAAGTGTTAAAAAGCAGGAAAAAAGCCAAGAACAAAAACAAATCCAAAGCGAAGGTGTGATTTTCTCCATCACTTTTGTTGCTTTATGTCTTTTTGCTCTGAGTAATCCATTTGTGGAAGCCCATCTATCAAATTTCCTCTCCGTCTCCCAAAAGAGATGGATTATTAGTGCAAGATTCTAGAGGGATCTGAGAGCTGGTGAATTTTTTCTACTTCTGCTCTGAGGTTGAGCAAGTCTGTTGATCACTCTCAATCTTTGTTTTTCATCAGTAGTGCAGAAAAAAAAGTGTATTTTTCTCTCAGTGTTGTGTTATCCCATCTCTGTTTCTGTGTGATGGGTGAGCGTTGTCTGGATGAGCAATGTCTGGTCCATAGGTGAGGGGACATGGTGCTGCATCACGAGCTGGGAGTGCCAAGGGGAGTCTGCATGAGTGAGTCTCTTACTGGTGATGAAAGAGTGGTGGAACATACACAGGTTGTTTGTCTTTCACTTCAGTAAATGCAGTGTACAGCACCTTCCTGAGAGACAAATGGCAGAGGAAAAGTCAACCATTCCTTACAACTTAAATTATCCTATACCATGGACTTGAGAGCTTTCTGCTTTTGGTATAGCTTTCATTGTCTAAGTGAATGTGTACTTTGAATATTCCCTTATTGAAATATTCATCTCTATTTTTTTTTTTTAAGTTTTTGTATTCCTGTAGCCCTCCCTGGGTTTCAGGATGAAAAACTCTCAGCCTGGAAAAGTAGGTTGATAAAAGATTGATTTGACCTGCTTTCATTTATTTGATTGTAACCCACAACTATGCATTTACAGAACACACTTGTGTTTCAAGAGTTTCTGCAGATAAGTATATTTGTCTGTCTTGTTTTCATATTGTGAAGGTTGTGTATTGGTGCAAAGCAGGTTTGGATTTTGGCTGAATGTGTAGCTGGCAAGAAAAAGAAGTTTAAAGTACAATCCAGGTTGCAGGCTACACTTCCCTACAGTGTTCTGACATGAGCCTGCACAGCTTAAAGAGTGATAATTTCAGCCTTTTCTGCTGTTATTTGTTGTATTTTTAAATTAACTTATTTAATCTTGCCATTAATACTTATCACACAAGAAGATAAGGAAAGAGAACTAGGCAAAGCAGTCTCAGAATAAAAATCTGATTCATATGTGAAACTAGCATGTACAAAGGAGTAGTATGTCTGGGGAGGAGATGGTAAGCTTTAATTAGTGTGGAAATTCAGACCCAGTAAATACAGGATTTCAAAGCAGGTATACCTAGTCACCTTCTGGGCTTGTTTGTGTTATGACTAAACTTGGGGCTGAAACAGATGTTCCTTAGCCTGGTTTTGTCTCACAGCCTGACAGAAAGGAGATGATCACCCTGTGCTACCACCCTGACTGTCCCTTTATAAATGTGCTCTTCAGCTCCTGTAGATATAGGTCCAACTTAAGAGCATTGCCTGCTGAGCACATGGAGTAAAAGAAATGTGAACAAAGCTAAAACCCTAAGATGGAAGGTGATGGGAAGCTGTTCAGTGTGAGAAACGCCCATGAGACTGTGAGGAGCTGAAGGTGACGGTGTGCTGTAAACTCACATAAAAGAGAAACACGCTGCTACAAGCCACCTGTCTGGTACCTATTTGGGCCTTTCCCCACAGACTGCAGGAGGGATTCTGGTCAGGGTCTGAAATGAATTTGCAGATTGGACAAGGTGAGGGACGCTTTGCTGGGAGCCTTGCAGCGTCCCTGTCCATATGGTTAAATAGGGAGAAGGGTGGTGGTGTGGGTAAGGGCTGAGGGGAGGAGCAGCTGGCTGGTGGCATGTGAAGTCACAGCCAATCACCACGGGTTTGAGGCTTTGCCTTCGTGCTTCTGACCTTAAATCACTGCTTTTCTCCACGCTTGTTAATGTAATGAAGAAAGAAGGAAAAAAAATCTTAGTCTGAGAAGACAGAATGGTTACCTCATCCCCCGGTCTCCTTAGTGTCAAGACTGCAGATGCAAGTTTCTAAACATAGAAACGGCGAGTTGCACCATTTTAGAGGTGTGGCCACCTGGAAGCATCTACCTGAGACTTAAAAATACTGCTGGTGGCTTATAAGATATTCTTAATTTCAAGATCTAAATATAAGATCCTTGTGAAGTTTCCTGTATCCCATTGTTTCCTGTTTCCCTTAGCTCCCCAAACATATTTAATATTAACATTCTATTTATTAAATCTTATCATCAGACCATACTTTTGAAAGTAATTATTATCAGATTTTTTCCTCTCCTGCAATTTAATTACTTGGTTCTCTCAAGGAACCAAATGAAGGGATGTTGACATTTAAAATAAACAAACAGCTTTACAAATGCTATTTCATCAAAATCCACATTGACATAGAGCAATGTATAAATTTGGGTACAAAAGCAAGTATCTATTCAGAATGGCGGGATTGTGCATAATTATATTACTACATTTAAACAGATAGCTGTATAGATTCATATATACTTAGATATACTTAGAAACTCTTTAGATGCCTTTAAAGTGGCACAGCAAAAGAGAATATTTCACTTTAGTGAAAAATAGTAGAAGAGGAAACTGATTTCTAAGTATAATGTGTAGATAATCAGAACTGTAGCTTCATGACATTTTAATTTAACTGGTTCATTTTAATTTTTTTAAGGAAACTGTGGAAAGCAATGCCTTTTTAGTTAAGAAGCTTACGGAAATAAAATCCATCTTCTGAATTAAAATTACAGTATATCACCTGCTGTATGTTGTTTGTGTTATTTTGCATTATCTTTTGTGAGGTTTTATTGTGAGATTAATAAGTAAAGAGTGAATGGAAGAAGCAGCTTCTTTCCTATCCCTCAGTCTGAGAAATAACAGTATACTGTGACTGGTAATTTCTGGCTTTCCATGTATACATGCAGAGATCGTGACATTTTTTATTTTTCCATTGTAAACAAGAGAGATCAACAGAATGTTTTAGATAGGCAGTCTCATGTTGTTTAGTTTACTCTTAATTTAGCCCATATTCTTTGACACTAAATATTTACATGTAACACCATATGCACAGAAAACTATCCATTCATCGTTGACCCTAGTTATTGCTTTTTTTTTTTTAAGGTCAGGCCTTGCTTGTCAATTAAAGGATAACATGGAATATATGAATTGGAATTGGGCACCTCTGGAAATTTCTGAGTGTAAGGTGATAGAACTTAAGCAAAACACTAGCTTTTCAGTTGCATTTTTCCTCATTGACATCCAGTGAGCTATTGCCGATGCATAATACATTAATTCAATTCATGGAGCTATAGAGAGGGTCATTTCTGAAAACAAATGTTTCTGAAAACATCAGAATGACTGCAGAGTGGTCATTCTCATCTATTTTAATCAAAATAGGGCGTGCACACTCTTTAAGGCTGTTAGATTTGCATCTTCTGCATCTTAAGACAGTTCTTATCAGTTGCTGGAAATGGCCCATGTTCCAGCTCAGAGCCGAGAGGAAGCACAAAGCGATGGTAATTCTTTAACGTGGGAGTCCTCTTTTACTTTACTACTTGGAGAGTGGCTTAAGATGAAAGATTCCTGATATTGGTTGACTGGAACCGGTTTCTTGTTGTATATGTTAGATGGCTCGGCTGTATCTGGGTTATTGTAGCTTCTGGGATGATGTTCTTCAATACACCTCAAAAAAAGCTTTGAAACTCAATTGTAGAATAATAAAATAATCTGAATCTACTGTAAGGGAAAGGAGGCTTTTCCAAGCAGTAGTGTCAGATCCTTAAGATGTATGGGTATTTATTAAGAGTGTCTGGTACAATTAGTTTTGAGGTAAACTGTTGAAATTTGTTACAGTTTGTTGTTAAAAAGCTGCTGCTAGATAGAGAGAACAGTTCCAAATCTCACCTCTAAGTAAGAAGGATAATTAATTTCCCGTATGTTATGTATTTTCCCTGTAAAATAAACATTATTTTTACAGCCTTTTTTTTTTTTTTTTGAGAAATGGGAATCCAGTTGGTCTTACCCCTAATTTATTTGTCTAAAGTGCAGTTAAAAACAAAACAAAACAAAATCAAAAACCCCACCAAAAAAACCAACCAAACAAAAAAACTCCAGGAATCTGTTTACTAGTCCTTTAGACAGCATGGAAAAAGGGTATATGTGTATATTGCTGTATTTATAAACAGATGTTTGCATCAAACAGAGGGGTATTTGCATAAACTATATGAATGTTTTGTTAATTAGAGCTTTTAGCATCCTGTCTGAGAGGGACACCAAACTGTTCAGGGTCTAACATAGACATAATGGAGCATAAAAAGAAAGAATAGCAGCCTTTGTAGTGATTGAACAATAAATATGCTTGTGGACATGAATTTGCTCAAAGTCTGTAAAAAAAAATAAAAATTATAACCTCAGAAGATTAAATGAAGTCTTATTTCTCATCAACATGGACAAATCCTATCTCAGTCTGAGGCCATTACAAGGAGTCAAACCCAAACAAGCAAGAAGCCTTTCCCAAAGGAAAAAAGAATGCATAGCAAAAAAAGTCAGTGCCCAAAGTGGTCTCTCTTGGTGAAGATCCTAAATGAGAAGTGGGCTCCTTTCAGAGGATTACATTGAAAAGGCATTAAAAAATAATAAAAAAAAGAAAAAACATAAAACAATATTAAAAAAATCCAAACCCACACCAAAATTTCCCATACTTTACATTAGCCATGCAGGAGGTCAAGACAAACGGAAAACCCCAACTTTCACTATTTGGAACGTGGACTAGTGGCAAATGAGAGAACAGACAGTGGAATTGTAACTGTACTATGTGGAGGATGTTCTGGTTGGGTTAGTGGTGCTGGGAGTCTGTAGGGGTACAATGGTGGGTTAAAATCCCAAGTGAGTTTATGCACTGACAGCTAGTAACTGAAGTACACAGATTGATGCTAATGGATCATTTCATCTACAAGCTGCAGAGTCTTTGGTGAGGAGCTTGTTATGTATTGCAAATCATCTGAAATTAAAAGTATAGCAAAATTGCTTCATATTTTCTGTCCCCTTTCACCCAGCCCTCCAGCAAAGCCCCGCAGGGAGACACCACGCTGAACTAAATCTCAAGGAGTTAGATTATGTGTCCTTACTAAAAATACTGCAAAATGCTGCTAAGTGTAGCAGTAATATTGTGAGTTGGCAGTTTTAGTGTTATATTGATCAATTTCCTCTTCAAACATGATAAAATTGACATGGCTTGTGGTCCCCAAAGATGTTTGGGAAAGAAACTTTAAAAAAAAAAAAAAATTGGAGCATTTAATTGTAATTGATGATGCGTGTCAGCCTTGGTCCCAGGAGGGCTTACAGCTGCAGCTCCAGAAGAAATGAGGATTCCCTGTGTGACCCTGATGGCTTCTGTACCATGAAATCTTTTTCTTTATGGTATTGAATTTAAAAATGATACACACCTTTTCCAGTTGGATCTTGTGAGCATGACTGTTAATGCTAGATCATGCTGAATAGAAGTAAAGCTTTCTGAGTTAATATTTGCATATTTTACAAGGAAAACCCCAACCAAAAAAAAAAAATCTATATAAAAATAGCGAACCACCTTGCAGCTGGCTCAGTAAATCCCAATGCTTAAGCTGCAGCGATGTGTTTTTCACCTCCGTCTCTAGAGTTGATCACCACTGCTATCTTTGAATTAGATGGGGTAGTAGCAGTAAAGTCAATCCCTGCTTAGATGGGGTTCCAGGTACCCAGCAGCATCTTAGGGTTTTGTTGTGTAGCTGTCTCTGAGGACCATGTCCAGCAGTCTTAAAAGTGCTGGCCTCTCTGTTCCTGCTCTCTGGTCTCTAGTGCTGTCACCCTTGGGGTACAAGGATAGCTGTTTGCCAAAAAGCAACGACAAAGGAGCGGAGGACTTGTCTGTGGCCAGTTCTAATGTTTCACTGTTTGCCTAACAGCAACATGACTCTGTGTGTGGTTGCTACACTGGTAAGGTATTTTATTCTGGTCTGATAATAACTATCTTGAGCCTTTGAGAAGCACTGATGAACACAAGTAAGTTACAGGAACCACTTCTCTCTACCATTCCAGCTTTTACTTCTGCTGTCAGAAAAATTGCTGAGTAACTTTGATGCCTTCTGTATAAAATGAGCTGGTATAGGTCTTACTAGGAGAAAGGCAATCTTCTACAGAAGAAGTACTTCAGTAAATTGAAAGAATATACTCTTCTGTCAGTACAGATAGTATTAGTAGTAAATTTCTTGCAGAATTGGCATTAGTATACATCCACCGAACATATACCTAATTGAACTCTTTTAGCTTAGATAATTTCCCTTGTATCATGTACAGTGGTGTTTAAGGCTTTTTATAGGATGAAGTTCCATTATAAACTCTAAGCAATAAGAATGTCCTGCGTGATTCAGATCAGAGATGTAATCTTGGAATGACTGAAGAACAGCACATCCCTTGATGAACTTTTTTTTCCTTCTTTCTTGCTCTTGCAAGAAAGCTCCTGTGTACAGCTAATGGATGCTGTGTGGAGAGAAATTTTTGTGTAGCATAGATAAAATTATTTTTAAAAATGTATATTGAAGATTGTAAACATGAATCAATAAAAAATGGGTTTGCCTATAAAGTACAGAGAAACAGAAAACATCTCATTACATAGGAAGAAATTTCTGTTCATTCAGACTAGGTGATGGTCTGTCAGATAGTGAGTTATTGTTAGGATACAATAACTCATGTACCAACTGTATGGAGGTTTTTGTGCATAAAATGATCTTTCGTTATTACTTTGTCAGATTTTGATTTTGTTGTTATACCTTTCCACCACTTTGAACAAGATAAATTGTTGTTTTGGCTTATAGGAACCGTGACACCTCTGTCACCAGGAGAATTGAATAAGAGAAGCAACAGGAAAAAAAATCAATTTGTACACACTGTTCCCTGGTTTTTATGGCTCTGCTAAGGGACAGTTGTACAAAGCAGTGACTGGCTTCCACTGTCCCTTTCTAAGCAAGAGACTGAGCAAATCTCTAGTTTGCTGTGTGGTTAACAACATTGGAAAACTGGATTTTTTTTTTTTAGTTGCTGAAAGACACAAAGCTCCTACTCATTTGTGTCAGGGAAAACTAATTGATGGTGGTGATTTGTTAGGCTGGTTACTTGTGCAGACATATTTTTACAAAGTTATCTTGTGCTGGTTGAATTCGAGCTTTAATGTCTTGAAATGGAAGACTTACTTTTTACTACAAAGTCTCTTTCAAGAAAATGAGTTGTGATCAGTTAAGAAAGCTTAAGTTTGATGTGCCTGGAAACAAACTGCTCTCCCACAGGAAGCTTTTGAAAACTGTGCTACATATCATAGTTATAGAGACTTGCATTTCCTAGCAAATCCTGTCATACATTTACAAGAAATTAAGTTGTGAAGGGCAATCGTAAGGGAATTGATGCTACAGTCCATATTTTAGAATATTGGACTAATACTTTGCCAGGCTAAAGAAACATCAATACAATAAATAGGAAAGGAAATAATTGTGCTGATGGAATGAATTATTGATTTAAGAAAGGGTCAAAAATCTGCTGTGTACTATAAATTAAAAACAAAGAAAAGTTTTTAATGGCAAATGTGCACTGGTGTTTGTTTATTTTTTTAGAGATTTTTGAGATCCCTAAAAGCAGTAGTGTTGCAAAATATGCAGGACTACAATCCTATTTTATTTGCTAATAAATGACTATAAGGAAAATAGATACTCCCTCTAAATTATCTGTTTTGTCATGAGGATAGACAAATGTTGACTGGAAAAAATACTCTGCTCCTGAAAGAAGGATACTTACAGTATATTTATAGTCCTCTTTTGAAAAGCTAAGCAGAATTTCAATTCCATATATTATTCCAGTTGGAGGAAACTAATCGTACGTTATCAGTGATTCATTGACTTTGGGCTAATGGTACCTCCCATCATTAAGGATCTGTGTTTTTATTGGCTTTTAGTGATCAAAATGGGTAAAGGACTAATCTTTAGAAGCTGAAGAATTTGTACAGCTTGTGGGAAGGATGTGAAGGCAAACTCATTAATTAAAAAGGAAAAAAAAATCTTTTTTTAATCAGTCTCAATGGGATAAATGTATCTCCAGCAGCGCAATCTCCATCTGCTGTTGTTTTACAAATGTTACTGTATTTGTCTACCTTCAGGCAAACCAAGCAAAGCATTATTATGTGGAATAAGAATTCAAGTTTTGAACTCTCTAGCATGCTATTCTGGTCCAAAGAACAGTACCTGGAGCAGTGAGACAGCTTTGATTGTAAAATTGATTACATACAGAGACTTGGGAAAATTATATAGTGGCCTTTGCTGTCACTGGATGGACTGTTGCATGATGTATTTACTTTTAGTCAGAATGAAACTAAGGAGCCTGATGGATATGTAGGGACATCCATGAACTAGTGGTTTGAGGTTGGAAAAGAGAGGTAGTGAAGCACAAGTGGGTGCAGGAGCTTCAGACCCACCCAAGGCTTTGGTTGGGCTTCACTGGTGTTAAGGATGGGGAGCTCTTGCAATTGAAGGGCTGGGCAATTGTGTTGTCCTTGGGTCCATCTCGACCTATGTTCTCCTTTGTTAGTCTTCCATTTGTATTAATTTAATAACCAGCTGCATTGTTAATGTGCAAGGACTGGTTGTTTTTTATAAGACACTTTTTTGTTTCTTTTAAACTAGAAAGATGAAAACTACAGAAGCCTACCACGAGATACTAGTAGCTGGTCTAACCAGTTTCAGAGAGACAATGCTCGTTCATCGTTAAGTGCCAGTCATCCCATGGTGGACAAGTGGCTGGAGAGGCAAGAACAGGTAATATATATGTGTGTATATATATTACTGTATCAATCTAATCTTTATGCTACTCCAAGCTATTACGAAGAAGTATATTCTTATGTGATATTGGCTCTCTAACCATGATACAATCACCAGCAGTATGCTGACTAAATTTCTATGAGATACCTTCTGCTTCTAAAAAAACCCTGCATTAAGACTGAAATGGACAGCTGAAAATCATTTCATTTTTGAGTCATAAACACATTTATATAGTATGTGGAGTGTTGCTGTTCTTCACAATGGATACCAACAGGGTGATTTTAATTAGAGAGTATTATTTTGATAAACATGTTGCCATTGAAAGCTAATAATATTACTACAGAAAAGCCTGAATTGGGTCACATTTGGCATTGCGCTTTTAAATGCTTGTTATTATTAACATTGTAAAATATGTTAATTATACATTTGAAGACAGTGTTATCATATTTATTTAGTGTACATTTATACTGCTTTTGATCTTGGTCTTTTTTGACACACTAAGTAATTCCAACTTATTTTTTTAAATTAATAAACTAGTAGTCATAGAGGTTTAAAGGTCTGAAATTAAAATTGCCCAGCAGTCACTTTATGTATTTGTATATCTGAAATTTTCCAAGAAGTGTCTTCAAATGTATAATGAAAATACATCTTTACTATGGAGACTGGAAATATAATAGGAAGCCTATGTATAAGATAGTACATATGTAGGATTGTTACCTCATTTTTCTCCTTTATATAATGTGACATGGAAACAAGGAGTTTTTGCATTGAACATAAACGTGCAAATTTTGTATATTACAGCAATGGGGCATAAAACCAGAATTTCCTTTATACAGAGGAGCTTCAAAATTAAATTTGCCATTTAACATAGCCCAAGCTTCTTGCACTGTGCCTTGTGAATGGAGGGGAAGATTGAGAGTCCAACAGTGGGTTGAAGTCCTGGGACTAGTCTCCTTTACCTTCAAATTCCATACCGATACTTGAAGTCCAGCATTGACAAATCCTATGATGTTACAAACATTCTTTATTCAACCTCATTCTGGGTTAAAAGGAGTTTAAGTAATATCACAGAATATAAAAACCTAAAAAAAACTAAATGTGAGCTATTAACTATTTTTGAATCTTGTAATTAGTTGCAGATTCATTTAGAATTATATGTTTTATGAAAAAACCTGTCTTTAGTCCTTGTATATTTTCCTCTGCACATTTAATGGTAGTGGTAGTTCTGTTACTATTTTCCTCTCAGAAGGTGTAGAGTTAGTGCGGATGAGTTTAGCTGCTGTCTCTGTATCAGCCTGTGTTGAAATGGGAAGTTGGTGCCCAGATTCAAAGGCGTCTCCTGTGACGGTTCTGCTTGTTTGATGTTTCTGAGGGATATTTCCATGCATCATTATATTTTCACTGTGTCAGTTAATTATTCTGCTGCCTTAGCAAAAGAAGTTGGATTAGGAATCTTAATAGATCTTAATACATCTTACAAAATGTTGGATAGATGAATATTTTAACATATGATGTTTTATATAAGTTTTGTGCTGATTTTGATCTCTGAACAGCCTAACTAGTTCAATTTATTCACCAATTAGGTAAATAGTTGGGCACTAGTGGTAGTCTAGAAGCATATTTGTTACCCGAGTTAACTGGTTGGAGTCTGAAATTGCAGATACTGTGTTTCTTCTGAGCAAGTTTTCTGCTTTTTTTTGTTTGTTTGTTAGTGGTGGTGTTTTTTGAGAGAGAGAAAGGGTTCATTCTTTAAATGTGTTAATGAATCTGCATGTACCTGGAACACCAGGATCCTTTTGTGATTTCGTATCAGCAGGATAATTAATTAGACTGAAACCTGTTAAACAGGGTATGCACAGGAGAAGAAAGTAGTGAGAGTGGGATGCAGCACAGCTCTGCAGAGAGGGGAAGAGAAGGGTCTGGCAGGGGATGGAGTAGCTGCAGTCAGAGATACTCTTCTACTCTTGGATTTTAAACGCTTTAAGTTCTTTCTCAGTATCCTCTGTGGGCTTTTTGTTTTCCACTGGTTAATCGTTTCACTTCTGTGAAGAAGAAACTCAAGCAACAAGGTTGCTATCTGGCATAATCAATTAATTTAGCAACTTCCAATTCTGTTCCTGTGTGCTGTGGGGGGTCTGCGCGCCCTGCCAGTGCGTGCATAAAAAGTAGCAGACAGTAGGTCTGGCACCACGGGTAAGGCAGTGACAGTGCCAAGAAACCTCTAGGGCAGAACCCGTTACAGAGAGCCAAAGTAATAATAGTCCTGATCTAACCTGTCTTTATGGCTCTTTAGAGGAGATAGTAGTAAACACTGGGTTTATCTTGCGGGTTGCAGAGGCTTGTTGTTGGAGGAAGGCTCTTCTGGCTTGGGTTGAGTTACTTCTTTCAAAGCTTACCTCATCTCTTCCTTTTGAGTATCAGGCAAAAAAAAATTTCCAGGGTGATCTTTGTCAGATTCTAACATACGTGAACATTCACTGGAATTGCGCTTTGAGGAGTGAAGGTGTGAGGTGCAAAGAAATGCAATTACTCTTGTGTGGACACCACCTCAGTTCCAGTGAGCAGAACTATGGAGCAAACTGTGATTCTGCAGCATCACAGCCTGTTCTGCAGATGAAACTGCAAGAGACCTTGTTTCTAGGAAGTCATTATAAGCTGCTGTAGCAGAGACTAATAAGGACATAGAATTAGATACGTTTGAGTAGTTGTTAGAGAAATAGTTCTGTAAACTTGTGTGGTTTTAGTGCTTAAAAATGGAGGAATGCATAGAGGCTGTTAAAATTTCTGGAAGGAATTGCTTTTGCTCCTTTCTATTTGCCCTGGTTTTTGCACAATAGCGTGATAGTGCTTTACTAGGGCTCTGCTAAATTATAGTGATACATCAAAGAAATGGAAAAGATGAATTCTGCTTTCTGAGTCCTTTAAGTTATTTGGTTGTATATGCTGATTAGCTATATCTGCCTAAGGATTGTTCCCAGGTAGTTCCTGGGATTCTGGTTGTCCACAGAGCAAATGATCCTTGTATTTCTCAGAAAGTTTTCATATTTTTCAAGCCCATGAAAGAAGTTATGTGAAACTTTGTACCACAGAATCATTTTACCACTATAAGACCAAAAATCAAAATACAGATTCAGAAGACAGTTAGAAAGTTAAGGATTTTATTTTTTAATTTTTTACTCTTCCACTCAATTATTTCATTAACTGTCTCCCACAGATTGCCAAATACTAGGAACAAAATTTGCAACCTTTAATTTAATTCTGAAATATCTTAAAAAGGGAAAACTTGGGGTTTTTTCTTCACCTTGCACTCCACAGCACTTCTTCCCCACAGCCACCAAACTTTGAAGAATAGTTAAAAAAATCTTAACCATTTGAAATGTATTCATATATATGGTAACATCACTTTTATTTGAGAAATCTTTTTTCTCTTGGTGCACCTCAAGACTTGCTGATGCTGTTTCATATCAGGGAGATATGAAAAGGGGAAAGTATGAAAGAGTTAAACTTTCCACCAATTCCTTAAACAGAATTACAGAGAAAGCTTCTCTTGGGTGGTCATTTTAGTTTTGTTAGTCGAATATTGGAACTGGCAGCAATCAAGGCACCTTGAAATGAAATAGTATATTCCTTGCTCTGCGGGAGAGGCCCGTTTTGCAGAAGGATTAAGAGGACCCGGCTGTGCTGTGCGCTGGGAAGGTGTGAGAGAGCTGCAGGAGAGGGAAATTCTACAGCTGCCCTGCTTAATTATGAAACAGTTGATCAGATTTGCAAATACAATGAGATTGGTTTGATTAAAATAATATGCAAATATATATACATAACTATTGGATATACATCTGTATTTGTCAGTGCATGAAAGCAAGGTAGGAAATGGAGTAAAATTTAATGTTTATTACTGAAGAACAGGTCTCATTCCTAAAATCCCAGTAGCTTTCTAGTATCTAGCAAAAACCAGAGATAAAAGCAACTCAAATTTATTCTGAAATAGGAAGAGAAGTTGGTTACTGCTGCTGTCTTCTTGAGCAGCAGTGTGCTGTACCGAACACTTCCCCTAAATTATTCTTGTTCGTGCTATCTGTCCGTAGTACTCTAGTACAGTTTCTCTGGTTCTTTTTCCAGCTAGGTCAGATGTGCACGTAGCATATGGTCTTACATCTCCAGCTGTAGGGTACCTGCCTTCAGCTTGTATTTTCAGCAAAATAAGGCCTGCTTTTAATATGATTGAATAGACTCTCTTAAAACATTTGAATGCTATAAATTAGTGCATTTCAGCACTGTCAGTTGAAAAAAAATAGTCAGAGCTTCAGCGGTAGGTTGATGAATTTAAACCACTAATTTCCTGTGGATACTCATACTCCATCTTACCCATGTTGTCACACTTTGCATTTAACAACAAAAACCCTGCTTCTGTTTTATACCTTAATGTAAGAATAGAAGGCAGAAATGCAACTTGTTAATTTTGTTTGGTTCTGCATGTTTCATAGTGGTATAGCTAATGTATATAAATATTTTTATTTTCATGAGTGTACCTCTTTTGTGTTTCTCATTGTCTGATGGGTGTATTTTGGCTTTTGTTTCTAGGTTTTATTATGAGTGTAACTGCAGTGGAAAGGCCTGCAGCTTCTGTGTTTCATGGCCTGGAGATGGGGAGGCTTGGGAATTGGAGGCTCTTCTTATTTCAAACTCCTCATGTAGAAGCTGAATCTGCAGTAAAAATTATTGTCATTAGTAAGGAATTTTGCTTTAAAATTTGGAAAGAGGATTAGCTAGTCTTCAGTTGGAGGAATGATTTTTAACTGGTTACCATTACAATGTGCAATGCCAAGATGGAGTCTCATTGATTTCCTCCCTATCTGAGTACAGGCACTTTATGATTTGTCTCTTGTGATAACAACCTTAATGAACATAGAACCATGACAGCATATAAATTATAAAATACAGAGATGGTTTTAAAGCTTGTCATATTCCTTATAAAGAATTTCTGTCACAGAGATAGAGATATGCGTATGTTTGAAGCTCTAGGCTTAATGCAGAGGCCTGTCTCTTCTTGGGAGGTCTTCAGTGGATTGTCCTGTACTAAAGGCAAAAGCGGTGTATAGGGGTAGCCAGGAAGCTATCCAGGGATTGTGAAACCAGGCAGAACTACTCTGAGGCTGATCCTGGGAGGAAAAAATGTTTTCAGCTAGTGAACAAGGCCATGGCTCATGCAGTTTGCTTGTTTCTGCAAGTAGAGCTATGGGACATGGCTGAGAAAGGCATGGCTTGGCACCTGAATTAGTATTAAATAGTTTGCCATAGGTATAACTGTGGGCAGGTGACTAGTGCATTGGTAGAGGATTCACTTAAGGTTTATGTTAGTCAAAGAGCTGATCAGAAGATCTCAAGGTGCCCCTTCAAAAGCTCAAAGTCTCCCCAGTCCCATATCCACTTGCAATTTCAGCTTTTTTACTGCTTGAGATGGGGGTTCCTGACTGTGTGATCACACTGGCTTCCACCTGGTGGAATTGTCAACACCCTGAGTGCTACAGCTGTTTCTTCTTGCTTTTGTTCTATGAAGAGGGTAAAAAGCTTGATTTGGCCCAAGAATACTTTCTCTTAGCTGCTGCTGCTACAGGTAATTATGTATGAACTGCTTCCTTTATTTCAGTATATTGTCAAGATGTTAACTCCTTCAGTTCAGAAACTCAAATGCTCAAGTGAAATGTAAGCTATAAAGTGCTGGCTTGACCCTCCACTCAGCAGGAAGTGGGGCAGTTATGTCTCAGCAAGGGCAACGGTTGCACATAGCTCTGAGCCAGCCAAATGCCCTGTCTGGCTCCCAGAAGAACACCTTGAGATCTTGGAGCCATTGCTAAACACAGGTGTAATAATATTTTTATTTTTTTCTTTTCTTTTTCTGTGACTAATCACATCTTTGGAATATTTTCTTATATATATGACAGTCAAAATTGTTAAATAATTTCTAATAGCCTTTGAATTCCCAAAAGAGTGTAGTGATATTGGGTATCACTGATCTGTACGTGACCACAATTAAGTGATTATTCTGTAGACTTGTTTCAGTGTTCTCCCTGTGTTGGATTTATTATTATTATAAATATAGATGAGGGCCTATCCAGGGGGTTGCCTAAGGTGAGGCAGTCTGCTCCACTCATCCTGACTGCCTCTGTTCAGAAAGAAAGGGAGGTAATTGTCACAGGCAATTCCCTTCTGAGGGGAACAGAGGAGCCAATATGCT
Organism: Caprimulgus europaeus; assembly: GCA_907165065.1. Next base: position 44,847,586 of record OU015530.1, on the reverse strand, counting down.
GACAGGACCCAACCCACAGGGAAGTCTGCTGCCTACCTGGGGCCCAGGTTAGGGATGTCACTAGGAAACTCCCTGGTCTGGTACGCCCCTCTGATTATTGTCCACTGTTGGTCATGCAGGTTGGAACTGATGAGGTAGCAGAGAGAAGTCCAAAAACAATCAAAATGGACTTCAGGGCACCAGGGCAATTAATTGAAGGATCGGGAGCACAGATAGTGTTTTCCTCAATCCCTTCAGTGGCAGGAAACAATACTGAAAGGAACAGGAAAACACACCTGATTAACACATGTCTCAGAGGCTGGTGCCATAGGCAGGATTTTGGTTTCTTTGATCATGGGGAGGCTTACCCAGCACCTGGTCTGATGGCAACGGATGGATTTCAGCTTTCTCAAAGAGGGAAAAGGATTCTTGCTCATGAGCTGGGGGGGCTCATTGAGAGGGCTTTAAACTAAGTTTGAAGGGGAAGGGGATAAAACTAGGCTCAGTAGAGATGAGCCCAGGGGCAGTATGCCAATGTTGGGGGTGAAATCTACAGCCCAGCTGAAGTGCATCTACACCAATGCATGCAGCACGGGAAATAAGCAGGAGGAGCTGGAAGCCACTGTGCAGCAGGGCAGCTGTGACATAGTCACAATCACAGAAACACGGTGGGATGGCTCTCATGACTGGAGTGCTGCAATGGATGGCTATAAGCTCTTCAGGAGAAACAGGCAAGGAAGGAAGGGTGGTGGGGTGGCTCTCTCTGTTAGTGAGTGTTTTGATTGTATGTGTGATGTGTGATTGTGATGATGAATGAGGTTGAGTGCTTATGGGTAACAATGAAGGGGAAGGCCAACAAGGCAGATATCCTGTTGGGAGTCTGTTATAGACCACCCAACCAGAATGTAGAGGCAGATGAAACATTCTACAAGCTACTGGCAAAAGTCTCACAGTTGCTAGCCCTTTTTTCTCGTGGGGGACTTCAACTTACCGGACATCTGCTGGAAATAAAACAGAGCAGAGGGAAAACAGTCTAGGAGGTTTCTGGCGTGTCTGGAAGATAACTTCCTGACACAGCTGGTAAGTGAGCCCACCAGGGGAGGTGCCTCCCTTGACCTGCTGTTTACCAACAGAGAAGGACTGGTGGGAGATGTGGTGGTCAGAGGCCATCTTGGGCTAAGCAACCATGAAATGGTAAAGTTCTCAATGCCTGATGAAGTAAGGAGGAGGATTAGCAAGACCACTACCAGGGACTTCCTGAGGGCAAACTTTGGCCTGTTCAGGGGACTGGTTAAGACAGTCCCTTGGGAGACAGTCCTGAAGGGCAGAAGGGCCCAGGAAGCCTGGACATTCTTCAAGAGGGAAGTCTTAAAGGCTCAGGAGCAGACTGTCCCCATGTGCCGCAAGAGAAACTGGCGGGGAAGACGGCCGACCTGGCTGAACAGGGAGCTCTTGCTGGGACTCAGGAAGAAAAAGAGAGTTTACCATCTCTGGAAGAAGGGGCAGGCAACTCAGGAAGAGCACAGGGATCTCGTTAAGTTATGCAGAGAGAAAATTAGAAAGGCAAAAGCCCAGCTAGAACTCAATCTGGCCACTGATGTTAGAGATAACAAAAAGTGTTTTTACAAATAGATTAACAACAAAAAGAGAGGCAAGGAGAATCTCCATCCTTTATTGGATTCAGAGGGCAACATTGCCACCAAAGATGAGGAAAAGGCTGAGGTACTGAATGCCTTCTTGGCCTCAGTCTTTAAGAGCCAGACCAGATATCCTCAGGGTATTCAGCCTCCTGAGCTGGAAGATGGGGATGGAGAACATAATAAAGCACCCATATTTCAGGAGGAAGATGTTTATGACCTGCTACACCACCTCAACACTCACAAGTCTATGGGCCAGACAGGATCCATCCAAGAGTACTGAGGAAACTGTCAGAGAAACTTGCCAAGCCACTCTCCAATCATTTATCAACAGTCCTGGCTAACAGGGGCGGTCCCAGAAGCCTGGAGGCTTGCCCATGTGATGCCCACCTACAGGAAGGGCCAGAAGGAGGATCCAGGGAACTACAGACCTGTCAGCTTGACCTTGGTACCAGGGTTTATCATGGAGAGGTTCATCTTGAGCGTGCTCACGCAGCATATGCAGGACAACCAGGGAATCAGGCCCAACCAGCATGGGTTCATGACCTACATAAAAATATACAAATTCCTGTTGTATAGTACTGGAGTCTGGATCTTCATTGAGTCAAGGCATGCATGCAGTCAGCTGGATCCCTTCCAGGCTGGACCCTGTGGAGCTGCTTCCAGTGGCTGAGGCTGTGGTGGGTGGTGAGATGCCCAGTTCCCACAGACACATCTTGATCTGAAAGACTTGCTGGAGCTGGTTCTGCATTACATGTCAGAATGCTTAAAAAGGGGCATGGCTCTTATGTTGGGTGTCTTGATTCTCTATTTCTGTATTTATGATTTCTGCTTTTTAAGGTTAAAATCTTTACCACATTTTTCTGAAGGGAGAATCAGAATCACAGGCCTTTTCTAGGTTTAAAGCTGATGTCAAACCTAGCTGACTTCTGATCTAGATTTCAAAACGTAAACTTCATTTCTATATTTAAAAGCCGTTTGATTTTTAGGTTCTAACTTGGCCTATTTCTGACTTTTATGTACATTCTAATTCCTACCCCCCAGAATAGTTTTCATGTCTTCTGAATTCAGGAGAATCTCTGTTTTCTTCTGTATAAAGCTTAGATATGAATACACTAATACATGTTTTTATTAAATACTCTCGAATGTGTGTGTATAACCACAGAAATGGAGAGAAGAAGGCTGAAAGAGGAAGGATTATCTGTATGCTGAATGCTTCAGTATGGACAGAGACAGAATGAAATTTCAAACTACAGTATGCGTTAGTTTTAAGAAAATATTAACATGGAATATAGAAGTCTCTGAACTTTTAATCAAAATGGACATATGTGCACATGACCCTAATTGTATATTTTAGAAAGAGATTCTTCTTAGTTCTCTTGGAGTCATGACAAATTTGAAGTTGTTTTTCATTGCTGAGGGTTTCAGTTTATATAAGGTAGGCGGTTGGAATAAAGAGCTTTATTGCTTGGGCACAGCTGTAATGGTGATGCTTTTGTAAACAGTGTTTCATGCTGGCATCTATCTTGTTCTCCTTTGAAAAATAATTTGTCATTTCATACTGTGTATTAAATAGGTGAGACAGTTTTGGGGCTGCAGTATGCTTTCAGTTATATGCTGCTGTGTAGATATGAATTCAGTGGCAGAATGTAGCTCTATATGTGGACAGGTAATTATAGTCTGTAATATTAAAAAAACAGAAAAGTCAATTTTACAAAAAACCTCACAGCTTTTAAGTGTTATATAAAAAGACATGCTTCATGTTCAGATGTATATCCTCACACTCAAACACTCTCACTCTTAGATATATGTATGCATACACATAAGTATTCAGATGGACTGAGCTGAAATTTAAAGAATCGTTGAACAAACCAGGTTGGAAGGGAGCTTGAAAGACTTGTCTGGTCCAACCATTTGTGGGAAAGGGAGCATAGATGAGACTACCTAGCACTCTGTCCAGTCCCATCTTGAAAACCTCCAGTGATGGGGACTCTTATCATATCCCTGGGGAGGTTGTTCCAGTGAAGGGTTGTTCTCACTGGAAAAATAAATTATTTTATATTTCATGATGTAACCCCTCCCATTTACATCATGATGCAACTCTCAGCGCAACTTCTAGCTGTAGCCCCTTATCTTTGCCACGTGGCTCCTTGTGAAGAGGCAGTCTCTGTCCTTTCTGCAGTTGCTCTCTAAGTAATGCAATACTGTGATGAGGTCCCTCCTGAATCTTCTCCAGGGAGAAAAATCCTAACTAACTCCTTCAGTCTTTCCTCATAGGGCAGGTTTTCCAGCCCTTTGATCTTCTTTGTGGTCTTCCTTTGGACCCTCTCCAGTCTATCTGCATCTTTCATGAATTGTGGGGACCAAAACTGGACATGGTACTCCAAGTGCAGCCTGACAAGTGCTAGTATCTGCTAGAAGACCTGTTCTGTTCTGTAGAACCTTTCTGAAGAGTGTTGGCATGCGTGAAGGGCATTTTCAGATTTGCTAATAACCATACAGTACTGTTTGCCTGCCCTTTGGGACCAAACTATTTTAAATAATCATGTTATAGTAGTTAATGTTAATAAATCTGTGATATCAGGGGTATGAGCAATACTCTTTTAAATGACATGAAGATGCTGTCAGAATTTAAATAAATTATTGTGGCTAGTTTTCTGACTATTTTCTAAATATTTTGTGGAACAGTGTTATCTCTGGCTTTTTTGACTGCTGTCTGTCCGTGGTAGCAGGTCAGATAAGGACATCTGAAAATCTCTTACAGGGCCTGGAAGAGCATTTAGTCTAAAGGATGTCTCAGGTCATCCTTTTCTTCTTTTAAGAACATGTTTTCTTTCTTCATACTGTTAAAGAGGTGTAGCTTCTCTTATGTTTACTTTTTAGGTCAGGCGTGTATCATGTGTCCCAGCACGTTGTTTATAATAGAAACACTCTCACTGTTTCATAATGTTCTTGTTGCTGCTATCATGCCATGTCCTCAAAAGCCCTGGTGGGAACATGGAATGTCTTAGTACTGCACAGCACTGCTCGAGGCGGTGACAGCTGTGTGGATCCTGGGGGCTCCATGAAGCCCTGCCTGTGTGGTAAGAGCCTGGGGAGCATGGGGACGAGGTGGTCCTGTGGTGGCAGAGCGAGCAAAGCTGAGCAGGAGCTGCAATTAACAGTGTGCCAAAGTAATGCAGAAGTCAAATACATTAGTAAAATTAAAATTTGTCCTCATTCCCTTGGTGGGTAATACAGTTAATGAAAATAGATCTAACCAAATTAAGATAATTTATTTCATTAGTTTACAACACTGTAAAACTTTTCAGGGCAGTGCAGCCCTTCCATACAAACCTGAAAGAGATGCAGTTCCACTATTCACTTCAAAGACCACAAAGGTTAAAACTTAAAGTGTATTGAAGCAATTCTGTTAATTGTGTCTATAGAGGATTCTCCCTCGCCCTTGGTAAAGTACTCTTAATTTCAATTTCACATTATGCTTGCTCTGCTTTCTAGCCTTTTAACCAAAGTGTAAATATGTAAGTGATTACTTGTATCTTTGAGGCTTAAAAACAAATTCAGCGTTTTTGTTTCAGAAGGTGATACTGGTAGTACATATTATTGATATTTTACCCTTTTTTCCTTCCATTTTGTGTACTTCTCATTTTCTCTGCCCTACCTTTCTCTTCTTCCTGCATACCTGCTTTGTGTTTTACAGTACAGATTTCTACAGGACAGCAACCAATCCCTTGGAAAGAAAGAGATGACATCTCTAAATCCTAGCTCCACAAATCCCTTCTCTGTTTTATTTTCTGAAGTGTTGATGATGCCCATTTTCATATTCTAACAGAAAGACACTGTTTAAAACCGGAACATTATCCCAAATACTGTTTTTACCCTGTTCCTTTCAAATTATAAGAAAAACCAAGACTGAGAATTTGCTTGGTTTTGTTGCAAAGCCAAACTTCTGTAATTCTGCATTTGAAATCAGTATGGCCTTAGCTTAAGCTTCACATTAACTTAATTTTCAGTTAACTTAATTTGCATTCTAGAATTTACTTGACTTGAAACAGAAGTGCCTTTTTTTTTTTTCCTTTTAAATAGTCTCATTTTCTTGGGTACAATTTTTCTTCTAAATGGCTAATGTTACTTATTTAAAACAAATATTTATATTATTAATTTTTAGTGGAAGTTGTAGTCCTTCCTAAAATAAAATAGAACAACTTATCCGGACAGGAACATGGATGTGAGGTCTCTTCACTTCTCATTGTAGTTTTTAGGCAAGATTCAGGTAAATCACTGCTGAGTCATGCAAGTCAGTTAATATCAAACAGAACAGAAATAAAGTCAGAGAGGTTATTTTGGACAAGGGAAAATGACAGATTTTGTCTGAATGAGAAACTTACTGAATAACAGCAGGATGATTTTTATACTTTTTTCTTTCTATGAATTATTAATTATGAGAAAGATGCTTTCAGAAAAGGGCCAGGTTTTTCCTATCTGTTGTGGAAGGGATCATTAATTTATCTTCCATTGATGGAAATAGAAAAGGTGCTTATTCTTTAAAATCCTCTGTGGACAGGTCACTTTAATGACATGGTTGCACTTTGCTATAAAGGGGAATGGTACTGTGTAACATGGACTTAATAATTGAGTTATGTGGAAGTAATTTGCTTGGGTTTTTGTTTTATTTGTGATTTTAAATTTAATCTTGATTTTATTGCTTAAGTATGAGCATTTCATTATTGAATGTAGTACTCTCTGGCTATATTAAGTGGTTACTGTAATTTATGGGATACTTTGAGAAATGTCATGGTTGCTCATGAAGTGACACAGCAAGATTTAGTGAGTGCAGCAACTGAGTGAATGGAATTACGTAATATGACCTAGCTGATGCTATATACCATAAGATTTTAATTTATTTCATTAGTACAGCTGGAAGAGAAAAAAAGATAATAGACTAGCCTTGCCAGTTCATTCACTGAATGATCTGAAAATACGTACATTCTAAATTTATCTTGAAACTACTTGGAGTTGTACAAGAAATGGCCAACCTTGACAGTTTCCAGGCCCAGGGAGGGGACAAGTGGGTAAAATAGGAATTCAGTTGCTTAGGAAATCAGGATGCATGAAAAATGTTATCCTTCTTTTTACATTTTTTAAAATTTGATCTGATTTAGTAAATAATTAAAAAGTGTTTTCATAAGACCCAGCAACTAACTGCCAGCTGCCTTGTGGCACTGAGATGGGCTTTTGCTGAATCCCTATGCCAAAGAAGGAAAACTGATTTGTAACTGATGCAGTTACTCTGGTTGAGGTAGGGTCCATATTCAGGATACACGGAATTATAACAAATACAGCAGAAATAGTGTTTCCCTTAGGAAGTAATCAATTGGAAACATCTGAAGCACTAAAAATATTAATCAACTAAAGACTTTCTGTAATGTACTGTTGTAAAGATTTTGCTTTTGAAATAAATATTTCCTTTAAGTTTTTCTCTCTTGCATGTGATATTTTGGGAATATAAATTGTTGCCCAGAGCATGCATTAAGGTATCACTCACTTTCATGCCAGCTGCATATGATTACTTTAAGTTAACTTAGATTGAAAATTGTTATGCTGCTTTTTCCAGCCCAGAGATGACTATTTACGAATTTGAGCAAAATCAGTTGGCTATTATTATTTTAGCATATTTGCCATTTCAAATATTGTTTTCATGGTTTAAAAATTAACATTAAGGGCAGCACACATGTACAACTAGTTAAAAATAATAATAATTTTAAAATATCCTTTAGGCTGTATATTGCGAACATTTTTACAGGCTGTGGAATAAAAACCCGAGGAGTGAGATATCCAGTATGATCAAAACCTCGTCCTCATAGTATTTCTTCAGAAGACTAGGCAGGAAGCCAGTGTTCAGTCGCTTTGTATCAAAACTTAATTTCCTCTTACTTTTGGATACCCTCATTTGTCTTAAAAAATCTTCACTTTGCTAATGTGTAGGAATTCATGATTGCTTATAATTTCAACCCATTTATCCAAAGCACAGACTAAATTAAATGTCCCAAAAGAAAGCGATCATATCTGTGAGCCTCTCTATTTAAAACTATTGGAAGTTACATTGAGTATTCCATCATACCATTTTTATTTATCTTGATTTTTCTAGGCAATAATTGTTACAACAAAGCACAGATTTCATAAAGCAAACCCATCAGTATTTCTTCCTTGTAGTTACACTTTGTCACTATAAATAGCTTTCTCTTCATGAAGACTCTTTTAACTCATCCTCTCATCAAAACTGATGGATTTTGCTGGTGATTTGAAGGTCTGTAAAATTGGTCTCTGTGCAAAAGAAGCGTCTTGTAATATTATACTTCAGTAGGATTGTGTGTATCACAGCATTCTGGGTAGGTGAAATTAATGGGGCTCAAGGATTCTGCCATTTTCCCCCTAAATTAACACATGGCAGTCTTACTGAAAAGCTGAAGACTGGGTCAGAGGCACTTCAGCTCCATACTGGTGTGTCAGGGGACAGCAGAAAATATTGGGATGTAGGCTGGGAAATGTGTAGGAAGAAAACCCCAAAGAAATTATTGTATCTAAATCTGCATGCAACTCCTGCCTCATTGCAGCGCAGTTCCCTGATGACTTCTTTCATTTTACATGTACATGTAAATATAAAAAGAGGCGCAGTTGGAGAGAAGTTGTGCCCTCCCATGCTGGGCCCCTGGGGGTCTGAGCGTGCTGGTGTCAGGCATGCCTTGACTTGTCTTACTCAAAAGCCAAACCTCCGAAACCTGGGGCAAAGACCGTGTTTCTGGATGGTGGGAGTAGTTTCGAAACCGCCTCCCGGGCTGTTCCAGCAGGGCACGCAGCAGCTGCCGAAGCTCTGCAGGCTTGCGCTAGCTGGAAGCTGGCAGGTCCTGGTGAGAAGTGGTATCTTTCTGGGTCATCCGAATCTGGAGCCTCTACAGAGGACAAAATTTATTTGATTAATGACAACATCATTCTGTTTTCCAGTTAACAAACTTTCCTGTTCATTTTTATAGTTCAGCATTCTTACCACTCATCCAGATATACATTAGAATTCAATGAAGTACACATCCATACTTGTTTATATACTAGAAATGCAGAATACTTCATTAACTGCCCACTTTGAGGGGCAGTATTTTAAAGTAGTCATTGATGACACATACAAGTATCTATATGTTTAAATGTATCCATATATAACTTGTAAAACCTACTTTATGATAAATGTTTTTCTTGCAACTGTGTTTTTAAATATATTGATATTGTGGAGTTTTTAGTCATCTTCCCGATATTCTGATTATCCTGATAACTTCAGTAACTGTTTTATAGGAGAAAGTGCCCAGTGTAAAATTTTGCATACTAAAAGAGGTAGTAAAGAAATATCATGTTCTTTTCTTTGAATTTGACTTTGCTTTTTACCCCCAAAAAAGCAGTAGTCTTTATGGCTGTATATCTACAGCTAGCCTGAAATTATTGGTGATGGCCTAAGCTGCTGGGTTTGTTTGATCATGCACAGTGGTATCAATTTAATCCATTCAACAATCTAGAGAATTAGTCTTAAGTAATTTTAAAAATACTACTAATAATTATTCATTTCAAGTTCTGATTTTAAGATCTTTCAGGAAAGGCTTCAAGCATATAGATACTACACGATAGTTCCTCAGTTTTCAAATCTTGGGTTATTTTTCTTTCCCTGTTTTAATACCAGTAGTATGAACTGGGATAGCTTTTAGGTATTTGTGTGATTAAAATCAAGGAGATCCTAAATAAGATTGAAGGTCAGCAAAGCTATTAGTGAGACAAAGTTTAACAATGTGGAATCTGGGAAGCATCGTCTTGCTTCCATCTGGACTGAGAAGCTTAACTGTTGTTTCAAGAAAGAATGTTTCAGAAATGCTCAAATAACCAGTTCATGCTTAGTCCTCTAGTATTATAAATCTGTAAATGGATTCTGTGAGTCACCTCTCTTATCTAATTTACACAGTTTATTTTTTAATTATTATTTTTTTTTTCTGAAGACATTAATTTCACAGTGTTGGATAGCTTAATTTCGTTCCTTTCTATTTTAGTAGACTGGCAGTGCAGATATCACCATCTCTGACGCATTATTTTTTCTCTGTACAATACCGTGTATCTTGTGGCTCTAGTGCAGCAGTAGACTGGCCCAGAAATCACAATCTGGGATTATTGTCTTTGTGTATCCTCAAGGAGTAATATTTTAAAGTCATTGCATCTGTTGGTACTTAAGAGCATGATTTTTACGTTTTATTTTTGCCAGTTTTTACCATCTGTGTGTCTGGTTTTTGGCTCCTTGGTTTAATTTTTCAGTTTAATTTCTCAGTTGCACTGGGATTTCTTTCTCTTTCTCACACATGCTCTTTTTGACTCATCCATGAACTTGTATTAAAAAAATATATATTTACGGCAGTTGCATAGTAAAATTCTTGGCCTTCACAATTTGCATTTTTTAATGATAACTTTTTATTAAGTCCCTTCTAGTAAATGCACATCACTTTTGGAAGTGAAATACTTTTATTAGACTTTGTTGAAGTTTTAAAAAATTAGTTTGGATTAAATTGAAGCATTTTGGCGGGAAAAGCTAGCTTGGTCACATTAAACACATTCTAGTCTTTCATACTCATTTAGTTTTTAATGCCCAAGAGGGAATAATTTTCTTGAGAAATCTGTGTTATAATAATAAACAGACATAATTCAGTAATTTTCTCATGAAACATTGGCTGAAGTTTTGGCACTAATGACTTGAAACTCACACAAGCAGGAACATTTTTGTTTAAATTCCAAGAAAAATACTAATGAAATATATTAAAATAGAAACAAAATATACGTATAGTCTGTTACAGACTGTTTTCAATAAGAAGGATATCTTCATCAATTGAATAAATGTCTCATTTCAAGAATGTTCTGGTAGTACTCGAGTAATTTTCTCTGCTTATCCCTGAGAAATTTTTTTACAAAAAAATATATTATGTAAAGAAATTTTTAAGTTAAGAGGGTAACTGTACAGCACATCTATCAAATATTTTGCTTCTGTATGTGTTAGGGAATATTGAACACTCCACTGCTGCTCTGATCTTTTCTTGATGTATGTATTTTGCTTCTCACTTAATACATAATACATTCCTTAAGGTCGAATTTAAAAGCTTTTTTAAAAACAAGCTAGTTTATTTTTAGTCTCTTTCAAATATTTTGTAGCTGAGGATTTCAAATAGTTTGTTTTTACTTTCTGGTGTACTTGCTTGCTCATAGTTGATTTTCAAACAGAATATGGACTTGCTTCCTTTTTGATCTTTTTGTCTGGTTTCTAATGAATATTTTGCATTGTGCTGCACAAAACAATGAGTAAGAGTTACATAAAAATACCAGCACTAGCAGGTAAAAACACATTCCTTTTGAAATATGTAGCTCCCATGATCTATAGTACCCTTTCTATTTGTGTGGGCTGCTTTGAATTATTTTTCTTAGCAGTGCTGTAGACTATCAAAAGACCAAAATAAATACTTTGTTAACTTGAGAAATAATTTTTTGGAAGGAAGCATTGCTGTGAAATTCTGAGAAGCAGAAATAGTTGTTTTCTCTTCTGTCTACATAGACCTATAGTTTTTTCCTAAATACACTCTGTAACCATTTTTTACCATGTTAAAAACCACAGTAGCATGGTGGTTTTTCACCTAGTAATTTAAGCTTTTTTTCCAACTCGATTCCTATTGTGTGTTGCTGAAAACTTTTTGTTTTGGAGTGCCTTATTTTAAATTCTCAGGTGTTGTTAAAAAAACTTGGTGGAGTTTTACAGTTTTACGAATAGAGATTCAAACAGACCCTATTTGGGTGGTACCAGGAATGACTTAAATTCCATTTTTCAAAATTTGAGTTCCATAATTTTCACTGGCTCTAAGAATTTTATTGCTACCAGGTTTAACTTCCTGATTTCCTGACAAATATTCTGTTACTGTAAGTAAGAGGAAGGCTGTGTGAGCAAACCAGTAAATATTTGCCAGCTTACTGTGAGATGTGCACTTCATTACAATACTGTAATAACATCCATGCAGGAATGGAATTGATTTAGAGTTGACAATATGTGATGAAGAGATGTGATGTGATGATCATTTGCTTTCCTGTGCCTTGAATCTTTAGAAGTTGTATGCTTTCATTTGAGATTAAAGTTTTCAGTTGGGAGTATAAATTAAGAATAAAAAGTAGGATGCTTTCACTACTATGGTTTGTTGACCATAGGACTACTTAGAAAGTGCCAGTGAAAATGATTGCCTCTGCTGTCTTTTTTTCTTGCCTTCCACATGGTAAACAAGTTGGTCCCATACTCTCATGAGATGGAGCTGCAATGGCATGTGAGCAGGAGGGTGCATGCGTTGGTCTTTCCATAGTGCTGGTTTGCTTTGGGGTGAGAGAATTCAGGCATTTTGAAGAGAAGGCGATTCCAAGCGCAGTCATGAGCTGTCCATCCGTTTCCAGCAGCACCCCCTCTGAGCTGGAGCCTTGCTCCTCCCTTGAATCTGAACCGACTGTGTAAGTCTATGAATAACCCATATTTGAATGCCAGACACTCAGCTGTGCTTTACTGTATATTTTAAAAGGCTTGTGGGAAGCTAGGTGTAAACTTCTATATTAGATAGTTTCTCAGCTGATGGGTACATTGAATTCATTGAGAAGAGGAAAGGCTGGTTCAATTCATTTCCATCCCTGTATCGCTGTCATTGTCTGCAGCAACACATAAGGATTGATTACCATAGCAACAGTGTTTTAGCTTGTACTACTGTGAATGTGGTTAATGATAATAGAATTATCTAGTCATTTTAAATCCTGTTATATTATTAGGTCATCCGAACCATCCTCTTACTATGTATTGAGTTGTTCCCTGTAGCCTGTCTTGCAGTTCTTTGTCCACGCTGCTTTTACATGTGTTGAGCAGTGGGAATTCTGCTTCTTCCCTTGGGAGATTTTCACAATCTGATATATCACTCCATTAAGGATTTTCTTCTGATATTTAGCCGCATTTCACCTCCTTTCTTCTAGCTACATGGATTTGTACCACATGGAAGTTCTGTTCCAGTCTTCTTTCCTATCAAGCATTTGAATTATTCCTTCTTTAACTGCATCAGAACATAACAGCTCAGTATTTGTGTGTTTCAGGATTTTCTTATGGGGAAAAGCAGATTTCTAAAGCCATTATCTCTTCTTCTTGACTACCTCATTTTGATAGGAAAGTTCCTAGTACTCAAATACTATTTAGATTACCTGAACTGTGTAGACAGAGCTTCCAACTTTTTGCTGCTTAAAGATATTTACTTCAGCATATGCACCGCTAGAACGCTGGTTCTTCTCTATGCATGTGTGCCCTGCTCCATTTGATGTCTGTGGTAGCGTGTGGTGTCTCATAAAGCAGAAGAGATGCTCCTTAACCCTTGCCACGAGTCAGCGGAAGTAACCTCTCAAGTCTGCTCTTCTTGTATGACCAGTCTGAGTGTGGATGGGCATAGGTATCTCTGCTATCCTCCACATACACAGGTTGCACTCTTTATCCTCTCTTGTGATTTACTGTGCTTCTAAATCCTTTTTACCTACGTTGCTACCATGAAGAGAAATAATTTCTAGTCGCGTCCAAAGAGACATACAAATGGAAATGCGTTTTTCTTGCTATACTTTAGGCATTGCACAGTCTGTGCTACATGTGGGTTGGCTAGACCAGGATTTAGTTTAAAACAGATAAAATAAAGTACTTAATAGTGGGCGATGGGTTACCTGCAGATATATTACATTGTTGTCATACTCTGTGTCTGTTTTCTCAAAAGTTGTTACGGATTTGGTAAATAAGGCACAGTGTTGACATCTTTCCAGTAATCTCTAGTTCTCAGTGCTACTTATGCTTTTTGATTGTTTTTCCTCATTAATATTTGATGTCATACAGTTGCCCATTTATTTTGGTTTTGTTCATCTGTGGTATAAATAAGAACATGTTACATTAATATTTATCCATAATACTCCAAAAGTGCAGAAGATTGGGAATTGCCATTTGAAATTACTTTTAGAACTAAATTTGCTGCAAAACTATTTGATACCACAGTAAAAACCAAGTATAATAAATGCATTTCATTAATTTTAAGGATTTCTGCTGCCTTACACTGTCTAGGATACGTGTGCAAGGTATTTCTTTAAGTTTTGTTGTTTTTTAATATTAAATTAAACTGCAAAGTGGTTATAACTATTAATATTAAGGAACTATTCTGAGCCTGTATGTAGCTGAGGATAGACCACACAAAAAAGAGTGGGGAACCTGCTGGTTTTAGTAAATGAAAATCCACAGGTTTTAAACTCATCTATTTGTTTCTCTCCATATTTTCTTCAAATCATATCATTCTATGTGAGCACTGTGAGCTTTATTATTTGCAGTGAGAAACCAGAGCCTTTGTCACAGAAATTTTTTTTTTAATTTTTTTACTGGCCTCGCCTTTATACTGATTGGGTCTTAATTGTAAGATACAGTGACCTTTATCTTATTTGAAAAGTTCACTCACTAGTCTCTTCAAGATATGATTTCTGTGATGATTAAGCAGATGATTTTCTCCTTCCCATCTAGTCAGGAGTATTGGTAGGCCAGTATTGTCCTTCCTCAAATTTGCTGGCATTTGAGGAATTAAAAAATACACTCCAGTCCCCATGACATGGAACCTAGCTCCCCAAGGACAAGAGAAAAGCCTGCTGGCAAATTATGTGAGTTACCTATTATAGCGGCTCTTGCACTGTCCTCTGAAATAGGCAGAGCTGGCTGTAACAAGGTACTAGAATAGCCCAGCTAGTTAATCTGGAACTCAGTGTATTCTGTGAACCTGGAAAGTGGAAGTGCCCAAAGATCCTGCCCAAGGATGCAGTGGAAGAAGCGCTCAGTGCAGTTTGATTTCTAAAGTCGCTTCTTTCTGAAACCCTGGGATTTGCTTGTTCTTCAAGGATTCTTCAAACTTTCCTTTCACAGTTTGAAGAAAAAAAGTCTTCAGAATGTAGGCTAATAGTGCTTGCTTTCCCCTGGTTTCCTAAAAGTAGGTTTTCTACAGTTTCAGAAAATAGATATGAAGAATTAAAGTAAAATAAACATTTCTTCAAGGAGGCCTCAGGCTGGAGAAGCTTCATTGGCTGGCTTGTTTGGGAGCCAGTTTATGGGAAATTGATAACAAGCTCCAACACGTTTGGAAACCTTAAACTCATCCTTTAGCTAGTTTGTAACTGATTAAGTGGAATGTTTAAAAGTAGTGTTTGAGAGTGTCTATGTCCTTGTAGTTCTAATTGACAAAAGTTATTCTGGTTCTTTATTGAATTTTTTTCCCAAAAGTGCTATTGTTAACCTTAAAAGAGTGTTTATTCAGACATCTATGTATAAAGTCCTATGACTTTTCAGTGAAGAGAGGCACTTGGACACATGCCTTTCTAATGTATATATGACTTCCATGTTTTCACTTTTTTTTTTTTTTGTGGGATGGATGAAGAGGAATTCAACTGTGGAATGTGGGGTGTTTTGGCTTCTGTTTATGCATCTTAACTTTTAATGAACTCAGGAAATAGCACTTAAAAGCATTATTGTGTGTCTGTTAATTTGATCTCATCTAAAAAGGATGGTGGAATTTGAGTAATTTGTATGAAGTTGTTTAGGTAACTATTTATGTCATGACAAATGAAGTTCTGCTGTAGATTAGAAACTGGCAGAGAGAAAAACAAATTATGGAAAGTAGGTCAGCAGTATACAAGGGCAATAGGGATTTATTCCTGGAAAGCATGCTCATTTTGAAAGAGGGGGAGTGCTGAGATAGCAACTTTAGTGAACAAGACACAATTATTCAGATTAGTTGAAAATAAGTAGAATTTTGAAGGAGGCAATAGAAGAGGAATGAGATGGGATGCAGAGCAGTGCAGGTTACTGAATGTTGAAAAGAATGCCTTGAGCTGTATGCGAAACTGCAGATGAACAGTATCCTTTTAAACAACAGTCTGAGGCCATTTTAAATCATCTCTGCTGCTGAAAGAAGCAGTCTTGGCCACACTTTGCTTCCTCCCTTGTGCCTCCCTAAGCTTTTATGAGACTGTTAATTAGACTGAACTGGACCAGCCTGGGAAACTTAACTAATTAAAATTGTTTTTATTAAGCATTAATTTTAATTTAGATCTTTTGTGTAATGATACAAATGCTTGAATAAGCAGAAAGGAGAAGGTGGACAGGGGGATCCTGTGATGAACATGACCATCTAGGGAGGGGAAAAGATGGAGACTGCCTCTTTCGACAGACCACATCTGTGGTTCGTGCTGGCCTTGCAGGATAATGAAATGCCAAACTTAAGATATTATTATGGGCAACACAGTGAAAATACAGTTGCTTGGAAATACTGCTCCTCCTTCACATGTGCTGAATGCAGTCCCTACTGCTCTGACTTGGGGCAAAAAAGGAAGGGGAAGAATCAGAAAGGGAAATAAGGTCTCTATCTGAGGATAAGTTTTTAAAAATTAATTATATTGAGAAGCT
The DNA here is from genome assembly GCA_907165065.1 of Caprimulgus europaeus. Next base: position 44,831,419 of record OU015530.1, on the reverse strand, counting down.
GGTACCTGTTCTGGTGCAACAAATGTCACTAAATGAATTATTTTTTGAAACGACTTCCCTTTTTGAACAACTTACATTTAAGTTGCAGAGTACTTCTGGAACTGTGGTTCTAACACTTGTATGATGTCCTACACTTTGTTCCTCAGTACATTTTAGACAAGAGATCTTCTTTGGTGTCCCTAGATACCTTAATGAGGTGGTAGTCATGATGCAGTTTGGCTCTTGATGATGTTTCATCATGTGTTGTGTAAGAGTTTTGTGTGACAGCAAGCTGATGTGGACTCGGGACCAAAGTGCTCCAAGGGAGTGGGTGCTCTCCCCAGCCTCTCCTCAGCCACCAGCTGCTGGGGCAGTGAGGCCTGTGGTGCTGTCTGCTGCCATGAATGGGGAGTGACTAGCTGTCTGCAGTGATGAATCTTGATCGTTTTTTTATGTTTTCAGAAATTTGCTTACTGCTATTTTATATTTATAGTGCTTTTTTAGCTTCTGTCCTTTTTGTTTGAGTTCAGGAGTACATGTGAGTATTTTACATTTTTCTGAAAGCAAGGCTTTGATTATCTCAGAGAGATAACCCAAAACTGAAAGCATCTCAGTCTGGAAATGAACCTCAAATGTATGTAAAGAAAGCTTCTGTGCCTCAGTTTCCTCAAATAAAGAAACAATTTTGAGAATAACTTTTAATCATCTTGAGGGTGCAGTGAAGCTAAAGCCATTATTGTCTATGAAGTACTTTTGCCATACTGTGCTGGAGGGCACTACAGAAGTACTGAGTACTATTTATTTTAAATTTGATTTAATGCTTTTGATTAAAAAATTAATAAAATTGTCATAGACCAGATTGTAACCCTGTAGGCACTTGAAATGGAGCATTCGTAAATGAAGCATTTACTGAGAAGTTTGAAATTGTTTTTCATGTTGACTTCAGCAAAACAAATTGAGCAAGGAACAATGAAAAATGCTGTAGTATTTTCTGTTATTAAAATGGTGATTTTTTTGGTGCCTAAGGTAAAATCCATGTTGTACAAAAGACCAAAAAAAATGCTACAGCATAACAGGGAAATTCAATTGAAGCAATTTTAGTGGAGTTTCACAGTGAAGGATGAGGTGAAAAGCAAAATGTGGCAGGCAACTCTGCAATTTGGCAAAAGAGAAGTAAAAGATAAAACTGTAAAATGGTAAAATCTCATGACTCAAACTTTGCCCAGGAGCCTAGTGCAGACTCAGATGCCTCTTGTCTCAGTGGCGAGGCCGGGTGCCCTACATTGCCATCGCAGTGCTGGGGCTCCATTGGGGGTCTTCCTCCCCTGGGACTTGGGACTGGGACCTTGCCTGGTTTTGTTCTTTTAGGGGAGGAAAAGCTGAAATGGGAAGAATTAACTTAAAGATCTACCAGTTAGAGACCCTTAGCTCAGGTGTGTTTGTCCATCTACCTGGTGTGTAACGCAAAAAAACAGATGCGTAGTTATTTTTTCCTTTCCAGCGGTAGGAATTTAAACAAAAAAGTCATAAATCAAAGCTATATCTTAGCAAATCCTATCAAATGAGAACCAAAGAGAAATCACTGTCTAAATGAGAGGAAACCTGTGTACTTTTCTTTAAGCAAGATGATAAAACAGTATAATTATGTTTTTCTGGTTCTATGGGTGAATTAATAGGTTGATTTTCAGTAACAAAGAAACCAAAACCTTTGAAAGTTGTTTCCTAAATCAGATGAAATTCAAAGTTAAAGAATACATTCTAACTTCAAACTCCCACCAACATAGGGACTTTTATGTTATTGGAAAACAGATATTTTAATTAAATTTTTAAAAAGCCAAGTCTTTAATAAAATTTCTGATGTCATCTCTAAACAGTCCTGAACCATGCTGAGGAAAATATCTGGAATTGAATTTTGTTATTAAGATGCCTGTGTGAGTAAAATGATGTTTTCTGTGACGGAGAACAGAGTGCTATACTTTTAGCTTACTTCTAAATTGACTCTTACATTCAGTACTCAAGGGGATTGAACTGTTCTGTACTTGGCTGAAGCTAGTAAAATCCTCGTCTTCTGATAGAGATCTGCAAATCATGCAACAAGGGACTATTTCAGATTTAAAAGGAAAAAAGAAATGAATAAGGATAAAAGAGCTATGAGACCTGTTTGAAAATTGCCTAATGACAAATTCTAGTTGCTAAATAAGAAATGCTTTTTGTATCTTCCTCAGAAGTATGAAAATCACTGTCTTTGAAAAGGTGAGGTGAATAATAATATATTCAGGAGCATTACAGGGAAAATGTGAAATGATTTATGCAGAATTTCCTCCTTTTCTTTGTCTCGATATCAAGGGGAAACTGTGACTCATCTATAATACATCTCTGCAGAAGTCTTTCAGATCTCTAAACTTATAGGTGGAGGCATGTACATTTGGTTTTCTGCCAGGGAAAAAAGTGCATGTCCCAGTTCCATGTATCCATTGTCATTTATTTGGCTTTAAAAAATCATGCAGGACTTAATTACTTCCTTTTTTAAAATTTCTATATACAGAATAAGCTAACTAGTTAGATTAAAGGAAAAAAGTATTTAAAATTCTGTTGTTCTACATTAGTTACAAGCAGGTGAACTCAGTGTAGATCTATTTATAGGAGAACTAATGGATGTACCTAACTTGACCTACTTTAGACTACTCAACGGAAAAAACCAAACACACTGTAGTTGTACCACTGCTGTGTAATTTATTTTTACTTACTCTAAGAGCAAAATAATGTCTTTGCAATTGTGACCTTTTAAATATATATATGTATATTTAGAAACATATATAAATATGAATATCTATCTATATATATATATAAATGTATGTAGTTCCTGGATGCCATAGTAACACTGCATGATAGAAGTATATTGTGGGTATTCTTTTCTTCCATAAACATCAACTTTTCTGCGTAAAATGAATGTTAGTTTTTTGCCCTTCACTGGTCCTGAAATCCGAGATCTGTATAATCTGGAATTGTGGAGTAGGAAGAACTCAAGCTCTTAAAGAAAACTAGACTAAATTTTGTAAAAATAACTCCTTTTGTGAAGTAATTTAAGTGAAGCATATTCTACCAATGAAGGACAATTTTCTCTATGTATGTGGGTATTATGTGAGTTAACCAGGGGTGGTGGTATATATAGATGCATATGTATGTATTGGTTAACACAATGACAGGGAAAATAAATGCTATATGAAGTCATCAACCAGCAGTGTTTGTCACATGGCAGGTCCCACACTCATGCTGGCTCCCCATGTGGGGATGTCTATGTAATTGAGGTAATTCCTGCATTATTCAAGGTAAATGATAAAAGAGCCTGCACAAACCCAGGCCTGGCCTTTGGGCTAAACTTTCCAGGGGAATTTGATTATACATTGACCTATAATTGTAGCCTCATTTCAAATAAAGCTGATAACTATTTCCATTTAAAATATTTCCCACGACTCTGACATCAAAGTATGACTATGAATCTGTATTTAATATGAACCCTAATATTTGTTTTACACTGACAGATCCTGGTGGTCTATATGTCAGTCTGTGAATCATATGACAAGAGTATAAAATTTCAGAGATTTGAACATGGAAATAGTCTGCAGATAAGCCTTCTCTAAAGCAAACAAAGAGCATAGACTTTTGCCTGTGAAACAGATATGCATTGGATCCTAAGGAAAAACAGAAGGCAGAATAAAAACTGTAACTAGGCAGTTACATGAAATGGGCTTATTTTGTTTTTAAGGTAACAATCTATTTGAAGTAATTTAATACAGTTGTGCATGGGTCTGTGAGATAAGTACTTCTCTTTGTGATACAGTGGAGACATCTATAATTTATTGATCAGATCTTCAGAGAGCTCTTTAGGTGTGTTGGTTAGTACTGAAAGTGTGGCAATCCATGCTTTATATATTTCAAATATTTAGCACGAGAGGTTAGTACTTTCTTGCTGCATCTGATCTTTTAACTGACTTTCTATCATCACATTGGTTTTTGAAAACTCATCTTAGTGGACATCCCAAGTGGCAGCACTGTTAGTGGTGGGATGCCCTGTCTGGTCATGCCAAACCTTTTCTGGCTATTCCCATTGGCTGTGGTTGGTTTTGCTTATAGGTCACTCTGTAAGTGAACTGTCTCACAAATTTGTTATGTGGTGAAATGTCTTGAGTTTTGTAATCCTTCAGATACTTTGCATCTAATAAAATGTTTTAAAAATAGGTTATAGACTGCAAGTGTTACTAGATGATAAGGAAGAGGTGGAGCTCATCTAGTATCTTTAAGCAAGAAGGGGCACTTCATGGCTTAGCATCCTAAGCTGCTGCTGAGACAATTAAGATCTGTTTTACTATTACTGCTTTTCACTGTGACATATCCAAGTGTCTTACCTTTATTTGTCTTTGCAAACATGGAGCATTATCCCCGACATTATTAATAGAGTAATGCACTTTTAAGTGATTTTTGACACTATTTGTATGGCAAGTCACTGTAGGAATTAAGAAATAATGCAATATTGTCTTCATCTCAAGTCTCTCTTTGATATGAGAAATAGATCATCAAGGTGTTAAGAGGTTCAATATGGCAACAGTTTATCCATTTGCAAATAAACAGAAATTTAGGGCACTAAATTATCATTATAATATTTTCTAATATGCTATAAGTGTTATGGTAATGCTTATTATTTGTTGACTTAGAGCTATTGCAAAATGGCTGACCAGGAAATAGTTGTGCTACAATAAGACTTGAATCTTCTATAAAATGTCCCTTAAATATGGTCTGGTGGGAAAAGCTATGGATTTTTTTTATCCATTTGATATTTGCCATCTGTAGAGGGACCTTCATGTATGGATTTGTTACGGTAGCTATCAGTTTACAGCACACCTCCTCCCTCTGCCTCCCACTTTGCACTGCCAGTAGTCCCAGAGAGGTCACTGAAATGGTCTGGAGTGGGATGCCCTCAGCCTGGGGAAAACAAATGTAGTTTTCACCCAAACAGCAAATACAGTCTATGAAATATGATTACAATACACATTGTAAAATGCTTGAGAATCAGCATTGCTTAGACATTACTATGGTTTTCTTGCTCTATCAGGTCCCATTTTGTGCCATTTCGCTTGTGGAGGTTTGCAGAGTTGCAATTTTTTCCTGTTTTATTTTTCCTTTTTCCACCTTTTTTTTTTTAATCCCCCCCCACCCCCCCCCCCCCCCCCCCCCCCCCTCAATATTCTTTCTCTGTTGGTAGGCATAGACCATTTGGATACATTAATTAACAAGCGTGTTCAATCAGCAACAAAAAACCCCTTTGAGTTTTAATGCATTTCATGCTGTTTGTTGGCAAGCTACCACCGTAAGGTCATGTCTGAGATTTTCTTTACTGTAAAGAGGCAGAACCAGCAAAATGTCTCAATTTAAAATCACTAGCAAGAAAACCTTTTGTCTAACTTACTAAAACTCTTAAAAGGCTCTCGTTCTTTTCAGTGCTGTCTGCAGTGCCTACTGTAAAAAAGAATTAACTGCAGCATCATCTAGTAAAAAGCATTTTCAGCGGAAGCTCTGTTAAATGGCCGAGCGGTGTTTGTGTTGGGCTCCTGCCGTTAGCCTGGCTAGCTGTGCGAGAGGTGTGGCCCACTTCATTGTTTCAGAATATGTCTGTGTGATTTCAGTGACATATCACGGGTTATGAACCTCTAAAAACTACGGACTTCAGTAAACCTCTAAACTAATATATGTTAGAAAATAAATTAGATGCTACAGGGCTCATCCAGTTTTTATTAGTATTACAAGGCTATAAATATATGTTTCAAGGAGAGTCATTAGGCATGAAAAACTGGTAGTTAGTCAGAACTGAATGCTGTGTCATACAAGTTTGTCAAAGGAAGGTTGTATCAAATTATATTCATTGGCCAGCTGGTGTTCTGGTTTTTGGACAATAGGAAATCAAATACATCTCTCTCTATATCTGTAAAAACATTTCCTTTCAAGGCGCTTCACAACAGAAATAGTGCCATTATGAAGCCAACCAGTTCTAAGGCTTAGCTTGATCAGTTTATTAAATGGGAAATAAGAGATGATTGCCTGTGATAGCTGGGGATGAATTTGATATTCATCAGAGACCTGGGAAATCCCTTCCATTCTGTGCTCCTCTGTGTCTCTATGATGTCTATTCACTGATTTGACTGAGCAAGGCATATTTCATTTTAGAGTAGTGAGGCATATAGAAACTATACGAATATTGCCATTTTCGATTGTGGGATGACCATTCTGCACAAGGATGTGAATAGCATAGGGATGACTGAGATGTAAGGAGTATATTAACTCATATATATTTATAAAATATAGATATATATAGAGAGAGATATATATATCTATAGAGAAGATTAAATTGTTTTATTGTGGGTTGTTTTTTTTTTTGTTTAAGTGGATGATGATTTAATATAGGGTTTCTCTTACCTCTCTTCCTGTGGATTATCGATAATAGCAGTTCACTTAGTATAGGACTGATGAGGATTACACAAAGCTCTTACCTAATTATTTGTGCATATATTTTTTTTTAATTCAATAACTTTTGTTTTTTCCCCATGTGATCTTTCTAACTGCTCTTCAGATTTGATTGAAAATTGCCATTCTCTGGAGATTTGGCCAGTTAATCAGGAAGTGAGAACATTAGCACAAAAGCCTGATGCTGGTATATTTGTGCTAGTTAAGACACAGGAAATAGGTCCCTTAGGAGCAGTTTTCTATCAAGTCTGATCATACAGAAAGAGAACCTACTTTATGTTGGGGACCAAACAAACCTTTATAAAACACAGCTGCCAGGAGACTAATAGCAAGTACAGTCTCTTCTTCCATAATCATTACAGAGAAGTGCAAGAGAATAAAAAGGGAAAGATGAAGGGAAGGGTGTATTTTAATAACGTAAGCATTATTTCTGTTATGTCCTGGCTGGGGAAAAAAATACTGGTGTGTAGTCTTACAGGATCTTTTCTTTATTGATAACGTGTCCTTCTCTACATTAAAATCTAAAGTACCTCTTGGAAGTTATATAGTGTTCCTTCCTCTTTGGTATTTACAGTATTTTCACTCACTATGCTAAAATTTAAAAAATTAAATGCTAGGAAACAAACGAGTGTGAATTCTCCTTCTAAAACACAGAGGCTGTTTATTGAAAGGCTTTTATTTGCAGTGGGTTGTATGTCTGATATATTTATTGTATGTTGCTCAGACTGGTAGCTCTGCCTATTTACCATGATGGCTGCAATTGCTTCCCATTTCAAGACCCTGCTTTCTGTTGCTAATGCTAGTAGAAATGCTGAAAGTGGTGCATAATGAGAACATCCACCCTGTGCGAAAATACTTCGCTGCAGTTACTCTGCAGACTAGTAAAAATACAAAACAAGTTTTATTATGTTTTAAGAGATAGTTCCTTTGTGTAGCTCATGTGTACCCATGTCAGCATGTCTTTCTGCTGAGGCTGGATCTCTTGTTCATTTAATAACTTCATAAGTCAGAAAAAAATTTAGTTTGTGTACAGTGCGAACAGCTTTACTACAATTTACAGCTGAATTCCCCAGACCTTCTCTTTTCAGTGAGTATGTTAAATCTTGGAGTACTTGAGCCTGCTTTCCCAGGTGAGGGCTCCACGGTGCTGCTGAGCAGGCTGCGATGCTGACTTGTGCCTGCAGCAGGATGGGGCTGGGTGTGGATGCTGAGCACCAGTACCCTGGCTGTCCTGGCTTTCTGTAATCACCTTCCTGGCCCTCAGACAAGGCTCTCTAAATTGAGTGTAAGTTAACGGTAAAGTCAGGGCAGGAGGATGCTGGTTTGGGAGAGGAAGCCTGTACTTGATGTTGGAGATGCAGGTAGAGACACAAGGGAAATGGATGTAACACTATGGGTTGCAGAAGTGAACAAGGAAAATGAGGAGAGGGAAGTCAGTGGTGAAACCTTAGCACAGCTCCATGCACTCATCTATTCCAATAAACTTTGCTTAACAGTTTCCCTTTCTTCAGTGTTAATTTGGATTTATTCAGTGCACTGTTTATATAATTGACCAGTCAGTTATTTTCTCTTGCAGTGGTCATTGTTGCCGACCTTGCCATGGAGTGCTCAAGGCATTTGAAAGCAGAGTTACTCTCTTTCATACAGCCATTATTACTAAAATACCCAAGCACTCTCTGGACAATAATGAAATATTCATTATATTCCTCTGAAGTGAAAAAAAAAAAAACCCAACCAAACCAAACCCAAGCAATTTAGTCCTATATTTTGAGTTGTTGGTAGAGTAGAGATGTTGCTATCAAGTTTGAGAGATGGGATTAAGTATTTAGAGAGGATAGATTTATACAGAACCCTTACATGCCTTCAGATCCCATTTCCCATTGTCAGGCTGAAGTAGATTGTAATAGACACTTATTCAGACCAGGCATTTAGAAATGAAGACTGAACAAATGAAACATATAGGAATTTAAGTGACTGGACTGATTTTATTCAAATTCCTTGGCTACTATTGAGTTTTTTGCAGGTAATCGTCAAAAGGCAAGGGAATGTGAAGAAGTTCTGCTTATGTTTTTGGGGAGTCCATTACAAGTGCATTGAACAGCACAGATGAGTGGGAGAGTGCTTCTTTGAAGCTAAAGTAGTGACTGGTAGTGATTGTGGATTAATCAGAGGCAGGAGCTGATGTTTTGATAATGAAAGATAAAATGTCTAGTAAGATAGGGAAAGCATGACTGTTTTTGAGCTTTGGAAATGAAATAAGACAGTCTTCACTCAGAAATAATTTGAGAAAATGTAATTGAAGAGTCTGTTTGGGTTCATATGTATTGAATAGGGTTCTGTTGGCAAGCGTAATGCTAAAATTTCTTAGATCTGAGGATTTTGTAATCCTAAGAGGTGGTAAGGAGATTTTCTTCAAAAATACAAAACAAATCAGCAACGCTTCTTACGTATTTTATTAATGCTGTGCAGGTGAACTGTGAAATGGACCTTTTGCAGAACTAATGCAGAACTGCTAGCATTAATAGTCCATTTTGAGCAGTTCAGACTTCTTGAGTTTTTAATTGCACCTACATGAACTTTTTTCCCCATCATATTTGCAAGAATCTTCTACTGTGTACCTGTGCACAAATTTGTCTCTTATAATACACAGAAATTTTGTACAGATCCATTTAAATGTAAGAATAACTCTTTGAAATGCCTTATTCCCTTAAACTAAAACAAATTTTAAGAACTTTATTCTTGTATTGTTTCTTCTCCATGTAAGTAGCCTAAATACATGACAGATGGCTATGGACAGTTACAGCTGTGTCTGGCAGCACTGCGAGGCCCAGGTGAGAAGCCCTGTCTGAGTCATCTCAGCAAAAGGGAATTGGAGGAATTTTACACTGAACACATCAGGGTATGAGAAATTACACTGGAAGAGGAGCTTTAAATTTTGCTCTGTGCTGTAAAAATGAAATTATCTTTAATTACTTAATTTCAATTTTGGACAAAAAAAAAATCAGTCTGTAGCGACTGTACATTAAAAGCTGTATCTTTTGATATATCAGGAATCTGTGTTTTTATAGAGAGAAAAGAAACCTTACAAGTTTGGGAGTTTGCTCAAATCAGTTATTTCTGAGAAATGTCTGCAATAATATCTGTCTGACTTCTCAGAAACTTTCTTGGTCTTCTAACTGGCCTTTTCCTTGGTTTACCTCATAGCACATCCAGGTGGAATTTGCCTTTCAGAAGAAAAGTGCTTTCCAAATAAAGAAATAATTGCTTGATGCAGAGATTTTCACAGCTAGTTACTTTTCTTAGTAAATCAGAATTTTAAGTCAAATCCCTCTGCAGGTGTCCAATTTTTCTCTCCGTTCACTTCAATGTAAATCAAAATCTGTGTTATTTTGAGAAGAAGAGAGCGCCTGATTACTGTAATATTAAAGATTTTTAAAAGGATACATCATACATCTCTTGATTATGGCAGTAGTGCTTTCATTAGGGTTGTGATTCCTCCTCTAAGCACCTATTTACAGGCACATGCATGTTTTTGATACAAATCTGTCTGCTGTCCGGGAAGAGCCAGACAGAGGCGTGTGGGAGCTGCTGTTTCTTAGTGGCTTGGATAACTGACAGTGAGATTGGTTCCAAAACTTGCTGTGTTTATAATTCTGAATACAAAAGGCACAAAAAGTAGATGTGATGGTGCCAGATAGCATCTGTTTTTGGTTTGCAGTTTCTGATGTGTTATATCCTAATATAGAAGATATGGCATAGGAAGGAGGCAGGTAAGTTGGCTGCTGCCTTTGTCCTGGCTACGTGTGGGGTCAGGCAGGGGGATGCTTCTTCCCTTGGCAGAATAAACCTCTGGAGCACCAGCTGGGACAGAAAGAAAGCAAATGCAACAAGTGGAGAGGCTTAAGTGTGAGCTGACATTAGGAGGCTCTGGGAACGAGAGCAAAGATACTATCAGGGCTGGGAAGTGGTGGAAAGAAGGATTTCCACGAGGATTTAGCTTGAGTTGTGCATGGCAGGCTGTGTCTCAGGAGCACACTGAAAGTGGGTCTGTTGAGAGCAAGTCCGAAGCACCGCTGCCAAGACTGTGTGGGGCAAGGGGAGTTTTGTTTATAAACAGACTTACTTTAAACTAGTCAAGGGAAACACTTTTGGGGCTGAAGCATGGTAAAGCGTAGGACTCGAGTGGTGCTAGATGAATGATGCTTACATTGTACATATACAGGTGTCTGCTAAAATAACACAACATAAAGCCAGACATTTTTATGATAGCAGAGGCATATCTACTGATAGGGAGGATGTTATTTAAGTCTCTTCTTACATGTGTATATACTTATTGTATGTTTACTTGGAAAGACCACACATGGAATATTGGCAATAACACTGTATTAACAAAGTAACATGAATTTATGATTGCCTTTTAACATAGCTGAGATTCAAAATTGTGTTTCATCAGGAACTTTTGATTTTAGATTTGCACATAATAGCTTCAGTGCAATATAAATACTTACACAGTGGTCTACAATCACCAGTGTCCCTAACTTGAAAACAAGAAACCCATGGCAACAATGATCTGCAAGATGCTGTATGAAACAAAGAGGAATGCTTCTTTTTAATGTGAAGCAACTCAAAATGTTCTGGTTTTCCTGTATACACCTTTCTGCATGTAACGTTAGAATTGTCATGGAGATTTGAATGTTTATTTTTAACCTTTATTCAGTGGTACTTATAACTTCAGCTGAAATCAATAAATACAGAAATGTAAACACTAGCTTATGCCATATTTATGAATTATATGGATTATCCTTTGTATTGGGTTTATAAGCAACTTTTACTGTATGGAAAATATTTTATTTTGAGTTCTTATTTACATTCATAATGTGGTTCTAGGCAGGTTCAAGATGCTGGTTAACCTTTGAAATGTATTACTTACCTAGTGCTTAACAGAGATAGATGACGAAGGAGTGCATATTAAAGCCTCTCAAAACACAGGATCATCAATCTTCAAGTAGCTTGGCTTCACGCAGCACCCTGCTATCCAGGATGCACAAGGCACCGCCCATGGAAGCTTTGTGCATCTACCCTCCTGCTTTTGCAGATTCTCAGTGGAAATGTCAGTTGGACATTGCCAACTGCCTCTGCCTGCCTTTAATATCTCTTCAGTAATTTAATATATTGTCTGACTCTGCTGAACTCATAACCTGTCACTTATTATTTTACTGACTTGATGGCTCTACCTCTAGAATCTAAGTCTGCGTTTGAAACCTTCTGTTCACACTTTATAATATTTTCTGTTTGGTCACATGGGTAGTTAAAAGTATAAGCTACTAATGAGTAACATAGGTTTAAGAATGGAGTTAGATCTTCTTGGTGGTAGTCCTTGAGTTAATTACCATGACCTAAATGTGAAAGTACAGCATTCACAACTTTGACATTAAAATTATACATTTGGTGAATAATGTACATATTTTTTGGAATAAAATCAATTGGTTAGCATTAGAGTCTCATTGTGGTGGGTTGGCCCTTGCTGGATGCCAGGTGCCCACCAAAGCCCACTCTATCACTCCCCTTCCTCAGCTGGGCAGGGGAGAAAAAAATAATGAAAGGCTCATGGGTTGAGATAAGGACAGAGAGATCACTCACCAATTACTGGCACGGGCAAAATAGACTTGGGGGAAAAAACAATTTTTAATTTATTACCAATCAGACAAGAGGACAATGAGAAATAAAACCAAATCTTTAAACACCTTCTCCCACCCCTCCCTTCTTCCCAGGCTTAACTTCTCTCCTGATTTCCACCTTCTCCCTAGCAGCGGCACAGGGGGACAGGGAATGGGATTGGGGTCAGCTCCTCACACATTGTTTCTGCCGCTCCTTCCTCCGCAGGGGGAGGACTCCTTCCCCCACACCAGCGTGGGGTCCCTGTCATGGGAGACAGTCCTCCATGAATTTCTCCAATGTGAGTCCTTCCCATGAACAACAGTTCTTCTCAAACTGCTTTAGGATGGGATGGGTCCATTCCATGGTGTGCAGTCCTTCAGGAAGGGACTGCTCCAGCACGGGTCCCCCACAGGGTTTCAAGTCCTGCCAGCAAACCTGCTCTGGTGTGGGCTCCTCTCTCCACAGGAACACAGGTCCTGACAGAAACCTGCTCCAGCATGGGCTTCCCATAGGGTCACAGCCTCCTTCAGGCGTTGTGGGGTCCTCCCTGGGCTACAGGTGGTCATCTGCTCCACTATGTACTGCAGGGGGACAGCCTGCCTCAACATAGTCTTCATCACAAGTTACAGGGGAATCTCTGCTCCGGTGCCTGGAGCACCTCCTCTCCCTCCTTCTTCCCTGCCCTTGGTTTCTGCAGAGTTTGTTTCTCTCACATCTTCTCACTCCTCTCTCCTGAGCTGCAAAGTGTGCTGCTTTTTTCCTCTTCCCCCCTTTTTTTTTTTATTTAATTATGTTATCACAGAGGCGTTAGTGATGGGCTCGGCCTTGGCCAGTGGTGGGTCCTTCTTGGAGCTGGTGGCACTGGCTGTCAGACATGGGGGAAGCTTCTGGCAGCTTCTCACAGAAGCCACCCCCATGCCCCGCCCCGCTACCAAAAGCTTGCCACAAAACCAAGTGCACTCCTGTAACTCTGATGTCAGCCTTTTCTGGTGTGCTGCTGATAAATGCCTGTGATAAAATGTTTAAAGAGGTCTTGGTACTTTATGGAATTATACAAGCTGCATTTTCTTATACTGTTTTTAACTCTTTGCAAACGAGTCTTGTGTGTTCAGCTGAGCCCCCAGTAACCTGCCCAGAGAGAGCTCCGAAGGAGTGTGCCCAAACACTGCTGACCGTCAGCTGATTTTGTGCTTTTACTTGAGTACCTTTAAAAAAAATGCTGGCTGTGATAGCTTCTGTAGCATTGTGTTTAAAACTGTAGTAAAATTAAGATATAAAACTGACTAAACTACAAATATAATTACAAAAGTGTATAGTGACAAAAATAATTTACAACACTTTCAGGCAGCAACAGAAAAGATTTTTATAGTTGTAGAAGCACACATTTCCACTGTACATGTGGTTGCCCCAACAATTTGAAGGTGGTAAAATGGCATTATTAAAATGAGTAAACCTATTAAACCTAGGTTTAAATGATTTTTTAATTTTTTAAAATTATTTTTTAATATCTAGGATGAAGATCGAACAGAGGAAGACAACAGCAGAGTTGAGCCTGTTGGACATGCAGACACTGGTTTGGAGAATGCTACCAATTTTTCCCTGGAGTAAGTTACTGGCAGAACACATTGTTTTAACAATGAGTCTTGAGACTGAACATAGACTAGCAAAAAATTCAGAATAATATGAGTGATACCTCTCTTAAGAAAACGGGGCAGTCTTTTTTAGGTCATGTTCATTTTGGTTTTAAACAATTTGCTTCGTGGACCTTTTAAAAGCAGATTTTAAACAGTTTAAAAAACCTATGTTAAAGATGAGCGTTGGAAACTTGACATTTATAAGTGCTGATGCTACAGTAGATTTTCTGCCTCAAAGATGCTTATTTGATGGAACTCTGAAAACTTGACAGAAGGAATAGGGTCAGTGCTAGCACAAATAAATCGACAGGCAAGAATTTCAAAGGGAGAGATCTTAATTCCTGTCACCACTTTACAGTCTACTGGGAGGTTGTGTGTGGGATTCACATGAGTTCTGTGGTGAAAAACCTCATACTTTGTGAATGGATCAAAATTAACGCTGTTTAGGACTGGGAAGCTCCTCCTCATTTTTTAAAAAATCAGTAGAAGATATTTTATTTCATCATGAGAAACAGCAAGCTTGACCTTTTGCATTTCATCGCAAAGAGCTGATTCCTCGCTATGGAATTAATGAGCAAATATCCCTTCTGCCTTTAAATTAAACCTTTTAAATGCGTTAAACTTAAATTTTCCATATAAATAAATCTTCTGCTTCCATTATTTCTGAATCAAATTATGAATTAGGTGCAGAGGGTTTAAATGTTAGGTAGAGATCAAGGTGACATCTATTAGGAAGTAGGTGCTGAATTTTACACTGTTTCATTCACAAATCTATTACATTGTAAATTCCTAATGCTGTTTGCTCAATAGAGTTTACAGACCTTCTTTCAAATTTAATGGTTCTTGGTGTTGCTTTTAAGTAACTTTTTGACTTTTCAGCATGTGCTATTTCATTCTTTTCTGTTTTGGTATCATCTTTCTTTGTATGTTTGTTTGAAGTTGTTGGCCCAATCTTCTGAGAAAATCAGGAAGCAAAATTAAAACAGTCTCTCTTAGGAACGGATCATTTCCTTTTCTTTTCCATTTTACAGAGTTTAACATTGGAATTTGGGATGGATTTTTTTTTTTTAAGAAAAAGTATAAGAAAAATGAGTGCCTAGACCTTAAATGTGTATTTTGGAAAAAAAGGAAGGTTACTGACTCAAGGAATAAAACAATTTAAATAGTGTTGTCTAGATCTGAAAACTGCCCCCTTTTTTTTTTTAAAGCTATGATTCTTCTTATGACAGTTCCAGGTAAATCACACTGATTTTCACTTGTTCTCTTCCTCAGACCTCAGTTTTCTTTAAAGCTCATAGGAAAGTTGGAAAAAGTTGATCACAGGGAGACAGAGGCATGCCAATAGCAAAGGTTGTCTTTTAGAATACATTTTGGAGGTGAAAGGCATTGCTTGATTGCCAGAAGCTGCTTTGCATACTAGTTAATGAAAACTCAGCCTTAATATTCAGTGAGAATGAAAAGAAGTTAGCCTATACAGAAACTAGGACAGAGAGCAATACCAAATGCTATAATGCTGTCAGTCTTAAAACATGTCTTAAGAACAGATCCAGGTCTGAAGAATGAGATGTTTTTGGCTGATGTCTCTCAGGTCTCCTGTTGCAATAATTTCTTGAGTTAAACAGTGGCAACAGGGATAGAGACCTTCTATTCATGTTGTTTAAAAAATGAGTTAAAAAAATCAGATGTGAGTTGAGGCATACAACAAATATAAAGGCTACCTTAAAAATATACTAAAAATGTAATGTGGAAGAAATATAAACCAAACTGTAACAGAGAATTTTTGTTGGCTTCCTAACAATATGTCGTCTGGTTATTCTCAGACTCCAGATTAAGCGCTGTAAGCTTTCATGATGGGCCACCATATGATCAAGAGTTTATTGAAGGAAGTAGAAAATCTTTTACTGCTATCACAGGGCATTGGTCTTGCTCTTTGCTCCATTTCGAGATTAAATTTGATTTGTGTGCTTATGAGAAACAAGCTTCTCAAAGATCTGTGTGTATATATGTAGTGCCAGGAAATATAGAAGAAGTACGTAATACTACAGAGAGGCATAAGCCACAAATTTAGATCATGGCTTTCGTTCAGATCTCTCACTTCCAGATTTACTGAGAGGTTTGGCCTTCATGTGTTATTGTCTCATTTGGGTATTTATAACTCTTTTTGGTTTATGGGATATATTCCACCTTCCCAGATGTGAGCATGTTTCAAATGCATCAGTAGATTTGGTCCAAATCTATTTCTAGAGTTTTTGCATGTCTCTTTCTGAACCTGTACTTTCCTCTTTCACTTTTTCCCTCTCTAAAGTGAAAAATATAATTGAAAACTGGATGCGTAGTTGCTTCAGGAGGCCATCTGGTTGGTTTGAAATGTTATAGTTAAATCTTATTTTGGAAACTTTGCCTATAAAGAGATATAGATACAGCAGTCTTCCAGTAAAAGAAATGGAATTACAGTAAAACAAATTAATGTGTTTTAAAACTAGAGGAATTTAACCAACTCAAAATTTAGTAATTTTCATTTGATTAAGGGGTAGTTATGTGAAAGCTAATGTTAAGGCTTAGAGTGGTCTCTCTTAAGATAAAAAAAGAAAACATGCTATTGCTATGATCAGCTTTTAGGCTTCTGAGGAAAAATTATACGTGGTATTTAAGGTATTTCTGCGCAATGGTCCAAACAGCTAACTTTAACTTTAGAATAAGGAAGTAATAAAACAATATGTGAAAACATGTGATCATGATGATACCTTTTTTTACGTAGCAAACTGAGTTTGCAAAAAAATTCTTTTATTTTTGTTTGTTTTATTAATTGGACTATTTTGATGATTGATCTCCTTTCATGCCATCAGATTAATCTTCAGGTAAGTAGCACTCAACAATGCTTTCATCACCATGACTTGATTTCTGGAATGGTTTTGTTTTTCTGTGTATGTTTGTGTGGGGTTTTTTGGTTCCTTCACAGTACATGTTCATATTCCCTCATTCATCATTGTCTCACAGTGATATGGTAAAGCTCGTAGAAGTCTCCAATGACGGCGGGCCTTTGGGAATCCATGTAGTGCCTTTCAGTGCCCGAGGCGGAAGGTAACGTATCGTGTAGGATTTTAATTGAAGTGTACCTTGTTATGTTTTATCTTAGTTGTGTTAATTTTTGTATTGTATGCCTTTGCCTTCTGTAGAATATTGTATGTTATTTCAAAAGGCAGTCTCACTGATTAAGAAAGGAAGAATTGCAAGTTTACTGACTCTGTGCTTGGAGTGGGCTCTATAATGGAAAAGCTCTACTTAAAAGGAGTAAGAACTGTGGGGTTTTAACAGAGACTCTGTTGTAATCTCATGGGAAATAGAAGTATAAAGACATTTCTTTTTGGACTCTTTAACAATTATAATTTACTGCTTTAATTCAGGTAGATATTTGTGCAATATTTCCTTGCTCACTGTTGAGAGCCACAAGTTCCCAAATAACAGCAGGAGTCTAAACCAGAGGTGTCCTGTGCCTGCCCTTGATAAGAGTAGAAGAGAAAACAGTCATCATGCTTTCAATGTTTAGTGTTGTCCTGTCTGTTGTGGTTCAAATGAAGTAGCAACACCAGTTGAAACATTCTGGTTTTGGGGAAGGTGAACCCCTTTATTATAAGATAGACTGGAACTCCTGAAGTTGGATTTTTTACAAAAAAAAGTGTAAAGAAAGTCCTTCACATTAAAAAAAATAATGTGGGGGATTATATTAGAAACAGAATGCAGTGCATCATCTCTAATGCTTACTTTGCTAAAGCAGAGTTTTAGCATTTAAGGCCATTAATATCATCTCAGAAAAATAGCTTAACTTTTGTAGTAATAGTGGATTTGAAGCTTTTAAGTATGTTGAAAAATGATAGCTCTTCAGGAATATATGCAAATTTTATTTTGGTGATACATATTCTAAGTATACACTGGATTTTCCCTATTTAGGGAAAAGGGGAACAAATGCATATTTAAAAACATAATCTTCAATTATACATGAAGGAGTGTAATGTTCTCACATGTCTGTTGACTCATCAACAATTTCAATTTAATAATTAGAAGCAAAACTGACTTTATACATATATATATATATATATATATATATATAATGTTAATATTCTCTTTTCAGAAACTATAAATGCATTTTTCCTTCTATACCAAATACCTTTACAGGATTTTTAAACACAATATAAGAGTTTTATTTGCAGATGTTACTTTAAACCCAGTGCTTTCTTAGCCATACTGACATGTATTACCAGAAAATGTCATTTTTTTTTTAATTTAAGGATACTTTTTCTGAGGACTACAAGTATTAAGAACAAAGTTATGTAAAGTGGTAAATTCTCTCCCTAATCTGAAATTTAGTAAACTCTGCATGGGGATGGAAAGGGTATGAGTGAATGGTTCTTCAAGCGTAAGCTCAAAAGTAAGTCCCATGAAGCTGGAAATGGTTGAAATGTTCACAGAGTTATCTGGTATTTAGACAGTGTGAAGGCCAAGAAAAAGACTGGTTTAATAATGTTGGTGGCCTATTGAATACTTGTTTAATAAAATTGATGTTAGAAATGTGTATTTTGACATTTTGAGTAAGAATTTAACTCGAGTAAAGCTTACTTCCAGGATGTTAATGTGGTTTTCAAGTCTGAGGCCAAGCTTAAACCATTTATACATGAGAGCATGTAAAATGAAAAACCTGTAAACACAGAAATAAAATATCTCACTTTTTGTTTAAGAATGCTGGCGGTGTCAAGAGCTATGAAGGACTTTTAACTCTTTTTTTTTTTTGTCCTGAGTCTGGGATTATATGATAAAATTTTATTGCGGGAAAGCCATTTTTAAATATAGGTGTTTAGAATCATGATGTACTTAAAAATCAAATTCTGTTACAAGGGAAAGAATTTGTAGATTAAAATTTATCTACTTTTTCTTCATAGTAGTAGAACTTCTCTCATTGAAAAATGGATGGTACGTGCAATGAGTGTCTGAGTTTTTCCCAAACACGCCACTGCCCCGCAAAAAAAAAAAAAAAAAAAAAAAAAGGATTGGAGGGATACTTGGTTCCATGACTTGAAAGTGTGGAGAAGCAGAGTTGGAGAGGACCTTGGATGTTTCCAAAACATTTATCCCATACTCTCTGTGTTGTACTGGAAGAAGAGCAGAGTTCATTGTTTGGCATTGATTATAAGCATGTGTGGTGTACTGCTGCATTGCTGCCAGCTGTGCCCATACCTCTACCTGCTCTCAGTGAGAACAAAGACATTTTCTCCAGCTGCATGGAGCCTGCAATGTGGGCAGGGAAAGGAGTGTACCCCAGTTTAGTTCTGGAGCTCTTGGTGGGGGTTTTTGTATTGTCCCTCAACACCCCCCCCCCCCCCCCCCCCCCCCCCATAGTCCCCCAGCTCTTTTGAGCAGATAAGACACACTTGGTTCTCCTTTTGCTAGATTCAGAGGGAGAGCAGATGCTTGGCAGGGATCCTCTTCTGCCTGCTTGATTCTCACTCTAGCACATGGCTCCTCTTTGTTGATCCTCTGTCTGCAAAGCATAATGCGCCATGCTACAGTTAACTAACTTACTTGAGCAGGAGATCTGCTTGATAGAGACCTAAATATAAAAAACCAAACACAGGACTCAGTAAAGACTTTGAAGGATGTCCAGAAAGAAAAGATCTGATGTATTGTATGGCTTAGTCCATTACCCCACCGTTGGTTTATATTTGCTTTGTCTTCAATTCCAGTTATGCTATGCTTTCAGTTATTTTTCTTCTAGTTTCTTTCTTTTGTTTTAGAAAATGTTACTCAATAGACAATGGTTGTTAAATCAATAATTTTAAAAAGTGAAAAACTATAAAAACATACTAACGCAATTCACCATTTTTTTCCAATGTGCAATAAGCAGGGACTTTCTCCCACCAAAAAAACACCCCTCCCCCAAAGCAAACACCCCAAACTTCTAAAATTTATGTGCCATAACTGTGTCCTTTATTTATACTGAGGAAATATTTGACTTTTTCATAGCCTTTTAAGGGTTTGGAGTAAGCATCTGTAAAAATCTCTGCTTCATCAATATAGATGCTACTAAGTAGTTATGTTCCTTGTAAAACTGAGACTTTTTTTTTTTTTTTTAAATAAAGCTCTCCATGATTCTCTGGGAAAAGTACTATTGATTTGTACAAACATGGTCAAGCTTTGTTCTGTGGATACATTTCTGCAATATCCTTCTGTTTTTACCTCTAGAAATTTATCAGTTCTTTATTGGCCTTTTTGTTCATATGCTTTGTATAACAAGAGTATGTTCACCTTATCGAAATGGAGAAGCTTACATATTCATCACCTTATGGTTGTAAAGTTTTTCAAGATAAAAGTTTTGTTTACCAAACCTGCTTGCAGATTTCTGCAATGGTGTAGATGCAGTGCTAAGCAGAGTAGGAGGCATGACAATGAAAGGAGAAAGGACAGGATAGAAAGTGACCAGGAAAGTGTTTAGATAAGAGTAGAGCAAAGAGGAAATGAATGAGAGGAAAGGATAAAAGGACAGAAAATTTTAAATCTGTGCAAAATTACCTTTAGCTCCGATCCTTCCTTCCTTATTAGGTCCTCAGAGGGGAGAGTGAGCGCTTAGTCCCTTAAGAACAGAATTTGACCATTCCTCACTGATGGGAGATGTTATGTTGATACATAAATGGGATTGCATCAAGTTCTCCTCTGCAAGCTTAATAGTAATTATATCACAATTTACTGTTATATAGCCTGTTCTACTTTTAAGAGTCTTTGAAATCTTCTCAAGCTCTATACCCTAGCTGCTCTTCTAAAATCCTACCATGTCTGTCTTTGAAAGGAGATTCTTCTGACACAAGGAATATGTGAGGTAACATCAGAAATCTCTGTGAATAATGGTATGGAAGTTATAGTCCCATAATCCAAATACTACTGTGAAGTCTACTTAGTAAAACAGAAGAGAAAAGGGTTTGGATATTCATCTGAAAACCCGATAAAGAACATCCATTAATAAGTATCAGACACATTGATGCAGAGTAGTATGTAGGGCTCTGCCAGCTGTCCTTCCTATTGAACCACGCCATAAAATCCATGATAAACTAAACAGCTAAAACATGGCAGCTGAAAATACTTAATCTGAGTTTTTATGGCCTTTTTAGTTTTTATCCTGAGGGTCTTAAAAATATTAAGGAAGTTTCAGAAGAGTGGGAAAAAGAAGAGACTGGATTTTATTGATTTTTATTGGTTTAAATGACAAATTTAACAGATTTTATTAAAAAAAATAAAAAACCTCAAATGATGTATACACAATCCTGTTACTGGAATTTTTTAAAAGTTTTTCTGTCCTGTAGGTTTGGTTTTGTTTTTTTTATTTTTTCTTTCAGTGGAAGTGCCTTTAATTTTCTAGAGTTTATAAATCACTAAATATTTCACTGTAAAAGTTTTAGTCTTTTAGTCAAAATACAAAGAAAACTAAATAATATCTAATGGCCATTGTCTATACTGAGAGTCCTTAATACTGCTTTCAAGGTGCCTCTTTAACGATCATATTTTGTTTGATCATCGAGTAGGCATGTGATATCTGCATCTCCATTTTTTCCTCTCCTGCATTTCCAGCCTTTTAAGTCTCAAAGGTAGCCATGGTTTTCAAAAACAAATGTGTTGGGAAAAGATTCCCTGTGGTGTGAATGTACCACTCCCTCACTCTTCTAGCTGTATTCAAGGCGTTCTTTGTCTGATCTCAGCCTTTAAAAACTTATATAAACCTAATTTGAAGTATTATTTAAGCTAAAAAGCTGAGAGTAGTTACCGAAGGCTGGAAATTGGTTTTCCGGACTTCAGACGTGAAAGCTGATAAAGTCTTTTTTAATCCCTCTGCAGTAGCACCATGATGTCAATGTTGTGCAAAAGAGTTTCTGTCCAATTTAGCATTGATCAGCCATGATAATTTAAGAAACAAGCTGATTCGCCTGCTCTGACCTCTGAATCTGTGTTTATGTTCCTGTCGAACATCTCAGAGATCTTTCATTGCATGAAACCTCTATGCATTGGCTTTTCAGTCAGTTCTTATTTTTGCCCCTTAATCTAGTTTTTGCCTTTTCGTGTCAGTGACTTTACATAAACATCTAAATTGTTTTTTTCTGTTCTGTCTGATTTGATTATATTACAGTTAGCTTGCAGGTAATAGGTAAATAACTTCAGTGTGTACGTATAATGGGCGACGATGACCAAATCATAGTCTAGATGCTCAATGTAATATTTTTATTACTCTCATAGTATTTACACTGTCAGTTTTTATTAAGAAAAATTATCATCATTTCAATACAGCTGGATGGCATGTGGGGAGTTCACAGTTTCAAAGAACTACCCAGACGAACTCAGGCAATTTAGATGTCAATAAAACATTCACTGCTTATTTCTAGTTTTATTATTGGGTGTAATTTATACTGAGAACTGAAATGTTAACACATGTAGCTGAGTTTATTTTAATTGTATAATTAGAGTAATGAACCTTGTGGAAATACAGTGGTGCAAATGCTAATATAATCTAAGCTGTTTACATTCCCAATTAGGTATTTAAAACAAAGATTGAGCTCTGTGCTTTGATACTGTTCCCCTTTTGTCTCATATCAGCTAACATTAGCCTAAAACAGTGCAGGTACCAAATTTGCATTTATAATTATTGTTTCATCAGGGTTTTAGACTTGCAAAGGGTTTTGCAGAGGTTCACACAATATTTAATCTCGTTATTGAAGAAATTGTAGTTTAAAATGTTTGTAATGGAAGGATTTATGTTAGAAAACATGTTGGCTTACTTTAACTGGACACGATTAAAAAAATTCAAATGCATCCATGTATTTGTATACTACATGGTTGTATTTAAACTGACTATATAGAGTGACTTTTGTATTTTATACTAGATTTGTTTATGGGTTTTCAAAATTTATATTTTCCTAATGTAGGAAACATAATATTGAAACTGTAGTAGAGCTACAGCTTGGCTTAGCAGGATCAATTGTGGTGGCATACGACAGGGAAAAAAATCCAATTAGTTTTTAGGTTGTTGCGTATTTGCAATATCAGGTCTACTCTGTTTATCTCCAGTTACTGCAACAACAAACATGAATTCCCGTAATGCCTTTTTTTAGAGTCATTCTTACATTGAACTATAATATGCTGAAGAAATACTGTAGGAAACTGATAGGCTTTTTTACTAAAATTTTCAGGAACATACATTTTCTGCAAGTTCTATGTGAGTTTATGCTACTACCCAGAACCACATTCAGGAAAGAGTTTCTGGCACTGTGTCTAAAAGGATCATTTGCCCCATGTGTTTCTGTTAAAATATAAATAAATTAAAAGGCACTGTGAGGATCCTGGTTTCAAGTTTGACTCAGGCTTTTCATCCAGCCTTGAATATGTTCTTAGTGACTTTAGCTTTATATGCCTTGGTTAACCTAGCTCTAACATTTGTTAAAATGCAAAATCCTCATGAGCACCATATGTTGTGTCTGAGATGAGCAATCTTACATTAGTGGAACTTGTAGCCTTTGTTTAATGAGATTATTTGCAATTTTGACTGGTAGTTTATTTATGTTCTACATTATTTTACTGTTGGTTAGGATTAGTAATATTTTTTACTAGATTTGAGAGCTTAGGTGAAGTAAATTTAAAAGATGACAAACCATGCATAAAGATGCATCTTGCATTAATAATTTGATATAACTTCAGAATGCAAAACAGTGGAAAGTAGTGTTTCAAGAAAAATACTACACAAAAATCGTTGACAAACCAGTTATTTTGGTAATCATAAGTATGTGGAGACAATGGGATGAAATAATGATATTACTTTATATAGTGTTTTATTATAGTATGAACTTGGAGAGTGATACTTTGTGTTGAATATATTTTTATATTTAGAATATTGATATTTTGATATACTTTAAATTTAATCATATAAACAAAATGCCTGTTGCAGTTACTGTGCATGCTCTTCTGCAAGCATTGCAGGCATATCCAAATTCTGAATTGTCTTTGGGCATTGCAGAGGAGCACACCTGCATCAGAGTGATATTGGGCATGAAATGAAAGAGAAGGAAGAGTAGACACAATTCTTTCCTACCCCCCTCAAATATTTGGGTGCTTTCTCTTCAATGTAGTTTTCCAGATGTTATATTTGCTTGCTTATCTCTTCCCCATTTAGATATATCCTCTTCAACAAATCGCAAGTGAAAAAGCCACATACTTGTTTTCTGAAAACCAGTTTTATATGTATCAGAACTATAATTGCAATAAAAATAATGTAGTGAAGGCATACAAGGCTTTTTCATTTTTATCATTAATACTTATAACTGTTATTTTAGTGCTTTCTGCAACTAACAATCTATAAAATTTTATTTTTTATAATTATTTTTCAGTTTTAAAAAACTGAGACTGTATTCAAAGCTTAATTAAGTGAACAGAAGGAAAAAGAGATTGAATCACTATTTTAAAAAATTGTTTTGTTTTATTTCTGTGACAACATACTTCATAATTATAATCAAATTTTAGTACAATAAATGGAGCACAATACAATAGTTAAGTTACTGTGTGACTGTAGTGGAATAATTGGTTTTGCTTTGGGAAAACTGGTTTTGCTTTTTTAAATTTCCTTTTTAATGGGAGATGCTGGGTTGTTGGAAGGAATCTACAAAAGTTGAAACCTTCCAAACCCAGAGAATATCAGCTTGGGGTAGGGAGGGACAGGACGAGATCCACATTGGTATTGGTTGGTTGTTTTGAGATTTTAATTTTTTTCTGAAATGCGTGTGTTCTGAAGTAATGATACTTTAATGATACTTTAACTTTATGGAATCTTTCTGGTCCTTGTGTTTGCCAGTATTATTGCAAAGAGACAGATTTGTAATTGCAGCAGCTCAGCTAAAATCAAGCTGAACCACAGTTAGTAACTTCACCCAAGTGGTCCATCAGGAACTAAATGAGGGTGGAGAAGGTTTGCCTCTGATGAGACCCCCTGACAGGTCAGCAGTTCGTTAGATGTTTGCAAAATACTCCAGACCAGTTGGAAACAGAATAATATCACTTAAATGTTAATGTCTGACTCAAACTTCATTTGATGATTTGTGTTGTCAGAAATGCTTTGTGTTGTTTTTCTCCTCGCTGTCTGTTTACATGTATAGATCCTTTCAACATCATATCTTAATGTCTCTAGGAGGTTCCAAAACGGAAATGCTACCAGGATCTTTTCTCTTACTCCTTCATCTGCCTTGTAGGAGAAAACGTATGACTGTTCCGTAAAATAAATGTCTTATTTGCATATGTTGATAATAAGTTGGTAAATGAAGAATTTGAAGTGGAAGGAATAAGTTGAAGTTTTGCTTTTCTGACCCATTTGATGAAGTTCTCAAGTACATTTATATCTTTTGAGCACATTAGGAGTCCTTTTAAGCATCATTGACTGTTCATTTACATTGAGGTATGTGTGAACTGAAGTGCTATGATCACTGAAAGTTTTGTGCTAAAAGGCATATGTGGTCTTGCAATTCCTGGTACACAACCAAGTATTTTTCACGCCATGCCTTGAAATGACTTCTGAAAAAGCAATGCTGTTGACTTGGATGATGTGAATTTGACCCACTGATACATCCTGTGGGATTTCAATGTAAAGCTGATCTTCAGAAAAATCAAATGCAGTGTTGATGCAAGAGCAATCCTGAAGATTGAATCCTTCTTCAAAACTAGAGTTCAGGTATAGAAACATCATTGACTTTTCACACTATCCTACCAGTACCTCAGAAATCCACTCTTCAGGATCCATTTCATAATTTCAGGTTGAATATTTGTTTACCTTTTCTTTCTAAGAATGTCCTTAGATGACACTGTGGATAAGCATTAGGCAGAGGTGACCAACTCATTGCACAGAGGCTATCAAATGGTAATTGTCTTCAGTCATTACTGAACCAATTAATTTAAGATAATATGCTGAATTAAAAATTACATTTAAGTTTTAAATTTCCTTGTTGCTGTTTAGTAAAAAAAGTTAAGGTTTAAAAATATAAGCATTTGATTCATGTGAAATTCCTGAATCCTCTATCCATCCCTTCATTATAGTCTGCTTATTACATGAGGTGACCCCACGTTTCACTTGCACAAAAGCAGTAGTGATGACTTTGGTATTCTTTGCTAAATCAAATATTCACATTATAAGTTGAATGTGTTCAACTTCAGATAACTAGCCGGCTCTCAGATGTGTGTGACTTCTTGGAGCTTTTACTGTCCAGAAATCTAGGGCTTTTGTAGGAATGGATGTGCTATCACCACACTGCCTGTGCATTCTTACTTTGAAATGACATGCTTGAGTCACCTAGGCTTTTTGTTTCATGGATAAAGGATATTAATTCAGGTAATGCTTATAAATTATTTGTAACTATGGTATCCTACTTCAAGGTAAAGATGGTTTAAAATTTAGTTTCTATAGTGATTATGATAAAATATTAAATCACTGGGATTTTCTATGCTGCAAATTTTTCAAACAGTAATAATTTGTAATCTTAATGTTCCAGAACCCTGGGGCTGCTGGTAAAGCGATTGGAAAAGGGTGGAAAAGCTGAACAAGAAAACCTTTTTCGTGAAAATGATTGCATTGTAAGGATTAACGATGGAGACCTTCGGAATAGGAGATTTGAACAGTAAGTGTACTTACCACACTTTATATTGCATTATTTAATCTTTAACACTGCACCTTGCAGTAATTTGAGAAAAGGAAAAAAAAAATTTCTAAGCTTGCTTTTCTAATAAAGAAAAGATACACTAAGGGACATTAGTGGTTTTTAATTAGACAAACTATAAACAATTCAGGATAATTATTGTCATTAGAATGTATGTACTTCTCATTTGATTGTTTTTGTACAGTATGTTTTTTTTCTTCTTGCATTGGTAAACTTTAAATTCTTGTATGACTTTTATACTTGCAATGCATCATGGTCAGTGTAAGTGGACAGCATGGAGACTTTAATGTTTTAAAAATATTTCGTGGTTTTGTAGGTACTATATGCAGAAACTTCCTGGAGAAGGTTGAGACATCATAAATATTTGCTCAGTGGACACACAGACTTGGTAGAATACCAAAATTGTGAATCAGAAGGACTTTTAAAAGTGGAATCAGGTTGTAGTTCACACATAGATAACGTAAACAGAAAGCAGAAAAGAACTATGCATAAAATGAGTGATTTCAAAGATGAGAATAGTGCTCTGAAAACCCTAACATGTTGAGGGCCAAAGGACTATCATTTATTCTGATCATCCTATACTTAATATACATTTGAAATGTGTTTTTCATCTCTTTGACTCTAACCTCAGTTGGAACACAACCCTGTACCATATGGTTGAAAGCAGCTTGTCTCTGCTTGTTCTGTGGTTCTGAATCACAGTTTGTTAAGTCTGAGAAGAGACTTGTGTACTTTGTGTACTTTGGATCGTGACCTAGAGCCCAATGTCTGCCTCTGCAGTACTAAGTATTTTTTTCCTATTTCTTGATGTTGTATTCTGAAAGGCTACTAACTTACAAAAAGTGTAAGCTAGACTTTTTGCAAGACTGTATATACTCTCAGCAAATTATAGAAATACATAGTCTTTGTATAAAGTGTAATATTAATTCTAATAACTCTGTTGTCATTGTCACTGTGATTACTGTTATCCCAATTATCACAGTTACCAAGCTTCAAAACAAAAGGATGTTGCAGTCCTGCCACAGACCTGTCTGCATTTCAAGACTGTGGTTAAAATTTTTGCTTTTCTGAATCCAGTATTTGGTACATTAGTTGTTAAGCATATTTAACCATTGTGTTGCCCTAAGGCAATAAACCGTAGCAAAAAGCAGACCAAGTAGACTAGTGAACAGATTCAAGTTTTATGGTTTATGCTTGACTGCAATGTGTCTGTCTGCTTGTGTTGCTTAATTAACATTAGTAATTATGCTTATAATGTCTTGTAGTCTGCCAGTCCTAATTTGCTAATTTTCTGTTCATTTTGAAACCTAGAGCACAGCATATGTTTCGCCAAGCCATGCGTACGCCGTTCATTTGGTTCCATGTGGTCCCTGCGGCAAATAAAGAACAGTATGAACAGTTGTCCCAAAGCGAGAAGAACACGTACTACTCCAGCCGGTTCAGCCCTGATTCCCAGTATGCTGATGGCAAAAGTATTAACAGTTCTGGACTTCACACGCTACAAAGAATGTCTCGAGCGGGTAACCAGCCCGATCAGACAGACTCCTACTCGCAGCTACCTCATAGTGTGAATTCATCAGGGAAACCACCCTCGGGCCTGGTACCATCACCTCAGAAAGTTCTCACTTCCACTGCAAACAGCAGTTATAACACCAAAAAGATAGGGAAGAGGCTCAGTATACAGTTGAGAAAAGGTAAGGCACTGGTGTGCTATACCATGAGGTATGTGTGCATAGTGTATGTATGTGTATCCAGTGCCGTTATATTGGACAGGACAGTGTGCAGTAGCGTGGGGGACACGATGGGTTGATTTTTGAAGTCAGGGGGCTGAGCTGTCCTTGATAGCATGCCCAGGAGTCCAGCTGTGCATTCAGAGTGTGCAGTGTGTTTGCAAAAAGCTGTCTGAAGAGTGCTTTAACATTGTTTTCTGTCTCTCAACTAGGAGAGAAGTACAGTAAGTGCTGCAAATTCTGTTGGCCAAGACCCAGGGAGTAGTGAACTTTTTAATATAAGTAGATCAGCTAAAAGGGCCCATATTCTGTACTTCAGAGTTGTCATGACTTTTCAAATTGAGTAACTGTGGTTTTGCCATTAAATTTTAAGAGTATATTGGATCCAGTTAGTAAATTGGACTTTCAAATTTTGAGCTAAAGTTTTTCTTTATTCCACTGGGATATGAAAGTCTTTGTTTAAATGGTGGAGATGTAATGTGATATTTCCTATCTTGGCCCTTATGCTCATGTAATTTGTATGGGGGTGAGAGACTAATTAAGGGCAGAGGAGAAAGTGGTGCATGCTTATCTCAACATCTCTGTTACGTGTGCACATCTGGATGCATTGGTACATCCGTGGAATTTTTATGATGTGTTAAATGTCCGAAGTGAGAAAGTTTTCTGGTTTTATATAGTTACCTAGATGCTTTCAAGATAGTTTCAAGTATAATAAAATGACATTTAGATTCAAGTGTTTCGCAACATTAACTTTTGGGAAATAATTTTTTTTTAAAAGATTATACATGCTGTAAGCTTTATGGTATTAAAATGAGCATGTTTAAGCTTAGATATAATTTGATCTCTAGCAGCAAGAATAGGATTTATATTACACAGCAAAAAGTTTACCCATGTGACAGTATTCTCCATGAACTCAAAATACGTTCCTCTTAGGATATTGTATGTGCTTAGTGTGAATAATTTTTATTAATTAGTCTTTTTATCGAAAGGTATAGAAGACAGTGCATTGAATGGTAGAGATTGTGCGTTTTCACAGGTACCAGGCTACTTGTCACATTATCGTTATGCTTTCCTTTTTATGAACTTCACATGAACCACCAGATTGCTTCTTTCTGGTTGCTGAATTTTAAGCTCTACAAACTTGGATGACATAAGGTTGAGCTGACAGTTTGCTTCTGTTCTTGATGCTCCTTCAAGAAATTCTTTAGGCCATCAGCTCAGATCAGCCTGATTGGAAAAACTTACTGTTATTGTCTGAGTAAGGAATCACTGTGCTTACAAATATGTTCTTGGTCACTACAGTGATTTTTACCTATTTTTTTGTGTTAGCAGAAGCCTATAGAAATGTAACTCGGACATTACATAAGAGAATTCTTTGCCAGGAGTGCAAATATACTTTTCATGTAATTTCAAATCACCAGATAATGCATATAGAATATGGGACCACAATATCTTTTTCACAAAACAAATGTGATGTTATAGCTGCACATAAGATACAAAAATACAGTTTTGATGTGTTACAGTTTCTTTGACCGTGATGTGAGGTTACATTTTGGTAATCTTGCACTTGATACTGTTTCCTAAATACTCTCCCCACTTCTATAATGTAATTTAGCCTTGCTGGCACCAGTATATTAGATGGTTTTGGAGTGAAGGAGATGCATGCTAATTGTTGATCAAAAGTGATCTATAAGATACTTTACTATCTGGTTCACACCAGGGAAGTTTGATGGCTGTCATGCTAGTAAAAGCTTTGAAGTCTGTATCTAGAATATACTTCAGAATTTTAGAGGGGGTATTTGTTCCTAACAGTTTGCTTATGAGGATACTAATGAAGAAATAGCACCTACCTCAGATTATAGACAAATAGACAGAAACTACTGAGTGTACTGTGTTTTGTGCAGGGTGATATTTTTTAAAAAATTGTGCATAAGGAAGGATACGTTTTTATCATTGCCATCCTTGATTTATTAATATACACTGTGGAAAGAGGCATGTACTCCCATTTTGTCTTTCATTTGATCACTCTGAGAACATACATGTGGAACAACAATTGAAGCAAAACACTTAAGGATACTCCCAAGTAGTTTGTTATAAATATGAGTGCAATAGGGATGTTGATTGTCTTTGATTATATCTAATGAAGGATGTTGCAATAATACAGGCTTTAGAGATATGTAACAAATGTGCTTTCTTTGTAGTAACAGACAGCAGTAATTTCACCAATTACCATCATTAGATTAAAAACTCCTTGTGGGGTGCATTAAGGCATACAAGCGTGTAAGGCTTCATCGTGAAATTCACTTTCGATTTAACCTGTGCATTCTGGTTAATGATGTAGTATATGAGAATTGACTCTTTTTCAATACAGGCAGACCTTATTTATTACAGCTGTGTTTCTATATATTGCATGAGCTTTATTATATAAAATGACATGGTAAGATTACCCTGCAGTACATGGTTCTGTAATTATGATTTCTTAGTATTTATTGCTGTTTTGGCATTTTAGAATAACCTGAACTTTCATAGGATTTAGCTGTTTAATAAAGTCAGAAGAGAAGGTCAGTCATATGTTTCAGTCAATGCAGATTGTTTGTTGGCTTTTCTAAATGAAAATGGATATCTGTTTATCTTTCCTTAAAGGTCAGGGCCTGAACTTTTAGCATATATATGTAGGGGTTATTGCTGATATTCTAATGCCGTTAAGGCTGTATAACAGTTTAGTTTAATAGCTGACACAAATTAAGATAGTGCAAGACATGACAGTGAGCCTGTGTTTTTATATATTTTGGTGTAAGCTGATACACAGTAAGCATAAATAAATAAAAATAGTTCTTTACAGCTAATATATAGAGAAAATAAGACCACTGATATAACATCCAGAGTGTTAGGACAAATTTTGACCTCATATACACCAGGACAATTCCAGAGTGTTTTTTCTTTGACTACAAGAGTTTGAGCCAATGCAATTGAGAGAAATTTAGTCCACATTTATAAATAATAAATAACCAATTATACAACAAATGATTCTACAGTTTAGTCTTTGAGCACTAAGTAACTCGCAGTATTTAGACTGATACTCGCTAGAGCATTCTAAAGACTGCTTTTCAGTTGGACATTCAATTGGACTCAGGTTTCATACGCACTGGTTTTGACACCGCTGTACTAAGACAAGCCTAAAGTACTCAGTCTTTAAATTAGGTTCATTTTATAGTATTGCCCTTAGGTATAATGCTCATTGCATTGGATTATTTTTATCTGTAACTATGTATTTATCTAGTTAAATTAAATTATTCTTGATGTAAAATGTCAAAATTATGCTCTTGTTTTCTAAGTTGGTCCCAGTTCCACCAAATATTTTGCTGTTTTTTGTCTGAAGTATTCGGTGCATCAGGATTTCAGTCCACATGTCCTCCCTTCCAGAGAGCGACTTAACTACCAGGCATAGGAGCTGTGATCATATCTTCCTTTTTGGCCCAAAGAAATTTCTCTCTTGAAAATAGTACAGCTTCAAGAGAAAGAAATAAGTGACACAACTGCAGGATGCTACAGGAATCACCAGGTCCCTCACAGAAAGGGCGTAGCAGCCGTGTCCTAGGAGATGTGAATCCTGAGAGGAAGGAGGCACCTTTGTGTAGAGCAATGGAGAAAAATGATTAAATTGTAGATGTGAGGAGGATTATGAGACTTCTTGCTCTTCCAAGTTTCTTGTTGGATTCCTGTTGGGCTTCTGTGGTTAATAATGGTCCATCTTACATACAGAGCCAAGCTTAAACAGTGCAAGTCCCACCAGGTGACTGGACATTCAGTGTTATGGTACAGTGACACTCAGCCCTGGCACACCCAAGTTCCCTTCTGCAAGAAGTCACTGGAGACACAAATAAGTTCTGGAGTATGCCAATTTAAAATGGCATCGTATTTGCTACAGAGTAAAGCACGTATATGGATGATTACTTGTTTTACTTGGATTTGTATAGCAGAGTGTGCAAGACAGGACCCTGAACTTGTCTGTAAGATATCCTGCATCATGTATCTGAAGTGTACAGATTTACATGCATTTTTCATTGTACTCTCCTGTTTTCCTATGCAGTTTCTTGAGCCAGACTTTGAACTGACATTTTAAATTTTTATTTAAAATTTCTTTTGAAGTGATATGTTCTCTTAGACTGATTTTAGAATTCCTGTTCAGATGCAGTAGGGATGTTTGTCACTTTTGAAATGTAGCATGTAGATTCCTAATTTACTTAAGCAACCTTGAGAAATGAGATTCAGAAGTGAAACAAATAATTTTGGTCATTATTAGCCACTGAGGGAATGTAAACTGCATCAAGTTTCATCTTTACATTTTTCTAAAACGCTTCTGATCACTATTAGCAGGCTATAGCAAAAAGGGAAGGATGTTTCTTTTAGGTTGGTCAAAGATCTTATTGAGAGATCTGAGCTTTGCTTGGAGAGAAGAAAGAGTTGTTCCAAATCCCTCAATAGCACAAAAATGGACATGCAGTTAATTTGTCTTGATCATACACGTGACTGTGGAAATTTTATAGACAGCTGAGCAGTCAGCCTTCTAAGCAGTCATTTGCACATACAGTTACCCTGACTACACATACACAGATTCTGAAAACAAGGGGTTTAAACTAGGAGCAGTAAAATAACTTTTCAGGAAATATCTAAAATGATTTTCATTAGTTTAGTGAAGCCCTTGACAGTATCGAGAACATATTTGCTGTTCAGCTCTTGCATGAGGTCCCGTCCTTAATAAAGGTGCTCTCTAGCATAAAACAGTAGGATAATTATTTCAGTGATCACCCATCTGTACATGGATCTCAAGAAGGAGTATATTGTGAAAAAGCAGGAATTTGAAATGCTTGGAAGGAGAGTGTCTGCTCTGATTATTGTCAGAGAACATTTAGCCCTCCTGCTTAGTTTTATTGTAATGTTATCTCTTTCCTTATTCTGGATCATTTTATAATCTAATGCTTTAATTAAATGGGGATGCTTTAATTTGTAACTTTTATGCCTTTGTGTCACAAACTGTCTGTATGTGTAACCAACCTCCCTTATTATTCTAGGAAAGGGAGAGTATGTTCTTTGTCTTTCATGGAGAATATGCACTTTTCCTTAATAATCCTTTATTCCATCTGGGGACTGTTCACCCACATGGATTTTTCCATATTTAGGGTGTTTTGAAATGTTCTGTGCTTCTCTTGCATAAGTACTAACAAATGTGGTACCCAGTTTCTAGTTATCAAACATCTTCCGTTGTTTTAGAAGTGAGAATTTATTTATTTTTTTTAAATTTAGGTAGATCCATACTGAAATACCTGAGAACTCATCTACGTTTTCTTAAATTAGAGGAGAAGGAAGAGCATGATTTACTTGTAGCTCTGCTTGCAGTCCTGAAAGGGACGATAACTATAAGAGAAGTATCATAAGAAGTTGACAGTGTAGGTCCTTCAGACATTCCTTATTGAGTCTCTGAACTAATGTGCTTTTGAGAGGGACGTGAAAGTACTGGAAGCAGTGAAGAGGTAATGCTTGCTTTTTGTCTCGTGTTCTGGCAGTGTTTCTACCCAGCACATTTTGCTGCTGAGAAAGTAGACCTACAGTTGGTGCTGGATGAGGAGAATACAATTTTTCATTCAGAGGAGCTTTAGAAAGACAGAAACATTATACCAGACATTCTTTCTGCAATCAAGAAGATAATCCTAGCATTACTGAGAAATTAAACACTTCTTCATAGGGAGTTAACAGAAAATCTAGGCACCTCTAGTAAGATTCAGTATTTTTTTTTAACATCCTGTCAGTTTATGATCAGGCTGATTCCAAATAAGATGATGTTAATTTTGAATATATATTTAATTAAATCACATGTCCACCCCCACACTGCCTTAGTGCTAGTAGAACCTTATTATTCCAAAACAGCAACTGAAGCATCAAATCTGTCCCTCTTCTGTTTGTACAACCGAATAGTTCTTTTACTATTGTAACTGCCCTTTTTATTCACCTAAAACTACTTTGTCTTTAGCTCAGAGCTGGCTGAGCTCTTGAGGGCAATGCGACCTTAGAAGGCACGTTCAGCATCACATTCAAGAGAAAAGGGGAGCTCTGACTTGTTGAGAGAGCAGGTGATTTATCAAAAAAGCCTAAGAATTTGAATTACACAAATTAGTGGGTAATTTTTAAATGTTATTATCACTTGGTGTAATTTGATGGTTGTCACAGTTGACAGCTATAGGGGGAGGAAGACTTTTTCTACCTCTCTCTCTTGAAAATCTGTAAGAGATTAAGCTGAACATAGCTCAAATAATCTAGACCTTGCAAAGTAAAGCGCCTAGCTTTGAGTAGGATGACTCCTGTGTTTTCAAAAAGATGGAAATTCCTTCTGTTTTCTACTCAGGTAGAAAACCTGTTCAGGTTGTCTGTATGTGTGTTCAGTTTCTCCCATATTACTAGTTAAATCAGAGATATCAGAAGAGTCTCCAGTATGTTTGCACAGTTCCCTCATAATTATAATGCAGTTTTACACCCTAAGAACTGAAAACATTTTAGCCGCAGGAAGATATTAAGATCTTATATGCATTTCTATCAACAGGAGAACTGAAATGCATCAGGTAGAGATAATTAAATCAGGTGTATAAAAAGAAAATCTGGTCACAGAAATTGTATTTTTTTTTTGGCCTCAGTCAAATGTATCCATTTATTTCCCAGTCTTGTGAGCTTCTAATTTATATATAATAAGCATAGGAGTTTATGAAGCTGTATTATACAGCTAAGGGCAGCTATAGAGCATGAATAGTAAAATGAAGCAGAGAAGGGGTAAAAGGAAATTGACACCCAAAAGCTGCCTCGTGCAAAGCTGTGCAGAGCAGCATAGCGAAGTGTGGCCCAGTTGAGCCCCCTTCTTTCCACAGAAATAAGTAATTAGACTTCTCTTCTGCTATTATCTGGGCACAGTGTGGATTTGTGATGTTCTGCCGGCTTTGGTAAAGACCTTCTGGAGATTTGACAGCAGAAAATGCCACGGTCCAAATTTATATCCTGTGTGCATTTGTAACGTGAACATTTCAACTTCTGTTTTTTTCCATGGGAGTTTAAAGCGGAGTGTGTGAACCAGACATCTGTAATGACGCCGTAATCAGGCTATGGGGATTTAAGTTTATTAATAATGAAATACTGTCCTGGGTGTGCAGTCCTGTTCTGATACTACTTTAGATATTTTAGCAGACCAAGCTTGTACTCATAAAGCAGTATTCAACACAGATCCTTGAAATACGAAAAACAGAAATTCCATAAAAAGCTGAGATCTGACTTAAAATACCCTTATGCAGATCATCTTCATGTGTTGCAAGGGGTTAAAAAGTTCTATGAACATTTAAAGCATCATTAGAACGGTGAGGTCTCCAGAGTGAAATATGGATGTTATAAGATCTAATATTTTCTTCATCTCTGTGTAACAACACTGATAAATTTTATATCAGTCTGAAAGTGGATGAAGACTTTCAAATTCAAATGTCAGTTTTTCATCTGTCTTGAATGCTGCAGAAGAAAGGGAGGTTGTCTCGTGATAGCCTAGACAAATTGATGAAAATATCCTGAACAATACAAGCTGCATGCACTTGCTGTGTATACATGAGGACTTACATGTATACACATTTGTGTTCAGGAGGAGATTTTGAAAGGTTATGTCACCCCAAACCCTCTCAACCTGTGTCTGTTTAATTCTGAACATGATTACCATCTCGCTAATAAAATATATAGCACTAAGTTTTAATCAAATGTAGTTGTGCAGATCTTGGAAATGTATGTAGACCACTGTTGACTATATTGGACTCCTGCTTCCTTTTCACATGTGAATATTAACCTGCTCAGTAAAAAAGTAGACTTAGCAAATGAACATGGGGAACAGTAAGACAAAAATTAATTCAGGCTTTAACCTTGTGATAGGTTGACCTTGGCTGAAGGCCAGATGCCCACCAAAGCCCCTCTATCACTCCCCTCCTTGTCTGGTTTGGGGAGGGAAAATATAGTGAAAAGTTCATGGGTTGAGATAAGGACAAGGAGAGATCACTCGCCAATTACCATCATGGGCAAAACAGTCTTGACTCAGGGAAATTAATCTAATTTTTTGCCAATCAAATCAGAATAGAGTAATGAGAAATAACACCAAATCTTAAAACACCTTCCCCCCACCCTTCCCTTCTTCCTGAGCTCATCTTTACTCCTAAATTCTCTGCCTCCTCTCCCCCAGAGGCACAGAGGGACAGGGAATGGGGGTTGGGGTCAGTTCATCACATGTTGTCTCTGACACTCCCTCCTCACACTCTTCCCCCTCACACTCTTCCCTTGCTCCAGCGCAGACTCCCTCCCACAGGAGACAGTCTTCCCAAAACTTCTCCAACATGAGTTCTTCCCATGGGTTGCAGTTCTTCATGAACTGCTCCAGTATGGGTCCCTTCCATGGGGTGCAGTCCTTCAGGAAGAGACTGGGTAATGGGGGACATATTCTCACTCCTCTCCTTCAGCTGCTGTTGTACAGCAGTTTTTTTCCTTTTCTTAAATATGTTATCACAGAGGCATTGCCACCATCACTGATGGGCTTGGCCTTGGCCAGCAGCAGGTCCCTCTTGGAGCCGTCTGCCATTAGCTCTGTCAGACATGGGGGAAGCTTCTGTCAGCTTCTCACAGAAGCCACCCCATGCCCCGCCACACTGCCATGACCTTGCCATGCAGACTCAATACAGTCCTCGCATGGTTCTTTCACATAGGTTGTATTCATCTTCCCATGGCTCATAGCTGAGGACTATTGCATAAACTTCCATGTCTGTCCCCACAATAACAAAGGGATATGTTGTGCAACTTTTAGGGACCATACCTGATATTGCAGAATCCTAACTGCAGGTTGCCTTCGTAGGTCAGATTAAATGCAGGTTGTGCATGCATATGCCTGGCTAGTGAAATTGAACTGTAGACATATCTTGACAACCTCTGAGATGTTTCGAGTGGGAGTTGTAGATGCTGACACCCTGTCAGGGGTGCTCTCTGCTGAATGGCTGTCTGCATTTCATACTAGATTAAGTGTCCTGAATAGGCTTGATGTGCAGTGTTGGGGCGGTGGGTGGGTCAGGTTTCAACACAGAATTTTAAAGGTTATTGATAACACCGGGCAGATTGCATCAAAGAGAGGATCATAAATGAGCTTTCTGCATAGTAGGAAAGGCTTCCTTTTGTACTCTTGACTTATGAATTGCAGAGCTGGTGAGGTCCTAAGGTATACTTCAGTAACCATTTGTGGGCATAATTTCTCTGAAATATGAGCACATTTCACTTGCCATATTTGCTGGACCCCCTCTCTGGATTTCTCCAGATCATCTTAAATGTGTCTGTTTTGCTTCAGTCAGTCTTAGCCAAGTATAAGCCAGTCACCTGGATGCACAGCAGGACCTCAGAAAGGGCAGCCTGGCTCTGCTCCATGCCTGTGTGGCAGAAGCTGGGGTGGAACCCAGCAAAAGCTGGGGTGAAGTCCCGGGGCAGAGGAGCTGTTGACAGAAAACAGCCTGAGGTCCTTCGGAGCAGAAGAAATGAGACCACTGAGCTCCGGTTCTGTCTGTCACCTGCCGGTGTCCATAAGTGAGCTGACAGAGCCCTGTGGCCAGCAGTGTCATCTGACTGACATTGCAGGAAGAGTTGCAAAAGAGAAAGGAAGGCTCATTGATGAGATCCAGATTGACAAGGGGGAAGGCAGTGATAGGATATCAGATATGCTTTGTTCTGATTCCTTGTCACTCAGCTCATCTGAAATAGAAAGTTGGAAATATGGCAATGACTTGGAAATCATCAGAACAGCAAGTTGCAAGGGGGGCCTGCTGAGCCACCTGTGCCAAGACTCAGTGCTATAACGTTCCTATATATGCCTTTTTTCCTTTTTTTTTTAACCCATGCAGTCATTCTTACATCTTATGTGTTTATTTTCAAGGATTGTATCAGTGAGGTATACATATGTTCTGCAAGATAAAAATAATATGTAATACAATATATGCATTTTAACAAGGAATATTCTGCATTCTTTATGCAGGTACAGAAGGCTTGGGATTTAGCATTACTTCAAGAGATGTCCCAATTGGTGGCTCTGCTCCAATTTATGTGAAAAACATCCTTCCAAGAGGTGCAGCTATTCAAGATGGGAGACTAAAAGCTGGAGACCGATTAATTGAGGTGATGAAGTGTTACGTGTTGTTTGTCTCTGTTTTGGCATGAACCCGTGCACTAGTT
Source organism: Caprimulgus europaeus (assembly GCA_907165065.1). Next base: position 44,792,908 of record OU015530.1, on the reverse strand, counting down.
CACTTCCCCGGGCTCTTAGTAGTTTTGTTACAGGAAAATGGTTTCCCTCTTCTTCTTTTTTGTTTTTTGACATAACAGATCAAGGGCTGTGCATTTTCAGTACATAACTGTTTTAAGAGCTGGACTGAAACATACTATGAAAACATGAGTTTACATATCCTTATGTGAATATAGTGTGATAGTCTTGCGTTGCTGTTTAGGAATAAGTTGAAGCAAAGAGATTGTTACTTAATAAGTGGCATTAAATCAGCATGGAGTGAAATTAGACCAGAAATTATTGAGGATGTTGCCAGGTATGGAAGACAATACTCTGAAAAGGTTTAGTGAATTATCTGAAAGGGACAATATAAAGGAAGGTAGTGCTACAGAGAATCAAGGCTACTTCCCTCCTAAAGGGATGATGTCCTCAAGGGAATTAAATTTTTCTTAGATAGATGCACAGCAGAGATCTTGCTGCAAATCTAGCTGGAGTGATATAAGATGTTACCACCCACAGCTTGTCATTACCATCCCTAAGCCAAATGACACTGGAGGTACAGCTGAGACTGTAACTGCCTCTCAGCGCCCTAACTTCACTTTACTGCAAATTGGCAAAGTCATCTTGAATTGTTGCTAGAGCATAGCCCTCTGTAATTACTGTAATTCAGATGACTTGGATAGCAGGGGACTGAGGAGCATTTAAGAAAGCAGCTATGGCATCTCAGCTGTGTGAGCTGTGATCTCTTACAAAGGGAAGGAAAAAGGTGGTTTGGTGACTTCTGAGCACCACGCTCCCTTGCTTAACGCCATTAGCTGATTTGCCTTGCATTTCCACAGTGTTTCTGAACAGACAATCCTGAGTATACCCTATCTTTTTCTGGCTTCTTCCTTACTCAAGTTAGCTCATATGGTGGGAAATTTTCCTCCAGGTATTCCATATCTGTCTGTCCTGGTAAGTGGTATGTGGAGGCCAAGGGGCTGGACCACTGAACAAAGATAAAATAAAGAGTTTTCCCCAAAGTTATTTGGGGAAAAAAATTACTTCCTACTTCTGACACAATTTGTTGTGCAAGATGTATTTGGAAGATATATATAACACCAAGGCACGTGGAAGCAAGACCAGTTTTGGGTTATACACTGATTTTGCAAAAGGATTTTGGGGCAGAAATTCTTGTAAAAAATACTGGTAGATGGGAATAATTTGCTTTAGAGTATACTGGACTATACTGTTGGTGCTGTAAAGGTTCTTGCTTGTTATCTTGCTATCTTGCTTGTTATTTGAATTCATATGTAAAGAATGCATGTTTAATTATTTCTATTGAGAGGAAGCTGTGCTGAGCCAATAAGCAGAGTGCTTCAGTGAGGTTTTTTTGAAACTGTCCTATATGATTCACATGACTTTTCAATATGAATTTCTACTGTTTTTTCTGGTTTGAAGTCTTATAAATTTCTAATATTTCCTCCATCACAGGTAAATGGAGTTGATTTAACAGGCAAAACTCAAGAAGAAGTTGTGTCCTTGCTGCGAAGCACCAAGATGGGAGGGACCGTCGGCCTTCTGATTTTTCGACAGGAAGAAACATTCCATCCAAGGGAACTGGTGCGTAAAATAGAGAGCAGCTAAGAGATCTAGATGGGTATGAACAAATGATCTGATCTTGTCACCTGCTAGTAAACATGCATGGCCAGCACTGAATGTAAGAAAAAGGAAAAAGCTGTTTTGCTTTATTTAGAACATTTTACATGAATGTTTTTTATTCTCTTTTGAGATCTGCTATTGGAATTAAATATTTGTTGATAATGTATAATTGAGAGTTTTATTTTAAGTGAAAATGTTTATTATAGAAGAAGCTATTGGATGGACTTTATTTGGAAGGATGCAGACTAGTAGATTATTTCGTAGCTTTCATATGGACAAATCTATATTTGAAAGCCTGCCATTTGTCCCACTACCAGCTCACTAAAATAGTTTAGAGCATATATTAATATGCCAAAACAGGATATGTAAATCTTTTTCTATCAAAAACTGTAATATATAAGAAATAGTAACCATTTTGAATATAAATGCAATCTCTGTGGAATGGAAACCCTGCAGTTATTAATTTAGCAAGGCAATTCAGAAAATGTTTCTGAGGAATTTACATGAAATGGAAATAAAATAATGTTTTATACTGTACCTGCTCCACTTGCATAGTGTATAAAGATATTTATCTGATAATTATTCAAGATAATTTCTGTTATGAAAAGGTAGGCTGTGAATGTAGCAGTCTTACTTTGTTCTGTATTCAATTAAACTGCTGAAGTTATTTATTATTTGTATTATCGTAGCTATATATAGCTCTAAAAATAACTTATTTGGCTGCATTATCGTGAGAAGGTAGACAAGTATAAATGACAATTATAAGTATGATGAATTGATTGCTTCATTTTTCTGTTGGGTTTGTGTTATTTTGAATGCAAAAAGAATGAATTTTTGTTTGGCTATTTCAAGGCATTTAACATTAGCCTTTTACTTTTCAAAACTACAATTAAACCTAGGAAATTCATGTGGCAGGGAAGGTTGCAAATGAACCACACTTTTACCTTCATATTCTTGGAACATGACTTCAGCTACTGAAGTGAAAGTTGTCATAAAATGAAGAGAAATGAACAATTTTTAATCATATTATGCCTTATCTTAGTACTGGAACTGTGAAAGCAATCTGTTTATAAGTTCCTATGATGTAATTTTCACAGTATTGCTATCATACATAAAGTTGAATTAAAATGCTTTTTAAGTTTTCTAAATAAATTTAGAAGAAAATGTCTTAATTTTGTGTACATTATTTCTGTAGTAAAATTAGGCAGTTATAGTACATAATTTAAATAATTGTAAACAAAGATATGATGTGAGTAATGCAGAGATTTAATAGGAATACTGTTTAAATGAGTTCAACCTCAATAGCCTCCCTGCTTCTGCTCAGGCCTCAGCTATTTTGGCAAATCCCAGCGTATGGAAGCCAGATCTCGTTGTGGCTGTGTCAGGTAGTAGGTGGGCTCTGTGCTATGTAGTCAGAGATCCCATCTGAACTGGTGTATGTTTCTGTAGCTTTAGATGAACAAATAATATTGTGAGGATCTGACAGTTCTGTGGTGCTCCTCTGTTGCGTAAGTATTTGTTTGCAATTTGACATGAAGAACTGTTAGGTGTGCTCTGTTGACAGCTGTCAAAAAGCAGGAGCAGAATTGCCGAGGAAGGTACTGAACTAAAACCCGTCACAAGGACTGTTCTTTCTTCTCTAGTAAGAAATAATCCTAAAAGTAAAAAAAAAAAAGTCTTTTCAACTAGCTCCTCTGATTGACTTTTACTAGCTTTATGCAAAAACCAAAACCAAATTAATATTGAAGGAGGGAGGGGAATGATCTGGAATCATGTCAATTTATCTCTTTCACATGCAAACCTTTTTTGGCCATTTAGGAACAGTTTGTCTTTGCATCCTTCCCATATTTCTGCCATACTTTCTACATTTTTATGCTTTAAATATTAACTGAATGAGAAGTGTCTCAAAAAACAGCTCAAAAACCATACGAATAAAATCATGTTATTTGATATTATCCATCTCATAAAGGGCAGGACTTGCTGTTGATTGCTGAGGAGCACTCAATATTAAAAACATTTTATGTTTGCCAACATTTGCACAGGTAGTAATCCCAGTAAAAGAGGTGGTTAGATTTTATGTTTTTGGTTCCTGCTTGTTGAATGACTTTTGAAAATTTCTTTATAAGTAAAATTAAGACAATAAACTTTCAGGAGAGTTGTGGAGTTTAGTGTCTTTGTATGTTGCCATTATTGTCTGGAAGGGACCTGTGTAAATGTGTAGTTTTATTTAAAACTTCCGGGAATGTTAAGCTGAGCCCATTTAGGTTAGTGTGGGATCTTTGTAGCTTGTGTAGTCAGGTTAGGAGGTGTGCATGTGATGGAGAGCCATCATCCAGTGCAGCAGATTATGGTAAAAGTGAGTAAAACATGGAAGCAGGGAATAAAATCAAACTGAAAAGAGTTAACTTTTTTAACCAGTGAGATCTGGAAGAACGGTTATGCTTCTCCAGCATTCCAGGCATTTCATTTCTTCCAGAGGTACCTAATGCCTGATAGGTAATACTTGTCCACATCAATGTGTGAGAGGCAGATTGTCTCTTAAAAATATTCCCTCCTGCCACCTTTCTTTATGAAAGGGATAAGGATTACTCTGGTTAAGTAAAGCTCCTGTTATGCTGTGGTTACCTCACATAACCGAACATAACTTGCTGTGAAGGATTTCTTACAGCCTACTACTGACCATGTGAATCCACTGAAGGATTGACATGGGTTATTTAGCTTTTGAGCTAAATTCTCAATATCAACAGAGACTGGCTGGCAGAGTTAGTGTCCTGTATGCTACAAGTTAATATGACCATTGGTACATGTAGGTCCTTTACATTTTTCTGGTAGTTGGCTTCTTCATGTTTTTATTGGTTGTTGGCTGCAGGTTAAAGCTAACTGGGTGTTTGTGTTACTACTTTGCCACTACATTTATGTGCTTAATCATTTGAAACTCCTACAAAACAGCCCAAAGCAAAAAAGTCCAGTAAACCCTAGCATTTCATTTTAGCCCAGCTGAATGGAAAGAAATATCTGGTTAGCCCAAAAATAATCATCCATCCAGCAGCAAGGTGGCTCCTGGGTGCTCAAAGGGATTTTTACATGCATGGACATGGGCTTGGAAGAGTAATAGTTCCTCACATGTGTGTACAGATTGGTTGGGGGATGTAGAAATGTTTTCCAGTGATGTATATTTATCTGATGTGCCCTGAGACACAGGTGAGAAATGCAAGGTACAGGAGAGTCCCATCAGTGGTTGACTGAAAGTACCCTCCTGTCCTGGAGTATCCAGTGCTGTAGTTAAAAGGGGAATCCCTGGTTAAAATGACACTGGTTGTTTTTAGATACTTGCTTACAATATTTGGATGTGTTCATCTGGACTGCTGAGCTTGTTCTTTGAGAACTTCAAAGCAGAAGGGAAAGCCAGGGGAGAGCATCATTGAACGAGAATGTTCCACCAGCTAGAAAATGGTGCAAGCAGCTGTGATCCTTCCTTGGCCAGATAGCCACCTCCCTCGTAGCCAGATAAAGTCAGGTGCACTGGCCTAAGGTCAGTGGAGGTTATTTTTGTTCACCTCTCATTTAGTGCTTGCTTAGACAAATTTGAATCAGTTTGGTGAACACCCTTCATATTTCCATGTCCACTTCATGTCAGAATTAGAGCTCTTTGTTTATCCCCCTGCTGATAGATAGTATATGTCGTATGTAGTCGTGTTCTTATTTATTTTTTTTACTTCCTTTAGAATGCAGAACAAAGCCAGTCACAAATTCCAAAGGAAACGGTAAGAGCTTTGTCTTTTCCATACTGGAAGACTCCCAAATGTTTTTAAATTGATATGGCACTTCTCCATCAAAGATTCAAAGATCCTCCTTTCACCTTATATACTGTAGATGGCTCTCTCTAGCTTTACATTTTAAATGCATTTTTAATGTAATTTCAAATACTGTTTGAATAATATATACAATTCAGTTATTATGTACATTCAAGTGCTATTTGAAATTACATTTTTTTTACAGAGCCAAAAGTATAAAGTTGGAATAATAAGTAGACTGTTAGTTTGGGTTACTTGTTGGGTTATTAATTGTTGATTATATGACTGAAACCTAGAGATATAAACGCAGAAATTAGGTAGTTTGGACTTAAGTCTCAGTTATATCCTCATAGCAAAGCACTGTTTGTTAGTTATTTTTAAGAATCTATAGGAAAGTAGTATCAAGTTTAACCCTTTGAAGACTGTAACAGATTTGTGTGTGATGTGTGAGGTTGTATACTGTTTATATACCTCATTTTAGTCAGTGGAACAGTATCAGTGTTAATACACATTATACTAATATATGCAAAGCGTTTTTCTAAAATAAAAGGTTTATTTTATGAAATATTAACAGAGTGTATAACAGTCATATATTACTTTAAATGTATACTGTACCTTAGTTGAAACATACTTCAAGAAACTCCGTACAATTAGGTGCCTGTTTCAAACTTAAATAATAAATTAGATTATGGAGAAATTAAGAGGATTAGTGCTGAGATTCTAAATTAGTTATGCTGCTGAAAAGCAGAAAAAGCTTGTGTAGATGATTCAGAATGCCTTACCAGCAATGATGAGATGGATAAACAGGAAGTCAAGGCTACGTAGAGATGTAAGAGCCATCTCAGTGAAGTAGTGTAGGGTATCTTGGTTGATACTGTTAAAGTTTCAGGCCAATTGAATGTAACTGCAAAAATAGGCATTTGGGTTGAGTATTCACCTTTATCCCTTGGTCTTTTGATATCCTTCTAGTCTGAAAGTCATCTGCAAAATTGTGGGTGCATCGTTGTTTCAGACATGCCTTGCAGCGTATTTTTAGTACATCTCATTAGTGCATTTATGTTTTTGTCTTCATAGCTTCTTACCACATACTGCTGATATGTAAGGAGATCAAAGATCAAAGCCAAGCATGGTATTTTTGCCTCTAATGGAATACAATAGAAAATAATTTGTGTGTGCAGCCTTATAAAAGTCTCTTGGCTTTAGGAGTTGAAATTCTGCCCCAAGAACTCATTAAGGTTAGACAGGTTGCCTATAGGTTGTTTATATAAAGCAGTTACTCATCTGTTGCAAAGTCAATGTTTTCTACCAAATTCCATGATGAAATCTTTTGTCTATGACTTTCTGATCAACTTCTTGACTTCACCTAAGTGCACATGCGAAACATATGGAGACATATTTGGTTAAAGAGGGGATAAAGCTAGAAAGCTGGTCAATACAAAAATTTTTTTTTGCATGTCTTGGGTTTTTAATTCATTATGGAGTGGGATTTTTTTGTTATTTATTTGAAGACTCAGAGCAACAATGATCAATAGTAGGAACAATAAGTCTCTAAATTTGCCTACTACTAGGTAGGAATAAAAAGTGGACTGAACGTAAAAGGTGTCAGTGGGTATTTATAATACACAATGCTTTTGCACTCACCTCCCTTCTTCCAATCTAGTTTGCTTTAGATAAGTGTGATATTCCAGTTCTACAGAGCTAATATTCCTCAGCTGCACATTAATAATACGGTCACAAACTTTTTATTATTATTTTTGAAGGTATTTTTCATTGCTTTCTTTTATTCTCCTTGGTTCTGCTGCAATCCCTATTTATTCCTCCTCTGTCTGCTTTTCAGGTCTTTGAGATTTCTAATCTTGCAATTTCTATTTCTGTGCCTGCTCTGATCTTCGTGCTGTTAGTTGTGAGGCTTTAGTCTCCAAGTGTCAAGGACTTGGTAGTAGAAAGCAAAGCAAAAAAAAAAAACCCAACAACAAAAAAACCCAACAGAAAAACCCACGATGAAAGCAGTGAAGCTATAAAAATGAGAGAGGTGAAGTACAAGTCTGTTTTTAATTTCAAGGCAAAATGGCTGTAGGTTTTTTTGGTTTTATGTCTTTGTGGAGAAATAGAAGAAAAATGCACCTTTGAAATTAAAAAAGGAAAAAAAAATCCTTGAAAATGGAAGGTCTGAAATAGAATTTGTATGTAGACCCCAAAATATAAAGCCTAATTTATCAACACGTTATTAACAGTCAGGGGTTACATTCATGTAACTGTTAATTTGAAATGATTTACACTAATATTGTGGCACTTGGATGCAGTAAGAGTCTTCATAAATGTAATAAAAAACACCCTTGAAAAATAGTTTTTCTTAATTTATTTGTAGCCTGAAATCCTTGAAAGAGTTATTTCTTACTACCCATGTAGAAAAGCATATGACTCCATATTTTTGCACACTATCTCAGAATACAGATTCTCATATTCTCATTCTTGAACTTCCATATGAGGAGTTTTTGTAACTTGCTAAGCTCGCAGAATTTAAGCATTGCTCTCCAGTTATCCATAAGAAATGCTAATGCAACTTCAGCTTCTATCCAGTAACTGTGCCCTGGTGAAAACAGGAATGCTGTTTTTACCTTCTGTTCTGCTGATGAATGGAACAGGCACTTCATTTACTCCTGAAGAAAGGAAATCTTCTGTATCTTGGCTGAAAGATTGTTCCACTCAGCCAGGAGTTTGTACCGTTTGTATAGCTGATGACAACATGGCACAGATGCACCTATTTCTAAACATGGTGATTATTTTGAATGTAGGAGATTGACCGTAATATGAAAAATAGTAATTTATCATTATTACATTTCTGTTTCTAAGCATAATTATCTTAATCTTGTTACAGAGCATTGAAATGAACTGTTAATTATGCTATGTAAAACATCTGCCAATTAATTTTTCCTCATACTCTTTGAAAGTCAATAGTGTTTCAGTAATACTTTGCTTTTACAATTGTCATTCACTGTTTGTTTTCTGAATTCAAACCAGCAACTTAACTTTCATGTAAGCATAATGCTACAAAAATAATAATTATCGTATATGTAAGTATTTTTTATGGAGTGTCGTCTGTTGGTAAAAAGAGATTCAAAGTTAGGATTCAGGATATAATTTCATGATTGTTGCACTCAGCAGCATAGGAAAGCTTCAGTTTTCTGTTCTCATTTGTTTTTCTGTCAAATTACTGGGAGTGAGCAGAATGTTATGAATTTCAGTGAGTGCAGGATTCCTAACAGTGACATAACAAGAGTGGTTGGTGTATTGGAACAATACATAAATGTTTAGCAGCCCTGATAGAAATTGCAAATAGGATTGCTTTTTATTTTCTTCTGAACTTGAACATCTGATACTCCTGTTATTATCTATCTATTTTGATCACCATGTTTTTTCAGAATCCAAGGATAATGTCATGGCTAAACCTATCAGCATTTTTGAGTTCAACTGCTATTCTTGCCACAGACTTTTCTGTGTGATTCTGATTAAATTAGCTAGTTACACTTTTTATGCAAGAATTCATCACCTGTAGGAATGGAGTGGTACCACTGCAGTTAGAGACATTTTGTAAGAACTAATGCATAGTTATTTTTGTACACCTTTTGTTTGCAACTTTTTGTGTTATGAATGTGGGAGATAGACTAGCAAATGCCTTGAAAGACATAATGTATATTGATTAATTGATGGAAAATTATTGGAACTTCATCTTGGGCAAAAAAGCACTGTCAGTGTTGAGCTTTAAGGTGGTGGTGTTTTGAGTGTCTGTGTGTTTGTTTTTTCACTTTTGGTGAGAAGCTGTTTGTATTATTTCAGGATATGTAGTCACTGGATATGTATCCATAGCTGTTTTTCAAAAGCTAAAAGTTCCTACTACTTCATATTTAGCACTTACACAGAACTTCAGCTTTTGTAGCAGTATTATGTCATTCAAGTGATGCAACTCTTCCTTCACACGGAACCTTCTTTGGAGAACAGTTTAGAGCTTCATCTATTTCCATTGCTGCAATAGGTGATCCAGATGTCTAAAAATGGAGCCAAAGTCATACATTGACTAATATCAGCCTAGACCACCAGCAATGCTGATATCAGTAGATACAGAACGACTTCATCAAAAGAGGAGAGGTTTGACTGATGATTAAGCTGATACTGCACATAACTGGTGCTGATTATTTTTATACCTTTTTATCTTCTAATTGTGTGAGGCATAAGGGTGATTATAATGTTTTAAAGGCCTTTTTTAGTGCTATTTTGAGTGGTTGCAGATTATATTTTTAATAAAGTTGTGACATAAGAAACAGATCAGTGGCCATATGAAAAAAGAGGTAGTGGATATGTGATCTTCTGCAGGATACTGTTGGGTTTGCAGTCTTTTACCACAAGAAGAACTCAAGTACTGAATGGCATATTCTGTGACCTTAATGAGTACAGCCAAGACAATATCTAGTAAATAATTAATAAAACAGTTACGTGACTGTGTTTATGAATGCTTTTTGAGTAGTCTGAGTTTCCTGGAACGTACAATGATAATCCACATAAACTTCTGTGTAACACTGTGTTTGGGACTGACCATCAAGCTCATAGTTTTGACTCCGTCATCTGCAGGCGATTTATCTGAGCTGCAGTATAGCACAGCCCAGCTGGCTGTGTGCAACACTGCAGGGCAGCTTTACCTGTTTTCTCAAAGCTTGTGTTGTTAACACTTGCTGGCCAATGGCCAGTTTCATGGAAGGCAATGTACATGTCCCTCCACTGAGATTCTGTAATAGAATTGCCTCAGTGCCACCGTAGAGTCATCCTGAAGCCACACTGCTGTGCATATGATTATTTACTGTTATTATAGTATTGCCTACATACCAACCTTCCGTTATTTTGGATAATAAGAGTTGACTCTGCGTATTTACAATTCACACAACAGATACAGAGCGTGAGACTGAAAGGGACTGCCTGGTCTTTTAGATGGTCATCTACTAGCACAGGCAATAGGATTATCACATTCTTTCAAACACTTGTCCTAATTTGGGTGAGTGCAAAATTCACAGTGGTGCTTAAAATTCCTATTTAAACCTGGGAAAACTCATAGGTTGTGTGCAAAGCTTGTTTTACTGCATTGTTGGCTTTGGAGTCCTGGTGTTGATTTTTCCGTGCTATCAAACCCAGGGAAAATAGTGAGACAAAGTCATTTGCATGGTTGCCTGAAGGTCTGCGGCAGTAGTAGGAATAAGACACAGGTCAGTCCCAATGCCCCGTATGGGCATTGCCTCATGTGGAACATGTTTCTTGCAATGGAAGGCATGCCTTCTACAAAGGCATTATTTCTCTTTCAACTTTGTTTTTCTGTCTGACTTTCCCAGACAATATCTGTTTATTTAGTTTTTCAGGTCTTGTGCATCCAGAATGCCATTGAGAGAAGTCAGAGATTTTTAGGGAGCTGTGTCAATAGTGTTTTGCACATTGAAGTTTTTCTTAAAGGATATTGCAGAAGGTTGTAGCTTTGTACGTTTCTTTGGCAGAGCAGACACCTCCTGTGTGCCTAATCCCTTGGTTTTCACTTCTCTAGGAGAAGCATCTTGTAAAGAAATGGGGTTAGCATTGCAATCACATATTTGTTTCAGAACATGCAGTAGGAGCACAAAGTTTGAGTAGGAACAACAGCTTGGAACAGGGTATGTTAGCCTGAATAAACTACAGTTATTATGGTAACGGCAACAGACTAGGCCCTGTGTGAAGTTCTGAGATGCGTCACCCACAAAATATTCTTAGCGGTCTGATCAGTTGATTTGAAATGTAGAATCTCAACTGCTTAAACCAGTTTCTATGACAGCCCAGATCAGAGTGTTAGCATTAGGGAGAATAACGTTAGCATAGGCACTGACCGTCTTATAGATCAATAACAAACATGTGGATGTACTTAAACGTGGGCTTTTGAAAAGCTTTGATTTTCATACTAAATGAAAATCACATGCTAGAATATTTGTGCTTTGGAAAACATTTAATTTTTTCCTAAACCATTTCTTAATCCATCAAAAACATTAAACTGAAGAAATTTTTGAATGTGGAACATGTTTTTTGATATTAAATTAAATCCTTAAAGTGGACACAACTGGAAATATAACGGGCCTCTTGCAGTATTTTCATGAGCTAGCATTTCTGCGTATAAAAGTACGTACCAAAGTTAATCCACATATAATATGTAAAAAACGTTTCCCTGATGGGATTAAAATTAAAGTAGACCACATTTCCCATAAAATCTCAGAATTCAGATGTAGGTTTTGATATTTAGCAGCTGCTCTTTGATTTGAACAAGAGTGCATTCTTTGCCAGATGTGACATATTAACTTAGCTAATATGAATAATGAGTCTCAGTGTATACGTGCAAATAAGATTCATTAGTGTTTATCTAACATATGGGAGATATTAAAATACTTAACCTAGGAAGAGTTAGAAAAAGAAAGCAAGCATAAGAATTTTAGTTTTTTAGTTAGCTTAAGCCCTATATCATTTTCTAAGTAGGCGCTTAGTTCATTATAACCTGTAATGCAACACGATTGATTGATTAAAAAAAAAAAAAAAAGATAAAAGGCCTTGTTTTATTTCAGGAGGAAACCAGGTTGGAGTGTGCGTGTCACTCTTGGATCAGTAGGCAGTCATTTCTCTGCTGGAGGTCCAGTTGTAAATGTGATTGAGCTGCTGTAGTTATATTTATCTTTAATGCCTACCCACGGCAGGATGCATCAGCTCTCAGTTATTCCTCCTGAGGAGAGGCCTCAACTGAAGTTGGAGAGGTGTGTTACAGGCCACCTACATTGCTCCTTTTCAGTACCTCCAGCAGTAATACATCTACATTTTTATAAGTATTGAACATCACCCCCCACAAAACAGTTGTTGACCAAGGAAGCTGTTTTGAGTCCTTAGAGCTCTTTGATTTACGTGTTCTGCATTTGTATATGTGATGGCCTATGATGAAAGTGAGTCCCCAACTTTTTGGTCTGTCTCTGTTTAGAAGGTGGCCTGATACGACAGCAATGTCACCCACCTAAACTGAAGGACAAAACAATTTGAGTCATCTTTGAGATGTCTTTGCACAATAGCTAAATGAAATCTCTGTTGCAGTTATCATACATGTTTTAAAGTAAGAATTCTGTTTTGTTGTAATAATACTGAGACAAATTTTATTGATTTCCCAGTGTATAAAAGTCATGATTTCTTAGTATCATGGGTACCTTGTGAGAAAGAAGAAATTTATGAATGCTGTATTAAAATCTTTTGAAGATTGAAAGTATCATGGAAAAGGCTCTGATGTTAGGTTGGAATTCCCCATTACTGGAATCAAATGACTAAACTTGGGATTTTGTAATTTCCAGTCCTTTTAGTTTTACAGAGTACATTTTCCTAGGTCTGGTGAGCTCTTACATCTGTGGGACTTTTAGCTCATCTTTCAAGAACTTGGGATTTTCCATCTGGACAAATTCAAAGGAGAAAGGACAGATTTGTGAGGCAAAAGGTTGATAGGTTAACAAAATAATAATTTAACAGAGGCTAACAGGCTTAGGACTGTGATATTAGAAGGCTAAAACAGGATTTTGGGGCAGGTAAAGTGAATAGTGTAGATGGAGTCATTGGAGGCGCTCGATAGGGTTTATGCTACAGTTACATAATTTATAATGAATTTCATCATATGTACATGCATATATTGGTGCATACAAGAGCCCTGTAAATGTTTTCATGTACATGTCTCAGAAATACAGGTTATTTACTAATAACTACTATTTACTACTCTTATCCTTTAAGAGTAGCTTTATTATCTGCTCCTGTGAAAGGAAACAGGAGTGTGTTGGGTTTTTGCCGAGTCCCATGATTAACTTATTTCTTTTCTCTATACATAATCACAAAGTAACTTCCAGACAGGTTTCAGTGACTTACAGCTGCTTTGAAGACAGCATGTCTAAGCTTGCAAGAGAATGAACTTCGCTGGAGAGAATGCAGCTGGATTTGTAGCTGCAGCAAGCCACTTCAGAAACTTGTCCCAGCTTGATTGAAAATTGCTTCCCCCGTTCGGTGGGAGGAGGTTTGTCTTTGCTGTTAGGTTTCTTTTTTCATTGATCTCATGCTGCTTACTCACCAGCTGAAACCTGATGAGATTTTATAAAGGGAAGAAGTCCCAAGCAAGAAGTTTCTTCATAGTATTTAAAAAATAAAATGATAAGGAGATGGTGTTACTAACATGAAGAGATAGACTTATATTGCACTCTTTGTGTCAAGGTCCATTTTAATGTTGTTAATAAAATTAAATCAGGTTTTATGATCAGATCAGAAACCAATGTTATGTAGAAGAGAAAAATAATTTCCCCCTGTTTATCTTACGGCTTATTTTAATCTCTGTCTATATCAAACCACTGCCATAACTTTGCTTTAGTCAGAACGTTTATCTTTAAATTTACAATATATTTATATTCTATTTAAAAAGTAAAAAACTTATCTCAATTGTCATTTAACGTAAATTGATGCTAAGTATGAATTTGAAGAAAAAAAAGTCACCTACATATTTTATCACCAATCGAATTTTTATTACAAATTACATACTTGAGCAGCTTCATTCATCCAGCTGAAGTCATTCAGATGACCTTTTCCTCAGCAGACTCTGTCTGAACAGAATATTGTTCTGCTGCTAATTGTTTTGGACATAGTGTGTGAAGAATCTTAAGGGAGTGGAATTTTGTTGTTCAGCATTCATAGTACATAATTTTGTTCACATGTTAACTGCTGGCCTGTCAAAGTATATGAAGGAATAAATTTCTCCCGCAGATCACCTAATCATAAAAATAACATTGAGGTGTTTGATTGACATAGTGAAGCTGTTAATTTAGAGTGTATCAAGATCAAATGGAAGTTATTGCAATTAGTAAATGTTTGTGTTCTCAGTTAAAATTTTTGAATGCTGCATTTTAGATTTTTGTGCATTTTTATGCTGTCTCATGGATGTATTGGGGAATTTCAATGGTTTGTTGCATTTAGATACATAATGTTCAACACAGTTTCAGCACAAATTTTACTGTTTTATAGTAGCTGATATTTAATTGGTTGGGGAGAGTTGCTGTACATGTAAAGTTTCTGTAGTCTACAGGGCTTTGGGGAACAGTTATTTAACCAATCTGAGGTTCTGTTGGGTTTTGGGTTTTTTGTTTTGTTTGGTGGGTTTTTTTTTTAATTTGGGGGGTTTTTACAACTTTGTTTCAAAATATTATGGTATCTGGCTAAAATCTTCCTGTTTATTTCTCTGAGAATGGCTCCTTTATGATATGGTTAGAGGTTCTTGATCACTACATAGTTATTTTCCAAGGTTTATGTGTATGAAGATGTATTCAATGCCATGGTGTGGCACAAATTTTAGAGTTGGTATTTCATACCCATAGTCCTTGAATCTTAATGGTTCACTTATTCTTGAAAGCCATATTTTTATCCTAAGTATTCTTAGAAAAAATTGTGGGATATAAAAAAGAAATATTTTTTTCTCTATATTGCATTATTTTTTTAAAATCTACATTCAAGCATATGATACTGACAGATGATACATGGATTCTAGAGGGCAAAAGGCTTCTCATGTCCCTAAAATTGTGGACACAGGTATGGTGGTGAAACAAGTTGGCTTAGTTGAAAAAAAGTGTGGACGCCCAATGAAGTCCCTACAGCAGTTTAGCCCTAACCTAGTAATGATATTTATTTTCTTTGGATGAGTCAAGCAATTTTCTCATGGTTTCAATACTTGTGTTGCAGTGCTGAGGCTGCTGTTTCTCATTTTTTCACGTGCGTGATCTACTGGCTCAATCAGCTGCTAAGGAGTAGTTTGCTGCAGGTTTAGGCCTTAAGTTTCACCTGCACACTCAGGTGTTTTTAGCTTGATATTAGCCTATTTTCTTATTCAAGACTGTAGAAAAGCAAGCAGAAGCCTCACATTAAGAATAGTCCTGAGCTGATAACACAACTCTTTGGTCTCACTGAAGAGAAATAGCATAGAGGCCATTAGCCAAGTCTCCTTGGGGATGCTCACTGAGGTGCTCTCTCCATTTGTCCCTTTGGCATATAGAAGTACACCTGATGGACATGGCCTGTGCGGGGAAGCAGTTTAGTTCTCTACCCTGGGAAGAGAGATGGCTGTGGCTGATGTTCTGGCATATTTTTTAGAACATTAGGAAATACTGAACAGGGGATTGATTGTAAATTTATGATAACAGTAGTAAAGAAAAATCCAATAAGCTTATGTGCTTCCTTGGATTACCCATACATCCTACCTTGGCTTTATCTCCCTTTTGGCTTGCAAGCTTTTATTCCTGCTATTCATTAAGGAATATGAAAGTGATCAGTGTCACAGAAACTAAAAGGTAATATGCATGTGTCTCAAATTGTTTTATTCTGCAGCCACCTGACAAAAGATGCATCTCAAATGTATGCTATAAGTAGTGCTTTTGTGACCTAAATGGGAGAATTAGGGTTGTAATTTTCTCACAATTTGGGAAATATTTTTTAGATTCAGTATTTTTTCCACAGTCACAGTGCACCTTTCCATTCTTGACAGCCAGCACAGATCATCTTGATTTGCATGGACAAAAGATGTATTTGGATATGAGATTCATAAGCAAGCCAGTTTAGCTGTGGCACTTGGACAGGGAGTGTTGTTTTTTGTGTTTTTTTTTTTTGGTTTTTTTTTTTTTGTTTTTTTTAAATTGATGAACCATTATGCTTTCTTATAAACAAAAGGTGGTTAGAGACAAGCCAATAGTGTCTAATGCAAGGGAAAGCACTGGTGAACGCATTAAGGTTCATGCTTTTAACCAAGTGGGAAAAGATAAGAGCTCCTGTTTTCCTTCCCTTGGCTGTCTGGTTCTCTCAGCAGTCTGACTGCCTTCCCATGTGACATTTTTGCGTTGCATTTCTAGGTCAATGGTGACACAACTAGCATGCTTGTGCCCAAATTGATCATCTCAGTCTCCTGTACTCCACATGGCTTTCATATCCATCTTTGCCGTAGTCTGTGTTTGGATTTCAGAAGAGCCTGTCAGCTTTGCATTTCCTCAGGTCTTAAGAAGAAGGGATGGCTCAGCAGGCGCGTGTTAACTTCTTACGTGTTTTGTCCTGCTCCAGATATCTGGGAGTAAGAGAAAATAGGAGTGAGCTTTGCAAATAGGTGAGAATGATATGGGAAAAGTCGGTATAAAATCAGTGTCAGTAAGGGAGGTGATGCATTTGCCATAAAGTTATGAAAAAAACCAGCCAGATTAATTCTTCCAGAGGAAAATTCATACTGTTGGACATTACTATGCACCTTCTGTTGGATGTTCTCTTATTATTTCTCCTTCATGTGGGTGAGAGAAAACCAGCACTGTTGGGTTCGTGAGCATCTTTCTGGACACCAGACTTTCTGGGCCCACTTCAGAGAATTGCCTTTAAGGGCCTGACTTTTTTCTTTAATTGATAAAGTTATGATCAAAAGTGTTTGAAACCACTTTGTTATAACTGAAGGATGGTCAGAGACAAGTGGAGAATGTCTACTGCAAAGGACAGGGCTGGTGAACAGCTCGTCCCTCCCATTTCTCCTTTCAGCAGCAGCCTCTTGTGTGTAAGCACTGCTCCTCAGGGCCTGACCATTTTCTTTCCTGGGTGCTGTGCCCATCCCTGCTGCCCCCACAAGTGCCACTGCTCTGTGGGGACACCCCAGGACCCCTGCTCCCAGCCTGCTACCACCCCAAGCTCGGCAGGAGGCAAAGCGAGAGGCTGGTCTCCTGCTCATGCACAGCTTTCAGATGCGTGGAAGGGTTTCACTGAGCAGCTCCTTGGCAGGGACAGACTATAATTCCTGGTGTGCAAAACCTGTGATTGTCCCAGACAGGCTAAAAGTGGGTGTGGAGGGCAACGAAGAACCAAAGATGTGTGTAAGAGTACAGAAGTGAAAGGCAGAGCCAGAAAAGATAGGAAAACTGGCGCTCACAGCTGGATTTACTGCTAAGCCCGGCAACAGCAGAGAGATGTGCTGTTGCAGATCTCAGCTGTGTAGTTGTGTGTTTTTCCTAACACAGACAGTTTTAAATGAAATGAGGTGAATGAGTAATTTTTGAATTGAATTTTCTTGCATTTAGTTTCTCCCCATGACTGCAAAGCTATGATAGATGATAATGATATTTTAAAATTTCTGTAGGTTTGCAAGTAAGAAAATATTTCTGATACAGCTCTCTTTTGGCTAATGAAATAGCATCTTACGTGTGAGTTGGTATTAATAGCACAATCAGTAATGACACACAATTCAATTATTTTACTAGGTAGAGAAGCACTTAGACAAAAACATAAGATACTTCTGAATCTAGGCATCAGCTGGAGGTGATTGAAAATACACTATTTATGCATGTTTCTTCAAATAATTACTGTGGAAAATATTGTGGCATTGTAGTGAAAAGCATGTTTTTTTAATGCTAATATCTGAGGGAAGAGATTTGCCAAAGAGAAATACTCTTCAATAATCCCATGTTAATCTTCCTGACAGAAAGCAGAAGAGGAGGAACTTGTCCTCACACCTGATGGCACCAGGGAATTCCTAACGTTTGAAGTTCCACTGAATGACTCTGGTTCAGCTGGACTTGGTGTGAGTGTCAAAGGTAACCGGTCAAAAGAAAACCATGCTGACTTAGGAATCTTCGTCAAGTCCATTATTAACGGTGGAGCAGCATCCAAGGTGAGAGGGAACGTCTGTGTACCTTTGTCTTCCTCTGTTTTCTGTAATAAGGCTGTTCGGAAAATAACCACATATTCAAGAGTGAGGTTGCTCTGTAACTAGCTTTTACCAGTTATACCATCAGAGGTAACATTTAAACAGCCTTTACAGATTCTCTGGAGCAACCTCTGGGACAGTTCAATTACTATGCTATTTGTGTAAACAGGTTATGATAATAACTTGCAGTACAAATCTGTAATTGGAATAGACATTTCCTACAGTGGTTGCAGTGGAAGCTATTATACTAGTGTTCATTTGGCCCTAATATTAGGACTAAGCATAGATGTTTGATTCTTTTTCTTTTTTTTTTTCCCCCTCTCTCCAGCAGACTAAATTTCTTTTGTGTGTGTTTTATGTTTTATGTAACTAGGTATAATCTTTCCTTTTCCAGGATGGCAGGCTTCGAGTAAATGATCAACTAATAGCAGTAAATGGAGAATCATTATTGGGCAAAACAAATCAAGATGCTATGGAAACTTTAAGGAGGTCTATGTCCACTGAAGGAAACAAACGGGGAATGATCCAGCTTATTGTGGCGAGGCGAATAAGTAAATGCAATGAGGTAATATGCCTTTGATATCAGGACTGAGAGTTTTCATTTCTAAGGTATTTGTGCTTTAGGAGATGTCGTGCTTCCACTGAGACCTGGAAAATAATATTTGAGAAGCTAAAGAAAGAGAATTACAAAATGATCTGAATGGCAGTGTTAGACATGCTAAACTTATTACCAATCAATAAAGTTTTTCTTTTGAGTATTTTCATCAATGAATAACAGGAAACACTAAATAAAACTATATTGATTTTGTAATTGGATCCCACTGTTTACGTGATTTTTTTCCTTTGGAGTTTTTTATGTAGGTCTATTGAATCTGTCATTTATAGACAGTATTAACTGACTTGCTTCTTTGTCACTTCCAGTTTTTTTAATTAAGAGTAGCATGCTTACATTTCATTATTATATTTTATCTAAACAATGAAAAGTTCCATGTAAAGATTCTGCAAAACTTTATGCAAATAATTCTGTTATTTTGGATTTTAAATGTGGTGTGTCTTGGCCTTCATTGTAGGGAAGTATGAAATACTGAATTCAGGGTGAAGTGGTGATTCTTTTTCTGATATTTTTTGTAGCTTCTGTCTCCTCCACTGGAGTATTAATGTGTTGATGTTTTGAAACATTTTCATGATTTGTAATATTTTATCTTCTAGATTACTGTAAACAATGCTATATAATAGAAATATGTGGGCATATGATGCTAAGAAGGACTGTAGATGCTGTGGAGAACCGAATTAGACTTCAAAATTATTTTGACAAATTGGAGGAGTGCACTGAGTTAAATAGGGTGCAGTTGAATGGAGAATCAGAGAAACATCTATTCTTAAGACATCTAAAAGTCATTCTTTCATTCTTGTTAACACTGGTAAGGTCTTATCACAACTGTTATTTTGTGAGCATCAGGCTTCAAGAATGGTGTGCACAAATTGGCTTAGTACTGCTGATCTTGCCTAGGGGGAGAGGGAATGGTTTATTTTTTAATGCATAAAGTTGATCTTAAAAAATTGTGATTCATAGCGTATTATAAAATTATGTTTGGAGACACACTAGTCTCTCTCTCTACGTACACACCGCTAGAAAGCCAGCTTGGATGCACACAGTTTCTCACTTGGTGTTGAAGGAATTCTGACCTTTTTATATTTGCTGATAATTCTGAACTCAGACTCCAGAGAGCACAAATTGTCCTTTGAAGACTGTTTCTTATTCCAACTCGATTTCAGAAGTATTTTATATGTTACTACATAGAAAAGGTGAAATATTTTAGACTATTTCTGTGGGTTTGGTTTGGTTTTTTTTTTTCATTTCGCAAAAAAGGAATGGAAGATGTTCACTCTTCTCTTAGTGAAAATCTCCTAGAACAAATGTACCAAGAGAGTGTTTGTAAACATGATAGAGCAAATCCAGGAATGATGAACCAAATACATTGTTCCTTAAATCCAATAGATTTTTTTGCTCACTCAAGTTAAGAATAGTGCCCTGCATCTGCTTAACATTCATGAATTTATTTTTCAGAAATTACATGGTAAAAATGGCACAGTCTACAGTCTATGTATATCTTCTCCAAGATGAAAGAACTGATGTTAGAAACAGATTTAGACACACTAAAATGTATCTGTAGAGGGAGCAAGATAGGCCTACTTTACCGGTTTTTGTGGATTTTCCCAGCTCTTTAACCAGCTAGTGAGATGAGCCATAACAATTTCAGAAAGTGATAATATGCTACTACTGGTGTAGTGATCATGTTTGCCAAATAATTTCTGTACCTATTTTTTCTGTGGAATTCTTGCTTTAATCACATTCATCCAAAGGAAATAATGCTGTCAATACTGTTTATATATTTTACTATGATGAAAGCACAACTTGCATGGACATGAAGCTGTTTACCTGCTGAGCTGGCAGTATTCAAGAAGACAGTTTTCTGAAAGACTTATAATGTCCAGAATCCAGTGAAATCAAAAGTGAAGAGATTTTTTTTTTCCTTAGCATTTTGCAATTAAAACAAAATTCCTTGTTCAATAATTGGACTGATTTAAACTTTAGATATTATTAGGCAGATATAATACTGGTAAGCTATGATAATAGTATTTCTATATTGTGTAGATGTGGCACTTAGGGACATGGTTTAGTGGTAGACTTGACAGTGTTAGGTTTACGGTTGGACTCAATGATCTTAAGGGTCTTTTCCAGCCTAAGTGATTCTATGAATACCTTATATGAGTATGTTATTCAGTCACCTTAACCCCTAAGTAATTGATATGTGGACTGAGACCCAGCTGGAGAGAAGCACTGCACCACTGAGCATTGCAGTGATGTTTGCTTTCCTGTAGAGCATCAGATATTGTCTATATCTGGCAGCCTCGGCTATATTATGCTTTATTCAGCAACTTAGATTATTTAGATGTGCTGGCACATAAGCTGTCCCTTTAGAATATTCCTCTAGCTGCCACCAGCCTAGTATACAGTCTCAGCAAAGATTTTTAGTATTAAAGCAAAAAATAAATGACATCTGCCTGGCAGCAAATTCAAGAGGTTGCCGATTAGAAAGAAAAGCATCAGAATGGCAGAACCTGTCTTCATGAATCACACCTTTTACCAGCATGTTCCTCAGAAATGGGATTTTACTGTTTTTCCTTAAAGACAGAAAGGTTTACCTTTTGAGAAAGTATTTCCCAAGTGTTTTCTATGCTTTTCTCTCTCTTTTTATTCGCCAAATGTGTCGCCATAAAATAACAGCAGCAACAAAAAATATCCTGTTCAACTGATTTCTTCCCTTTGTTGATTCAGCACTGTATGTGCCCACTTCATGGACGCAAATACAGCCTACACTCTTGTTAGTCTTGCAGAACTACAGTTGAGTGGAACGAACTTGATTATATTCCCTTTTGCGCATCGCCAACAGCAGTGTTCATTCTGCTCTGTTCCAGTGGCATGGCCATTCCTTCGACATGGTGTGAGGTCAGGACTCGGTGCCCTGGGCTTTCCCACCATGCCATGGAGCAGCCACAGGTCTCTTGGAAGAGAATTCTGTACAAGGGATGATAATGCCAATGCAAAAAAGAATTATGCTCAATGTCTGGCTGATAAAAACGTTTGCTGTCTGGCTGTTACAAACCCAACGGCAAAAAGAACAAAAAACCAAGCCTTTTATTTCCTCCTGGCTTCAAGTCCAGTAATCAGTTTTCATTTGCAAAATCAAACTGAGTTCTTTTGAGATAGATAGGCAACCCAGTCTGCTTTTTTCTTCAGTTAAATTGCATTTGGATTTTAAGAAAGTTAGTAGTATGAATACTGTTCTTTTGTTTTTAATATTAATTTTCATAATCAGCCTTAAGAATTTCAGGACAGGGGAGAATTCATTTGACAGTACAGTTCTGCAGAGAGCCGTTTCTCTGTCTTTTAATTCAGACCAGAATTTTCATGTGCATTTTGTATTTTGGTTACTGTCTAGAAGAGAGGATGGCGTCCTGCATTTAGAGCGGCGGGGACAGTTGCCTCCCATCTGCTGCAGAGGAGCTGTTTCTTTGTCAGAAAGCTTTCTTAGACTTCAGAAGCCAAAGTCTACTTAACTGGAGCATGAAACTGTTTCAAAACTTCATGAAGTGACCTCTGATACTCCTTTTTCATGTCAGCATAATTCTCATACAGCTTCACCAGTTCTCATGGTATAGACTAAGCCTCCAGAGCAATTACAGTAACAATAAATATGTACATAAACACCATAAGAGTATTATCTTGTCTTCAGAGAGGTAATGAGAAAATAATTTACATCATCAGCTCTTACATAACTGTAAACTCAAAAGAGACCACAAGCTTCTCAGAAGGTAAAAAGTGTTTTTGTGCTGTTGTGGTTTTACTGAACTGAAGAGTAGCCTATAGAAAGAATTTTCATTCACTCACCAGGAGATAGGGTGTAATCCACCCGAGTTTTCAAGTGAATTATCTTGTAGTAAATATTTATATAAACATGGAGTGAGTGGTAGTTATGAATGAACTCCAAGCCAAAACTGTGTATCTGAGTTTTTCTCCTGTTTGCATTACATCTACACAGAGTATAATAATATAGTTAATTCTGTAAGCTGCACTATTACAAACCTTGCAAAGCTTTGTTTAATATCTTGGCCACTCCAGACAAAATCACACAGTGAATATTTGATGGATGCTGTTAGATTAGTGTAAGAAAAACATTTAGTTTGGGATTTGGATATATCTAAGGCTCCCTCTGCCATTTCAAAGAAGTTATGTATGCTGATCAAATGTATTTTTTCAACTTTCAGCCTTGCCCTTTGTGATCAGCGTTGTGTCTTGATTCTTCAGCTTTCCTTTGTAAGCACGGGAAAACTTGAAGGTACATTTCCAAAGTTGTGCAGACAGTGGCAAAAAAGGGAAGAATAACGGTGGTAGTGACTTGATACTCATATAGGGTCAGTATTTAACACCGCAGTTTTCAGAAGACATGACCATCAGCTGTTTGGATCTTTAACTGGAGTTTGACATTTTTTTTTAATTACAGAGGAGCCTAAGATTTGAGGAGAAACACTGGAGCTCCTTGTGCCATGTTCTGTTAATTAGTGATATTAATATGATTAACCTGTGTGGGCAAGCAGCTTCTGGCTCTACAGCCATAATGCATACACAGCTCTTAGGCTTGACTGTCAGATCTGTGCAGCTGGTGGTAGTATGTGTTGATTCAAGAAAATAAAGGTAATGGTTACTTTTGGAGTCCTGCTGTTTTCACTCATGCAGCCTGGACAGCTTAAAGGCACAGGTTGCTCATCTACAATCTGATGATGTCACATGCAGGCAGCACTTGTCTGCCATTAAGAGAGAGAGCATCACCATTTTCCTCAAAAGAGAAATTTCAAGGTGGTTTTTGTTGGTTTTTTTTCCCCTGTCTCCCTTTTGTGATGGAATTAATGTCTTGCCAAACCTGCCTGAAAAAAGGGTTTGCAAATGATTTGCAGATCTCCAAATTTCTTTCTGTGTGCCTGTTCATTTCTGCTCCAGTTGCTGAGTTGAAAACAGAGCATACCATGAAGTGGAGAAGCAGTCATGAATCCAGACCATATAAGGACCTTGTCAGCTGTTAAAATAAATTGACTGGTAGACAGATCAGTGAGAGAGACTTTTCAAATGAGTGGTTTCATTATAAAAGAAAGGAAACAAAGAAACATCTATTTTTTTTATGGTATGCGTGGAAGCATAAAATGTTCAGCATCATTTTTCCCTGCATGCATTACCTACTTACCTATTTTGGTAGAATAGGTTTGGGTTTTGTTCTTTTCTTGATAGATTATCTTTATGACAATTTTCTAGAGTTCATTTAAGTATTGAAAAGGCTTTAGTATCTTCTCCAAACACAGTGATTGCACTGTTCGGTCCCTTCTCCAAGTCATTGATAAAGCTCCTCATCAGCCTAAGCTGTTCCCAGCCCTGATCCCTGGGGGAACCTACAGCTGACTCTTCTCCACCCTAAAGACTGATCTTTGTTTCCAATGCTTTAGCCAGATTTCAGTCCAGAAAATGAAAACTTGGCCCAGTCCTATGAAAACTTTCTTTAATGCCTTTGATTTGAAGCGTTGGTAAAGGCTTTTTGAAAATCCAAATGTGTCCTGTCCAATTGATTGCCTGAGGGCTCAGAATCCTTATGGGCACCTTTGTGCAGCTCCAGCATCCCAGTGAGGTGAGATTTCCCCATGGATGTCTGCCTTCTCCACAGACCCATGTCCATCATGCTCAGTGATCTTACTCTTTATTGTAGATGCAACTATTTTATCCAAAAGGAGGTCAGACACCTGGTCTGTAGATCCCAAGATCCCCTCTACATATGTAGGCAACCATCAGTCCTCTGACACCATGGCCATTGGTAAACGTTCGATGAACATTTGGTCAGTAGTTATGCAATTTCATTATTTTGTTCCTTCGGGGCTTTTGGGAGAATGCCGTTCAGTCTGGGTGACGTGTGAACTTCTCACCTATCCATTTGGTCTAATGCTCCTGTGTATTTTCTTCTGGCTGATCTCACTCTTCTTATTTGCCACAGAGAGGGGAGTCAGGTGTGGAAATCTCCCCAGTGTCTTCAACCGTAAAGACTGAGGCAAATAAATCATTGAGCTTCCCTACTGCAGACTTGTCCCTCAGTAACCCTTTCACTCTTGCCATCAAGGAGTCCAGCTGCTTCACTGTGTACCTTCCTATGTCTGATGTCATTGGTGAACATTGTATCTTCGGTCTGAGTAGCCTCTGAAGGATGCTGCTTAAATTCTTCCTTCCTTTCTGAGGCCATGTCAGTGTGGTTTTTTAATTGTGGCACATTTTACCTGAGCTTCTAATATAGGACTCGTTAATAGTCTCCTTTTAGGCCTCTGATGGTCTTTTGGTGCATGATTTTCAGTGTACTTAGTTAAACTTATAAAAGTAAACATCCCAAGAAATATTTTTAGAAGTTACTTGTTGGAAAATATGTACACTGTTTTCTATTTTGAAGTATCCTGTGTCTTTTGTTCTGCCCTTCTACCTGTTGCCATTTATTTGTGATTTACTTTTTTCATCTGTTTTCTATTCTTGGTATCAATTTACAAGCTCCATCTTGGCACAGGTTCCTCCCCATACCCTATAACATACCATCTTAACTACATTTTACAAAGCTGTGTGGGTTCCTTCCCACCATTCTGAAAGCATGTTTTGTCTTCTGCTTGCCTTTTAACATTTTAAGAAGCAGAATGCAGTGTTTCTTAGAAGTGTGGTACTAATTGTACATTTACTAGTGCATGCTTGTGCATGTAAGTCAAACCTGACCCTTTTACGGGCTATTTACATGCATTTTTGCATCTTGCAAAGTCTGTCCCTAAAGGAGGATCCCAACTTGAGTGGTAACAAAGAAAACCTTACTTAGTATTGGTAGCAGTATTACAAAAGTATCTCTGTTGAAAAAGGCAGCTGAAGCATTTTGGACATCTTAGCCACAGTACACAGATAAAAAAGGAAAAAGAAAGCCTAGAGAATAATTCTGTGTGACAGGAAGAGCTTCAGTACTCTGGATGCAGTGTAATATATAGCATATTTGTATACTGAGTTCTTTAAAATCCATAATACTTGCATGGCAGTATTTGGATGATTTACTTTCAAAGGAAAAAGGGAGTCTGATTATTGTTTCTTTTTTTAAAAAAAGTTTGTTTATGCTTTGAATATTTTGGCAATGTTCTTCTGCATAAACTTTTTCATATTTATGTGCATAACTTCAGATAGGATGGATGGTGGTGTTTAAGTAAAAAGGACTACATTAGTTGTCCTTTTATCATCTAGATAAGCAGCAGCTGGGCTAGTTAGTACAGACAGTGCTTTAGCAAACAGCTGGTTCTTATCTGAATGACAAAGGGCCAGGGTAGAGACCTTCTTTACTTAAAAAAAAAAAAAAAAAAAGAGTTTCTATTTTTATTTTAAGAGAATGGAGAGCAAAGGAGCTACAGGCAATCTGTAGCATGTGAGATTTTATTGCATTTTTATGAATATGATCATTTATTATAGATCAGTGCTAGGACCCAAAGAGGGAACTTTCTCTTTTCAGCCAAGAGAAGAGAAAGTTCAGAGGGATCTTACCAGTGTCTATAAACAAATGCTGGAGGGCATAAAGAAGACCAATCCAGACTCTTCTCAGGGCTGCCCAGTGCCAGGGCAAGAAGCCACAGACACAAACTGAAATACAAGACTTTCTTTAAACATAAGAAAAAAAACTTTTGAGAGGGTAGTCATCCTCTGGCACAGGTTGCCCAAAGAAGTGGTGGAGTTTCTGTCCTTGGAGGTATTAAAAACTCAACTCAACAAGACACTGGGAAACCTGTTCTGGCTGACCTTGCTTTGAGCAAGAGGTTAGACTAGGTAATCTCCAGTGGTTCTGTCCAGCCGAGAAGTGCTCCTGCTAGGGGAAGCTATTGATGTGAATTATAGGGGCCAGTTGCTCCCTAGCTTACTTTCCTTGACAGACCTTTAATAAAAGTCAAGAATTTGTGCATATTTTTTTATATTACCTCCTCTTTATCAGTTAATCAAATTAAATTGTACTGCATAGCACTGATATCAGCTAAGCGAAGGAACTGGAATGTTTAATTCAAGGTCTTTATTAGAAAGGCATCAGGAAGAACAAGTCTTTATTTGAATTGCAAGTCTTGCTTTGGACTGACGGTCTCTTTGCCTTGCCTACAGCACAGGTTTGGGTTTTTTTTTGTGAAAACCAGTTTAATTCCTGTCTAATTTTTCCTATTTTATAAATGGCATTGTATCTTTTGTAAAATATTTGTGTAGTTGACTGTCAGTGACATCTTTTGAGATGCTAATTAGAAATGGAAAAAGTTTTCCCCATGAAAATGATGAAATAAGTGATTGACTTGACAAAACACAGCCATCTAAACACAGTGCTCTTGCTATTTCTTTTATTTACCCTGTACTTTACTGCTTAACCAGGAGTGAATTTCTATGTATTTCTCTGATTCAGAGCTTTCTTCTTGTTAGTATCTTTTTGAAAATCTCCTGAGACCTTCCTACAAATGAGTTTGAAAGTTGATGGGTTGTCACATAAAGAGCGACTGTGTGATATGGCTCACTAAAAGCTGGACACTTGTTACATAAAATCATCAATATAGCACTGGGAGAATAAATCCCAAAGCACTTTGATATTTTCACACCTTATTTAAAGGCAATAAAATAAAGGTTAGTTTGTGATTTAATGCCTTTATCATGTAAGTTTAAGCTCTCCAAGCAGTCTAACATTGCTGTGCTTTTTTTCTAACAGTGTTTCAGAATTTAACATTTCTATTCTTTTTGAATTTGCCTTTATAACACAGGCTACAAATATTGTTTAATTTACTTTTCAGTAAAGCTGTCAGTTGTAATCTGCAATTTAAAAAAACTAATAAAACAAATCCTCATTTCAC
The DNA here is from genome assembly GCA_907165065.1 of Caprimulgus europaeus. The sequence goes on along the minus strand of OU015530.1, from coordinate 44,765,235 downwards.
AATTTAAACCTTATTGAGTCTAATTCACTTGCACTGCAAGTTTATTATTCTCCTGCAGCTTGACGTGCCTCCAATTGTAATTGTGTTGACCCTCCGACGCAGTAAATCTCCCCAGTGCTTATCAAACTGGGAGAGATAAGTCTACAATTTGGAACTTCATTAAATATCTCATTTATATTAAACAGATGATGGCTTTGAACAGAAATAATGATTTTTTACAGGCTCTATGACCTCCTGATCACGGTGTCCTCAACTTTGTAATGTGGCGTTTTGCAAACCTCCACCCCTCTGTGTACTGGGCATCACGCCGGTGCCCGAGTGTCAGAAGTCGTTAGTCCATTGGGCTGACTTCAAAGCCTCTGCTGTGGAGACTGCAGCCGAGTGCTTTGTAGCCCTTGAAGCAGATTTCTGAAAGTCTTTCAAAGTGTACATTTCTTTGTCATCTGGGAATTGTGGGTAGAGTGATTAATAATGGGCAGCTGTTTAAAGAAGAAAAAAACAACCAACAAACATGTTGCTTATTATTGTAATTCCTGAAACTGTGAACTACTCCTCTTATGCTCGTTTAGAGACCAGTCCTTGGAATAAGCATTCCCAGGGGCTTCTGATAATTTGCAGCATGCTCAGTATCTTGCAGTATCTGGTCCTTGCTGTAGTTCAGTACATATAAAATATATGCTGTAGAATTTGTGTAAGACATTGCTCTCAAGTTTTAACTGTACACTTTAATATGAAGAGGCATGTCAGTGGAAACAACTAACACTTCGATGTGTGAGTTCATACAATTACCCTGCAAAACACATCTATTTTTAATAATTTTTTTAAATATTTTTTTTAATAGAGCTAGATGCAGGGCACTACTAGAACTCAGGTCAACCGAGGGCTTTAGGGACAGGCTGGATGGTGCGAGGGCTGGGTGATGGTGTGGGGTGTCTTTATCTGCATGGTGAGTGGCTGGGTGCTGACAAATTTGTCATCCGAGCTGACCGGCAAGTGCCCAGACGCTCGTTCTTCTCGCTCCCAGGTGCTGCGATGGCAGCAGCAGTGGAGCTGCCCATGGTTAATGGGGTGGCTAAACCCCACTAGACGATATCAAATTGTTTTATTTCTTTGCCTTGAATGGGCTCTACTTTCTACCGAGCTCTGATTCTCTGGGGTTCAGTGAGGAAAAGTTGATATTTTCCTCTCTTTTTGAAAAATTTGAGAGGCGGGAAAACAAGGGATGAGCAGGAAGTCACTCAGGGGAGCCTTCTGATGGAAGACAACTGGGGTGGCGAGGCAGCCATACATGCAATCTTCTCCCCTGTGCACATGGCCAAGAAGCTTGTCTCCATCACTTCTTCCACCACCTACTTCATCTGCCTCTTAATGCCCCAGATCTGCCTGCAGTGGTGGTGGGCTGGGGTAGGGAGGCACCTCAGGTCTTGCCAGTTGTGGTTTTTGTGGTTTTGCCTAGATGCTGCAGCAGTGCTGGGCATCAGGGAAGCTTCCAGACTGGACAAAGTATGAGGTCTCTCTGTCCTGTGTCCAGGAAAGGCAGAGCAAAGAACTCATCATAAATAGGAAAATAAAAAAAAGTTACTGTGAGGCCTGACTTCTTTTTTTCCCTTTCCCTCCTAACTACAGTACATTTGAGTGTTTACCTATTGGTTACTAATACATGTGGTGGGGTTTCCTGGGGGTTTCTGTGATGATTACATTTGAAAGCAAATTGCACCACTTCAAAAAGCGCCAACAGTCCAATTCCAAATGGAGTTCCTGCTCCGAGCTCCTGACAGGAGCCTTGTTCTGACAAGCTGTCAGTGTGGGAACAATGGCCCAGCTGTCTGCACAAGAGTGCTGAAAAAAGCCAAAATGTCTGTTTAAGAAATAATCCAACGGAGAGACACCAAAATGCAATGGGTTTTTTTTCACCAATTTCCTCCTGAAGGATTTGAAATTTGACGGCACCATGGGAGGCACAGTGCAAAATGGCTTAGAAAGTTGGTCATTAAGCAGAGCTGTCATTGCAAATTATATTTGGCCAGGGTGAGAAGTTCTATCTCATTTGGTGCCCAGACAGCTCTGGGCCTTAGGCAAGTTGTTACAGTTCCCCCATGCTGCTAAAAGGGCCCTGGGTGCTAATTTTCCTCTCTCTGTGCAGTTGGAGTCACCTGGGAGCCCCTCTGGGCCAGAGCTGCCTATAGAGACTCTGCTGGATGACCGGGAAAGGAGGATTTCCCACTCCCTCTACGGTGGGATCGAGGGCCTCAGCGAATCACCCACGAGGAACGCGGCGCTGAGCAGAATAATGGGTGAGTCAGATCAGCTCTGCTAATCCAGGCATGTTTTTTTTCCGCTCTGTGATTCATTGAAGGGTGATTAATGCATTATATATGTGGGAATTGGGGAACATGGAGCTTGCACTGACCGATTTAAAATGTGCCTTAAAATTGTTCCATGCAAACCTTCTGCATAGTTAACATGAGAAAGAAAGTCGGTAAATGGAATTATAAAGTGAATTTTGTATCCTATGGCAGGTGATAAATAGAACAAATAACAGGAGCATTTAACATGGTTTTGCAGTGTCTGATCTGGGACAATAAATTATTGGTTGGTCTAGTCTCCATGTTGAGTCTTCATTCGCATGAAAGTCAGTGACTCATGAGAATTTATAATTAATTTCAGCCTTTCTTCTCCTCTGTTTCAGTCATACTAAAGTACAAAAATAAATAAGGCAAATGTGTATCCATTTATGCTTATTAGGGCATTTCATTAATTTGTTTGAATTTTTGCTTTGCAGGACACCAATTTTAAAACCTCGTAACTAATTTTAAGCATCCCTTGTGTAGATTATGTGCCATACCATCTGCATGGCCCCAGTGGATAATGAGGTTATTAGCGGTTGCTCTGCAGCAGTTCAGCTTCCAATGTACAGAGCTAGGTAATAAAGACTTGCTTGGCCACAGGAGTGGTTGGATTTACTGACTAGGATGGGATTAGTTTGAAAGGATTTTCAAATTTAAACACAAAAAGCAGCTTGATGAAAATAACACCTGACAGAAAAGGCGACGATTGCTTGCTTGAGTTGCAAGTTTTAAACATAAGACATGGCCATTAAATCTAGAACTTCTTTTTATGTGCTTGACACACAGGGAATATATTAGATGCTGCTGCTATGAACTTGGTATGAAGCAAGGCTGGACTTAGTTTTTAATTCATTGAGACTGATTTTCAACCTTAGAAAATTAATTCCACCACAGTCAACAGTTTGTATATAAATTTCACTCTATTTTGAGGTTGTTTGGGGTTTTTAATTTTTTAAAACCTTTTTGGTTTGCTTTTCTTTGCAGTAGCAGAGTAACAGTGTTGTTAAGCTCTCTGAAAATCCACAAATTTGCTATATAAGATATTTGATCAGTTAATGCTTTTGTCTTTTTTGTGTGTGTTTGGGCAACAATAGTCAGAGATAAATCATATTCTGTTCTATTGCAATATATTTCATGCAGCTTGGAAGAAAAATTGTATTCCTGAGAATCAAGGAAGCATGAAACCTTTTCACCCAAAATCATATGCTCTTAAAGAGAACAGTTATAAAAAACTGTTTATTTGTTGACAAATTTAAGGAGGGATAAAATAGTTTGAAGTCTTCAGCACTACTCTCCCATAGAAAAGACTAGTTCTTGTGATGTCAGTGCTTTAGATAAAACATTTGCAAAGCACTGCCTTCTGCTTTTTTCATCAGTGTTGCGGAGGATTTACACATAGAGCTCATATAAGCGTTAACGAGTTATTGCTTAAACACCTTGTCCAGTGATGGGAGAAGAAACCCTGAGAGAGTCAGTGTGCATGTGTGTCAGCAATGCAGCTTACTTCCACATCAAAGGAACACAGAACTTGCCATGCGAAATCGAACTAGTGGTTCATCAGTCTGGTATCATCCCTTTAGCAGTAGCCAGTAACTGATGTTTCAACAAAAGAAAAAAAAATCTTTCCAAAGCTCTTAAAATCAAATGCTTTTGGATATCTCTGCAATGTAGATACAGGGAAAAAAATCATCCTGCATTTTGTAAGTGTTTTCTAACTTGATGTTTTTATTTCCTCTGAATCATAGTTTTTCTGTATTGTTTTCAGAAACAAGGAATTGTATAGAAAATTGGTTGACTTAAATCTATTGATGCTTTAGTTGGAAGCACATAAACTGGTCTTGCCAGGACTAGGTCATTCCCTTCTGCAGACACAACAGCTTCACAGAGCTGTCTTGTTTAAGCCCAGTTTTTAGGTAGTAGTCAGTTTTCTAATATGCTATTTTTTCTGAGTTAATCAATACGACTAAATTAAACTGCAGTGTTTATAATCCTTTGTGATTTTATTGCAAGCATGTTTTCTTACAGTGCCATACAACAAAGAGGTATTATTAAGAGGTATTGGGAGATACAGATGCAGTTGCTTGTTTCAGAGTAGCTAGTGTTTGTGAGACTCGATCATTTATTATGCAGTGGAATTCTTGTCCTACTAGCATTGATAATAAGGAAAAACTCAGAACTTTTTTTTATTTGCTTGAAAATATATATGCAGTGTTACATGACTCATTTTCTCCTCTCTTGAAAATTGCCCTAAAAGTGAGGATTAGTCCTAAGAACAATCTGGCTGAGGAAGACTGGAGGTCTGGACCTTCCCATGCCAGTCCTGACCAAGAAAACAAGCCAAAAGGAATGCTTTATTGCTTTATGCGGTGCTGATTCCCTTTAGTGCCCTCCCAATGTAGAGGAGCCTTCTGATTTACAGGCTCTCTGAATCACTTGATGTCTTTTTATTTATCTCTCAATGGACTTAACTATGTAAACTTTTAGTACTTTCGATACCTGGTGGTGTGGAGGTCGCAGTTTGATGCCATGTGTGAAGGAGTAGGTCTTTCTGCTTCTTTTGCTATTGGATAAAATTGATGGATTTTGAGTTGTCTTTCTTCCTCACTCATATTATTCAAAAGTGTTAATCTCAAGGTCTGGAAAATGCCTGCTCTTTTCAGTCATTGCTTAAAGTTGGAACAAAACTTTGAAGAGAGTTTTGTTTCTTTTAAATACATCTAATGTAATTTTTAGGAAAGGTATTTAAGGCAATATCCTTACTCTTTTCAATCCATAACTGACAGCAGGAATTGATTGTCAGGGCCTTGCTGTGAGAGTGGGAATAAAATACCAATTTTAGAATGTGATTTAAATTATGTAAAATAATGTTTGCTTGCTGCAAAAAGGTTACGTGAATCTTTTAATGTTTCTGGTGATTCTTATGTTGATCTACTCTTCTAGATGATTATTGCTGTTATAGATTTTCTTATGCTTTTTCACTTCATAATATTTCACTGAAAATTTCTGATGAAGGGGAGATACCACTTTCTGTATTCAGAGAATGATATTTTTGTTTTGATGAGATGCTTTTTTATTTGCACATATTGAGTCTTCTCTTCAAAGAATTAGATGGTTATAATAAACCTTTATGTTTATTTATTTTCAATATTTTCAAGTTGCATGTTGTTAGTACATTCAAAATAGCAACTGTGTTATGCTGGTTTGCTTGGCTTTATGATTAAAAATTCAAGTCTCTTCTTCTGATATACCATTCTTGTATATCATCCCTTATGCTCCTGAGTTTTGCAATACACAAATACATAGCTGCTGTCTATATAAATTATTCTTATTCAACAAACAGCTTAGTACAAAGTCCTCTCATCTTTTTCTTCTAGTTGCTGATATTTTTTTTATGAACACAGTGGGTTTTGTTGCTAACAGTGACTTAAACAGAAGTTATTTATCAGGGGGTACACAGAATGACAATAGCATGCACTGAATCTGCTTTTCATCCTCAAGGATCTCCCATAACTTCATAAAATTTGTTCCTACACAACAGGAAATACTGTGTTCTCTACATAAATAATTGCTATCTTAAGGACAGAATCAGGAGAGGCACTACTGAAAAAAGTTTAGCTAGAGATGTAGAATGTGTATGTCAGTGAAATGAAAATAGACTTTTACAAACAGAATGCATTTCCCCAGCCAGGAATCTCAACAGAACACAGTGGTCTGCTACAATAGTCTTGACAGATCTGAGCACTCTCTTGAGATCCAAAGCCTGGATACAGTGGAGACATTTTTGTCCTTAGATGTACCCCACACATGTATTCCCAATCTCACCTCTATTTAGCTTGGAAAATTAGCTTATGTGAGTATCTATGGGAAATTCTGCCAAAAACTCAATATATTGCTGAGGACAAATATGTTGTTAGTGAAAAATAAATAAATTAAGATCTGGAGAAATTCTGATTTTTCACTGCACAATTCTCTGTATCCCTCCTGTAGAAATTCTCATCACTATTATTATCATCAACACTATTTTATTTTATTTTTATTTCTATTATTTATTACTATATTTATTACTTTGTATTACATTAATACTTTATTATTCAGCACAGAGTAGCTGTTGCTGATTTCTCGGTCAAGCAGGTTAGAAATCACTTGCCATGTCAGAGCAAGAAAGGCCCTCTACTTGTGGAAGAGTCTTGAAGTTTACCATTGGTCTTAATCCCACGGTGTCAAAATGCTCATGAGAGTCACTTATAAAGTAATACTTGGTTTTGAACATATCATAAGGGTGTTCAACAAACCTTCTTTTAAAGAGAAAGCAATAGCAAAAGCACAAGAACCAAACAAGGTACAGTACCATAATAATGCAATGTAGTATGGGAGCTAAATTATTACAGCAAGCAGATTAACCAGACTTCAGGGATTTTCAAGATTTAAAAGGACCAGGAGTAGCTGGATTCTTCATTAAGAAGCCTGTTGTTCTTTTTGTGTACTGTGTATGCTCAGGGTTTTTTTGGAGCACTCTATGCTGGTAGTTTAATTGAAGTCCAAACTATTTTCTGATCTATTATAGGTCTATACTATTATAAGTTTGAAGTGTTGCTGTTTGGCATAATTTTTTCTTCTAAGCTGAAAGTTCTCATAGGCCTGGAGACCAGCCATTTGGTACTGAAGTTCTGAGACTTCTTTTTCTGTACAGATAGATGGGAACCCTTCTTATCTCATAGTTTGGTATGGTTCTCAGGCTGTGCTTGCTTAGATTGGTAACCTGTTCAAGAAATTTGAGCCTCATTGTCCTGAGATGAGGCACACTTGAAAGGGAGAATGTTTTCCCTTCCTTATTACACTGTCCAAAGTATTACCTATTATTACACATTACCTTGCTGAAGTTGAATTAATATATGCAAAACTGGACTTGAATCATATTCAGAGTCTAAATTTTATACCACTTTTTAGCCTGAGGGAAAATTACTGCCTTGGGGAGGTTTGTAGACAGCTCGAGCAACGTCTCAGATTTGTAGCTCAAATAGACTGATGACTACTAGGTTTGAAGTTTCTTTGATGTTTCCTTGTAATGTTTCTCATGACGTTTGCAAAGCTGCTTTCTCCAAGGGTATTTTCTGTCCACTTCAGCTGAGCTCACCTCTACAAAGGACTTACTGAGTCCATTGCTGAGGTCCATCTAACCCTTTGCTGAAGAAGAAGCCTTTCACCTATTTTAGCTTCATCTGCAGTGAAAAGCATAGGCACGTCAGATGGGTTTTCTCCTCAATTCCAAAGCAACTATTAAAATGTCAGTCTTCACCCTTGTCAGATATAAAGAAGGGTAGTGAAAAATTAAAAATGTTACTGAATTACTGTAGCCTCTCAAATGGGAAGTTCAATCTGCTGAATGCCATAAGGTTATACCTTTTCACAATCAATTCTTTGGAGACGTTATTAACTACAGAGTTAACAGTCTTGTAGGAATTATGTTTGGAAAGAAGTACTTTACCAGGCTAAACATTAACCTGTCCATCAAAGGAGCTATTGCTGGGCAAAGAATCAGCTGTTATGCAAAGTGAGCACATTCATTTCAGTTTAACAGTGAAGAGATGTTCATCATGCACTACCTTTTTCCATCCAGTCACTTCTTCAGCCTGCTTCAATGATCTGTTTTGAAGCCAGTTTTCCCCACTTTGGAAAGTTATACAAGTTGTATTATCTAGTGCAGTGATGATTTATGTAGCTCTTTATGCATAAGGTTTTATTTGTTTGTTTATTTTTGCAAAGGTAGTGATAGTAACTGAAACCTTTCCAGAAAAGAGGAAAAGATTATTTTCCCCTAATTCTACACAATTTTTTCATATCTGTAGGAAAACCAAAGTGTGAAAATATTTGATGTGTCCATAGAAGCAGTTTATATTATGGAAATAGAAATTGTGCTGTATATTATTACTGCAGTGCATCCTGGTTTTACAATAATTTACAGTTTATTGTCAGATTAACAGTTGAAAAAACTAGTGCTTTTCTTCTCATAAGATGTGACAATTTTACTTATTGTTTTAGTAAGATAATACATTTCCAGGAATAAAATGCATGTAATGTCATGAGCATTCATTAGAAATAATATTGTGTGTAGTGAGAGTTAGGACCAAACATTTTAAATGACAGATCTTTTTGAGTCAAGCATCAATATCCAGGAGGAAAAAATATTCTTAAAGATATTCTATCACATTAAAAATTATATGCAGCTAATATGAAAGAATCACACTTAATAATTAGCCATTGCCTCAGATAACTAAATAATTTCCATCTAGATTTGCAAATCTTTATTTTCTTTAGACCAAGTTTTAGCTTAAAGTTCCTAGATACTGAAATTACCTCTGTTGAATTCCAGGTTAAAATTTTAAATGATGGTAATTCTATATTTCTACTGTCATGCAAGTAATATATAACCCTCATCCTCCCAACTCTGTATCTCATGCATATGTCTTAAAACCCAGATTAATTCAGTTTAAACTATAGTTATGTTACAAAGCATTGCAATGAAAATATTCTTTCTGATATTCCTTATGGCTTTTTAGTCTGGTTTGCTGCATAAAGTTTTCTATAGTTTTAGAAGTTGCTTCTACTTTTTATACAGCAGTTTGAAAATTTTTATACGATCTTATGCATTGAAATGATTATTGGAAAATATAATTATGTGTATATGTTTATCCCTATAAAAGCAGCAGTGGTAGTGGGTTTATAATACTTACATGCACATTAAAACTGATTTTTACTTGGAAATAGTGCTTTACTAGTTTATAAGAATCCGCTAAACATTATCTTTGAACTGCTACTCTCACAAATTAACCCAATAAAATCTGCTACTGAACAAAGAATAACTTTGAGTCTTTATGATGTCTCTTTCATGTATGTGATGGCTCTAGTTTAAGCATTTTAAGAAATGTGTTGAAACTTACTTAATTTTTTTTTTTTTTCCTCAAATATTACATGTGTGCCTCCAGATTATTTTTTTAAGGGAGAGAACAAATATTTGAAATCATTTAGCTTTAGCCATGATTTCTCATCACCTTTCACAATTCTTAGCTTTGTGGAGGCGTTCCTAAAGGGTTCCAAGTTCCCAAGAGAAGTCAAAAAAGTGTTGGATTTCATGAGGAGAAGATTCATCAGGAGAAGTGATGAGCTCTGTTAGTCCCCATTGAACTCATTCTGTGTTTCTGCCAAATGATTTGACAAAAGAGGAGATACTGTGACAGGTGCTTTTCAGTGGTTCCTAGTGACAGGACCAGAGGCAATGGACAGAGGGAAACACAGGAGGTTCCCTTGGAATATCAGGAAACAGTTTTTCACTGTGAGAGTGAGTGAGCCCTAACACAGGTTGTCCAGGGATGTAATGAAGTAGAAATATTCAAAAACCATTTGGTCAGGGTCCTGGGCAACTGGCTGTAGGTGTCCTTGCTTGAGCAGAGGTAGGTTGAACCAGATGAGAAGTCCCTTCCTACCTCAGCCCTTCTCTGATTCTGAGGTCTTGCAGTAGGCTGCAGATACAACTGGTGTATGTTACTTCTCAGACCTCTGCATAGGAAGATGCATATAAAGTGAGACATAGTTAATTTTATTATCGGTGTTTTGTCACTCTTATCAGTAGCATTGCAGTTTGACATGACATTTTATCAGCTGTGATTATATATTATTCAGGGCACTCTCTGCCATTATTTAGTTTTTGGGTTTTTTCTCCCTTTTATTGTTCAGGTAAATATCAGCTGTCTCCAACGGTGAACATGCCCCAAGATGATACTGTCATTATTGAAGATGACAGGCTGTCAGTACTCCCTCCTCATCTCTCGGACCAGTCGTCATCCAGTTCCCACGATGATGTTGGTTTTGGCACTGTTGATGCTGGTGGATGGGCTAAAGCTGCAATTAATGAGTCAACTGACTGGTAAGAGCATGGATTAGTGAAAGGAAAAAAAGGGATGAATGCTGTTATGTGCTTTTCTTTAGTTTAATTTTTGGCTACTGCTAATATTAATCTTCTGGGTTTTTTCCAACACATTTAGAATTCACTATTTTCAAATGGGTAATTGTCCCTCTTTAAGGAAGGAAGTCTGTACAGATAATTTGTTAGACTTCAAGTTGCAGTTTTGTGCTCTGTCAAAGCACATTTGTGGAAATGTTACTAATTGTTATTAAGACCAAATCAGTATATAGCTGTGTTAATTTGATAATTTAATATTAATTTAGTTGCCAACTGAACTAGCTTTTGTAAAAAAAACTTTGCAAAATTTGAACACTTGAGTTTATGAAAGTTGAAAGAATAATTCCAATTTAAAATTTTAATTAATAAACCTCACTGTAAATATTTCTAAGTCTATAAAACAAAGATTTTTTTAATTTTTTTTTATATTCCAGTATGTATCTAGGAGCCTTTCAGTACTTCTGCATACTTTCTTGATTTTCCTAACAATGTACAGTAATTTTAAAATCTGCTTAGAGGTCAAGGCAGTTCTTTGTTTTGCCTTAGTGTTAGTGCTTGTGCAACAGGAGCTAGTTAACTTTTCTTTATTACGCATTAAGAAATACTTTTCATATCATTATATGATTTGTAACTATCATGCAAAGGGAGTGTACTGTGATAGTTCCACATTTAAAAATATGGAAAGTAGTATTTCCACATGTAAAATTGTGGAAAGTAACTTTATAAGTTTAATCTATAGTAAAAATGATATCTGTGAATCTTATGTTGACTCTCTATTTACTTTTATACATTTTAGCATAAGAGTCTTAATGAGAGATGCATTGAGCTCCATTATTGACTTGCTTAGGTTCCTGGCAAAGAAATACTGTTTATTGCTTAGTTAGTACAATTAATACAGATCTAAGATTTAATTTGCAAGTCCTGTAATTATCTGTAGTAATAGCAGAATAAAAGCCCACCCCTGTACACTGCCACATCTTGGAGCTTGATGATTACCACAAATGGTGTGAAGTATATGAATTTTCTTATTTTTCTTGTCTCTTGAGCCTGTTATGAATGTGTCAGCAATATCTTAATAAAACAGCAACAGCACCTGCCAGCTGATATGCACCTGTCAGCTTCTGCTTTGCTTTATATTAGGCTATTTCATCTTATGTCCAGGAACCGAGTTCTGTATTTTAAGCACTGTTTTAATGATTGTCTAAGAAGGTAACTTTTTTCATCCTCATTTGCAGTTTTTTCAGTGTTGCAGCTCTTCTCCTGGACAAGTCATACCTGTAATTTGGGCCCTTGAAAATTCCATCTGCTTTTAAAAAAATCTTTTAGAGCTGAAAATCTGAGATGTTTAAATAGAATAATACTCAAGGCTGAACATAATAGCTTATTGCTCAGGGAATTTTTTTAGCCGAATATGAGCAAAAGACTACAGCATAAAGTAAGAGCCCATTTGAAACCTGCAGATGCTTTTACATTTATTTCTGCAGCATATCTTGCTATTTGTATACTTCTTTGAAAGTGAAAGTAACAGTAAAGAAAATAGGGAATAGATATTGTGGAACTGATCATGCTCAAAACCTTTAAACGTGTCTTTATGAGAAATTGTAAAGGTCTTCAGTTACAATTGCACTTAAAAGAGTAGATCAGTTCAGCACCTTACTATCTAATGTATTCTATTTGTAAAAAAGTAAACAGCAGTAGAATTAGATTGTTGCATTAATTTCCTGCTGCTAATGGATGAAGGAAGACTTGTAAAACGAAGGTGCATTGTATGATTTGGCTGGAAGGCACAAAGGGTAAAACTAAGAATATGGATGAAGGGTTATCCAAACAAGAATGGCAGCTGTTCTGAATCACAGAAGAAAATGTAAGCTTTTCCAGCCTCACAATATCTCCCTAATCCTTGATGAAAATGTTATGAAAACAAAGGGGCAATAAGACAGGATTAATAAGTGGAATTTTAATAACATTGAGGGTCAGAAGACGGTTACATTCTTTTAAGGATCAGCTGTCATTCCAGAAATCTTATTTGTTAAGTATGCTAAAATATAGTAAATTGCATTTGGCATTGCTTAATGACTTGCACTAAATTCACATTCTGTCTTTTATTAATGTAGTTGAAAAATATTAAAATGAGGCATTTTTAGGGGCATTAGTTCCTCCTCTGTGTTCGCTGGCTTTTCCCATTGTGGATCTTCATGGGGGCTTTTGAATACTTTTGGGCAATGTACATGCATTCAGACTCCTGTGATCTGCTCCCTCCTTAATTACTAAAACACACTCTCGGGTTGTTGATAGTAGAAATAAACCAGGATGTGAAAACTGATGACTCTACATGGGGCTCAGATATTTGTACTGTAAAAAGGTATGAAATGTCGTGATGTCAGAGAACAATAAATTTTTGGTGCTAAGTAGCACCTTTAGTATGCAGGATATTCTGTCAACATGGAATAATAATCCCCCTAATAAGTGTGTGTGGAAGGGAAGATAGGTGTGATAAGGGCAGATAAGGGAAGGACAGAGAAAGCCCCTAAAGGCAATGTCAGTGGAAATGCTGGGGTCCAGTCTCCGTAATTCCTAGTTGCTGACACCATGTGCAGACCCCACTGCTTGCTCTGTCAGCTCTGATGCCCTTTTTGAGTTTTATTTAGCTTTGGAGTTTTAGTCTGTTCTTAGGACTTCAAGTTGAATATATATTTGCGTGCTGTATTTACATAAAAATTATATTCAGCTGTATTAGAAGCTTTATGTATATGGCTCAAAGTAAGCTTATATGAGAAAAGGAGCATACAGCCAAAACAAATAGTTTTAGAAATTCACCCTTTTTGAAGAAAGTATCACAGGATACAGTTTGTTCGGCAAGATGAAGCCAGTCATCTTTAACTAACATGAGCTGTGTTAACAGATGTTGCTAGAGAAAATTCTCGCTTAGTAAAACCACATTTTTCTGGCCTTCAGAGACAAGGCTGACTAGCAGTGAGCCAGAAACTCCTGTGTGGCCTTGAGAAAGTCATTTATGACCTGATTATGAAAGGTGCTGAAACCCTGTAAGTTCAGTTGAGTCACTCAGGATGTTTTCGGACTTAGGTGGCTCTTATTCAGCTACGTGTTGCGCTGCTGTAAATGCTAAAGTGTATATTGGCCTTGTTTGTTTTATCTTTCTATCATGTGGAGATAATTTTTCCCTATTTTGTGGGAGTGAATATGAGGACTAAATAGTTATTTTTGAGTTCAGGCTCTGATTCATCAGAGCTTTTAAGCATATGCTTCAAAACAGTGCTAGATTGCACAGACATCTCTGAAATAGTTGCAGTAATTAAATGTAAAACATTACGAGCCTGAGCCAGAAACATTAAAGTGGAAAGGCACTTGACATTGACTTTATGCATGGAAGCTCTGATCCTGCTCTCACTTAAATATTATATGCTTGTCACATGCGCATATCTTATTATTTGTAAATCTGCCACTACTAGACTGAATTTTTTCTAAGCTGCCTGGTAATGTGGATAGTGATTTTCATCCTTTATAGTTCTTGATGCCTTTGGACACTTCTCCTTACCTCTGTTCACTGTTTTGCCTCATACACAGATATTTCTTGATCAAAGATGCTTCTGTGAATTATAGTACATGGCATACATAACCGTGTTCACGTTATTTAATTTAAAAATATAAATTGGTTTCTGCAGAAATTCACTATTTGCCTGGGGCAATAAGATGTGTATTGTACCCCTTAAAATAGAAAATAATTCTTTTGAAACGTTACTGAACAGTAACATGTATGTATACAATATTTTAAATAGCTTTTAGTCTATTTAGAGATCTCCATGAAAAAATATTTAGCTTTTTTATCTTGAAGTACAACAACAATCAAAGGGGGTATTTTGAGGGATCTTTTTCTTATTGGATAGGTAACGATGGTGCAAAATACTAATTTTTCCAGTATTTTATGCTTTTGATTTATTTTTGTGCCAGCTAAAGTAGAAATCTAAATTCCTTGTGTTTCCCTTCAGGTTCTTTTTAGTACTCTCTACTTTTTCAGGAGTAGGAAGAGTTTTGTGTGAATTTCCTTTCATATTTTTTTATTGGCAGTAAGCAATCTCGTGATTTTTTTGTTTGTTTTTTTGTTTTTGACATGCATTGTGGCCACTGTGACACATTGCAAGCCCAGGGTTTAGCTTGCACACCAAGTTTTGCCTGTATTCCTGTAGTCATGAATCTACCAACATTTGACCAACATGAATAAATCCTGTGTTCAGCATGCTTCTGATGAAGCGTGGTGAAACATCAATCAGTGTTCACTGAAGACCTGGTGCTCTCAGCTGAGGTTTGCAAGAAACCTGCAGAAGAGACCAAAACTGAGTCCAGTTACCCCCAGTTCTCATTTAGTGGTGGAACCATTGTGGCAAATACTTGCTTTGTAGGGAAATAATGAGTAAAAATATCATTGTCTGTCATAGCCAGGTTAAAACTAGGAGATGCTGTGAAAAATTGGCAAGCAATTTCACATGTGGAGAGAAATTTTAATGCAGAATCTTTAAATGAAGTTTATTAAAGGTCTGGGGGCTTCAGACATGATGAATTCCATTTATGCTCTACTGAAAACATTTTGTGATGAGGAAAAATCTGATAATTTGCTACTAATAAAATTTATTTGTTTCTCATGAAGAAAATAGAACTGTTTTATTCTCCCTCAAGTTATTCCTGTGTTTGGGCTGTACATTCTGATAGTATATGTATAGTACACCAAATAGGTACTTCTTTAATTAAAACTCATAAGTGAAATTCTTGATACTTTTTAACTGAAATTGCTCGGTGCAGTAAAACAAAACCATCATGTGTATAACTGACTACTTGCAGTGGTTTATTTAAAAATGTGTACTTTATTACTGGTAGAAGTCACGTGCTAAATAAATGCTTTTCTCTGCAGAGTGAAAGGTTGTGTGATCTTGATAAATGTTCGCATGATTTCTTTCCCTTCCTACAGCACTCTTAGTCCAGATGTTGATCCAGTGCTTGCCTTCCAGCGAGAGGGTTTTGGACGCCAGAGCATGTCAGAAAAGCGTACAAAGCAATTTTCAGATGCCAGTCAGTTGGAGTTTGTTAAAACACGAAAATCCAAAAGCATGGATCTAGGTAGTGAGTGATTTTTTTTCAATTATTTTATTTGAACCCGATTTTCATGTTGTAAGTATATAGATTATGTAATTCCAACCACATCGTTTATGTGCAGTACTACTGTACGTAATGTCTACTGGTGTGAAGTAAATTATACTTAATGTGAAGGCCAAGCGGCCTGTGTATTGTTTGTACCACTTGTAGATGTCCATACTTTTAAATATCGTAGCCCTCTGGATATATGGTTATACATAAACATAACAGATATTTATTAAAATGGAGGTGAAAAGTGCAATTATCAATCCACAAAGAATAACTACGTAAAACTGTACCATGTTATGGCTCTGGGTAGACAGGATTATTCTCAGTACCTGATTAAAATGCAATTAGCCTTAAAGATCCTTCACAGTCTCTCATTTTGTAGATGGATTTTGATTAAGATATTAAAAATGCAAATATTTTTTTTAAGAGTTCATTCAGAATTAGGAAATGGGGCTAGTCTGATATCTGGTTGAGAGCTAAGTTTTAATATTTATATCAGAGGCCCTATAAAGTTGGAGTGGCTAAGACAGGCAATCTACTATAATAATTTCAACTATAAAACAACAGAGCATAAGTAATCGCTGACAAGCCCATCTGTGTTTTTGCCATTGAATTTAGATTCTGAAGCGCAGAATCTAGTAACATTGAACAATGAGTTTTGATTGTTTAAACAGACAAAACTTCCTACTCGGAATAATAAAATTTAATATGATTCGCTCCCTTGCAATAATTGTGAATATCTTAACTACAATCCTGAATTCACCAACTTCCTCAGGGGACAGTAAGGTTGGTGGTATTGACTTGTCTTGACTAGTTGTGATGTGCTAACGTGTAAATAACATATTGTACCTGCCTGTGATGTGAACATGACTGACATTGCATGAAGGTTACTTGTTTGCTGCCATTCCTACTCAGAATGTTTGCTTACTGTTGCAGTTTATTTGCATGAAGGATGACATTGCTAAGGTTCCCTAACTTGAAAAACCAATATGCAAAAGAGAAGGAATGTTGGATGCATGTGGGGCATGGGCACTAACTGGGCTAACCGTTATACATTTACCTTTTAACAGTAGCTGACGAGACTAAGCTCAGTACAATGGATGACCAGAAAACAGGTAAGAATTGACAGTAAAGCTGTTGCTATAGAAACCTTGGTCAAAGCAGCTTACCACAATTACAGAACTGCCAGTCACATTGCATGAAAACATGAATATTCCAGTACTTGCATGGCTGCTTTCTATTGTTGTGAATAATCAAGTCGTACAGAAAAAGAAAATTCTCTGTGGAGATAAGTATCAAGGGTAGTATCTTCAGGCAGGTCATACATGGGACTATAGGTAGACACCTGTTTCTACACTTTGAACACATATTCACAGTTGTTTGGCTTTTTTTATCCTTTCAAAAAAAGCTTGGAAAATCTCCTCCTAGCTTCAAACTCTAATGTACAGAGAGATGATGTAGAAAAGTCAAATGTTTGTCTATTACAGTGCTAATGCAGTGCTTGGAAATAATTATATTAATTAGAAAACTGCTACCTTTGCCTTAAGTGGTCTTCACATACATGTTTTGAGTTGAGCTGAAGATTATTAGCACAAGTTGATTTGCCTTTGGAGCTGAAACCCGAGCATCTAACAGAACAAAAGAATATGTAAATAGAATCTTTTTCCACATCCCATCAATTGTAATGTTTCACACAATGATAATGGGAAGTAGTTTTCAAAGCATATTTTTTATTAGTAATTAAAATAATGCACCAGCTGCAATTATGAACCTTTATGATTTATTAATATAAATTAGCTTTTGACCTTTGGAATGCTATTTTAATTAGGCTAGATCCAGAGGACACTATAGCATTACTTAGCTCAAATTAGGAATACTGAAAAGCTGTAAGTAATCAAGTGATAAAATTATACTTTTTATTAAAACATAAATCTTTTAGCTCTTAAAATGTTGCAGAATATGACCACAGAATTGCAGCTTTTCAAACTGAGAATGAGTACACAAAATTAAAATGTATGAGTGTTTTGAAGGATTAAAGCCATCAGAGTGTGAATGTATGAATTGTGTTAATGGTTATGGAAAGAATCAGTGCTTAGGAACTGCCTTCACTCCTGAGCATTAGTTGCATAAAAAGGTACAGATCAAACTCAAAATTATCCTAAATTATTTTTTATTTTCTTATTAGCCTGCCTGTTGAAATGGGATGTGATTAGAATGATGTAAAACCTGTGTGTTTGCTTAGGTTTAAAAGCGCATAGTGGTTTTGGTGGTATTAATAGAGGGTGGTATTAACAGAGTGTAGTTCTTCTCTCTGTGTAACACCTGGATTAAATTCCAAAAAAGAGACAAGTCAGACAGCTTGGGTGAAAGAGCATGACTGTAACCATCTGGCCTAAGCAGTTACGTATTTTGTAAGCAGCAAGCTTAGTGGCTGGAAAAAAGGAAAAACACCTTTTACTGTGCTTTTATTTTATTTATCTTGTGTGCTTTTAACCAGGTTTTGTATATAAACACTGGATTTCTCCCATTACTGAAGATGGATGTGGTTGCTAAACAAACCACTTACTGTAGTTTGGCTTAAAAATCATCTGGTTCTAAGAAAGAAATGTTTCAAACGTATTGTGAACTATGTTTTAATGAACTCTAGAAGCCAGAAAAGTTCAGGATATATTTACTTTAGAAAAAATAAAAACAAACTCTGTTACAGTCAAAGTTAGACTTAATAGTATTGGCTGAAAAGGAGTGTAGAACTCACCAGCCCTAGTTACTGTAATAGATTTTTAATTATTTTTCTTTCTGTAGTTCACTTGAAGTGCCTAATCCCTGCAGTGTTTACAGTTCATCCTAGAGGTTAGAAGTATATTCAGTAGCAATTGAGCATGGCTCATTTACTGAGTCCCAGGCACACTATAGTTCCCGCTCGTTATTTTTCCACACACACATTGTGAAATTGAAAAAGAGAAATAAAAAAAAAAATCACAGAAAATGTCTTTAAATTGTTTATTTATTTATTTTTACACAGTGCTTTTTACATAAAATGTTTCATGAAATGGACCCAAAACTAAATAATTTTGGATGCAGTTGCTTGCTCTATTCTTCCCCTGCCTTCTCGGCCAAAATGTCACACTTCTTGAATTGAACGAGAAATAAAAGAATTTACAAAATCTAATGGAGCAGATTTTAGTAAAGGAACAGGCTCACAGCTAATGTCCTTTAAGAAAGTGTTTATAACGTAGACCTGGTACCTTAGTAAAACTGGTTCAATCAAATAGTAGGAAGTTTTTGACATAAGCTGCTGGTGGCATTTAACCTGAGAGTTAAAAATGTTTCAGAAAGGAACAAATTCGTAACTTAAAATAGTTTAAAAGAAAATGCTGAAGAAAAATTTGCTTTTTAGCCTTTAAAAACAATCATTGAAGGAAACACTGAAGGAATCATCATATATCCTTTGACACCATGCTTTTTGCCTTTGCAAATTGCCCAAGTGGATTTGAGGCACTGTATAAACACGTACGTAACATGAGAGAAGTGGAAGCATAATGAGCTGTTAAACAGCATCAGCACAAGGGAAAAACAAAGGGCTTGGAGCAGGGAGCAGCACATAGCCTTAATGTGATCTGTGTGTTTTAAATGTCTTGTTGGATCTGTATGTGATGTGAAGTTATGTGGTGGGGGCTGTCTGTGCCGTGTGAGAGCAGGTGCACACAACACCGGCGCAGTCGTGCATGAGCAGAGGGTGGTTGCATGGTCTGGAGGAGAAGGCTTAGCTGTTGTCCCCAAGGGCTAGCCAGCTGGGGACACAGGGAATGGAGATGCATGTGTGGTGGGCAGGGGCTGTGTTTGGCAGGGTGGTGTGAGCATCCTACAAAGCCCTCGAGAGTTGAATTGGGGTGTGTGGCACGTAGGGTAGAGCCGTACAGCTGAGCGGGTAAGGAGAGCGTGTGGGGAGGCTGCGCACATGGTGGCAGTCATGGTAGCAGGACTGCTGTGGTATGGAGGGATGAATCTCCCTCAAATAATATTTGTTAAGAAAATTGTTGGAAAGGAAAATTTTGATAAACTTGAAATTTTAAAAACGATGAAAGAATCCCTTTCATCCCTCAGTCATATAAAGATGCTGTAGGTAGATGTGTCTTTTTCTCTTATTTTTTTCTACTTTAAATTCTGATATCAAAATAGAAGTATAACTCGTTCTGAGCAGATAACATTTCTGATGATTACCACCAGCACTGTAAAGGCTGGAAGAAAATGCTGACATTTTTGTATTTAGAAAACAAGGTTTTGATGTGACTCATAAATTTTAAACAGAATCCATTTTAAAGAAAGTTTACTGTTTCTCACCGGATTATGGGTAAACAACTCACTTTCTGACTAGTGAATTCTAGCAATAAATTCTGAACTCACTGAATTTATAGGGAGGCTTAACTATATATTTTGAAAATAGTAGAATTGCTATGAAGTGGCCATAGAAGATAGTGAAGGTATTAAAATATACATGGCTTTATGATCACAGTGCTTAAATTGCTTGCAAAGAGGACATTTCCCTCTTTCAAATTCTGCAACCTGTCCACATTTGTGTTCATGGACACCCAAGTTCAGTAAATGTTCCTATCATTTCTGTAATCTGTTATTACTTTTACAGTACTCAAGGAACATTAGGTCATATCCCATCTAGCTTTTCCTTTGGGAAAGTACAACTTATATAAATACAGTTCTCAAAGATCTGTACTGAGTGGCAGGAAATGGATTTTTTTTGTTAGTGTCCTTTATGAACATAAATGGGCACATAAATGCCTTCTTTATAATTACTGTTTACAAAAAGAGCTACTCAGTAATTACTAAAAGATATATATATGACCATTTAATTTAGAAGGTTGCAAAGCAGAATCTGCAATGAGGAAGTTTACAGTAAGTTGCCATGTAAGAGGATACCCTTTCCTTTTGTATATGAAATTGAATCTGTCAAACAGCTGGTTTATGTATGATTGTCCCATTTCCTCTTTTTTCCTTCAAAATGTGTACATTCATTTTTCCTGTCTCATGGACTGTTTTTAACAAAATGCAATCTCAAAAAGTAAGAAAACCCCAAAATTAAATCTCATTCCTTGTATTCTGCAGGCATTAGGAGAGGAATAGCAGATTCTGGCATACGCTAGAAAGCTAACAGTTTTGTAGGACACTGTCTAAATTGTAGTTCTTTTACCCAGTAGAGAGAGTGCTATGGAAAAATACTTGCTTTAGACTCCAGCCCATGTTCAGAATCTTGGTGAACCTGGGCTGCAGTTTGTTTGCACAGCTGGGAAGCCATCAAACCCCCCTTGTCCCAGCTGGCTGCTCTTATTCACCCCAGCAGCTGCACTGTGCCCCTAACCATCCTCATGTCCCTCAGCCCTCCAGCAAGTACGAGCTGTGAGTGAGGGTGGCTTCTTCTAGATGTGGATTCGCCAAGATAAAATTTCTCATCTGGTAGGTGGGTTTATTTCAGGCTGAGGGTCTGAACAGCAGGACTCCAGACCACTGGGAGAACCAAACTGCAGAAGTTGTGATTTTTGTTTTATTTTTATATACAAGTTCATCTTATCCTTAGGGCAGCTGAAGGGGAATAGTTTGACAGCTGCTGTTTGAATTTATTTGATCTGAGGGATTTCAGTTGAACTTAATTGCTTGGACTTTTAATAGCTGAGTGGAAAATGAAAGCATTCGCTGCCTTGCTCCATCTCGCACCAAGTTAGCAAGCAGCATGGAGAAGGCTTGCCATGCTGCTATTCTGCATCCCTTCTGTAGATGCAGCAGCCCCATTCCTCTCTACCCAATACATAGTAGTGAAAGAGACTATTTTTAGTAGTGTAGTGGCAATTTTCCCCAGTGTAAGGTAATCCCACATACTTTTGTTAAAGAACAGTGACAAATACAATTTTTCTTCTCCCTCTTAATATCTGACAAAATAGGGATCAACTCCAAAGCTTTGTATTATTCTGAGATAAATACTTTAAGATAATTTTCCTTTATCACATTATTCACACCAGACCTTGCTTACAAATGTGTTGTTCATTGGTTTGGTATTCCTGGGGATTTAGTTCTTGGCTCTCTCTCAGTGCTGGCTGGCTTTGAAATTTACCTTTCTGTGCCTCTGTCAGATGAGGATAGTGATATTAATGGATTAACAGCTCACCACCCAGGACTGCTGTATTTCTACAACGCCCTTATCTGTTCTGCTTCCTTTGGGTAGAGAAGTGGGTTTCCATTTTGTAGGTGAGGACTCCAGCCTCATAACTTCAGGAAATGTAGCTATGATGATGATGTCCCACACCATCTTTCTCTAGCCACAGATCCTGTGGAAAATCTGTCTGAGACTATACTGCACTTTTGAATAAAATAACTTCAGCTAAATGTAGTGGTTTTTCCCCCCTGTAAGATCTCTCCTACTTTCAACAATAACATGAGAACTAATTGTGCAGTTGTCAGCTGATTTGCACTGTGAGTGTGTGTTTCTAAAAGGAAAGGTTAGACATTTAGTCCACAAACCTGAGAAGAAAAGTCAGGATGGGGAAAGACTTTTGCAGAATAGTGTCTGGGACTTTCTTGGCACCTCTGGACATGCTGCAGCAGTAAGAGTTGCCCTCAGCCCCAGCTGTAATGCTGCCCAAACTTCAACCTGGTGACTGCCCAGAATGCGTTTCTTTACCATCTGGGTAACTGGTATTGCCTGACTAACTGGGTCCTTTCCACATATTATTTTTAAACAACTTCACAAAATCCCAGGAAGTCAAGTGGTATTTCTCAGAAGCATTTCATTATGAAATTGTTAGCAATTTGATGCAAGTCTTTAAAACTCGATTAAAAGCAAATAACATGTTCTTTGAAGCCAGAAGTCAGGCTACTTTTTAAGACTGTTACTCTAAACACAATAGGATTCATGCCCATAATCCGCTCTCTGTTCATCAGTTGCTAGTACAGATGAAATATTCTGCTCAAAACAAAAATAATTAATAGTTTTGTTTGATGCTGTTAGATATGTATCTCTGCTGGGGTTCTTTTATGAGCTATGTTTTTAAAGCCCCATGATTACTTTATCATTCAAATTGTTAAAATCATAGTAATGGATGTTGGTCTCTTCACTGATTTGAAAAGCCAGACATTGCTAATGTTGTCGGTTTCGTTGACTGTAACTTGACATACTCATTCACTTCTGAGACCAACAAATCTGTGGAGAATTCCCTCCAGATTATTGAGAGATGATGTGAATAATGTTAAATGTGTCCCAAAAGACTTTCAGGATGGATATGCATAATCAAGCATGCAGTTCTCAATACTAAGTCTAATTACTTTTTTTTTTTTTTTTAACCCTTAAATCGCTAAGGTTCCCCAACCAGAGATGTGGGGCCTTCATTAGGTCTGAAGAAATCCAGCTCGCTGGAAAGTCTGCAGACAGCCGTTGCTGAGGTGACTCTGAATGGTGATATTCCCTTCCACCGCCCGCGCCCGCGTATCATCCGGGGACGAGGCTGCAATGAAAGCTTCAGAGCTGCTATAGACAAATCGTATGATAAACCTGTAGCAGATGATGATGATGAAGGCATGGAAACTTGTAAGTAAACTATTACTGTACACAAAGAATGTTAACAACGTAGGTTAATTCCTTTAGAAAGCTATTTAAATTAGTAGAAGATAATTTTAGGATTTTAAAGAATAGAACTAACATCTTTTTTCAGGCTTTTTACCTTCATATGCATTAACAGATTGCAACACTGCAGCTTCCTTTCTTTCTAAAATAAGGAAATAAAATTATTAGGAGTGTGTTTATTTAAATTACTGTGAAAATTTTCTGTAAGACGGATAATTAATTTACTAATGAAAATTAGAAAAAAAAATCAGAAGTACAAAAACCACTGAATTCATGGTACAAAAATATGTGCATCTAACTTTGAAAGAGTACATTTGTAGTGTCTGGGGGGAAAAAAGAAATCACTGTCCTTTAATTAGAGTGAGTAAGACTGGCAGATCTAATAAAATATAAAGTTAATGATCAGCTATTACCCATCCTAATGGGTGTTCATTTACATCTTCAGTTCTTTAACCCGAAGTATGACCCAACATGTGGAGAATGTCATTAACATAAAAGAATCACTTCAAAGCTAACCTTATCATTATTGAACTATGTAAGAATGGGCTGGTAAAATGACAACTCATACTGAATGAAAATAATATGAATGGTAAATTACCTCAATCAGGGGTTGTATTAAAATCATTGAATTTCTAACCTTCATGTTGTACTACTTTCAACTTGTCACACACCAGCAGAATTTTTTTAATCAACCTGCAGGTAGTTAGAAGTTTATGAATGAAGATGATGATGGGAAGTTTGATGTAGTAAAATATTTAGCCTGATTTAGCCTGAATGCTAACAGAAAAGGCTTGAAAAGAAATTTTTCACTCTATGCTCTTTTTATTTTTATTTTTTTATTTCAAAAAGTCTATTTCATAAGCATCATTCCCTGATATTCTTTTATAAGCTACTTGTGTAATCACACTTTCATTTTTTTAAAACTCTTTTTTTTTTTTTTTTTTTTTTAAATCTGCCTCTTTCTAAAAGTGTTCTGCAAGAGAGGTCATTTTGCCAGTCACTTTTCTCAAAGGTAGTTACAGATGGCATTAATTCTGCTTCACTTTTCCAGCACCTAGCAATTTCACGCAGCAATGAGGCTAAATGCTGGTCTGGTGCTGGTGGCTGTCAATCTATTTCTGGCCAGTAGAAGAATAGGTATGAGAAAATGGGATCATTCTCCCAGACTGCAGGCCTGTGGTCTTTTGGGACATAAGACTATGTTATTCAAAAAGGTCTCTTTTGGTATGAGCCCACTGATGGTAATATCCTGTTTTGAGACATCAAATATCCAAGGCTTATCCAGAAGTTACAAATGGTTTAACTTCATTTTGTCAAAAATACAGCAAAAGTGTTGTTGTGAAACACTTTCTAGGTGAGTCAGGTTTATGAGATTACCGTAAGGGGTTTTGAGCTTGTTGATGCAATGCAAAGAGAGTAGCAAGGAAGTATTTGGTGGTCTTTGTATCATTTGGACAGGAGTAGCAGAAACCAGATAAAGCATTCTGGCTGATATCACAGTGCCATGGGGTGAGTCTTTACTCTCATCTCTCCATATGGGTGAAGTTGTCTAGCACCAGTGGACCAAGAGCCATCTCAGTGTCACGGGAGAGCAAGAGCAAGGCTGTTTTCAAATCTCAAATGGCAGAGAAAGGCTGAGCAAAGTGTGTCCAAGCTATGTGCATAGAACTGCATGTTCTGTTGAGTTACATGTGTTTTAATAGCTTCTATATATTACAATAAAACATCTAAGAAGTAATCCAGAAATCTTTGGTGCCAGATTAATAGAAGCAAATAAGTAGCAAAGCAAACATAGTCAGCTGGTTGGACAGAACTCAGTCACAGAATCACAGAATCATAGAATGGTTTGGGTTGGAAGGGACCTTAAAGATCATCTAGCTCCAACCCCCCTGCCATGAGCAGAGACACCTTCCACTAGACCAGGTTGCTCAAAGCCTCCTCCAGCCTGGCCTTAAACACTTCCAGGGAAGGGACATCCACAACTTCCTTGGGCAACCTGTTCCAGTGTCTCACCACCCGCACAGTGAAGAATTTTTTTCCTAATATCCAATCTAAACCTCCCCTCTTTCAGCTTAAAGCCATTTCCCCTTGTTTTGTCATTAACTGCCCTTACAAAAAGTCCCTCCCCAGCTTTCTTGTAGGCCCCCTTCAGGTACTGGAAGGCAGCTATAAGAGTCCTTGAGGTCTTCTAACAGTGGCCATAGGAGCTTAAGGGCTGGCCCAGCCATATGTTGCCTGGGAGCATCACAAAATGCTAGGTCCTCAGGTCTGTTTTTCTGAAAACATGTCTGTGTCTGTGTTAAAACTGAAAGCACTGTAGTCTGCTCCACTTTGTGTAAATTACATGTGGCCTCAGGTTCCAGAGAATTTACCAAATGTTGTCTTCAGCTGGACAAAGCCTGGGCACATACGAATATGTAGAAGTTAATTTAACAATCTGGTCCTAACGTAACTAATGCCTCACTGCTACCATAATTGCATTGCCTAAGTTTTTTTAAATTGCATTAATTATTCCGTAATAGTTTTAAATGAAAATGTGGCTTTCTCTCATTATAAAACCCAGACAAACATGTTGGTGGTCAGTTTCCTGATGCCCTTGAGGTTGCCCATTTGTCTTGAATTTTTTCCCCTTTCTGTTCCAAGCGTTTCAGTGCTAAGAGACAGTGACTCTCTTTGGAGTAGCAAATGGTAGCACTGCAATATGTTGTATAGAGGGATTGTTAACAAATCATCCCCCCATATACAAAAGCTATAAAAATATAGGTAGCATATGTGGCAAAGGGACTGATTCTTCTTAATGTATGTGCTGTCCTTGGAACAATGTGCCATTAGATTACTAAATGTAGGATGAAAATCAGATAGCAGTGACCAGTTCTGGGGTAACATTTTTAAAAGTATTTGAGAAGCTACATGAGTTTTAATGGCTGTAAAGAAGTAACATTTGTGGAAAGGTGTGGGTGTTGAGCTTTTACAGATCAATTTTCCTGCTTTATTTTTTTATTTAATACTTGAAATAGCTGACTAGAAGCAAAATGTTTATCTTTAGCATCTTGACTGAGAACAAAGCATTTGGATTGGGAGGGATCGACAAAGCTTTCTAATCTTTTGCTGAATCTTAATTGCTAGAATCTAGGGCTGTATTAAATATCACAATAAGAGGTCTAGAAGCTTAGTGGCAAAATAGCTTCACATTAAGTAGCTTTGATTCCTCATGTGCATCTTTTCCATTTTATAGCCTAATTAGGAAAATAGTTTCATAATACCTGTTTGTGTAGTTCTCCATAGTACACTATGGTTCATGAAATGACACTAGTTTTCAGGTTTAATTGATGTTTAAAGTATACTCCAATTTAATTTTTTGGCTTCGGCATCCTGAATGGGGAGGTTGCTGGAAAGGAGGGAAATAACGCCACCAAAACAAATACATTCTGCATTTTGCAGTAACCTAATGTCGTTACTGCAACTTAACAAAAATTAGAAGTTTCATTTGTAGTCTGCGCTTGAATTTTAATTGAGCAGCATTTGCATTTGTTCTAAACACTAGTAATTAGGTGTATGTTAATTGCAGAATGACTGTGCTGCATAAAAGTGAAATGAGTTTCTTCATGTTGAGTCCTTTTAAGAAAACTCAAAATCTTTTTACTCCGGTAGAGACACTGATGTTTACTCGAGGAGAACAAACACCCTAGGGCTCATTCTAAGCTACCGAGTTAATTGCAAGCAAACTGTGTATGATAGACAAATATTTATTGCAGCACAAATGTGGAAATGAGGCAATATTATCTCCACAGAATATGCAAAATAAATAATAAGAGCAGGCATTGTTATGACAAGTTGTTTAGCAACTCAGCATAGCACAGTACACTTAATACATATTTAGGATTAATTTAATGTATTGTTAGGTGAATATGAACAACTATAGGTCAAAACTGATTCATCTTTAGAAGTCCAGCAATGAACTACCAAGTAAACTTTTGACTTCAGAGTTTGTCAGAAATTTAATACATTTTTTTTACTAATTATATTCATTTTCAAGTACAATCTTTTAAATGTCTAGTTAGTTTTAACTGGAACAGATTGTAGCTATAAATTGACATGCAAAAAATTAGCATCTCTATTCCAATGTGTTTTTCCACTACTCTTTTAATAACTAAATATCATCCCAGACATTGATTAAGAAACATTGTGACTAAAAAAAGTGCAAGTACAGTTAGTGCAGAGCACATAAGGAAAGGCATATTAATTTTCTAAAATACAATTATCTGAATATTAAAATTGTGCCTACAATTGAGAAGCTGTGTCATCTGCTTAGCTCATAGCTGTCCTGAAGACAAGTTAACATGAAATGCCAGTACCTGCCTTTTTGTATTTTCCTTTTTTTTTCCTGGTGGTTTGTGCTTCAGAGCACTAGTTGAGATTCAGAAATAGTTACTAATGTTGAGATTTATCTGACATGGTAAGTTTTTCTTGAAATATGTTTATGTGATCTCCCAGGGTTGGAGAATATTTATAGTAATCTAGTGATACTCGCTGTATAAGTTCTATATCTGTTGAGCAGGTCTGTGTATTATGATATTAATGAATAAACAGAATTTTGCAGGCAAGTATCTGAGAGAGAGAAGAGACAATATTGAATGGCTTTCAGTCAGTGATTTGTAGACTTCACATTCCATTAATTACTTGTAAGGTGAATATGATTATGACTAAGAAAAGCAATTTTATATTCTACAGTAGTCCATGTATGAGAAATTTCTAAAGAATTACACACTTCTATTGGATGTACAAGAGACGCTGAGGTCTAGAAACAATAATATTAGTAAGAATAAGAAAAAGTAGTAAACATATGCTAAACTAAAAAGGTACTCTTTTTTTCCTTCTATAAGCCATGTCCATTTCCAAATCTTACTGAGTAAAAAAAAAATAATAGAAAAAAAAATATTTTCCATAAATTATGTATATATAAAGAAAAACTGTATTTTTGAACTGCCAGAAGTTGTTTGGAGCCTTTGTATTAATTAGAGCTAAAGGAGACAGCACAAAGTATGCATCTGTGATCTAACTGCTGCATTGTGCTGTCTGTTGGAAAACTGGGAGATGATGCAGCCTTACTTATAATGTGATGCTATGAAATTTTAGAGCTCCTGGAAGGTCACAGCTTCACCAGCTGTGCAGTGTAATTTTTTGACTTGGCTGTAAGTTAAGTCAAAATGGTTGCAGGATTCTGACCCATGAGTTTGAAGTGTTTTATTCTTTCTCACTAAGCTACTGGGGGAGTTTTCAGCTTTTGAATGGATTGTTTCTTTTGGTCGGTTTTTTTATCAAACTTTCAGAAGTACGTGTGCTCTGTTAAATATAACCCTAGGTATACTTTAGGATTCTTGGAGTCTTGGTCTTGGTTTAAAAACAGAGAAGGAACATATTATATGCCCTTAAAAGATTTTACTTGTTCCATTGCATGGAATCTTCCCACCCAAACTTCCCAGGCTGCCCCATCTCAACTAAGAATAAAAATAAGGGTGCATGATGTGTTTTAAACTGCTCCAGGAAAATAAGTAGTGTGACAAAACCTCTATGTTACTTGAAGCAGAAGAAAAAGTCTGTTAAGGCTTGTATTGAAGGTTAACAATCCTTAATGACTTTACTATTTTTATGAGAGTATTACTATGAATTTACTGACAGAGCATGCTGCACTGCTATTGTTTCTTCCTGCAAATATTTCTAAAGCTCTCCTCAAGTCATTTGGATGCTGAAACAAAATGGGCCAATTAACATCACTTTGCTAATCCTCTTTGTTAATCCATACATTAGTTAAGAGTACCCACAAAGCACGAATGTTTTGCAGTGTTCTGCAAAGGTGAATTCATTGCTTTTAGGAGTTTAGTAGTACAAATGAACATTCCAAGATACCTCCACATGAAGAGATAGTGACTTTGAAAAACAATATGAGCATTTTGTAGTTGTGCATATATCCTGCTTCAAAATACAGTATGCAGTATATGAAAAAGCTTGCCCTTGTTGTTTATTCTTATCCCAGTGATGTTTCTTAATATGTGCTTTCAGTGGAGGAAGACACGGAAGAGAGCTCAAGATCTGGTAGAGAATCTGTGTCCACAGCAAGTGACCAGCCATCCCACTCACTGGAGAGACAGATGAATGGAAACCAAGATAAAGGTGACAGAAAAAAGGCTGGAAAGGAAAAGAAGAAAGATCGAGATAAAGAAAAGGATAAAATTAAGGCAAAGAAAGGAATGCTGAAAGGCTTAGGAGACATGTTCAGGTAGGTGCTTTGCAATCAAATGTAGAATGAATTATAAAAGAATTTTCATCTTCTAGTTATTAATTTATATTGTGACTGTTTGCTGAGGCCATGTTTTACTATACAAATGTATACATGATGTATATAGGCTGATCTCTCAATTTTTGAGCCTATGAGTGGTGTCATGAAAGGGATGCAGCTTGGAATAGAGAGAAGGAGATAATTGGCAGGCCGAGGGAGCTGCAAGGGAAAAATTGGTTTTAAGCAACAAACTACTTGGTCTTGGAAAGAGTCTTTGGTGATGTCTAAGTAGTGCACATATCCCTTGACAGGTCAAACAATGTTGAGGTTTTTTTTCTTAAACTGTCCTGTTCCTAATACTGTACCCAAAGCTTATGTGTTATTAAATGCATGTTTTTCTTTGCTTTGCTTCTAAGACTGTTTGGTGTCATGGAGGCATGATGTGAAAGAGATGAATCAGTTTGAGATTGAAAAACAGCATGCTTCTCTCAAGGAAAACAGGATCTAAATAATGTTGTGTGCTCTGAGAACCAGCAGTCTGGAGAAAGTGTCAGTGAAAGACCTGACTATTACCAAGCACTGAGTTTTTTTGGAAGGAATTGTCTCTCCAGCAGACATAAGTGATCTGAAGGGAGCAGACTGGTGAGGGACACCCTGCTGTTCTGAGTAAATGGTGAAACATGACAAACACCTTTGATCACTTGTGGGAAGGGGTGAGAGAGCAAGAAAATCAGTCTTTCTTTTAGCTAGCTAGAGTAAATAAATGTATTTGCAAGAAAAAACAAAATTAAGGCAGTGTTTGTTTTCTTTTGTTTATGCAGTGATTCATTATTTAATTTTGAAGTGAGATACCAGTATTATTTTAAAGATGTATTAACAGTGATTCTGCTCTGAAAACTTGTAAGTGCAGGTTGTAACTGCATGGGTTCTTGAGAGTTGTTGTGACCCTGTGAATCGTATTACAAAATTAGTTAATAGAAGAACTAGTTAGTTTGAAAATATTACTCAATTAGGGAAAAAAGTAGTTAAATAGAAAATATTAGTTAGAAAATGTGTTTAGAAAACACAAAATAATATCAGGCTTTTAAGACAGCATATGCCACACAACACCAAAAGAGTCACAGGAGATAGTCCCACATGTCAGATAGGATGACAGTGCTTCACCCTCCCCCCCTGCAAGTCCCACAGGGATGCCCTCATCTTCTGTGTGTTTTCCTACCTAAATTCAAGCTGGAAGCGGAGTTGCACTCCACACTGGGGGAGGTGGAAGGTTGGAGATACAAAATGCTGACTGGTTCTTTTCTGCAATCTTTGCCATTTTTATAAAGCAGAAATGACAGGTAAAATTGAGGTAAATTATACATGATAAATTCTATGGCTCCGAGTAGCTTATTGTGTACCATGAGTGCTATCTTGTGAGTTCAGTCACAAAATGTTTACAGCATCTAGAAAGCTTGGGCAGCTCCTTGATTCTCAGTTTCCTCCTGTGTAAATATTCCTGGTACCTAGAGGCTTTGTGAGATAGCTGCTTCATTTTGCAAGCTTTGGTACGCAGGTGAAGGCCTGACTTGCAGAGGGTCCCGTCCAAAGAGAGGAGCCTTCATGTTCCAGAGAGCCAGCTTTGTGTGGGGCTCATTGGTTCCTCTCTGCCCTCCAGCTTTAGAGCCTAATGTCTGGTGTTCCTGTGTGGCTTTGAATGCTGTAGATAGAAATGAGTGTAAAAGTGGAAATCTTTAATCTGGAAACAACAGTAATTTGACTGCTAGGAAGATTTGATGATCACTTTGTTGTTTGCTCTTCATAAAAGTCAGCGTTTCCTTGAGTTATTTTTTTCCCTCACTACCACTTCTGAGTGAACTTTACTTTTCAGTCTCGTCTTAATTAACATGGGAGCAGTGCTATCCAGATGCAGTTGACTCCTCCTGGATCTGTAAATTAGCTTGCACCTTGTCAACCTACCCACGAGAGGTGCTCCTGGCAAGCAGGAAAATGTTGATTGAAGGAATTAAGCATTATGCCTCATTTCCACTCAGTGCTGGATTTGCTTTGTTGACAGGCTTCTCAATAATTTTTGAGAGATGGGATTTATTATGTCTGTAAGATAAGCTACTACTTCTGCCTATAACATGCATTGTTTTTCTGTACAACTGACATATATCACAGATATCAAGTAATCACTGAAAAAGTTGTGCAATATAAAATAATGATGACAGCAACATTTAAAATTCAAGCCATGATCAAAGCATAATTGGATGTTTTGGTTCTCTGCAACATTGTGATTTCTTTGTCCTTTTTATTTTCTCCTTTTTCACTTTTTTTTTTTCCTTTCAGTCCTCTTATCTTAAAATAATCTTTCTTCATTAGGTTATATGGGCAAGAACACTTGCGGGATGAAATTATTGTTAACTGACACTTTATTCCAATGTCTGTATTTAGCCAAGAGGCTTTTTATTGCATATATGAAAACCAGCAGCTCATGAAGTGTAGTCTGTGTGATGTATAAAAATAAGTGTCCTTGCCTTCAGTTAAAATATTAGGATTTTCTACTGGCATCTTCATTAAACTACAGTGTGGGATGGAAACTCCCACTAGAGGCTCCTAGATTACATTTATCCTTCAGCATCTAGTCATCATTTCCAAGAAATCCCTAGATGATTCAGATCACAGAATCACAGGGGTTGGAAGGGACCTCGGGAGATCATCTAGTCCAACCCCCCTGCTAAAGCAGGTTCCCTACAACAGGCTGCACAGGAAAGCATCCAGGTGGGTTTTGAACATCTCCAGAGATGGAGACTCCACAACCTCTCTGGGCAGCCTGTCCCAGGGCTCCGTCACCCTCACAGTGAAGAAGTTTTTCCTTAAGTTTGTCTGGAACTTTCGATGTTCCAGTTTGTGCCCATTGCCCCTTGTCCTGCCACTGGGCACTACCGAAAAGAGCCCAGCCCCATCCATTTGGCCTCTGCACTTCAGGTATTTATAGACGTTGGTAAGATCCCCTCTCAGTCTTCTCCAGGCTGAAGAGTCCCAGCTCTCTCAGCCTTTCCTCATAAGGCAGGTGCTTCAGGCCCCTCATCATCTTTGTGGCCTCCACTGGACTCTCTCCAGATGATCCCTGTCCCTCTTGAACTGGGGAACCCAGAACTGGACACAGTATTCCAGATGTGGCCTTACCAGGGCAGAGTAGATGGGGAGGAGAACCTCCCTCGACCTGCTGGCCACACTCTTTTTAATGCACCCCAGGATACTGTTGGCCTTCCTGGCCACAAGGACACACTGCTGACTCATGGCCAGCCTGCTGTCCACCAGCACACCCACATCCTTCTCTACAGTGCTCCTCTCCAGCAGGTCAGCCCCTAACCTGTACTGATGTATGTGGTTATTTCTCCCAAGGTGGAGGACCCTACACTTGCTCTTGTGCAACCTTGTCAGGTTCCTTTCTACCCAGCTCTCCAATGTGTCCAGGTCTCACTGAATGGCAGCACAGCCTTCTGGTGTGTCAGCCACTCCTCCCAACTTTGTATCATCGGCAAACTTGCTGAGGGTGGACTCTATCCCTACATCCAGGTCATTGATGAAAATGCTAAACAAGACTGGACCCAGTACTGACCCCTGGGTAACAATACTAGTTACAGGCCTCCAACGAGATTCTGCATCAATGATCACAACCTTCTGAGCTCTGCCATTCAGACAGTTCTCAATCCACTTCACCATCCACTCATCAATCCCATACCTTCGAAGCTTTGCTACAAGGATGTTGTGGGAGACAGTATCAAAAGCCTTGCTGAAATCAAGGTAGACAACATTCACTGCTTTCCCCTCATCTACCCAGCTGGTGATGACATCAATAGAAGGCTACCAGCTTGGTCAAGTGTGATTTCCCCTCAGTGAAACCACATTGATTACTCCTGATAACCTTCTCTTCTTCCAACTGCTTAGAGATGGTATCAAGAATGAGCTGTTCCATCACCTTCCCAGGGATGGAGTTGAGGCTGCCTGGCCTGTAGTTGCCCGGATCCTCCTTGCCCTTTTTGAAGACTGGAGTGACATTGGCTGTCCTCCAGTTTTCAGGCACCTCTCCCATTCTCCAAAACCTTTCAAAGATGATAGAGAGTGGTTTAACAATCAGTTCCGCAGCTCCTCAGCACTCGTGGGTGCATCCCATAGGGGCCCATGGATTTGTGTATATTGATTTTGTTTAGGCTATCTCTGACCAGTTCTTCCTCAACCAAGAGGCAGTCTTCCTCTCTCTAAACTCCCTCTCTTCTCTCTAGCATCTGGGATTCCTGAGAGGCACTTTTAGGTGTAAAGACTGAAGCAAGGCAGTGTTCAGTATCTCTGCCTTCTCAGCATCTCCTGTTACCGGGGCACCCACCTTGTTCAGCAGCGGGCCCACATTTTCCCCTATCTTCCTTTTGTTATTGATGTACTTAAAAAAGCCTTTTTTTGTTGTCTTTAACCTCCTTTGCCAGATTTAGCTCCAAGTGGGCCTTAGCCTTCCTAGTTGCATCCCTGCAGGCCCTGACTGCATTCCTATATTCCTCTCAAGTGACTAGATCCTTTTTCCACATTTCATAGACCTTCCTTTTCTCTCTGAGTTTTTCCATGAGCTCCTTGCTCATCCACACGGGTTTCCTGCCATTCTTGCCTGATTTCTTTCTCTTAGGGATGCACTGGTCTTGGGCTTGGAGGAAGTGGTACTTGAGTGTTAACCAGCTCTCTTGGGCCCCCTTACCTTCCAACACTCTAGTCCATGGGATACCCCCAAGTAGGTCCTTGAAGAGGTCAAAGTTGGCTCTCCTGAAGTCCAGGGTTGCAACCCTACTTAATGGCTTGCATCTTCCCCATGAGATCCTGAACTACTCCCAACCTTCACATCCCCAACCAGCCCTTCCTTGTTGGTAATAACAGGGTCCAGAATCACACCTGTCCTTGTCAGCTCTTCCACCACTTGCATCAGAAAGTTATCCTCTATACATTGTAGGAACCTCTTGTATTGTGTGTGCCTGGCTGTGTTGCTTTTCCAACAAATATCAGGGTGATTGAAGTCCCCCATGAGAACCAGGGTCTGTGATCCTGAGGCTATTCTCAGCTGCCTGTAGAAGGCCTCATCCACCTCCTCATCCTGGTCAGGCAGCCTATAGTAAACACCCACAACAGTGTCCCCTATGTTAGCCCGCCCCTTAATTTTCATCTGTATGCTCTCTACTTGTTCATCATCCCTCTCTGAGTGGAGCTGGGTACTTCTAGTTGCTCTCTCACATAACGGGCACCCCAGCCACCCTGCCTTGCTGGCCTGTGATAGGAGGTTAAAATAGCAGGTTAAAGATAGCAGGTTAAAATAATAAGTAAATCTTTTAAGCTCTTCCATTGTTTTACTGTTTGTATCAAACATAGTAAAGAGAATTGACATAACCATGAAGGAGAATTGTAAAACGAAGGGTGCAGCCTACATGTCTCTGACACACACAACTCCCATTATTTCCAAAGGAACTTTGTGGACAGTCTGAAAGTTCACCCTTCTCACCGTGAAATAAATCTGTCCGAGCATGTGTGTATTTCTTTTTTCAATTTGACATTTCAAGGCAGAACAGAATGATTTATTTAAATTTGTCATTTGGCTGAGAAGTTTCTTTCTCTTCACACATCATTGTGGGGTAAAAGTTAACCTAGAGAAGTGTTGAACAAAAATATTGGTCCGTTGGAGGAGATGCAGGTACTGCAGAGCTTTGCTTACATCTGAATGTATTTATTTTACCTGAATAGTTGCATTGTCCCCATCCTTCTTACCCCTTCAGTAGGTTTGTATTCCACGTCCTGGGGCTTTAATCTCATACCAGGGAGAGGCTGTGCAGTTTCTTCTTCTCCATTGCTGGGATTTAGGGAGTGCCTGGATGGTCACTACCCAGCTGAGCAAAGTTTTTGGAAAGCTGTTATGAAGTTGTGCTAGTTTCTGTGTTTCACTACTAAGGCAGCTTGAATGGATGTATGTTTTGACATCAGAAGATTATAAAATCTGTATGCTTCTCCAAGTCCAATCTAAAGTGTATCCACTAATTTCTGAGACTGATTTTGTTTATTTTTTAAGTAGAGATTTTGCTTCTTGATAAAAATCAAACTGACAAAAACAATCAGTTGATAAGTAAGTCATTGCAGTATTACCTTAAGAAAGAGGCTTCAGTTTCAAACAGTGCATCTGTAATCAGTGCTGGTAGGGATACATTAATTTGATGGGCTTCTATGTAGTGCAATTCTTTGACATTCCTCTTCTGAGAGAGAAAATTGTCTATGCCACCTTCTATTCCCCTGTCATGTACAGGGTGTTTTCATTTGTGAAAGTAGGTGCCCTCAGGATGTAGGATATTGAGATTATTCTTATTTGCAGTTTTTGGGTGATGATGATACGACGCTCTGCTGTGGTACAGCTGATCACTTATGGTGCCTGTATTTCATTCATGCTTATTCCCAGTGTACAAGCTTGGATATAATTTTTAGACTAAAACTGAACTGGTGAACTAGAAGGTGATAGGCAAATTAATTGGTAGCTCCACATCTTTCTCCAGCTTCCTCAAGCCATATATAATTTTCCTCTGTGGTCACCCCTGGACCATGATTCTGTAAGACAGTGGCATCACGGTGATTATGCCACCTTTTCAGGGAATTTATTGTGTTTGCAAGGTTGTAGGCAGCCATGTTCTTACTGGGGAGTTTGCATAGGAGAAATCTTACTGGAGAGTTTCATGATAGAAAAATTAAGTCCAGCCAATCATCAGTCTCAGGAAAGGATGTATCTGAGGAATCTTCAGAAGAAACTGAACTATCAAGATTTTGAAAATAAAGAGGGAAAAAAAGCATCTTTGGGTTTCCAAAGGGAGGAAGGGAATAGGGAGGCCAAGCTATCTAGTAATGTCTTACCGGAAATATTGGAGGGACAGTCACTTTCTGATCATAAAAACCTGCTGAAACAAGTAAATATGGATATGATCGGATAAAACCAGATTTGCAAATAGAAATGCTATGTTTGAGTTTACATGGAGAACTGCTAAGGAGAACAAAATATGGGACATACACGTATTGTATCTTAACCTTGAGTTTAAGCAAAAAAATATCTGCATTGTTTTTGGAAGTTCCTTATGAAATGGTTGTAATGTAATTTGAAGCAACTGTGGATAAGTACGTTATATGAAATAAGTAAATTTTCCAATGTAGGAATTAATACCTCAGAATACCACAGAAACTCTTTAGTTTTAGTTACTCTCACAGTAATGGGCAACATAAGCACTGTGTGTTGAAGTTCATGGAACAAGACAATATGTCTTAAAAGTAATAATGTGCATAGGTGTTTTTGGTACTGAAGGCTGTGTATTTCAGGTTTTGGCCTGTAATGTTGATGGAAACAAAAAGCCTTAACGTATAGTAACTGATCATTAATTTCTCTCTTAACTATTGTAGCATACAGATGGGTAAATCAATGCGCTGGATAGTCGATGCAAATATAATATTCCCCTATTACCATTAAAATGTAACCCTAATTAGATTTAATCACGTTTAAAATAATTACTGAGAGCTTTGCAGTGTTGTACCTTCCAGTTCTGTGGGAGGAAGTAGATAATTTAGTTTGCAACCTTGGTTAGCTGAAATCAGATATACTGTTGTCATTTTTTTTCCCCACACAGCTGCTTCCAAGGTGCACTGGACATGTACAGGTTCATAAACATATTATTTGTAGCTTTGAATTACACATTTCAACCACATTAGTCATCTGAGACCTCTGACTGGGCATTTGGGAGAATACCCTACATGGATTACTGTTGCTTGTTACATGATTTCCTTGTATTGCCTACTCTAGTTTTCATAGAAGTTTTCTTATCACAGTAATGTCTGTGAGGAGATGAAAAGCAAATCACAAGGGTTATACCATTGATTTAGTAATTACCTTCTTTCTCTTTCATTTAATAACAACCTTCAGACTTTTAAGCTGGCACATGACAAAAAGGTATCTGAGTTGTGTAAAATACTGTTGAATTATACCATAATCAACAGGACTGGCAAATACCTCAAACTCGATAAAATAAAATCTGTAGTCTGATTTTCATCATTCAGGAGCTTAAGAAGCAGCGATAATGACATTTTCCTTGGAAGCATGACTAATAGAACTCCGTATTGGTGAATTACACTTACTGATGTATGGACTTAATAGAAAATATGAGAACAAGCTCCGAAAGTTGGATTATTTTTTTTCTTTAGTGCTCTGCTTATGGCACAAAACACCAGAAATCTTGAGCCTTAGAACACAGAGGAGGAGGAGGTCATTGCTTAAACACCTGCCAGTTGTATCATTTCAAACTTGGAAGCTCATTGCTTGCACACTGAGTTGCACCTGGGTTCACTAATGCTCATCTGAGAACGTCACTGACATCTTGCAGCGTTTGTGCTGAGACTTTCATCAGAAACTCTGAGCTGGGTCGTTG
This sequence comes from Caprimulgus europaeus, assembly GCA_907165065.1. Next base: position 44,727,407 of record OU015530.1, on the reverse strand, counting down.
CTCAGGTAAATGGAATCTGGGGCCATTTGTGCTCTGTTTTTTGCCTGCTACTACTATGAGCCAGCTGGCATGACTATCATTAAATTCACATCTGCTTTCCCTCTTCTGCCACCAGATAGAAAATATGTGACCTACTACAATCCTAGATGCAGGGTCTAAGCGTGATGCCTTTTCAAGCTTCAGAGGAGGAGCACAGTCCTTATCTGGCTGACAGTTGGATACCACTGATGGCACCTTCTTGCCCTACACTGCTCTGGACTATTTTGTCGTGATCTGTTTTCAAAGTTTCAGCTGGCCACTGGGATGCACAGAGTCAGAAAAGCCTTTCAAATGAAATAATTCATGCAGCAAAATGTCATCTTTGATGTAGACAATTACCCAGGACTCTTATAAATGTCTTTCAAAGCATTTTCATATTCTTCACTTCCTTCTTTCCAATTAAAAGTAATAAGGGACAGAAAGAGATAAGCTAGATTGAAAATAGCTTTTCTTTTTTGCTCTTTCCTTCCTCTTCTCACTTTTTCACCTTCCTGTTTGCTTCTACTTGGTGGAATCAGTTGCTTTGAGGAAATGTGTGTTTCATTCCTGCAGCCCCAAACACGCTGGGTTTTGACTACGATGTCATTGGGGCAGGGGGCCGTGGAACGGCAAATTCATTTTTTGAAACCAAACAACTTCACATAATCTGTCAAGAGTTTAAGGAATGCAGTTTCATTAAGTGGTTAGTAAACTATGACTTTTAAATGAAACACAGAAAGTAGCGGTATGCAGTTGTGCGAGGGAGATATGAAGTGAGAGATTAACCTAATTGTATGTGGCTTTCTAGTTTGTCATTCTGACAGAAAGCAGGGCTTTACTCTATATATTCTTGACACTGGATTTTCCCAGAGTAAATCTTGAACTTGTAAATCTGATGGAGGAATATTGTATAGCAAGGTTTTTTGGCGGGGTTTTTATTTTTTAATTTTGTGGGTGTTTTTATTATTATTATTATTTGAATAGAATTGGAGCTTTTGTTTCTAACATCCAGAAATAAGTGTCAGGATGAGCTGTTACTAGAGACAAGTTCATAGTGGCTGCTAACATATTCTTCCAGTATTCCTCCTTTGCTTGTCAGCCAGTTTAAATAGAGAACCTTTGACACCTACAGCACCGCCCCTGCCTGCAAAGCAAGCGAGGGAGGCAGGCAGCGTGACAGCTGAGCTGCCGCCAGCCTGCCCGGCGTTCTGCGGGGCCTCTCTTCCAGGCCTGCCAGATGAATATAGAATGCAAGTGTCAAGGATGACACCTACTTTATAATCTCTGCAAAGCAAGCCTTTTCAGAGCATTTGTTGACAGTTCAGAGATTCAAAGTCAATTTCACTTTTAACTCCTATAGAAATAGGATTTTTTCCTCTGCCTGATGTGATAATTGAAGACTAACTAGGCAGTGTGCTAGTCCCTAACAAAGTACAGTAAATAAATACAGTCTTGAGACATGAAGGTTCTGTTAGATGAAAAGCTCTATTAATGACATTTGTTTCATTATCTGTTGGAAATGTTCTTTGGAGATTTAATTTGCTACTGATGGCACCTGCACATTGGTATACATTACGGATGCTGTGGATTATGTTTTTAAAGCAGAGTGTTCTTTGAAAATCCTTTTTAAAAACAGGAGTAGGAATGTTGTCTTAGATAAAAATTGATGTAACTTCACATATTTTTACAGATGCAAATGTAAGGCTATTAAGTCAGAGTTATTTGAGGTACTGAAGTTGGCAGCTGCAGGACAGCTGGTCCTTTTCTAAAAGGCAAAGCTCCAACTTACTACTGCGTTTCACTTCTTGGGAGCAATGATCTGTGTTCACAGTGCATTGGCATGCTGATGCCTCCTGTTAGGGTTTCCATATGTCCTGTTGTGCAGAGAAATAGTCATTAAAGACAGAGTTATAAAACACCTCAGTGAAAATGGCAAAATGGGTATAAGCCAGTATGATTTCTGGAGTAGAACATACTAGAATAGAAATAGTCTGTGAGCCCCTGCGTTTCCCTGAATGCAGGAAGAAAATATGGGTATAAGGCATTCAGAGGTCTAATATAGTCTTTTAAATTGTTGTTTCAGGGAAAAACAAGAGGAACAAAAGTTTTGTAGAAAGAATAATAGAGAAGGAAATACTGGAAACACAATGCCAACAGGGTATGCAAGCAGTATGTCCCCCCCTTAGAATCCATTGATGACTACTTCTGGAGGGGAAAAAAAAATAAAACCAAAACAAAACAGAATTAGAAAGAGCTGAATAGATATTGAAAATGCTGCACTCCTAGAGTGGCTCAGGCAGGAAGGGATCTCTACTTCGTTTGACTCCTGCACACAGCAGTCCAACTTCAACGTTTCATCAGCTTGCCGAGTGTCACGCCCAGTTGAGTTTCAGATATCTCCAGGGATGGAGACTTGGCAGCCTGTTTCAGTGCTTACCCACTCTCCAAGTGAAAAGAATTTGTCCTCAGTAAGAGGAGATAGGAACAAGATACGCTGAATAATCACTGATACAAAAAAAACTGAATCAATTCACATCTACTTAACTGTCTCATGAAGCAAATACATGTGGAGATACAATAAGATTGTCATCCAAAACCTTTAAATTTTAAAGGATTTTTGTGAAGTCCCCCTCAGGGACTTAGTGGCCCCACAGTTTCTTGAGCCCCAAGAATATAGGAAATAACGCAGCTAAGCATGCATTTGTGACTGTCAGCCACCCATTGTGTGCTAAATGGTAAGGAAGAAGTTATCTGTAAACAGATTGTTTGTTACTGTGCTTCCAACCATCTTATTCTAAATTGTCTTGGACTGCCAGCTATTAGGATACCAAGCTTGATGGACTCATGTGATATCTAATAGCATCTGATATGATCCAGTGAGCTAGAAAACATGATTATTTTCTTTGGAACTGAGGAAGAAACAGTCTAGAGAAATCTTCCTTTCTAATGTTCCATGCTACACCAGAAAATTTCACCTAGTTTTCAATTAAAAACGTAAAATTTGTGTTGTATCAGTGTTGATACTTTTAATTTTTATCTTCAAGTACAGATTTCAAGTAAAATCTTAGTCATTTGTAGTTCAGCCAGTCACAAAAGAAGGAAGTTCATATTACTTTTGGGGAGGGAGAAGGTATTATTTTTAATTCCTCCTGTGTTCGGTAGATTCTCTAGTGTTTAATGTAAGAACATCAGAATACAGTCATATACAGCTGAATGATACTCAGTAAGTCCCTTACTCCAATATTTTGTCTCTGACAGTGGGCAGTAGTAGCTGCCAAGGGTGCGGTACCAGAACAGGGTGACCATATAGCAGTTCTTCTCAGATCTGTCTTCCAAGCTTTCAGTAATTTGCAGCTCAAGGGTTTCTTCAGACGGTGCCTTTGTATTGAAGTACAAAATAAAAAGTGTCCTTATTCTGTTTTTAGGAATTTGTCCAGTTACCAATGATTTACTCTATACTTACTTCTTTCCAAAATACTATCAAAATTTCTTTTAGAGATTAAAGAAATAGAATAAAAATAATTAAAAATAATAAAGAAATAATAAAAATATTTTTTATAGATTGTGTAGAATAACTTCTGTATCAAGGAGCTACTTTTACATTACAAGTGTGAAGACCTGATTGCAATGCACTGCAGTAGATCTGACTCATTATGTCAGTATTTTATGGCACTCAGGTAAGCATGTTTGCAAAGTAGCAGTAAACCTCTTTGATGTGCAATAACATTTCAGTAGTTAATGTAGTGTTCCACTGCATATTAACTTTTACGGCTTCTGTGCAAGCTTACAATAAGCAGGAGTACAAGGAAAGTCTGTAGATATTTGTAAAATAGACCCTGCTGGAATACATTCGCTTCATGAGCTAGTTTTACAGTGGACATTTGTGTTAGCTGATGATGTGATTAACAGTAAATTTTGAAATGTTTGCTTCTGTAGAAGATAAATTCATAGTTTCTACATTTGTTAACACTTTTTTTCAGGACTGTTTTGATGTCAGTCTTGTAGCTCCTAGTCCTAAAAGGAAAAAAAACAGTAAGGTTTCATGGTGATCTTAACTATTTTCAGCAAATATAATTGTGTGCTACTGATATGGCTGTTTTAAAGCGTTTGTATTATATGTTGAAAATATGTTGGTAATGTTGTATTGGTGGATAAATTCTCTCTCAGAAATAACTAGTTTGGTAGATATATTAACTTCATAGACCTGGCTTTGTCAATGGAATCTGCAGAAAGTTAGTCTTTTTGTTGTGTGTACTTGCAATACAGAAATCTCTGGGAGTTTGGCAAATTGCTTAAGCTCTCAAGAGGAACTGTTTTCTCATTTTAAGAATGGGATAGTACCTTGTCCATGCTAGTGTCTCCAAGGGTTTTGACGTCCTGCGGTGTTTCCGGTATTGTAGAAATACGAAATTTTTGTATGCTAAAAGCATACGCTGTCTATGGCTTCCAGATGCTGCTGTTGAGGTTAGTTTGAAGGTAGATGGATGGTGGATGGATGACTGAAAATGTGTGTAGATTTCCTTTTTTCTGCTATGCTGTTATAGGGACTGCTTAGTAAGAAAACATCTAATCAGAGACAAAGTTTATGGATTAGCTCTAAAAGATCTGAAAAAGAGGATTTAATAACTAAAGTGCATCTAGAATCTTAGCTGTATCAGCATTCTTGAGTACGACAATAATGAAAGTAGTATATTTTTTTACCGATTGCAAGTGCTTCTAGCATATTCAACACCAGGTGTGCCAGCAGTATTTAGAATGCAAACTGAATTGCTGTACACATTTCAACAACAACATACCATGAATACATCTCAAATATTTCACAATGTTATTACAGATGCTATCTTTGTCTTTAACCCGTTGTGCTAAAATCCTGAAATTCAGAGTGCAACAAGCTGCCACAAGCAGGAGTTTCAGGTGCAGTGTTACTGTTAAAGGTATTCCTCTTCTCTGATGTTGCTGGGCAGATAATGATACGAACAGTGTCATCATCTGTAACTATTAGGAGTCCTGATATAATTTGTGGCGCCCCAAATGTTCTGCTAATTCTATTTGCCTTGCAAAAGTAAGAAAACTGCTTGTGTAAGATAAATAAAATATGAAGACTCAGTGCCATTTTCATTACTATATTTTAAAAGATTTGTTTTCAGCTATATATTCAGAAGAAGTGTTTAGATGGCAGTGATAATTGCTGTATACTGTGTGCAGCACTGAGCATGAGCAGAGCTGATCTCATTTGGAGAACATCCCAGGAGCCGGATACCTTTAGTGTCAAGACTGGATTTATTTTAAACATCATCTTGTCTGGTTTTCTAAATAAATAAATGATTTTTTCTAAATAAGTATAGGCCTAGTCACTCACAAATGAGTACAAAAATGCCAGAGTGTATGGGTGTGGTCCTGGTCTGAGATCTTCTGTGCTAGGAGCTTATTTACATGGTGACTAGAACAAAGAAAAGCCTTGCCACCCCACATCTTTCTCATTTAGTTAGTCCAGTGCAAGTCCTGGTTTGTCCGCCTTTTCAATCTGCAATAAATCTCTGTTCCCAGCTTGGCCCTGAAATAATCAGTGGTGTAAAGCACAATTGATATAGTTATTTCAGCTGCAGTTACCATGAGGACAGCTCAAGCTCTGAGCACTGGCAGCTACGGGATGCCAGGCGTCTCCAGGGCTCTGGGTAGCTCTGGGCAAGCCCCTGCGCCAGCTGCTGCAGGGACTCGCTGCCAAACTGTCTTCCCAGCAATGATCCACCTGAGTCTTGTTGCATCCGCTCCAGAGATGGTTTGTTCCGGTCGTGCTGCTGCAGTGCAAAGTCTCGCTCTTCATTTTCCACCCAGAAGATACTGCATATGTCAACTAAATTTTCATGCCGCAGGGCAGAATATCAGCTGATAGAACAGACAGAGGTGTGTGAAGCCAGCAGTGGCATGCTGATGTACACTTACCAGAGGCTTGGCTCAGCCTAGGTCCTGTGCCTTTGCCCTGTCTTTTTTGCACACTTTGAAATTAGGGTACCTGTTATTTTTTGCCCTATGTTTTTATGACAAAGTAGATTCAAGGCTACTCAATGTAGCTTAATCTAGTTGTGCTTTAGAGCACCTTGTAGAAATACCCTATTGGCATTATTTTATTTTATTTTTTATTGAAGTTTATTATTTATCCCCAGAGAGACTTAGGTGGCACCGTGGAGCTCAGAATAGGATAGGAGACCACTAGTTGCACCAAGGGGAGTACAGATTGGATGTCAGGAAAATTTTTTTCACTGAAAGGGTTATCAGGCAATAGAACACACTGCCTAGGAAGGTGGTTGAGTCACCATCCCTGGAGGTATTTAAAAGATGAGTAGATGGGGTGCTCAGAGGTATGGCTTAGCAGTGGACGGATACGGTTGGACTTGATGATCTCAAAGGTCTTTTCCAACCAAACAATTCTATGATTCTTTGAAGCTGTAGGCTATGTCCACTCTGGTGCTGCAACTCAGCAAGGGGAATTGCTGTTTGGTGTTGTAGGCGTCCTCTAAGAAGAGAATGACAACTGCATGCTTGTCTCAGTTTTAAGACTATTTTGGTTAGATTTGTCCCATACATCCGACAGTGTTGTCTGTTGTCCTCTGCTGGAAATATCTGTGCTTCTCCTGCTTCCTATAAGTGTAAATATGTGAATGAAGCTAAAGATGTAGAGACATCAGCTATTGCTTATTTTACCCTACAGAGGTTATTTTCTAGGAGACATGTATCAACAAAGATTTTAAGTAATTGACAGAAAGAGTGCTGACTGACTTATTAACATTTCTAGGTAATGAGATCTATAGGGAAGTTTTAATCTTTGGAAGGTTCCAGATGAACTGCCAGTAGTTTGATTAGCTTTTTGATGATTTTATACAGTGTAATTGCAAGGCTGCAAGTTGTTGGAATAATGTTACTGCAATTTCCTTGTCTAACTAGCCCATGCATTACGTTTGTGTCCTCATTTCTCTGCCTGTTGCAATACTTAGCGAGCATCTTCAGTGATTTTGTTGCTGTAGCTTGTTTCCATAAGACACACCATGCTTATGTATATGAGTGAGCATTTCAGTTGTAAAATGGATTTATGAAGACTCTTCATATTATCAAGAGTTGGGGTTTTTTTTTCTGTTTCTGCCACAAAAGTGTTGCAACTTTTATTTTCTTTTCTTCCCCCCTCCCCTCTTTTTTTTTTTTGCCTTCTGTTGTGTGCCAGTAAAATGGGTGGGTTTTTATATTTCATTAGCATTTCTTATAAGGTCTGCCTTTAGACCAGTACCCATTTTCTAAATTGTACTTCTCTAGAGTTGGAAAAAATAATAGTAACCAGATGCAGTATTTGTCTCTGGCCTGGCAAAGTGTTAGGTGTAACAAAAGAAGCTAATAGAAATGTTCAAATTGACCCTTCTCATCATTTGGACTTCTTGGAGCTCAATCAATCTCTCATTATTATCAGAGTTATTCACACAGAGGCAGAAGTGCTAGTATTTCTCATAATCAGCCCTTGAGCCAGACGCAATTTGCAATTTTGAAGCATTGTATTTTGAAACAATAATGAATTAAAATGAACAGATCAGGAATTAGAAGTATAGTTGTCAAGCGAACATGTTGAAGAGTAGCCCTGGTTTAAACATCTCCAAGCACTCTTAGTGGACACTGGTAATTAGAGGCATACAATATAGTATTATTAACAACCTAAATTGGTCCACAATTTTTAAACTAGTGTGTGGAGTGGGACAGATGCAGAAGTGTGCTCATCTCGCTGCATGGTTGCAGGGCACCCTGTTGTCAGGTGGGGAGTGCTGGGGTGAGGTTTTTGACCTGCTCAGTACAGCGTGAGCAAGAGACGCTTGGACTTGGCACCCAGCGCACTGGGAAGGAGTGTTTTAACCTGACTCAGAAAAGAAAATTGCTTATGTTATAGAATAACTACATTGTACTTAAAACTCAAAAATAGTCAGACACCTGTTGATAGTAGGCTGCTGTTGATGCTTAGAATTTGGGAAATTTTTTTTTTAATCCCTATGCATCGTATTAAGTATTGTAAAGTAGAGGGTTGTATGTTTACTTTTACCTATGTAGTCTGTAAAAGACGAGCTGACATACTGGAGGCCTTCACTCAAACTTTTTCAGGAGCCTGCTTTTTACTTTTTAAGTGAGACTTTATTTTTTTGCGATTTGTATTTGCAGTTTTTCAATTACTACTTAATGTCTTACTGCCCAGTACTGAATTACCTAACAGGGCACTGCAGTCCTGATGGGCAAATTCTGTCTGAGAGCGGGGACAGGAGCATTTGTAAGTACATTAAATGACAGTAATGAAAGGATATGTTGCCCATTAAGATTACATTATCTATTAGAAGACTGAATTAGCTTGACTGTGTCACATGTATGAGCTACTTTCTTCACTGACAAATAGCACACATTTAGTGTATCAGATTTAATCTTGAGGCAAGTAACTTTGTGGTCAATAACCATGCTCCTTTTTGAATACGTGCACAACATTAAACAAGCAAACTTTATAATGCTTACACTGTTATGAAACTTCCCTTAAAATGTCATGTTCTGCTTCTGTGGTTGCTCCCATCATTGATGATTGCTAGCATAGTTGTACATAAGCAGAAGCTTTCTTTTTTATTCCCGATTCCTTCAGGGATGCCGCAACCCACATTTTAACAAGTTTTGGCTGACCGCTATGAAAATGAGTTATTTATGGTGACTTTTAGTACCTTGTGGTATTGCTTACTGAGTTGATTCAGCCATGCAACAGAAGAGTCTCTTCTCTATTTGCTGACTTTCAAGTATTATCATTATAAAATTATCCCCACTTCCTTTATCCTTCTCAGCCTGTTTTTAAACTGCAGTAGTTGGGATTAGTTGTTAGATTTTTTCCTTATTTCTTATGAATAATTAATTAATTAATTAATTAGAGCTGTCAATGGTCTCAGCTAGCTTCAGGCAATCGTGAGAGGCAATGCAAGAAGATTATCTTCTGTTTAGAAATTTGCAAACAGATGGTCTCACCATAAAAGAAATCTGTTTTTAAAAGTTCCACCATTTTATCCTGGAAGTAAATATTACAAATGCTTAAGTTGTGAAAAGAGAGCGACTTGGTGTGAATAATATTCTGCTTGTTGTGTCATGCCTTTCAGGAAATGTTATCAAAACTGTTTATGAAAATAATTGAATGAAACCTCATGACATGTCTCTTGGTTTGGCATCATACCCATTTTCTGTGAAGTTAGGATACTGACTCACAAAGACAGGCAGATTAAGCTTCAGTGGCTGGAAACGGTTACCGATCCCATATGTTGTTTCCACTTCTTTCCAGGAAGTTGTTGTGGGAATCACTGGTGATGTTGCATGTGAAGTGTTGCAATTTATGTGCCGTCCTCGCTGTTGTTTTTGAGTAGCCTCAGTTTGGCGAGATGTACTAGAATCCCCACCTGAACAGTGCTGAAAAATGTTTTTTAGTTGTTGGAACGTGAGGCAGAAGGTGTTGGCAGAAAATGTGTTAATACATCACCGAAGACCTTCATGTGCTTTAGGGTACTTATGCACAGGGTGGCAACTTCAGAGAGGGCTGATAATTTGAAGTGATAACCACTTCAGTTTTACTGGTTTGAAGTTCTGTGTTCATGACTGAGCATGTGAGTTTCTCTGTTGCCTGAAGGCAAAATTCATTGCTCTGAAGACGTACAAGTGTGCCTCTCCAGAGGCATTCTTCATTTTAATGAGTTACTTGTGTCCTTTTGTAATGCCCCTTTCTTGGTTTGGGACAAAAGAATTCTCCGGGAACCTTCCTGGCATGGGTCTCCTGCTGAAAGGATTGCTGCTTTATCACTTTCCACATAGGCAAAGAAATCTGTGGAAAATGAAAAGTTGAACAGGTTGCCCAGAGAAGTTGTGGATGCCCCCTCCCTGGAAGTTTTCAAGGCCAGGCTGGATGAGGCTTTGAGCAACCTAGTCTGGTGGTAGGTGTCTCTGCCATGGCAAGGGGGTTGGAACTAGATGATCTTTAAGGTCCCTTCCAACCCAAACCATTCTATGATTCTAACTATGCCCGCAAGCTCATGTATCAAGGTGCCTTGCTCCTGCAGCCTTTATGTCTGTGTCATTTCAGGACAGTGCAGCTGCCAAGTCACTCCAGCAGTCATTCTACTCCCTCCTAATAAGTAGAATTTGATCTACTAATTTGATTAGATGTGATAACTGGCTACTTCTAGAAATCCATTGCAAATATGTAAATGTTTGCACTTACCATTTTTAAAGATACCACTTGAAAAATTTTGCTTTGAAAGGAAGGCTTGTAAACTCTCAAGGCATCACTAGGCAGGGTGATTTTTTTTTTTGTGTGCTACGTTGAATCCTTGTTTATGCATATTTAATTTTATTTTAGGAACAGAATGTTTTTGCGTGTCACAATAATCTTTTGCAATATAAATCTTTTGATTTTGCTGATACAGCAGAGTGAAAAAGGTTACAGAAATCATTGCAAATGCTTTGAATAGTGTTAGGTTGTACGTGTCTGTGAGTAATGTTTTGCTACTATGGGTAAAAAGCATGCCTTAAAGACAGAAAGCACGGATAGAATAGCTCAGGACACTTACCATTTGTTAATTTTTAATGATGGTCTTTTTTCTATTAAGGAACATAATGCTACTGAACAACTTCTGCCTCAATCAATTTTTGAGCTTTTTCATTAATCAACTAATGCATGTTTCTTCTATAGCTCTTTATTCTAATGAAATATGTGGATGATTTGGCAGATGACAATGATCTCATCAGTAACGCATCAAAGTAAAATCCATTTAGCAGATTATATGTATATTATCTTTTTATATCAAGGATGCTGATACATATTTTAAACTGAAGCTATTTTTGAGGTAAGTTGTTAGTGTGGAATTTCTGTTGCCACCACCTGTACATCCTCCTTTCTTCATTTGTTCTGTCTATATATTTATTTATGCAAAATCATTTACATGTTCTTTATGTCTACATGTGTATTTTATATATATTTCACATATATATATATATATATATATATGTCACCATGTTGTAGCTTAAGCTTGTTCTTTAAATGTTTTGCTGTGCGGTCTTCTCTGCTGAAGTCTCACACTTTTTAGTTGCTCTGATGCATTGGCTCAAAGCCACTGAAGACACTTGCTAGTCAGTGCCTCTCTGTTGAGTGTGATAGGCCTTGGATTAGGCCACCTCCTCGTTGGTGACAATCATTCAAGCAAGTAAGCTTGAAAGTAAGCCAGCTAGGGACTGACAGAGAGGGTTGAATATGCATTTGAGTTTGATTAGATTATCCAGAGTTCAAGGAATTTCCAGTGTGAGGGTTAAGCTTTGGGCATATGGGTCTGTGTTCTCATCTTTTTATTATTAGTAATGTGACTAACTAGTATCACAGGGTCTAAGGATGGTCCTTTCCTGTGATGTGATTTGGCTGTTAAATTCTAGAGATCATACTTTTTAAAAATGGTCCTCTTAACATTTTTTAATTTCTTCACTTACTGTGATTGCTATTGTTGGCTGAATTTGAGGATTAAGTGTGTGGATCTGTGAATATGACTTTGAGCATTTACACTTATCTTGAAACTTTCTGTAACCCTTAATGCAAAAGTAGAATTAAGCTATAAATTAAGTAGAACCCTGGAGTATCTTAGCAATTAGAGTGAACAAGATTTCAGCTGCTTTCTTTCATCAATTTCTCACACTCTTGGATAGACAGGGTATTTTTAATTTACAACCTGTATTTCAATTAGTCATAGAAGTTTTTACTCAAAGCTTTTGCTTATGCAGTTACGGAATAAAATTAAACTACTTTTTAGCTTTTATAGCAGGGTTTAGATGAAAGAGCTACTGAATAAACGAGGTGTTAAGTGAGGTAGTATTCCTGTATTTATAAATGCTACTATTTGTATTGGGTTCTCGTGGCAAGGTTTTCGTAGCAGGGTGGGGCATAGGGGTGGCTTCTGTGAGAAGATGCCAGAAACTTCCCCCATGTTTGACACAGCCAGTGCCACCGGCTACAACACGGACCCACCTCTGGCCAAGGCCGAGCTCATTAGTAACGCCTCTGTGATACATAATTAAGGAAAAAAAAAAAGGGGGGAAGAGGAAAAAAGCAGCACACTTTGCAGCTTGGGATAGAGGAGTGAGAAGATGGGAGAAAAACAACCCTGCAGCCACCAAGGGCAGGGAAGAAGGAGGGGGAGGAGGTGCTCCAGGCACCGGAGCGGAGATTGCCCTGTAACTTGTGATGAAGACCATGGTGAGGCAGGCTGTCCCCCTGCAGTACATGGTGGAGCAGATGACCACCTGTAGCCCGTGGAGGACCCCATGATGCCTAAAGGAGGCTGTGACCCCACGGGAAGCCCATGCTGGAGCAGGTTCCTGTCAGGACCTGTGGCCCTGTGGAGAGAGAAGCCCATACTGGTAACAGGTTCTCTGGCAGGGCTTGTGACCCCGTGGGGGACCCATGCTGAAGCAGCCTGTTCCAGAAGGACTGCACCCCATGGAAAGGGCCCATGCTAAAGCAGTTTGAGAAGAACTGTCATTCATGGGAAGGACTCACGTTGGAGAAGTTGGTGGAGGACTGTCTCCCGTGAGAGGGACCCCACGCTGGTGCGGGGGAAGGAGTCCTCCCCCTGAGGAGGAAGGAGCGGTAGAAACAATGTGTGAGGAATTGACCCCAACCCGATTCCCTGTCCCCCTGTGCCATGGAGGTGTGAGGATGTGGAAATCAGGAGAGAAGTTAAGTCCAGGAAGAAGGGGGGGATAGGGGGAGGTGTTTTAAGATTGGGTTTTATTTTTCATTATCCTCTTGTTTGATTGGTAATAAATTAAAATTTGTTTTTTTCCCCAAGTTGAGTCTGTTTTTCCCATGCCAGTAATTGGTGAGTGATCTCTCTCTGTCCTTATCTTGACCCACGAGCCTTTCATTATATTTTTTTCTCCCCCATGCCCAGGTGAGGAGGGGGAGTGATAGAGTGGGCTTTAGTGGGCATCTGGCATCCAGCCACTGTCAACCCACCACACTATTCTATAGAGATTATTCTATAACCATACAGGTATGTATCCTCAAAGAAATATTAAGCTATGTGTATGAAATAATATTTATTAACAAAAAGGTAGTTTTAAAAAAATTATTTAGGGTTTAGAGGGAAATACACATTTTCCTTTTGCTCTTTATTTTTCACCATGAGTAATAATATTCTGTGCTCTGCTTCTAAGAATCCAGACTGGGGGCCACAGATCAGTGTTGTGCTGCTGTGGCTGCAGGTGCTCCACAGTATCTGGTGTAGCTTAAGCTACATGGGTAGTTTGTGCCTGTGCACTGGAATCTTGTGCACTGATTTAGGTATGGCTTTTATAGCTCGCAGACAAATAGTTGGCACAGAGCTTAGCAAATGACAGGAGCTTGGAATTAGATTCCCAGGACTGCCTGAACATCGGTGTCACAGATGCTCTGTTTCTGCACTGTTTTGTATTTTAATTCCAACAGTAGTTCGTACCTGTGTTTTTAAATGCTATCCTCATGTTCAGTAATGCAAGGAGCACTGAAGGTGCACAGATCCTGAGGGGTGGAGTTCTTATGTCTGCCTCAGAAGGAAAGTTGTCATTTGGCAGTATCCTCAAGGCCACGTCCTTGCTGAAGTCTAGAGCCTCTCTGGGACAGGACAACTGGATGGTGGTTGCTGTTTTACAAAGGAGATCTCATTAACAATTGTACTTTGGGAGTTTCCAGCCTTAGGTTATTATGATTAGGTGAGCAGTCTGTATTACATTTTGGTGCCAGGACCTTCAATAAATGCATTATGGAAAAAATAGTATTAGAAGTAGTAAAGTTCCAAACTTGCCATGGGTCATGTCTGGGACATACATCCTAATTCCATCTTCCCTTCCTTTTGAGTACCTGAGCAGGAAAGAAGTAAGCCTCACAATGATGCAAATGCTGGTGGGTTGTGGGGAAAGTGTCAAACACATTAGTGTTGGTGGGGCAAGTCAGAGACTGTACCGCTTGCACATTTAAAAAGGTAAAAGTCTTACAAAGGTAAGTCAGATCTTTTTCCTGGGCTGACACATTCAAATTGGAGTGTTTTAAATAAAGGGAATATTTCTGGGCACCTGACCCAATCTTTGCTTCTTTTGACTCGTGGGCCACTGGAGAGCAGCAGGGAACCAGCTGTGAAGATGGTGCAAGGTGGCTGTAGGATCTGCATTTGGTGTTTTGAAAGGATATTGCCTAGACTGCTTGAATTTTAGTGGTCTCAATAGTCTTATTTTTATTTCTAAGTGTCCTGTTTTAATTAATATTCATGAATCAGCATAGGAAATATCTACCTGAGGAAATGAGAAGGACTGGTGATTTTTAACAGCTTGACACCAGTGTAGTCACCGCAGTAAACAGGGGGCTGTACAGTTGACGGAGTGTTTTATAGCTTGCTTTAATGGTGTGCCTTAGTATTGTTGTGTGTTGCTCTTCTGTAGTTAAACTTGGCTTGAGTGTTAAATAATTTATAAATGTTGTTTATAAATTTGGTGGAGAGGATGCTGATTTGGGCTGTGGGTTTCATTATGGCTATAAATCGTACTTCACGGAGCAAACACTTCTAATAGAAGGCAATTGCAAGCACACTTACAGTCAGTAAGAGTAATCTTACCAAAACCTTTGAATGAAGTTTGGAGCGGGGAGTGTTGACTGTTCGTACAGAAGTGAAAAGTGGGATGGTGTACGTGTGTGTGTATATGCGTACACATGTATTCTCATTGCAGTTCTTTTAAAAACCTTTCTCAAATGTTTGGTGGAGCCTGGAAAATTATTTTCCTTTGTTTTTCTGCTACTTCTATTATTGTAAGCTGAAGTTTAAGAAAGATGCTGTTAGACTTGCAGTCTCAGTGGAAAAGAGAAATCTTGAACTTGTAAATATTTTTGCACAACAGTCTTGCTAAAAGTATGCATGCTTGTCCAGAGCCAGACTCATGTAGGGTTATGTGTTTCCAAACTGTTCTGCAGCTCCTTGACTTGTGCATGTCATGGAGATACTATCTGTGCAGGTGACGCTGTTAAAAACACGAAGCCACAATCAGGGAAGGGGGCGGACAGCGTTGATTATTCTGGGTTCAAGTGTAGAGACAGTGCAGTAAATGTTGCTGAACTTGTTACAGGCAGTGGTGATTATGGCAGATATATCACTCTGCGGGTGACAAAGTCCAGAGAAGACAACTTTGCAAGACCACCATGGCTCATACTCTGCCAGGCTGTCCACTGCTGGGATGATCACAGAGCTTGCCAGAGATGGGCACTGGAAAGTCTCTGCTGAGAGTGGGGACAATATGGCCACCCTTTGAAATGCCTGGGAAAGGACCAGAGATGTCTTCTGGAGACTTTATCAGGACTGTCCCTGAGGGCAGAAGGAATGTTCATTCCCAGATGATCAGAAGAAAACCCTGAAAGAGAAGAAAAGAACAGCTGTCACAGCTTGCTCACGTGTCAGAGCAAATTGAACCCTCCTGCTGCTGCGTGTGCTGCCTGGGCAGTAAACCCACCTCTGCCTCTGTTGAAACGCAGCATGAGCGTGGTTTATTCTGGACTGAGAGTGTTGGGTCTGGAAACTCAAACCATTGATTTTTGCTAGGTTTGTGTTATACGTTAATGTTAGAAGTGTTCTCCCCACAGTCAAGCAGCCTGACCAGACGTTTACTAGGTTGCTTACAAGGTTTATTAGAAATTTCCTTTGTACTCTATTTTTTTATTTAATAAGGTATTGATTTCAATATATTTCTGTTCATATTGCATTGAATTGATTTATGGTGGTAGAAACTCTGTTTTGCTGCCAAAACCTGATGGGTATTAACTAATTATTTTTTTTTTTAACCCCTATTTCTTTTTCAAAAATAAACTGTCCACTCCAGAATTTGCTTCCTTTGCTTTTCCTGACATTTTGAATGGGTCAAGAAAGGGCAGGAGACAGAAGCAAATGCAGGCATCACAGAGATGCTGTGCTACAGTACCACATATGTTGTGTGTCTCCTCACAGCTCTGCGTGTTCTGTCAGACAAACCCTTGCCACCCCCGGCACTCTCTGTGTATCAGGGTAAAATGGCTCAGTTCCACTGGTTTTCTGCCAAATCTCCTCTTTTGACTGGAGGATTTAGGGCTATTGTAAATTAACCATTCTCTTTTGTCTGGTGTACAACATCCAGAACTTGATTTGAATCTCTTGTATCATACATGTAAATGTTTTGTATAATGATTTTGACTACTCTCTAATAAATAGGTGGGTGTTTTAAAAGATGCATGCTGGCGTTTCTAGTAACTGAATTTAAGTATGTCAATTTTACATATATTATAAAATCAGAGACTTTATGTACTGTTTTGTGTTTCTTAACCCTATCATGTCCTCTGCCTTTCCCTTTTCAGATTATTATTAATGAATAGTTTTAGTTTTCATATGCTTGAATTACTTTGGAAATGAGCAATCTGGGAACTGTGGATAACAGCCTTGCACTTCAGAGTCTGTGTACACACTCCTACACTGCACTTTTGTGTTGTTGTTTGTTAAACAGCTGCCCTAAGAGCCATAAACATAATAATAATATCTCTTGAGTGAGTGGTCAGAAATTAATCTTTCTGCAGGGTCGCTGTGTGGTATGTCTTCAGCCCACACAATGGCTTTGTACTGAAATCAAGAACAACAGGGAAAATATTGTAAATGCCTGGTGGACTCTAAATATTTTGAACAGTTTACATTCATGGGTCAGAAGAAAGTTTTTAGAACTCTGTATTTTATTCACTGTTTGTGAGCATTTGGGGTATCTTGTCCCGCCATTGCTGGACTTTGTAGGATTCAGTGCTTTCATTTCACTTTTTATATGAACCTGAGTGTGAAGTACCACAAGTGTCAAAATTCTCTCATCCGAGAATTTTGAGTAAAAAAAAAAAGTAAAATTCTTGCTACTTTTGGTATGATAAATGATCCCACATTTAATAGATATGTATTTTAATAAGGTACTGTTTAATAGATATGTATGATCCCTTCTGCCTTGAATAGAAAATTGTCACCTAAATTTTAGATATATTGAAGTGTTCATTTAGTTCACCCTATGCAAAAATAATTCCTTTCAGAGTGAGTCTGAAATATCTAAGAAATACATGAAATTTTGTTCTAATAGTAACTGAGTATCTCAAATGTCAGACTGTGCTCTTCCTGAAAATATGAAAGAAAATAGTGTAATGTGCAGATATGGAAGAAACCTAAAATACTTGAAATGTAGCTGGTAGATGGGAAGAGGAGATGTGAGGAGGGTAAACACTGGGTTGGCACCATCGCACTCTGTCTGGGACAGCCCAGCCAGCTCCATCCCTTGGACTGGAACATCTGTAGGGGAAAAGTCACAAGTAACAAAGTTTAAAAAAAAAAAAAAAAAGGTACTGAAAAAGAATACATTTACATTTTTGGATGGTGTCCACTTTGCGGTGAAACTGCTCTTCTGGGGTGGGTGCAGAGGGTGGTACTGCATATGTGGCAGTTGTCAGACATACAGTGCTGTGTCTCTTGCAGTTCGTATGTGAAAGCCTGCACGTAATGTAAAACTGAGTTCCGTTCTTTGGCAGTGATAGCGTTGAGTAATTTCTAAAACATTGTTTGACCATGTATTTAAGAATAGTGACCACAAAATCCTGGCAGAAAAAAAGGAATGTGGTCCTGTTCTCTTTTGTTTTGTTTTGTTCTATGCTTCAGTGAGGAATTCTATAAACTTTTCAGAGGAGTGAAATAAAAATAAAATAAAATTTAAAACCCTACACAAAAAAAAACAACAAAACAAACAATAACAGAAGAAAAAACTGAAAGCAGCCTGAAAATATTAAAAATTGAGATCCTGAGGTCTTTGCACTTTCCCTTCCTGGTTTCCAAGCAGCCCTCTTGAAGGACTCTCTTTATCATAGGAAAAGGAAAATACAGTTTTGTTCATTTCACAAGTTAGATTCTTTTTTTGTGTGTTATTAACAGGTTTGGCAAACATCGCAAAGATGACAAGAGTGAGAAAACTGGTAAAATAAAAGTGCAGGAAGCTCTTACTTCAGAAGAGGAGAGAATACGAATGAAGCAAGAACAGGAGAGGTAGACTTCAGTATTTGCTTAAACCTTGATAGAGGGAGTTTGTTTTTTAAATTAAATAACTGAATTTCAGTTTTTACTGATGAAATTTCCCAAATGTTGATATGTTTATATACTTTAAATACCAAGACAAAGTTGGATTTATTTTGGACATGAGTATCAACAGCTTCTTTGGCTGCACTAAGCATCTTTTATAGATCCAGAGCTCCTTTCCTTATTGAGGAGACTGGAGTAGTAATATGAAATGTTTCTATATACATTCTATAACTGATTTTATTGACATTTTCAGAAAACAAATATTTATATAGAATGAAATATGTTTTGTATTTTTCTTCAGTCTTGCATATCTAATTTTTTTCATCGATATATCTAGAAAAACCTAAAAATTATGCTTACCAGTACATTTGTCACTGGAGTTCAGTCTATTTATGTGTCATGCCGTCTGTTTATGGAATGATATGTATATTAAACTGCTAATTGTAAAAATGAGTGGTGAGTACCTCTATTTTTCCCTGTCAGCTTCCTTTAACATTAAAAACCTATATAATGTGTGTGTCATATGCTCTTCTCAATATTTCCAATCTACTTTTCATCCTGTCTCTTGTAACCCCAGATATTTGGGGCCTAGACTCTGATATCTCTTACAGCAATTTAATCAAAATCTTGGATAGCTTAGGTTGTAAATTAACTAGTATTTGAGGATGTGTGTGGAGTGAAGACCTCTTTGAGTACAACTCTTCAGTAAGGATACAAACTTTAAAGGGTTACAAAGGTTGAATGCTGAATGATAAATAGATTCAGACACATTTAGCAGTGAAAGTGTACTATGAATTGGAATGATTTATCTAAAAATTATTGTATAGGTCAGCCATAAATTGAGGATTGATGCAGGAACTATGGAAGGAAATTTTGTTGTGCTTGTACAGGAGGTATGATTAGTTAGTCCCAATGATCCCTTTGACCATCCCTATGCACCTTGGTCTTCTGTGGGTAAGAACAGCAATTTAAAAACGGTGGCTTCATCACTCAAAAAGCTCACCAGAATAGCAGAGCCACGGTAACTCTTGTGTAGTCACCTCAATTAAACCTAAAATGTTTTGCTTTCAGTTCTTTTAGGATTGAGTGATTTATGTTGCAGTTAAGGCAGGCTAGGACTATGCATTTATTAGTTACTGAAGATCAGCAGTAACTCATTAAACTGCAGAAATTTTTTCATTTGTGACCATCTGTTTGGATTATATTATGTGAATTTTTTTACTCTTTAACAGATATACTAGCATAAATTGATGTAAAAATTTATTAATGTCTTTGTCCATTCTGACAGTAGAGGGTGGCTGGATCACAGTGCTTTGTTGTTTTTTAATTGTCTCATTGTTTTTATTTTCTCTTTTTAGCAAAAGCGAAGCAAGGTCATTAAATTTGCTCCTGTTTTTAAGACTAATGTGCTTTCAGATTAAATGGCAAAGTGGAATACTGGAACTGAAGGAAATAAGTGACTTTGGATATGAGGGTGGTTGTGCAGTCATATTCCCTTTTCACATGGGCAGACCATCCACTTTGTGGATAAACTCGTGCCGGGGTGCTGACGTGTTGAAAGCTGCCTCTGTTGCTCCAGCCAGCTCAGGGCTGGGGGAAGGTGCTCAGCACTGGTCCCTGACTTAATACGCTCTGCTGAACCCAAACTTGCCCAGCACAGAGGGATTTTGGTAACCTTAGGTCCCTAGAAAACCAACCATATACATTTATACAAAAAAGGAAGTCTTGAGTTTTGAGTTAGTAACATTTTCTCTCTCTTCATTCTCTCCCTCTCTCTCTCTGTGTCTCCGTCTCTCTCAGTAAGAACGGTGAGAGTATAGACTGTCCGTGTGATGATATAAGAGAGGTTACAATAATCACGCTGGGTATCAAGGTAGAATTATTAAATTATTTGTATAGCCCTCAATGCATGGAGCAAATTGCTAATCCTTGTCCACCAAGTTCTGCTAACCAATTTGAATCTCTCCTGAACTCTCACTCTTCGTGCGTCATAAAAACAATTTTATGTGTTCACTGAAACTGCAGAAAATGCATGTGCCAGAACTCCATAACAGCTTGATGTTATCATAACATGGATACTCCTTCTCCTGTTACTCTCTTTCCCTAACTGTGTATTTGCTTTCCTTTGTGTTATATTTATAAGAGAATGCAAGTTCATTGGGATAGTGGCATGTACAACTAATAAAATACAATAAAATAGCAACCAAATGTGTGAGGTGCTTCCTTATGTTTCTGAAAAATTCAGATGTTGATTTCATCCATACAGACTAAATATTTTTGCAGTTAGCTTGCAGAGAGTTTCCTTTTGATCCTGTAAAATAATGATGTTAGATACATGCAATTAATGAAGAATACTCTTGCAAATTAACTGAACAATCTCTCAAAATGCTTACTAGGAGACAGAGTAAAATATTACTGTCAGTGTTGGTTCATAATGGCTGCTATTTTAACTTTGTTTTCAGTGGTTTTTCTCCTCCTCAGTGTTTTTAGCAATACAATTCACTTGCTCTGTTCTACTGGGTATTTGATACTATATACCTCTATAATGATGCAATACTTTGGGGAAATAGGTTGGCTTTAATGAATTTACTATGTATGAGAGGCTAGGAGCAAAAATCCTTAGGGGGTCAGAGAATAAGTGAATGGTCCATTAAAAAATCAATCATGCCCACAATTTTAGGGAATTATTATGCTTTGAGTTGATAATTTTAATAGAATTGTGCTTACAGTAGTATTTTCTTTAAAATCTTAAAAGTAGTGTTTATATTGATTATGAGATAAATAAGCAAAGTAATGTTCTTCAATTTGCCATGATTGAAATGAATAAAATTGCCTTTTATATACATATTATTAATAATGATTCCTTATTAAGGAGCATATCTCTTAAGCTGTATATCATATGTGTTTACTGACAATCTTAAAGTAATTTTGAACAGAAGATGAAATTATCTCGTTGAAAATGCAGGCAGCTTTCAATAAAATAGACTACTGGAATAATTAGGAGCATCACCCACCAATCTTACCTGCTGTAAAATGCTTGCTATTTGTAAATTCTCCAGAAGTTGTATTAACAGATCGTACAAGGTCATAGGACATTGTCATCCTATGTCACTATTGTTTAACATTGGTTTACTCCAGAAAAAGAAGTCTGCTTGCCTTATCCTTGAATATCTGCCAAGTACTAATCTGAAAATCCAGGTGGGCTCTGGTGTGATGTTAGAAAGGGTGCTTCTCCCCAGCAATCAACACCTTAAGGCAAAACTAAGCATTAAGTTTTCTGAACTTGGCCTTCTGTCTCCTAAGAAAGAGACTATGCTGCAGAGTCTTGAGAAAGTCGAATAAGACCTGAATTCAATTAGCTATATTCCTGTGCCAGGTGACAGCTGTTTTATGTATACATATATATATATATATGTGCTAACTTGGAGCCCCTGTTTACTGTGCTCTCATCCCATCCATCACTGGACTACTAAAACTGGGGGACCACTGAGGTGCTACATTAACTTGGATAGGCTGAAAAAACAGTCCTGGGCCCTTCTTGGTTTTGTTTCAGCAGGTCTTCTATCAATTCCAGAGTCTCCTGATGCACCTATGGTTTGCCCATCTTCCTTAGAGTACTGCCTTGGATTTTACAGATTGGAGATGCATGGGATATCTTGAGCTTTCAGAGATGCTTCCAACTCTTATAGTTGCACATAAACATTTTTATGTAGGGTAGACTTAAAGCCACATTTTGACTCTTTTGTCAATGACCAAGAGGAATTACTGTTATAACCCTGTTAGTTTTCATATGGATGGTCACCTTCTGCTGTGCTATTGTACCTAAGCCTTGGAAGCTCACAGACCTTTCCACTCTAGAAACTCTTTATCTGGTCTTCAAGGGCCTCGCAGGGTAGGGTTTTCTTGGTATGTAGCCAATGTGGCCATCGGTATCCTGCAACCTGATTGCCCTGAAATGTTTTATGACTTCTTCAGCACCCTGTTAGTATAGGCTCGCTCTTAGGAGATGTGAAGACAGAACTGTTCAGAATACCTACTGCTTTTGTCTTCTGGCTTTTACTGGTGGCTCTTGCTGGCAAGAAACTTTCCTCTAACAGTGAGTTCTGATATCTTAGTCTTTCCCTCTTTCACCCTTGAATTTTTCCTGAGATTTCTTTTTTGTTGTGGATTTGTTTGGTTTTGTTTTGTTTTTGTTTGGTTAGTTAGGTTTTGGTTTTGTTTTGTTGATATTTTTTTCCACCCTGCAGCTCTGTGTTCATTACAAAATAAATTTTCAGCAGATAAAGACCCTTTGCCTGTGTTCTGCCCTTCTTCAGCTTGGGCACGTGCAGTTCTTGACACCCACCTGGCAAGGCCGTGGGTGCCAGCCCTGTCTTCAGTCTTGACCTGACGTCCGCTAGTAAACCAAGTGCTTCCCAACCCAAACAACTTTACTCTTTGTACCCAGGTAGTAGATAATGGAGGAATGAAGTAAATGTACTTCTTCGTGAAGTTTTCAACAAGTTCAGATGTATCCAGTGTGGTTCACCACTAGATAATGCTTAAAAGATGAAAGTTCCAATTCTAATATAATCTCATGATTCAGGGTATGTGATCCCAGCTATGGGCGAATAGTGCTTATGCTTTAATCTGCCTCTAGAGGCACTTCCTTCTCCTGAAAGAAGACACAACAGGGTATTTTCTCCATTTGTTTAATACACTGATTTAAGAACTTTACTAATGTTCTATAAATCTCTGGGTTTTTTTTTTTAATCTTAGTATTATATTCTGCCACTGAAATGGATGCAAAATCAGGTGCTTAAACACCTGTGCTGTGGGGATCAGTATTGAGGAGATAAGGAGAAACCTTTTGGAAGAGAATGAAAGAGCTTTACTGGTGGAAGTGCTATGACAGAGCTCCAGAAATGCCGGGAGGATGACAGAGCAGTCAGATGGGGGCTTTGGGAGCCAGGGGCTTTCTTTGCACTGAAAAAGCAGCCGTACAATTCCAGTCTCTGCTATCTTGTTGGAGGAAGATTAACACACAGCAAAGCAATACCACACTTTGTGTGTACATATGCATAGTTATCATCTGGAAGAGAAACCTGCTGCTTTGCTCATTTCTCCTCTGTCTGTTTTGGAAAACATAACCTTTTGTTCCTTTAGGCTACAAAGGGAATTAAATTTACATAATTCTGCTGTTACTCTTATCCCTGTCTGTGCAAATGTCACCAGTGCTGGCATCAGTAGTGTGGTGGGACCAACGGGGCTGGGGGCCGGGAGGGGGAACTTCCCTGGGCCAGGGCCCTGGAGGGGACATGCAGCCCCTCAGGGTGCTTAGAGCTGGAAACCTCAGGCTTTGTACGGCAGAGTCTTAACACCTTGCTGTCAACTGGGGGAAAACTCTCTTTCTAATGGGGACTGGGAGAGGTTTTTTGTAGTTGGGGGTGGGAGACAATGCTGTTGCAGCAGCTGAAGTACAGCAGAAAGAGTGGGAGAGGTGATCGAGGATCTTGGTCTCATGGGGATGCTGTCTGGGGGAAGTGGATCAGGCATTTGTCTCCGTATTGGCAGATTTGGTGTTATTTTTGGAGATCAATCAATAGGCTGACAGCATTTTTTATGTGAATGTAAACAAGGCTACAGTTTCAGTGGGTGTTGTTCACATAATGATTTTTCCTAAATTTAGAGTGAAACATTCTGTCTGTTCATTAGTACTTAAAATAACATTTATGGTTTTGTTTTGGTTTTTTTCCTGAAGGATTCGGTCATTCCATAAAATACTTTCTGTATTATATGTTTCCTAAGGGTGTAAGGGTCTTTATCTCCAACATATAATAAACTTCTCTTCATCTTTCTGTAGTACCATTAAAGCCACAAGCCCTTTGTTGTAAAAGTATACTAATGAATAGAAATGTTACAACAAGAACAGAAGTCCTGTGTTTTCCCTTCATCATGCATCATCCATTTTAATTAGACGAAAGGGTGGTGAGTACTGTGACAAGAGTCTGGAATTAAAATCATTAATTGATGTCAAGCTGACGAGAGACTGCTAACATGAATTTACTGACAGCAGGAAAGAAATTAACCTTATTACTTTATTTAGTACATTGGGACTATTTATTACATTTTCCTATGCAAGTTCAGTGTGTTCCATTTATGATGACAGAGAAAGACAAATAATTAATAAAATCTTCAAAAAGTTTTATTACCTCCTATCAATGAAGTTTACATGAAAATCACATCAATAACTTACAAAAAACAAACCTGCCACATCCTTCTAATCAATGTAACTCATCAAAACTGTTAGAGCAATATTTTTGGTATTTTAAATGAGTATAATATGCTCTGCTCTTTAGCCTAGTAGAATTGCAAAAAGTGACCTGATTTAAAACCATGCCTTAGTTTCTTAATGTCAGTGTTGCAAACAATGAAACATATTTTCTCCAGCAATGACATTGATTGGAATAACTGTCTGTTTTGATCATCATTGGAAGGTCAGCCTAACAGAAGATGTGTTTTAATGTTAAGCATCTTTATTCTTTAGATGAAAGAGTACAACAGTGTCTTACAGAATGACAGCAGCATCCTATAGATAATTTGTGACCCAAAGGTCATAATAAAAGAATAGAGGGGAGGTCATCCTGTAGTAAAGGCCATCTGGAACTGTTAAAGTATCAGATGGAGTAGGGGGCTGAACCGCAGGACACTCTTGGTGTCTTTCCAGATTTCCCAGAGAGACCATAATATTTTTATTGGAAACCCCCAACTTTTTTCCCCTTAAGCAAAATATTTTCAACAAGCAGTTTCATTTTACTTTTAGGAAAAAAAGACAACATACTGTGATAAGGAAAGGATTTTTCTTTCCTACATAGCCTAAGTGTTATCTGTGTCTTTAAAATATCAAAAAGATTCAGCTTTAGTTTTGCTGCTGCTGTATTTTGATGACAATTAACAGCCTTCACAAGAAGTATAGCCTCTAAAACCCTTATTACTGCAAACATTCAGAATATAAATATTTTCTAAAGTGACTTGTGTGAAATCTTTTCTGATAAAACTTCCACCCTCTTCCCAGCCCATATGAGAGGAGAGAAAAAATTCCTCTGTGAATCAGAAAATCAGAGCAATGTGTTTCTCATTCTCACTTATTTTGAGATGGGATCTGCTTGTCAGGGGATATTCCAGTTTCCCTGAGATTTGTATCATTGTTTTTGGCAGTGGTTTTTTACATAATGGATGAGGGTACAGGACGTGGAAACAAATCAATGGGAGTAATTTTTATAAGAGAACACACAAATGAAGCATGAGAATATTGAGCTTCAGAAAAACATTTCAGACCAGTTCCACTTCATAAAAATACTGACTTTGACAGAGCTGTAAATTGAAGTTTTTGTGGAATAATAGTTGCTGAGGTAGTTTTTTAAACAAAGCTCCTCAGATTCTCTAGCTACATATTGTAAGTATAGAGATTTTAAGACATCATGCCTAAAGTATATTTTCTCTGTTATTCCTCTAGCATTCTTAGAAATTTCACTTCTAAGAGCACTAATATTTTGTGTTTCACTTTGGAATGCCAAGAACTTTAGGATAAGGCAGCAGTATGTCCTCTGATGTCCCATAAACTATGCTCTTGGTGGTAGAGTTGCTGTAGCAAATAGTTGAGAATTTTAAACGCTGTACCATAATTATGAACTAACTGTGGCTGAGTTGAACAGAACTGAAAAACCCATCAAATTCTCCAGACTTCACTACAAGAGTCTAACAGTAAGATAAAGCACTAAACCCACTCCTTTTTTCTAACTCTTAGAGGCAGCAGCAAGTATTTGACAAACCAGAAGGACACCTAATGGTACATTCCAGACAGGCAGAAAGGTCCGCTCTCCACACCAGAACTGGAACTTTTATTTTGTAACCAGTTACTAGAACAAACCTTTTAATGGGTTAGAAGACACTTGGCTCTGTTTCTGTCCGTGCTGTAGATTTATGCTCTCACTCAGTACTGTGACCCAGCAAGGTTTTAGAAGTGAATCCCGAGAGGTGTTGCAGGTGTGAATTTGTGGGTCCTGAGCAAAGATATTGTCTTATAAGCTATATTCTCTAATGCTATGTTTGTTTTGTTGGTTTTTGGTTGGTTTTTTTTGGGGGGGGGGGGCGGCGGTTAGTTTCTTTTTTTTTCAGCTTCAGTGAATGAGGTTCTCATAATCACTTGCTTTGTTGTGAGGTTTTTCATTGTATTTTTTTGTCACTTTAAACTGTTTTATTTTCCAACTTCAGGATCAGGCTACTTCATTATACATAGTCCTTTAGAAACACGGAATAATGAACCTGAAATAGAGTTAGTGGCAGAATTTTACACCCCCTTTTGTTACTAGACTTCAGCCAGAGGAATGTAGATGTTGGATAGGCTCAGCTCAAGTGACTGATAACAGTATTGTAGCTGGACATCCACTTACTGCCTGCAGTGTCTGGGAATGACTGATTTGATATATGGTATGATACATGGTACCATTTGATACATGGTATGACTGTGTCATTTGTTCCTTGCACATGCAGGAACAACTGTTCCTTACACATCTAACTGAAGAATTCAGATGTTACCTTCTAGTGCTACTTTCTGGCATTATTCTCCAGTTGGGAAAAAAAACAAAAATAGGGGAAGAAATGGTCCAAGAAGGCCTGTGTGAGAGAGGAAACCAGTGCTTTTCAGGTGAGGAGGGATGGAAGCAGAAGCTCTCCCAAGTACTGTTTCAGCAACAGCTGAATCTTGTGATCTTCCTTTCTACTTCAGTCCAGCAAGAGAGCTAAAGAAGAGATTAGAGCTAAGTTAATCTAATGATCAGGGATATGTTGTCATAGGTGTAAATATCATCTCTTCTGGCCAATTTTGTAATGCAAAAGAAAAACTAAATCCCATTTTGCCTACAGACAGTAATTATATTCTTTGATGCAACATGGTTCCCAGTGGGATAACTGTTCCAGTTGCCCATCTGGGTGAACCTCTACTGCTGGGTCCACTGACCCTTGGATCAGTCATGAAAATAAAGAAAGAAAATTTCAGTCACAGTAGTATTTATTTTAGAGATGGGAGGACCTCTACTGCCTGTGTACCTAATAAGTTCGCTTTTGTTTGAAACATATCCTTTAAAAAAAGACAGCAGACATACCCTCCACCCTGAAAGGCTGCAGACTGTTAACGACAAAGTAGTTTAAAAGCTGTATTGAAATGTAAGTAAGGTGGTAATTTACAGATTTTTAAAAATCAAAATAAGCAAGGATTTTCACTTGTTTACTCCAAGATATAAGAAAGCAAGTTTGAGATACTCTGCTGAGGAGATGTATCTTCACTTTGGAAAGACAAAGGATGAATCAAGAAGGTCAAGGGATAAGGAAAGGTAGGGGTGAAACACATGAGATATTCCACTAGGTTAAAAGAAATTATTCTAAAGTCTCCTTTAGCATTGTCAGTGTCACTTTGTTTTAGATTGGTGTTTGCACTTCACCTGCTTATATGCATATTTACTTTCTGTCCTGTATTTTTTCATTTCTTTATGTCTTCATTTGTATTTTGCTGCCTTCCTTAATAGCCTTCTTTAATATTACTCCTTATAAAAATTGTTGTTGTCTTCTCAAGGTATTAGGGCACTTACAGTAATCACCTTATCACCTCCTTCCTCCTGGGTTGTAGCTCATTAAAGGTTTTTGAAATTCTCATGCATCTCCTCTGCATGTGGGATTTGAGGAGGGGGGAACTTCAGAGAGACAGTAAGTACTATCACGTATTCTAATTGGCAGATAGGCTGTGATTGTTGAAAGAGAAAGAAAATTAAGGCTGTGTAGATGCCTTTCTTTAATTTCGAGGTGGTGGGCAGGACTTTCATTTGTTTGTTTTTCTCTATTTAGTCCCTGTTATGTTTCTCTGTTGTTGTAGAACTAATATGTAGGAAATACATGTGTGTAAAATTTCTATGTAGGTGTGGAATTATAGATCCGGAATACAGATCATGTCACTTTTCCAAGGTAGAATCTCCTGGGTATGCCATTGCTGCAGGACATTTGTTTCATCTTGGATTTTTCGGTTTACAATGACATAGACTCTACAACTTCCCATGGCAACCTTTTCTGCTACCTTTTCATTAGAAAGTTCTCCTGCCCATAATATCTCGTCTCAATTATTTTGGCTGCTGTTTAAATACCTAGTACTTGCATTAGAGATGGAAAACAATATTCTTTTCCTCCTTAAGTATCCAGAGACTGCTGTTTTGTCCCCACGCTGTCTTTTTCTTTTCCCCAGCAGCTTGATATTGCTGACTTGTGAGTATCTGTCATCCAATAGAACTTCCAGATCCATTCCTGAAAAAGCAACTCACAGATTATTTCCCTTACTTTTAGTTGCTATGCTTAATTCTTCCAACTATGTAAATTGCGTTCCAGTTGCTGTTATTGAAGTTAAATCTATTTTTGAAGTCTACTGTGTCTATTTTTCAAGAACATTTGAAATGTTAATCCTTTCCTCCAAAGTTCTTTCATTTGGGTTTTCTGCAGATTTAATAGTGTCCTAATTAATAATGAAAAACCTGTGTAAATTCAGAAAGAGATCCATGTAGAAAATGTCTTGATCCATCCATCTCCTGTGATTGTGAATTGCTGAGAGCCACTCACTGGATATTCTGTAGGAGCTGCCTGGTTCAACCCTTTGCATCCATCCCATTGCTGGTTTCCTTAGCCTGGGACGTAGTGTTTGTCTTCTGTTCACAAGGATGTTTACTGTGTTGTAGAAGGAAATCAGACTGACTTGACCACATCCGATCTTGATAAATCCACTGCTCATCCCATTATGTTCTCTGTGCTTACCGATAGTTTGTTTCAAAGGGATTGAAGTTAAATGGATGAGTCTATAATTTTCCTCCACCAAGGGATGTTTGACTTTTTCTAGTTTTTCAGTACTTCAGCTGTCCTCAACACATTCTCCTGGTTGCTGGAAAAGGTCTGAGACTGCCTCAGACAGTTGTGTGTCAGATGAAGTTCAACTAGCTTAATTAGCTTAACCAGTTTAGCTGCTTCTTTTTCCTGCTAGATTGGAGATCTTTTAGTTATTGGTGGCAGCATCAGACCACCTGCTTGCAATCAACCATTTTAGTGAACACAGATGCAAAGAAAAAAAACATTAAGCCTTAGGTCGCCTCAGCATCGTTTGTCAATATCATTCCCTCACTACTGAGCAGGGGAGCAACCTTTTCTTTGCTCTTCCTTTTACTGCTAATGCAATTATGCAATAATTTATTGTTACCTCTGAAGCTCCCTGCTACTTTTACTTCACATTGTGCCTCGGCCTTTCTGATTTTGTCCCTGTATGTGCTTATCCACAGCAAACTGATCACATTTGATCAGAGGACAGTCATATTTTAGCCAGCTGGCCACACATATATGTACACAGGAGATAAGGCAGAACTCCAATTTTTTTTCTTTTAATAATTTGAAAAAGGCTGCTCTCCAACCTTCTAATTTAAAAATCAGATTTACATAGCAGTATTTTCTGACTTTTTTTTTTTAATATGCTAAAGTTTTGAATGAAATGGGGCAGAAATGAAGAAGAGGAGATGTCTTTCTTGCTCACAAATTACCGCTGTTGCTGCCCATTATTATCCATTGCCCACAGTGATCCTTTAGAATGATTTTTCCAGGAAAGCAGATGGCTTTTCTGAGAGATGGTTAAAACTGTGATAACTGACTAGCTCTAATCATGATAAGAAAAGCTAAGTGTCATATGCCTGTTCAGAAGGAAATCACAATAATGCCTTTAATCAAGGTACCCTCATTAGAAGAGTAGTTGTCAGAAAAAGTCTGCTTGGATACAGAAAAAGGTCAAAGAAAAATACAGGAGAGGACAAACTCCCATATTGACTTGATTGCCAAAAATTAGAAAAAGGGCCATTAAAGCCCTGAAGGCAGTTGAGGAGGCGGGAAGGAGGAACAGCAAGACCTGGCTTAGTTGCTAGTGTGCTGTGTCTGCAAGGTATTTTTCACTAGGAAAAGAGGAGGGGACAAATTTGACAAGATTTGACTACTGGACAACACACATCCTGACCTCTTTATTAGAGAGGATATCTGGCAAAAATTGGACCAAATGTGTTCATCCCGTCTGACGAACTTAAACAAGCTCACTGGCTTTATAAACGTGTCGTTGTTTTCCTCTGTTTTCAATCCATCATCCCGATGCCTGCCAGTCTGATGGCAGAAGAACAGAGAACTGGCAGTGGTGAATGGCTTGTCATTTAGCTTCTGTCCTGACACAATGCTGTTTCTATCCTTAATAAACATTCTCAGCCATCTCACATATGTGGAACTGCAAGCATTCAATACTGATTTTGTAAATGAGTGAACCTTGGTGGAAGAGACAAGGTTGTGGATTATCACTTGGGCAGTAGCTGAATCCTGGCAGCAGCAGGAGGATTAATTGAATTGACCAAGCAATTGCACACCAGAAGCAGCAGCCAACTTTGTTTCTGCTCTTAGGGGAGGACATTGCTGCCATTGTAATGGCAAATGTAATGTGCTAGCCATGAATTTCCTTCCCATGCTGTGTTAATCAATTAAGATAAGTGATTTTTTTGCAAGGATCTAAATCACTAATATGAAAAAATACCACAAACGGGACTGAAACTCCCAAGGGATTGGAAATATATTTATAATTTCTCTCTTAACACTATATTAAATTAGGGTAAATTTCTCCTCTTTTGCCAGCTTTGCTTACTCACTTTTACTCACAACAGCTCTACCAGCACCACAGATTTGAGTTTTCCATTGCTGGAAAAAGTTAGTTTAGTTCAGACAGAACTGGTGTAAACATTTGGTTCAGAGTGGGATTTGGCTGACAAACTGATATGATTTATCTGGTATCTACTTTTGAGCTACATGGCAAAATGTCCTTTGTGGTCGTGGGAGATGTACTCAACACAGTTTAGATAGAGCCTGGAGAAGGGTTTAGCTTCACCTTAAAATAGCAACGTTTCTGCTGTTCGACTGAAATGCTCTCTGGACCCTGTGGGCAGCAGCCTGATAGGACTGAATCTTGACCAGCTCTTCTGGAAGTGCAAAACGTATGTCAACACTTAAATTTAGGTGTCTCAAATGGTTGTTGCCTTCATCTGAAAGCTGAATCCCACTCACAGAATTTTTAAGAAGGGAATGAAGTGGCTGCTCTTTGCTGGGGACAGCAGAGCAGAAGCTTCCCCTTACTTTTGTGACCACCATTTCACGTGCATAGAAATCGCTATATAATGGGTATGTCTATCATTACTGGATTAGCTTGCTATGAAAAGCTCTTCTAACAATTACAGGAAGTTCTGCAGCTAACAATATTGTCATTTGAAGCAGTTATCATTAGCTTTTGAATTGAATGGCATACAAATGCATGAGGATAGTTTATACTTTACTGAACTTTAATTTGAGCCTTAAAAGCACGACGGGACGTTGTTGACATTTTCAGTATTAACACTTCAGCAAGAAGAATTTAGAGACTTCTTGGGATAGCTTTTGTATTTTTAAAAGTTCAATTTCATTTAAACACTGCAAAATTGATTAGAGGTTTTTACAAAATTCTTTTAAGATGAAGAGAGTTATGTAAATGCTAAGCATTATTATTGTTGTTAAACCCACACAAAATCTGCAGGAAGGCCATAAATCCTCAAAATTTGCTGATCTGAAGTTTCAGACGTGCATTTTTATTGTGCCATATCATAAAGGAATACAATTCAGTGAAGACAGCTTAATGCATATATCCACATTGTCAGACCAAAGCACCGTGGTCAAACGCTTCTCCAGATACTGGATTTCAATAGCAGGAGCGTTGCTGATTAGGGCTGAAGTACAGAGCTAATTCCAGGTTCTCATCTGTGCTGCACAGTGTGTTTACATAATCATTTTAATCTTTCCCACAAGAGTCTGCACTGGCATTTCCTGTATGTATACTTAATACAGAATATGCTAACAAATTATTTAGGCCATATCATGCATATACACACACGTGCACATCATAAAAAAATAACATTGCATTAAGTTCAAGTTCTTATATAAAAATATATTCAGAGTTGAAATATTATAATTGCAAAAGGGATAGTGAAATACTTAGCTGATTGCTGCTATTCTTTTCAGTAATATTGCTATGTATTTTTCCCTGGGCGTTTGGTTTGTCTAAGTTTGGAGATAAAATGTTTAAGTAGAGTATGTCCTGAAGAAGGCAAAAAAAAAGTGCTATAGTTTAAACAAAATTCCGAAGTATGTTAAGTAATCAGATTGCTTACACTTTTGTCATGTGAAAGTGATAGGATTTGCACAGCGGTTTAAACTTAAAGGACAAAAAAATTGATTAAAAAATCAGAACATTTTGGGTGTCAGCATAGTCAGACATCTTACAAGTTTCACTTTAGGGTTTTCCTTTGTTAATGTTACTGTAAGTGGTAACTGGGTACTTTGGTTATAATTAATAGAAAGATTTATAATGCATTTAGACTCTGATTTTTAATACTAGGTATGTGTATTAACATATTGTATTAGCAATTGTAGAAAATATCCTAAAGATTTTCCTGGTGGACATGAATGTAATTACCTGCATAACACTTCAACAATCAGTTCTCTCCCACTTGATTAGGAACAAGTGTCCCTCATTGAACCATGCATGGGAAAATCATGATGTTCTTGCTGCAAGTGGTGCTGCATCCAAACATACTGTATAGTTGATAAGCAGATGCATGAGAAAAGTTGGTTAACATGAAACAGGGGACACTCATGTCTGCACCTGTGGAGGGTGATGTGATGTTCATGGTCAAAAGTTAGATAAATTCACAAGCATGTCTTATGGCAGCCAGTTTAACACTGAGGCCAATATCACCCGTTATCACCAGGTAATTCTGTTTTATAAGCACTTTAGATATCAATGTTTTCATCTGAGTGAATTACTCGATGCCATATTATGGCTATGCTGTCAGATTTCATACACTGAAATTTTAGTTACCTAGAATACATGATTTTTTTTTTGCTCGAATTGATGTTAGACAGTATTCTAGTATGTGATGGTATGTTGTCCATTAAAGTTAAAATTAAGTCTACCAATAGCTAGGAAAATTCTGTTTTCCTTTGCTTTTCCCATTCAGAGGAAAAATATCAATAGACAAATGCAACCCTCCACAGGGTAATTAATACAGGACTACAAATTGGAAATGAAATCACCAGAGAGAGGAATCAACAATGGCAGGTTATTTTCAGGCCTGTTTTTCCTTCTGCATAGATAACTTCCAAGTGATTAAGGTTGTAACATTTCTGAACTGCAATTTTGGGGTATAGGACAATGTAAAACTTTTTTTTTTTTTTTTACATTTTAAAAATAGGCATGCAGAAATATAGTTTAAATTTGAAATGTGTTTTGGATTTAAACCTGAGTCCTTCTTCACTGTAAATTAAATTAAAACCAAAAAAACCCAACAATTCCAGTCTGATGTTGCTGAATTTATGTCAGCTGAATACTGTTAGAGTTTTCTTTTCCATTTTCCCTATTATAATAAAAAGCAATCAGTAAAAAAATTAATTTGTATTTGCAAACTTGAAAAATAATAATAAAAAAGTTGGTTTATGTTATATTTTCTCAGATTTCTTCTATTTGCCCGCTGTTGTTTTTCTTTCTACTGTGACTTAATATGAATGAGAGTTGTGGTGTACAAGTCAGAAGTAGGGGACAGGAAAAGAAGAATTAGGCTGAGATATAACTTAGGGCATGTAAATGAATCACTGAACCATCAGTGTAGATGGCACTGGCTGTTGAAGGGAGTTTAACTGGTCAGTTGTATCCAGTATCCTTGGTCAATACTTGCAGGATTTTTAAGGAAAATAGGGCTTCCTATCCGTGCCATCCTATTCCCTTCTTGTGTTACAGTGATCTTTGTTAGCATAGAAAGAACAATTTGCTTGGGACTCAGTCTGATGAAGACACTTAAATTTAGATATTCAAATACCAGCTCAGGGCTGGATTCACATGCTTGAACACAGTCATCTTCGTCATTTGAGTTATCATAGTCTCTGAGATGTCAGCATGGGGCTGGCAGATGTGACAAGGACCTACAGGAGTCATTCCTGGCCAGCAGCTGGAGGTCCTGCAGGATTACCTGGGAACATCAGGGGGCCGTAGCTGCCTATGTTTGAGCTGCTAAATCAAGGACAGATATCCAGGGTCCCAGTGAAGACCTAAACAACAGCATCAAAAGTGTCTATAGAGTGACTCCTGTCACGCTAGGACACACCGACTTGCACAGCAGCTGGTTACTCTCTGAAGTCTGCTGACTTACGGCTCCCTGGACTGTAAGGGAGCCTGCACACATAGCTGGCAGGATCTCAGCTACTGCTGGCAGCCAAATTCTGATGTCTTTAAGTGCAACATGAATCCCACTCTTTGTGTTTCCCCTTTTCTTTCTGCAAAGACTAATCCTGAGTGGGGCCAAGTTTAAAATTTCCAAAAATGTCAATGTTGCCTAACTTTAAGGCTTTTCTATTTTCAAAAGAGACAGGGTTTACTTTCAAATGTAGCCTACTTTGAGTAAGCTGCTCTTGTTGAAAGTCAGTGAACAAGCTGTCTTTGGAAATGACACGTAACAGGGGTGCTCAGAGCTGTAGTCTGAATGGATGGATGCTGTCACACTGTGTAGCCATGGCTGTATTAGATGAAAAAGGAGCACATTTTACTAATGGAAGGGAGGAGACAGCTGAGTGCTTCATTTTGCAATGATGACAGAACATTAAATTGGTCTGGGGAGACAACGCTGGGGGAGGAGGGGAAAGTGTTTTTTTTCAGTTCACAGTGCATGTGTGTGTGATACATCAAATTTTCTAAAATGCCAAAGAAACTTTGAAGCCTAGATAGCTTTTAGTAATAGCTTTGTGTGCTTTTGAAAATATGACCTGTGCTCAATTTATGTTTGTCATCTGGTTTTATCTGTCACTTTTTATCATACAGCTAAACAAGTGCACCTAGGTACAAAACCCCAGTGCAGCATCACCTTTCATTTTTAACTTTAACATAAGGCACATGGTGTTACTTTCTGAGAAGAAACTGTCTACTTTTGAGAAGTGCCAGATTCAGTTTGTTTACCTTTTAAACAAAACATGCACATTTTAAATGATTCATAATAGAATCTACTTCTGCTGTTTACTGCATGCATGCATACATAAAATATATATAATAGAATCATTTAGGTTGGAAAAGATCTCAAGATCATTGAGTCCAACTGTAAACCTAACACTGCCAAGTCCCACTAAACCATGTCCCTAAGTGCCACATCTACATGTCCAGGGATGGTGACAACCACTCTCCTGGGCAACCTGTGCCTGTGCTTGATAACCCTTTCAGTAAAGAAATTTTTCCTAATTTTTCCTAATTTTTCCTAATATCCAATCTAAATATGTGTGTGTCCTATTATAAATTTTTAAATTCTGAAAGAAGTGTGATTTTTGTAATATTGGGCCAAGAAAGTACATTAAAATTCCTCTCTAAAACCATTAAATCTGTTATGTTTTGATGGAGTACAGTATGATATGAATGGTGTCAGGCCATTTTCAGACAGGTCAGATAATAGCACAGGCATCCTAAGATGCATAAAACAGGTAAACTCTTTACCAGTGACTATTGCTAGTCATTATTTAACTTAATAATGAAATAAAAGATAGGGGATAATCAGACTTCTTCCTTGAAGACCAGTGTTGATTGTACCATTGCTTCAGTGCAGACTTCAATATCCCAGGTAAACCTGAAACTCCATGACAAACTGAAACTGGAAACACTTCTGTGGTTTTCATTAAGATGGGCTGCCTAAAGTGTCTGCTAACTGCTGCTTTTAAATAACTGGGGGGAAAAAATTAGTTTCAGCCTTCTTTTAATTTTTCAGAATTCAAGCGAAAACTCGAGAATTTCGAGAGAGACAAGCTCGTGAACGGGATTATGCAGAGATACAGGATTTTAACCGGACATTTGGCTGTGATGCAGACCCAATGTATGCTGGGATTGCTTCCTATGACTCTTCTTCAAATAGTGGCACAATAACGCTGAACACCCGACCACAGAGCCCGAGGGAAGGGCAGACAGTGGAAGCCTTGTACGCCCAAGTGAAGAAACCACGGAATTCAAAGTCTTCACCTGTAGACAGGTAGGCACCAGGCATTAATCAATACACTCTTTTAAAATCCAGCCTTGTAATGCTTTTGTCATGGGAGATGACTGTACATGAATTGGAAAGTCAGAACTGCATTTTTATTAATGTCTTTTTAAAAGCCTTTAGTAGAAAAGTGTTGAGCTCACACAAATCAAACTGTAACAGAGTGGGACATGAAAATTATTTTCTGCAGAGCAACTGCTTTTCCTCTCGTTCTTCAGATGGTTTGGAATTTTTGAGTCAGTTTGGTATCATTCAAATTGAATTCAAACTTATAACATCATCTGGTTTATTTATCAGACTCTAACTTATAGGCT
The DNA here is from genome assembly GCA_907165065.1 of Caprimulgus europaeus. The sequence goes on along the minus strand of OU015530.1, from coordinate 44,690,735 downwards.
TGTGGAATACAACATTTCCAACCTATTCACAGCAGTTACAAAATCTGGGAAAAGTTCTTGTAAAAGCAAAATTGTGTTATAGCTTACCTGGATTTGAGTCCTACTGTGGTTCTGAACTTCAATCTAACAGGTGGAGCTTTTTGGTTAAATACAGACCAAAAGAGTAAACTCCAAGCCTGAGTCGTGAGTTACTTCTCTTCTTAGGCTTTATCTTATGTTTTATGCTTTTCCTGTGGTTACATTATCTGAACTGTGTCATGCTCGGTTTTATGCTGAAATTGGGCAAAATTCCAGTTTCTATTGATGGAATTTTGAGTTCATTTAAAAACCTGGAGCTAAAACAGGCATGTAAACTAACATAAAGTAGAAATAACCAAAGGCAAAATTCACAGCTTTTTTGTACTTTAACAATAAAAATACATCTGTTTTCTTGGCTTACATCTATCATCTTGTGGAAATCTGCATTTTCTCAGCTTTGCAAAAACTAACACAAATATCCTAGTGCAGGAGGTATCGTTAACTCAGTCAGAGATTATTAATTTAGCTCGTAGTAAAGACACTTGTTGTTTTATTTCCTACCCCATTCTTTCCAGAAGAAAAAAGTGGACTTCCAGTTAAATGAGGAAAGCGGTGTCTTTGATTACAGTGTTCAAGATCTGTATAGCTCTACATGCGGACTGGTGTTCATCTTGCATGTTGTGTTCTAGGTGGTAACAGAGTAATTTGCATTTGGTCTTAAGGAAAGTAGCTGTCATGCAGAGTTCAGCTAATTGTCTAAAACTCTTTGCAAGTGAGAACTGAGTGCTATATTTAAGCCTCCGCTAGATCTATTTTGAAAAGTTCCTTTCCATAGTATTAGTAAAAATATATCCTCTAACATGGCAAACAAGGAGATTTCAGCTGCATCATCAAATGCTTAAGTTTTTACTAAAATTCAGTAATACAACTGCCTCTTTATTTTCTCGATTGCGCTATTCTGCTGTATTGAACTGCAAAAAAGGGCTACTTTTCATATTAAATAAACATAATTTTTATATTGTGGATAGGTACATTATTTCAGTGAAGAAGCAAAATAGTTTTAAAAGACAACAATTTAATCTGTGCCCTTGAAATTTTATGTTCCTTAGCTTTATATTGACTGCCGCTGGTACACCCAGGTGCCTGACATTTCAGCACTTTTGTGCCTTTGGAAATCAGGATAGCTTGGTTGGACGTGGCTGTCACGTGGTGACTCTCATGGCTGTTTTTGTTAGACCAAAGACAGTGTTTCATGCCTGAGTTGAATGGCATCAATGTCACATCAACAAAAAAAAAGTTCTTTGATGCAAACCTGGCGCGGTGAAATGTAAGACCTGCGTGACCTGCTAACTCTGTGTGATTGCTGATAAAAGAGCTGGGAGAGAGTGAGTAAAACTGAAGATAACGGAGTACTGGGGGAATCTGATGTTAATCATAAGGGTAGGACTGAAGAGCAGTGTGGTAGTTCTGCACATTCAGGCTGCTCTTGACACACAGAGGGCCCTGTCTCTCACAGCTGGATCATCCTGTGACAAAAGAAAAGACCTGTAGTGCACAGGAGAAAATGCAAGTTGGGGACGAGAACTGGGGCCAGAAGAGCCACCCCCAATCCCATGATAAAGGGAGGAAGTGTTCAGCAAGAAACACCTGGAAAGAAATAGGCAGTTTGGATGGAAAAATATTATTATTTGCTATAAATGTGCTCTGAAGTACCTATTAAGGGATCTGAGAGGTGAAGGTGTCTAGTGTATGGGGTTTTCTTTCCTCTCTCCTCACGTCTTTTCTAACTGCTGAACTGTGGAGCTGGTGAATCGTACCCAGCTTTGGACACCTTTTGGGGAACGTGGCAGCAACTTGCTCAATCTCAGGCTCAAATTTATCTCTCCCAGAAGTCAGGTCCATACCTCAGACCCACTGCTGAGAGAGTATGTCACTTGCTTCAGGCATGGAGGAGATACAGCAGCTATGAGGGAGCAGCTTTCAGTCTTTCTTGGGGGGTGTGAAGGACGTCCAGGAGCTTGACCCCTTGTAATGTTCAGCAGGAGAGCCTGGATCACAGCTGAGCTATCTTCCCAAGACTGCTCTGTGTTTTACAAGCTTTAACGTAGATTTACTAAGAAAGTATTATCTGAACATCATTTTAAGAATTGTGGCCATGTGGGCCTAAGACACTTGTTATGTGAGTTATATACCCATCTGGCTCCTCAACCCATGTGCATCACAACTCGTTTCTCGCTGTCCCTTTCCAGCAGTGACACCTTCCCCCTTCACTTGGCATCTCCCGTGTAGTCCCTCTCCACACCAAGCATGTAAATACCTCTTGATGAGGCTCTTCTCCAGGGAGCTCTCTTCTCTGCAATCTGGTTTATCCTGATAATGCTACAAGAAATTTGAGGAGAAATGGTTGGTTGCAGTTCTTCATCCTTAAAGTATTGTTTACATTAGCATTCACCTGCAATGAGCGTTATTTTCAGTGTGTTTTATTTACCACTTTGCCCTGACATCCTTTCCTTTCCTCTGGACGTTTCAGAGGTTACCTAAATGGAAACAGTCACTCCCAGCCTTTGTGGATGGGAAGGAAAATCACCCACAGCACGTTACCCTCATGCTGAACTGCCAGGAGCTGGTAATGGCCATGCTGTCTCAAATCTTTAGCACATTCATATTAAAAGCAACATTGTTTATATGGGAAATGTTATTTCTGTTACAGTTTAGTGGTTAGTGCCAAACAAAATTTGACATTTAAGTATGTCCAAAAGGTTATTTAAAAGTCTCTTGCAAAGAAGCCTATAACAAAATGTCCCATAATAGTTTGCATACCATCGTTGAACACTTAAGACAAATTTTTCCTTAACTTGCAAGAGAATTACTGCGCCTGTGTGTGAGGCCTTGTCAGGGTTTGTTTTTCTTTAATATTCCTTCAAGTTCTTGTTTTCTTCAACACATGCCACCAACTGATGTACGTTTAACTGTATCATGGCATATGAATGATAACAAAGTGGAGGACAAGTATGTAAACTGCTCATCGGGGTAATGGACGATTTTGGTTTATTTTCTGCAAGTTTAAGGATATTATGAGGACAACTATTATACTGCTTCACTAAATGATGGTACCATCAAGTTGTCAGGCAGAGGTCCTCCAAGTTATCTTATAATCTAACTTGAAACCACTGTTAAAAGCAGGCCTGTTTCTTCATTCTCCTTCTTGGATGTATTTTACATTTGCATGTATCCCAAGTACTGCAACTGTAGACAGATAGTACAAACCAGTAAGAAGAATGTGGTTATTCCTTAAATAATTTGTCTGTCCATTTCCCTAAGTTAGAAAGTGGATTGTATAATGCCAAAACACAGCAAAGGCAAAAGAGATGTTAACTTACTCATTGAAGACCCTCACATATGTATGTGACATTGCTTTATCCATCTTATCAACAATGGCTATTAAAAATAACCCTAAAAATAGTAGATTTTACTCAAAAATATTTTTACAGGACTTGAAGCTCTTTTAGAATTGCTTTAATGCAGGTTTTTGTTGGGTCAGAGCTAAATCATTGATGGATATTGGTGGAGTTTGGAGAAAGATGTTGCTTGGTTGATTGGTTTGATTTTTCAGTGATAGTTATTATCTGTTAAATATATAGTTGAAATATGTGAGGTTCATTATTTGGACTTCTTACGTAATCCGTGCCTACAAGTAGCTCCTGTGAATCTTGAAACACATTTTAAATCCTGGTTACACTAGTCATGGCAAGTCTCACAGATAGCACCAAAAAAAAGTTGTTTTCTGTTCTTCATCCTGCAGAATTAGAGCAGATTCTCTTTCTTAAGAGATGAGGAGTTTATTGATCAGAAGAAATGAAGCTTTAGCAATAAATAAGTAGAATGTGTGTTTTGATAGCTTACAGAGGTTGCTAAGAAGTTTTTTGCGTCTTATGTTACACATAAACGGAGCAAAATCAAGGTGGAATGTATAATCTATATTTTTCAGTTCAGGAAAGAAGAGTCTCGAGAACTGTGTTCTTGTGGATAAAGATTTTAGCTGAAAAATATCTGTAGTATGTTTTGCATCGTACAGAAGAGAAGCTGCACTACTGATCAATAGTGGTTTTCATGTAGATGACAATGATGCTATACAGTGGGGTTTTATAGCAATCACCTGACATCCATAGCTGAGCAGTATGTAGAAAGACAACTCCTAATGGACGTTTGCTGGCTGTCACTGTGTAATCATTTCCCACCAAGAGAGCATTGTCCTGAAATATAATTGAAATAAAATAGGCACTGTGCTGCTGTAAATCTAAATAGCTTGAAAATAGTAGGCTAGACTCCCTCAGCTTTCTGAGGACATTTTAATGGAAACATAAATACCATAATCATATGCTTTTTGCATGCATTTTGCCATTAAAAAGGAAAAAAAAATGATCATTTTAGAAAGGGAGACCTTTATGAACTGGTTTCTTTTCTATGAGAAGTGAAATCAAGTTATGTCAAAGGAATATTTGGGAACTGAAAATAACCCCACTTGCTTCAGCTGTCATCTGTTTGGTGCGAAGAGGCAAGGTGCTGTTTTTAAGGTCGAGGCCACATACTTTGCTTGCTGCTTTTCTGAAGAGAAAGGGAGAACATTTTATTTAGATATTACCTTTTATTTGCTCAGGAGTATTTTGTGCTTAAATTGGCATGAGAGTAATGAATCCCATAAACTGGGAAGAAACACTCTAATATAATATAGGAATATGTAAAAAGTGAAATAAGCAGACTCTATCTTTCTACTGTGTGTAAAATAACTCTTAGCAATAGCAGAATAGGTCATGAAAGCTATGAAATACTATATTGCCATGCCTGGATAAATATTTGTTAAAAAAACAAGGCGCTTGTGCAGCTATATTAAACTTCTTTATTAGTTATGTCAGTCACAGGAGTGTTCTTAAGTCTGTGATATCATTTATGCATAGGAATCTGAGCTTACTGCCAAGCCCACCAGAGATGGAGATAGGAGTTATTACTCAGGGTGATGCATCCCTTAAAGTGCTAGGATATTTCTAGTTTCTTAAATGAAGAGATTTTTTGACAGTTCTGGAAGTTGACTCTGAGCCCTTTCACAAAGAAAAAGGCCACTGCACTGTAAGCCGTCTAACCAATGACATTTAAAACCTGCAGAGCTGTGCAGAAGGCTAACAACCTAGACTGAATGAGACTATGAGTAAACTCTTCCTTCCTACCTCTGTTTACTTCTGTTTGCTGATGCAGAAGTGTTTTCTTAAACCCGGATCCCTTGTTCTTTATTGTTTATCACCCTCTGCTGTCAGAGCCCTACAGATGACGTGCTGCCGGGGAAGGTGCCACTCATATGGGTAAATACGCTGTAAATACTTGATTAGGTTGCAAGCACTTCAGAGCAGGGACCTGTTTGTTATCCAAGCTCCCCAAATAATTGGTAATGTTTCAGAAATTAATAGTAATAAGCTTTAAATCCTTGTCTTCATGTGAATATTGCCCTTTTGTGGCATAACAAAGCTTCATTGCTGTGAGAATCTGCCTTCCGGAAAAAATTCCTTGGCCTAAAAAATGGCACATATGCCATTATGGGATAATCAAACAGACTTTCCAAGACAACTCGGTGGAGAACAGTGGGTTAATGAACTATTTGCAGTTCTCTAACGTGTAAAACTGAAAATAATACTTGGAAGTCATTGTGGTATTTTTCCTTCTCCATCTGTGATAACCCAGAGAAGGATTAGTTAGAGCCTTTGTGAGACTCTTCATGGGGTTTAATTTCACTTTAGTGCTAACACATTGGAGTTTTTTGTTCCTCTACCCTTCATCCTATAAGCCAGTAATCCTTGCCCCCAGGACTGCCTAAAAACTAGCTTGGTCTCTCATAGACCCATGTATTTAGAACCCAATAGACACTATTAGCATTGGCATTTTATTATCTTAGGTTGGTTGTTTTCTTTTGTTCTTCCATCTTGATAGAATATAAGACAAGTTTTAATATAAATTCATGAGGATTTATGTAGGCTCCCTATTGTGAAAGTATGCAATTGCACTCCCTGTTTGGGTTACCACTTCGGTGGAATAAATGTCAGACTTACAGTGAACTCTATTCAGGTCTCCCAGTTTAATTACTTGAAAGTCCTGGTTTCTTTCTGAATAGATACCAAGCACTGATACTGTTGTGAGAACCACATCTTTCTCCATTTACCACAGCCACAGCCTCACTTAAACCCCAGTGGTTTTGCTTCCTCTCTTCTCCAGTCGCCTTGCCGTGTAATCTGAAGTGTGACAGCTATTTGTTTGTTTTTACAAAAGCAGCCCGAGTTAGTACCTTTACAAATGGTTGCAGTGGGAAAATGCACAGAAAGATAAGAGAGAGATGAACTTCCTGCTCCGGGTTACAAAACGAGGGGTCGAAGTGGGTGCGAGCCGAACGCCCTCAGTGCCCCCGTTCGCAGCGACTGCTAATGAGCTCCCTTTGCTGGAAGTGACGAGTGTCCGCTTAGGTTTGTGATTTTCAGTTCTTTAAGTGCTGCTACTGCTTATGATGAGAGACTATACTTATAAAGGGTAGATCAAAACCTGTCACTGTTCATCCATTTAAAGGTATAATGTATATTAGAATTTTAAATACATTATAGCTGAATTATGTATAATATTTTCATTGGTATATCAGTGCAATTTGCACACACATACAGATCACTTGGGTGTTCTGTTGCTTGGAGAAAAAAAGAGAACAACTTTCACATTTTTTCAGATGGCAGAAGGCAGCATTTAATTAAAAAAAATTAAAAAGAAAAATTATATATCCTGTTATAAAACAAAACATGATGTACCAACTAGAAAAGCCAATGTCTCAGGCATCAAATGGTTATTGTATGTCTTTAGATTACAGTTCAAAAAACCAGATGTTTGTGTAATATGCACATCTTTATTTCTCATTAATGCCATCAATACAATTTGGAGTTCTTCATCCTGAGAAAATTATGGGGAATATTTGAGTACAAAAAGCTGAAAAAGCAAAGGCTCTCCCATTCATTAAGTGAAGTGCTTTGATCCTACCAGTGTAAACTGTTAAAATCTGTTCTTTGCTAGTCCTGCTAACCAAAATTTGGATTGCGAACTGATGTTATGCAGCATTTGAACACTATAATTTAATCAGTTTAATTTGTTGTTACTGTTGAATGTGGCCCTTTCTAAACAGAATACAAAGTTAAGGTTCTTCTATCTTTTATGTCCTTCCAGTCAACCCATCTGTTCCTCTTTGGTGGAAGGATTCAGGCTTCTCCTTTCCAAGCATTTAACGAGCTGGGGGTTTTGCATTCTAGAGATGTCTGATTATAGGTGAGCGGTGCATGCCCAGAGCTTGGAGAGAGTACTGTGGTCACTGAATCCCATCTCTCCACTTGCTAAACCTAAATATACAATTTGAAGGTAGATCCTTAAATTAATGTGGGCTAATGGATGAAAAGTAAAGTGAAAATTAATTTTTTATTTATATTCAGAAGTTGGAGATTTTTTGAGAGGGTTTTGTTCTATTTGTTTTTATCAATGGTATCTCCTTCACAGATGAAACAAACTATATTTAACTACATTGTTTATCCTTATGGCCAGTCTTGTTTGTTTATGTGATGTAAAAAGCATCCTGCTTATGGTCAAAGTAGTTTGCCACTGGCAGAAGTGGTGGAGTCTAATTGTGGGGAGGAATCCTCTGCAGTAAATTTTAGGAAGGAAAATAACATCAATACATATACGCTGGGAGGTAGTGGTTAATTCCTTTTAACATCTTGTCAAGTCCTTATGAGTCCTTATGAGACATATCACATTGGCAACTCTGGAAATTGAGAAATTGCTGAAAGATCTCATTTCATTTTGTACTTGGTGGAAAGCTGAAAATCAATGCTTTTCCACTCGTCACTCAGAAACCAGTGTATATTACTGGACCATTATACTTCATAGAGTATTGTTAAAGAATTGGTTTATAAGGTGTTTGAAATCATGTTCCTTAAGGCACAAACACTATGATGTGAGATATTAAAAGGTTTCCTGCATGACCTATTTTATATGATTATGTATTTCTGAAAAATGTTGTTCTAACTTCAGACTTATTTACTTGCCATGATTTTTTTTTCATTCCTTAAAGTACTAGTGACACTTAAATAGCTTTTCAATCTGATGCATTCATAGAAGTCTTTCTTACGTGATGGATATATGAAATGTTATTACAGTAAATAGACCACATATTTGTAATGGATAGGTAATTTCATCTGCCTGTAGTTTAGGCAGTGATATATAAGAATTTATGAAAGAAAAAAAAGGGGGGGTGGGGGGGCAGATTTTGCTTCATTTTAACTTTTGTGTATAGTTTTGTAACAATAATGCATGGCACGCCTGAGTTGCCTCGCATTCTGTAATGAAATGTCTTCTGTGTGCAACAATTCAGTCTCGATTACAGCCTTCCCTGATTCCTAGGTTTCCTTTTAAAAGGAAGCACAGTACAAACTGGGATGAAGAGAGAATGCAGAATTACTACTACCAACATTTTAAAAAGCAATTAGACTCTGTACGACTTCAAGGGATTTGAGAACTCGTGTCCCTCACACTTCTCATTTCCACTTATCTCTGGGAAGGAAATTTATTTTCTAAAGACGGCAGTACCTGCAGTAACTGACCTCCTAGGCAGTAGGAGTGATTGTCCTAAAGGTGCTGTGACCTGGCAAACAAAGGAGACAGAAAATAGTAGCATCGGTCTTTATTTCCTAATACATAGTTCATGGCTCATTAATAGCTGTAGTATATGTTACTGAGTATTGTATGCTGCAGAGGAAACAAGCAGAAGCTGCCTGCCATTGGTTTGTAATAGTATTAGTAGACACAATGGGGTTTAAAAAAAAAAAGGAAAAAGAAAGAGAAGGTTTAGCTATGTATTATTTTGTTCATCATCTTAAACTGTGCTGTGTCTGCTTCCTTAAGATAAACTCTATGCATATTTGCTAAAATGTTGTCAAATTAACCCACTCGTTTCTAAAGATTGCTAAATTCCCATCAAGGAATGGAGGGATTCATTTAAGCTATTTTAATTAGCAAAGTGTGATTTAAAGGTTGCTAAAATCAAAAAGACCTTATTCATTTTTCATCAATAATAATTTTCCTTAATATTTCATCAAAACCTGCTGATTCGGAGACCACCTTCTGGGCTTTGATTCATTATGACTGCAGACATAATTTAATTTTTTCCCCTTTCCTCATTCTGTGATATGTTCTTTCATCTTTGAGACATTGTTAAGATGTTTCTAGAATTCACAGATTGCTAGTTGATCTAACTTTTTTAAAACTGTACTTAAGACAGAGGCTTCTTTTCTGTAGAAGCAATTTGCATTTGCTTTTACTAACTTTTTTCCAATCTCTGTATCTAATAAAGTATAAATTCTCAAATGGACATAATAAAAATTGAGGACATGTATGGTTTTATAAATGACAAATGGGGCAAAAATATTGGAGAGATGATAGAGGGAAATTAAGATAGAGTAGGTTACAGTCAGTAAGATTGCACAGTCACTAAGTTAGGACTTTATAGTTCATTGAAAACTAACTCAAAATTAAAACAGTGCTGTAAGCAATGTTTTTTGTCTAAATCTTTGGGGGATCATGTAGAAATGCAATTACCAGAATTTATGCAAAGGCATTTTGTGAAAGGATGTACAATTAAAAGAATCGTTCCTTTCACTTTAGTAGAGCTGTTCATCTAAGTTTTGTCTACATTATCATACTCTGGTAATTTCTAGTCCCAAAATGCATTTGTGTTACTATTTTAAATTGAGATTTATAACCTGTTTCTTCTTGGAAGGTCTGCCTACAGAGTAGCATCCAGGAAACTTTCCATTCAGGTACCGTGTTAAAATAACCAATGGTTGGTTACCTAGCACCAGCAGAATATAGTGGGTTGAAGCAGTCCAAGTGCTGTGGACTGTACCCTAATCCTTTTCTGAACGTACCTGGAGAACAGTCTCAATCTTCATTTTCCTTTGCTCATCCCTCAGTTGTGAAAAGCATGTCATGCTTGGTGGATGCAGTCAATGCCCGTTCTGTGCGTGCACTCTGATTTAGGGCAGGGCCGTCTTTTTTTTTTTCTTATTCATAGTGATTTTCTTATATCCAGTCTAATTAGAATTTCAAAAATTTTTGTCTAAGTCTTGCTTAGATGGTCACAGCTAAATTGTTGTTTCTCCTCTTAAGCCACATTGAACTGTTCACACAGGCTGAATTCCATTAGCTTTCATTAGTTGCACTATTCTGATGTAGTTAAAATTGCTGCAGCTTAAGATGTCAGAATTTAACAGGAAAGTAGGTAAAACCAAGAGAGCATTCAGTGTCAGGAATATTCCTCCTTTATTGAAGCTCATGCTTATGTTTTTTTAATATTCCTTCTCAGACTCAGATGCCTCCATCATCTGTGTAGCATGTCATATGTGAGAGTCTGTGTCCACGATCAGTAGAGCACATTCACACATGCAGAATAAGATGCAGATATATGACTGTGTTTAGCTGTGGCAGAATTTTTATGTGTGTGTGTTTATGTCTGTCTATGTCTGTCTGTATGTATAAGTATAAAAAATCCTCTCTAAAAATTCCTGTGCTCCAGAGGAAGTGACCTCCAGAGCTCATCTAGTCCAGCCCACTGCTCAGAGTAGTTTTGGTCAGGTCAGGTTGCTCAGGGTTGCAGTTGTATCTTGAATCTCTCTGAGGATGGAGATTGCATCCAGCTCCCTGGCTACACGTTCCAGTATTTGAAGAAAGACAAAGCTTTTCATACCAGAATTTCCAGTGCTCTAGTTTCTATCTGTTTCCTCTCATACTGTTAATTTGCAATTCTAAGAAGAGTCTGGTATGAATGTTGAAAAAAAAAAAAAAATAATAAATTTCTGTAAGATTTGGAATATGAAACAAAGGCTTCCAAGCATTTCTCAACGGCCTGCTCACCTACATTTTTTTGAGAGCAGAAATCTGCAGATGGTGGAGGCTGTGACATTGCAGGAACCAAGCCTCAGGAGACATGGATGCTTCCAGTGGACTCAAAGGGCTGCACCAAAGGAGAGAAAGGGGTGAAACAAAGCAACTCTTCTGTAGAGATCAGGAGTGCTGCAGGATGGTGACTGGGGGGAGGAAGCTGCCTACTGAGCTTGCTGAGAGGAGGAGGAGCCAACTATGCTCTCACCCTTAACAAGAAAAACTCAGCCACCCTCCTCGTAAGCAGAGGTGAGGCCTAGGATGGTTTATACAGGGTCGTCTTTCATCTAGAGAGTATATTTGCAAGGATCCTAAAGAACTTCCTAACCTTTAATGGGGACTTGTAGTCAATATAACGACTGTTTCACTCCACAGCTGATCTCCTCACCGCTCCCTGTGCTGACAAGCAACCACCTGGGCAGTGAAACACTGCTGCTGCTTAATTGCATATAAATCAGGGCCAGGGAGTGGAGACAAGCCAGGCGAGTCTGGAAGGAGAATTTAAGTGAAAAAGGTAATTACCTGAGCTGGAACATGGCCAGGGCACCAAGGTTAACACCTGTATGCTTGTGAGAAGTGCCTGGTGATATTCTTCCAGAAACCATTTTCTACTGAGTTATAGAAAGACCTTGTTAGTTGCTTGGTCTGACTCCCTCTGGATACAGAATTGATTCCTACTGTGGTTTATTCCATCACTCATGTAGTGCACAGTCACTTTGAAATGGGATTTGTCCACCAGCTTTATGTGGAGAGATAGCCTACTCTTTTTTTTTTTTTTTTATGTAGCACTTGGCTGAGAAGACAACTGCGTGATATTTAACCTAAATTTTTATTTTAAAAGCTCTAGGTTCTCTTGAATGTACTAGGGTGTAGGGCAGAAAGACATAAAGTGTCTGAAATTCCCAGTACCTGTCTGAGGGTGTCCCTTGAGATCCTAGGGAAAGAGGAAAAAGTTATTTTGATGTGGGCTCCTCAGTCACAAAACACAGTAAATTAACTGCTGCTGAGACCTCTGTTGTGTTTAGACTGCTGAAGAAAAACTAAACAACCTAACTCAGATATCACCACATCACTCCACAGAAGAGACAAACTCTTACCATCATTCTATCCTTCTGTATTTGGAGCCAAACACAACATTTCTCCTTTTGTGAGCTTAGTTTAATCATGTTTTTCATATCTCACCCACTTAGTTCATTACTCCATCTTCAGTCAACTTATGTTCTCAGTGCAGAGCACAGGAGTGTGATTTGAAGCAACACAACAGTCACATCCTCCAGCGTTCTGCCTGAGCTACTCAAAAGTGCTCTTCACTGAGGAGATACGGAGAGCCGAGCTGCATGCTCCCTCCAGTCATACAAGAACTCTGAAAAGTATTTTTCAATTTATTTCCCAGTAACATATTTGTCTCATCTTAAAATCACCCATACTTTCATCTGAAGATGACTAGCTCTTGAATATCTCTAGTAGCAGGAGAAATAAATTTTGTTTTGCTTTTGACCTTGTTTTGGATGAGTGTTTTTCATTTGTAAGCAACCTACAGCATTTCACAAGGCTGTCTGTCCTATTTCCCTATTATGCCTGTCAGTGTTACCTGAGCAGCTCTTCAGAGGAGGTATGCAGGACGTTGTGTCTGTTTGCTCATGTCAGGCTGAATGTGGACATCTATAAAGAAAACTTTCTTTCCAACAAGTTGAGCTAAGTCTCGGTAGCTATGGCTGCAATATTTGTATTCCTTACAGATGGGCACTGAGAAGGACTTCTGCACATTCAGCAGCTGGTTACACAGTCTGTACACATTTAAGCTAGGTGGTTTAAGATCTGGTTTTTATTTTTTGTTGCTATTATTTTTTATGGTTGATAGCATAGCAATCATTAATATTTCACTGTAATTTATTATGGAAGACATTTATATTGTAATATTAGAGGAAGATGTTGAAACTTCCATGTGGCTGACAAATTTTGCTAGCATACAGGAAATAAAAGGAGCTAAAAGAAACTTAAAATCACTTGAGCAGAGGAAGGCAATTTTATAAAGTAAATAAATAAGATATTAGGAAAGATTATGTGAGGAAAGTGGTTGATGTGAGAGGAACATGTCAAACTAGGAGGATATGAAAGTTAGAGGTATCAGGCTGAGGACTAAAGAGTGAGAATGTGGTTGTGTGTCCAAAGCAAAAAAAAGCACCTAGACTGGGACTTGAATGTGACAAGGCGTGAGAATGAAGGTAGTTACAGGGGGAAAAGAAAGGTACGTTACAGCAATCCTTAATCTATGTCAGTATGCTCTTTGACCATGGTATAATTCACACAAAATTCACCAGAATGCAACCAACTAAATTCTGCCATAATTTAACTTTTTTCCCACTGTATGAGCTTTCCTCCAGGATTCACCTGAGATTAGGCAAAGACATCTGAGCTCATTTGTTGTTTCCCTGCAACTTCAGCAGTGCTGCTGATACAAAAATGAAGCCTTGACTGCTGCATCTTGTCATTGAAATTCAGCTGCTCTTCCCTTTGGTATCACATCAGAACAATCTAAAGAGGCAAGAAACAGCAGGAGCCACAATGTAGGTGTTTAGGTTCTTGCTGCTCAGTCCCATTACTATCTTGCTGTATCTGCAAGGATGTTGCAAACTTGATTAAAAAAATTAATGATGAGAAACAAAGGGATGAGCAAAGAGAACAAAAGAAAAAAGTGAAAAGAGCGTGGAAGAAGTTTATTGCATGCAAGTCATCCAATTATCCCTCAGAGCCCAAATCCCTTGTCTAATCGCCTAAGTTGATCCGTCAGGACTGAACGGATTAAATGAAATAGCAGGGCTGGTGGAAAGCAGCCTATGGGAGGCATTTTGTGAACAGGCTTGCATTAACAGCAGAATAGAGTTTCTATTTGCTTCTGTTTGTCTGGGCCTTCTGTTATCAAAAGAGTACCAAAGAATGAAAAATATGAGGGCTTTTGATTAGAAAATAGTCCCTTTGTCTCAGAGTTGAGGCACTGGGGGGTGCTGGAAAACCTATCCTGATGCTTTTTATGCTGTGCTAGTCTGTATGGTATATCTCTCTCTGGGATCATAAACTCTTGCTTTACACTATATTAAGTTCATTTGAAAAACTGGGGGAAAAGAAAAACTTCTTTAAGATATCTCACTGCAAAATCACTAGACACTGGAGAATGTCAGGATTGAGCTGGCGTTAAAATGAGAGCAAGCTGCAGCCCACATCATTGTCTCACAGCAGTCGTGTCTGCCAAACTCACAACAGAGGAAAGAAGAATGTCAAGCTTAATGTACCTTAAAGGACTTCTGTTCAATGCATTCCTCTACATACGCACTAGATAAGTCTAGTATCTCATCCTGTCATGCAAAATATCTCCTGCAATTACCTCCTTCTAAACAACATCAACACCCACCCAACACTAGGGGAGGAGGAATTATTAGGAAGGGAAAGAAAACAAGAATCTCCTGTAAAAGTGTGGAAAGCAGAGGAAATCAATCCTCTTCCAGTCTTGTTTCTTGCTGGCCAAAACCTACAGTTTTGCCCAGTATACTTCCCTGTGAAAGAGGACTTTCAGGACATAAATGAATCCTCAAGCAGTGATGCTATCTTATTTTTATAATGCCATAGAGTGTGGTGCAGCACTTTATAGAGTTTATAATAAGATAGGTCATCTGCCATAAAAATCTTGCAGTTGTTATGTGAAATGTTAAGATGTAAGACAGCATCAGAAAGAAAAAAAGGCTACAGAAATGTTAGGTGGTTCATTTGGACATCCTCAGGTGACATCCAGCTAAGAAATTAATTTCCTGAGTGAAACCTGTAGCAGAATGGAAATACTGTCTGAATTGGAAAGAGCTTAGCAGGGAGGACAGAAAAAGAAATGCATTCTAAGCAGTCCTAAACCTGTCTTATACCTACTTATGCCTTCCCTACTTATACCTCAATTTTTAGTTAAGAATAATAGTTTTTAAAAGTCCTACTCAGTTATTTTATCAAAACCTTTTTCCAAGGCTGCTCTGTAGTGAGCACTGAAATGATTCATGCAGTCAGACCTTTCTGACTGAATAATTGATACATTTTGACAGGCTGAATGTACAATGGATTACATTTACTTCTTAATATATATATGATGATTAATGTAACTAGGTCTTATGTGTGCTCATCAAAGGGAGAAAATGCCCCAAAGATAATATTATTTGATGGTTCATTGAACTGAACTTTGGTACTGCACTTAGACTGTTGATAGCAGTAAGATAGTCGTTATAGTTTATGGATCTGAATGTCAAATTAGAAAATTTCGCTGACTTAGAGAGAAAACTTGGTGAAATGTGGAGATTTTAAAGAAACACCAATTATATGTTTAGGTCCAAAATTCCTCTTTCTAAATTCTAGTCTTGGCTCTTCGAGGTTGATTTGATATCTCTGAAATACTCTGATTTAATGTGGATCCATCAGATCTAAATCCATCAGGATGTGTCCTAGCCAAAGCCACAAAGATTCCACAAAAATAATTCAAAGCTTTAAAAAGGAGCTTATTCATGCCTAAATTAGAAAGCCAAGCTATCTACATAATCAAAAGAGAGGACTAGTATCCTCAGGAGGGCAATTCATAGCATCCAAGTGAGATAGCTTTAGGCAGAGTTGTAAATGCCCCCTACCCATACATATTAATCCTGCCCTGAGGTCATTTAGTTACCTAGTTGATTCAAACTCATTAAGTCTGAAGTCAACCAAGCTTCCTCTCTGTACATGGCGCAAATGGAGCTCCATTCATGAAGGTTTGGCCATCCGTAGATCTCCAGGGATTGTCTGTTTTGCTCTTATGATGTTGTATACCCTTGATGTCATAGTGAATGTTGCATCACTTTTCCATCTAAATTACAATATCAGGCGTGGAAATGCTGAGATTCTGATAAAATGGACACACCGAGGAGGATGTTCACACACAGTATATATATTAAGAGAGAGAAATCCATATACAGTGCACAGATAAAGATATCTCCACGGGGTAAATCAAAGCACTTTAGGAACATGCCTTTCTCTAGAGCCTGTGCAGGAAATCTGGTTTTCATAAGGTATGCGCTGAAAATTAGAGAAGTAAATAGCCCATGAATGGTAAATGCAATGCGTAAGTGTGAATGTCTGGAGCAGCTTTGGATGTCCTAAAGCACACAAACTCAGCCTATAGCTCCAGTCAAGAAGGATGTGAGGCTGTTGTAGGTCCTTTTCATATCTGCCATTCTTATGGAAATAAGTCTTTGGGTAACTAAAATGACACTTAGATTTCCATGTTTAGGCATCTGAGTTGCTTGATGCTTACCAAATGACTTTTATAGTAGTCTGCAGTAGAAAGTTAAACCTGATTCATCTACATGCAAGATCAGGATTAAAACCACTGGCCCTGCCTGTCTATTCCTGTTGGTTATGTAGTTCTCTGTCATTCCTGTGCATAAGGCGGCAAAGTATTAGACCTGAATATGACAGTGTCTGGATGGCTACTGTGTACTCTCAAATGCACTTAAATATTACAGCATTTAAATATTAATAAATGCTAAGTGTTTGTATATCAAACAAATACTATCTGAAGAATTTCATTTAGAGGATTTTAATCATCAAGTATTTGGATCTTTCATTTGTCTCTCTCTCTCTTAATTATTTGGAAAGGGAACTTAGATTTCTAACTCACCTCATAAACTGTTTTCTGGGGCAGGAATATATACAAGAAGAAAAGCAGTGAAGATTCAGCTTGTTGAATCCGTCCAGTTTTAGAATGTTTCTGGGCTTGTATTCTTCATTAACTAAACACTACCTGCTTCTCTAAATTCAAGGCTTATTTTTTCTTTTAAGGTGAATTAAATGCATAAATGTCTGTTATATCTTACCAGCTACTTCTTTCTTCTGATGGCCATTTGAATATTATAGAGCCATAGATCCTGTCACCAAATTGGTAATTAATTGGGTTGGGGTTTTTTATTTTTAAGAAGAATATTGTTTCCATATTGTACAATAAGAGTTGTTATGCTTCAGTGAAAATAACACTTAATTGTTCAATAGTGTCTATTTGTAGCTTTTGAGTAAACTCTGCTGTGCAGTCTCTACCTACTCAAACTTGAGTTTGAAAAACAAAATGTTGTTTACAGACATTTCCTCAGCAATTTCAGTTGCACATGGTAGCCCTAATTTGTGGCTGAATCTGTAAACGGCTGCTAGACAATTTGCCTTTCAGGGACAAAATAGTAATTGTATGCAGTCATCTACTTCTACATGTTCCATTAATACCATTTGCTCAAGCAAGATGGGAACCTGTTTTATGAAGTATTTTGAGAATCTGTAACGCTATAAGAATTTTTGCTGTATGTAGACAATATAGTATATGATAGATTGGGGGAGACATTGTTCAGAGAATAATTTGAAACAGCATATAAGAATTCTGATATTTCGGCAACTGTAATATTGCTAAAGAAGTAATGGAATAATGTAGTCAATCCCTTAAAATGCAGTAAGAGATTACTCTAAGATTTGTAATGGAATTTTTTTCCCTTGATTATTCTAATTGGCTCTATAGGTAACATATTTTCAATATTTTATGTTGGTAATGCCAGCATAACAAAGGACTTAATATGAGACAAATGTAAATATACTTTACCTCATATGCAGTAATTAATAGAAAATTGGTTCATAAATAATTTTCAAAAGAAGACATATCTTAGGAGCTGGTCTTTGCTAGTATCAAACTCTGACAGCTACCCTTGTATGACATAGTTGGTTTCTCAAAAGGAAAAAATAATCTATTCTCCCTTTTACTAGTGCAGGGGGCAAAAATATTAAGTATACAGTGGAAATTAAAAAGGTATTTTTTATCTAGTGATAAGGAGGATGAAGCAATGTAAGTATATTGACTGCAGAAGTTATGGATTTCTCCAATATCAGAAATCTTTATGGTCAGGTGAGGCTGGCATTACTAGGTATAGCTGGTTCTCCTCAGACTAGAAGACTTTCAGGTCCCTTCCAGCTCTACTCTTCAGCCAGGGAAAAATGTTTGCATTAACTGAGCATTTTTGTGTTGACTATTACATAGTATTGTATAGACTGATAGAAAGTTACTGATTTTACTTTTTTATGTAAGCACATTATGATTTTTATGCTAATCATGTAGCATTAGGTGATTTTTTAAGGAATATTTATCCAAGTAAAATAATTTTCTACGTCATGTTAACGTATTTACATACTAAGTTTGGAGAATGTTTTGCTAGGACTAAGAAGAGAGGAAAAGAAAGAGAGAGCTCTCAGAGGTGATAGCATTTATTGCAAAGACCTTTTGTGCTAAATAGTTCAAAATGGAGTAAATTATCTTGCCCTTGATATAAACTCAATATGTTATAGGAAGTTGCAACTTCAGAGCTAAAGCTCTGAAAATTCCTAAAGAGACTTTGCCAGAGAGGCAAATGTTTGGGTTTTGTATGTCTGAGAAATAGAAGCTGTAACTACTATGTTTAAACTCCGGTTATAATAAATATTTTTTTAAAATAAGTATGTTGATTTGGATTCTTTAAGAGACACCTCATTATTACTGCAGTGGTCTTCAGGGTGCTTTTAATCAGAAGATCATGTGAATTGGTAGACTGGTTGGCAGCTAATAGACTTCAAGCTTTGTGCTTGTACAAGTAATAAGCATATTAATTCTGAGCATTTCATAATCAAATCTCTAATACAAGTAAAACATTGAGTAGTGATTCTTAGCACTTGTAAAGTGCTTTACTGCTCTGAAGCATTGCACAGACAATTTTTATTGAAACCTTATGAGGGCTAAGTTCTTATCTCTGCTTCAAGACAAAATATCAACCCAGCTAAAGCAGTTTATAATGCAAATTGCATTTGCTGGAAGTGTGTATCAGAGAGGTTTCTTCCTACACTTACACTGTTCCCTGGATATTTGCTGTTGGTCACTCTTAGAAGACATGAAGCAGATGGACCTTTTCTGTGTTCCAATCAAACTGGTTTTGTTTCTTTTAAGGTAGAAAAATTAAGTCAAAACAAAAAGAAAAAAAAGCATAAATAAGAAGTCAATAGTTTTGTGAACTTAATTGCACACACAATTTATTGGCTTCTTGAATCCACTTGCAGGCACTTTGCAAAGCAAATAGGAATCATCCAATTAGATGAAAACGTACACTGAGCAAGTCACCTGAGCTTTGCTTATAGAAAATCAAAATCTAATTAATACATTCAAAGGGACCTACAGTGTAATTTACCTCATCCTAAAGCAAATGTCTAAGTATGTCAACTAAATATGTCCTAACAGTCTTCTTTATGTTAATTGACTAAGATGAATAACGCAGATATAGATGTCTTTATTTTATTAAATGAATCCCACTCTCTGTCTGGCTCCAGATACTTGTGAAGTTGCCATTTAAATCTCTAACGATAAGCCCTTTACTGACAGTAATGAAGAGCAGTTCCCTAAAGCTGTATGTAGTTATCATGCAAGTACACAAATTTTATTTGGAGCGGTGGCAGATGGGTGTTTTTGTTTTACCACCTCTAATGAAAACAAGTGGTAGAAGATGAAGATGGGCTTAGGGGTTGGCTCTGAGGACTGCCACTTCCAGCAGCCATAGGAAAATTTACCACCACTTGCAAGTTGTCTACTATTTCTTAGCACCTCACCTACTGCTTAGTGTAGCACAATTTAGTACTGTGGAGGGGAATGGGAATTGTGCAACTTGTATAATAAATTTTTCTGGCCAAATTTTTGCCAGAGTTTTCTGACTGCTCTGTATTAAACTTTTCTAGCCTCATTTTCAACTTGCTTGCACCTCTTGACTATGTACTATAATGCTTCAGAGAAATGTTCCCAGGTCACACATGCAAAAAGCAGGGCATTCAAAAATATAAACCACAGTTGAGTCTTTTTTTCCCTAAATTGGCTGTCAGAATGTTGTGCGGAGGCTGCGTTGGGAACCCGGTGCTGTACACCACCCCACGTGCAAAGGGGAGCTTTGAGCGGGGTGTGTTGCTGTTTCTGCTTCCATATTGCACTGAAAGATCAGGCCTTATGTCACACACATATTTTCTAGAAGAACATAAGTGGTTTGTGCTGGTTTAGATTAAGTTACATTCCATCGGTGCTCTAGATTTTATTATCACCAGAAGAAACATTCAATTCACCTGCCATTTAATCTCCCCTCTTCCTCTTCTCCTATTCAAGACTGAGAACAAATGTTGAATGAAATTATTTTAAACCCACACATTTGAGACATATTAAACCTAATCTTTCTTGTCCTAGGATATTTGAAGTTGTCTGCTTTGTCAATTATCAACACCCTGGCTTCTGCTGGACTTTATTCAGCACTTTTCTGTTTCATTACAGAAAAGTAAATTAGAATTGTGGGTTTAGCATATATTTTCTCTCTTTTTATGCAGTCCTTCTGGGAAATATAAGTGTTATGCTTTTAAATATTCAGATTTTTAATCTTCAACCCAAAATTTGTCTTTAGAACATAGTTGCAAGGTACATTTGATTATGGAACTCTGCAATGTCTCTTCAATAAAATACAGCCTATACCCTAATTACTTTCTCTCGATATCTATTAGATTTCTCATACATTCATTTATTGCTTAGGAATAATTTTAGCATTCTCTTTGGTTTTCTTTTTTAAATAATGCATCTAGCAACAAGCAGTGTTATTTTTCTTTCATGAGCTTTGCACATCCACTCACTTCCTTTTTGCCATGATGAATTTCCTTTGTATTTGATTATAGTGATTTTCTGGTTTGACATCCCTCAGGCTCTGCCTACCAAATCAATATAATTTCTCAGTGAATGTTGTTGTTGTGAGGAGCTTTTTCCCCCTATTTAAAGAATACTTTAGAATAAACCCAAGTGAAGATCTTTTTATGATGTGACAATTTACTTGTTCTTCATATGCCTGTTTCTCAGTCAAATCTAAATCAATTGTTGTCTAAAGGTTTCTCATTTTCTACTCTTATAAATTACTACAGTCCAATTTTTTGTTTCCCAGGCTGGCATTTATCTTTGTCATGTAGCTGTCCACATCTTGAAGTATACAAATACCATAGACCTCTGATGTTCCTTCATTAAATGTATTTGAGGTGTTGACCAGATTACGGAACTCATCAGTTCCCTCTTAAAATACAAAATATATCTCAAGTTCTGTGAAAGAGGGTGAAAAAAAAAAAAAATCATCTTTGTTTGCTTACTCATCCGGGAAACTACAGTCTGTTGCCAAAGCCGGTTATCATGAACTTTGATTAGAACTCAGTGAAGACAGCTGCTGAAAAACATAGTGAGAAAAAAATATATCCGGTTAGAGAAGAGTTCCTTTGACTTTGGAAGAGCAGAGGGATATTGCTGAGGGAATATGAATATGCATTTCATTTAATGTGTAAAAGGCTATGGATGTAGATATTCTAGCTTGCAGTAGTGGTTGTTGTTGTTGTTAGTGTCACTGTTCCCTCTCAAAACTTCTTTATGACCTGAGCGTTCTTTTTTCTTTAAATTCCATTTTAATTTTTTGTGTTGCATCCATATGTGTAGGCTTTTAGTATATCAAATTTTGTAAAATGTGCCCATGAATGCATTTGGCTTTAGCTGGGTGATCATCAGTTTGCTAGTATAAAGTCTTTCCAACAGATGGAAAGGGAAATTCTGTACTTTTAGAAGTGCATAGTTAATTGCTACACTTCTGAGTGCTTCTGTCCTTGCCATTCCATTTATCTGGTGCCTTCCCCTTTTCAAAACAAACCTTGAACAACAAATTGTTAATTCAGAATTTCAGAAACTTTACTGAAAAATGTCATTATCCTAAGAAGCTTCTTGACTACAGCAGTTTTGAAGGTTCCCTTTGTTTTGCACTTTTTCTGACTTGCTCAAAAGATTTTTTTATATAGAGATATCAGTGGTGTTAAGAAAGTGAACCTGAGGACATCATCACTGGTGTTAATATCTCCATATAGAACCAGTTCCCATTCACAGAGCTAAAATGCTTTACTTCTGTAAACAACTGAGCTGATGTGTTATTTTATACCCACCAAAAAGAGGAGTGTTTTGTTACCATGCCGGCTTCCACCTTCCATTTCTGATGGTCTGACCTTCTCCCAGTGCCAGCTTAGGAATCACAGGACTATTCACTGAACCAGGTCTGCTCTCTGACTGCACAGAAGACTCTCTTTTCTACCCAGGTTAATTTTCTGCTGATCTAGTGGCATCACTAGTCTCCTGAAGAGCCTGGTGATTACAATGGATGGAGTTAGGTGGACATGGTGTTAGATTATGAGTATGGAGGAGGCAGAAGGAAGAAGGGGCCATGGAAGGGGCATGACCAGGTAAA
The DNA here is from genome assembly GCA_907165065.1 of Caprimulgus europaeus. Next base: position 44,668,365 of record OU015530.1, on the reverse strand, counting down.
TCTTTATGCTTGGATTGCATAACCCTTTTTTGTGAGTCAGCAGCCTAGTGCGAATTTGTGTCATGCTGTGCTTTCCCACTTTAACCTAGAATGATATAAAGAGCTTCAAAGTCAGGGGTTGGCTTCTTTCTGTACTGTTTCTATGATATTTGTATTTATTTTGTTATGTTAGTAGCTGGCCATTTAGTAAAATACAGGGTTATACTGTTTCAAATCCTGTCAATTTCTCTTATATTAAAGTTTTTGTAGGTTTTCAATAGGATTTTTCATTCTCTGTCATTACAGAAATTGGCAAAATACTCACTCTGTAAGGCTTGCTCCAGCATTTCAATTTAAGAAGTCCATACTTAGGGCACTATTTTCCAATTTAGATACTTAAATTTGGTCTACCATCCATTTTCTCTAATCCAATAAGACTTATTTTCAATGACATAATAGCCATGATTTTGAAACATGTATTTGGGGTTTTCTGCACTGAATTAACCCACTTTGATTTTGGTGCCTAAGAGAAGATCTCAGCATTGGAAAATATTGACTGTATGCAAATATTGCTAGACCAAGATTAATGGACATGTGTTTGTCCTAAGAAGCACCATCAAGTGTTTTTAGCATTTGTGAAAGTGAATGACCTGAAAATAGAAAATTAAGATGGCACGAGAAAAAATACTGTAGTAACTATTCACAAATCTTCTGATACTACAAGTATCTGCTAAGGTGTGACAGCAGTAAAATGAAAATATGAGGGTCAGCTTTGATAGAATGACTAGAATAAAGCTGTGATAAGGAGTAAAGAGGTTGTTTGATACTCCAGACCAAGAAGGGCAGCCCAAGCAGGGCAACCTAAGAAATGTCAGTGACCCCAATGGGAGAAGAAATAAAGGAAAGCTTTCAGGCTCTCAAACCAGGAAGAGCAGATGCTTTTAGTTCCTCAGCTGGCTTCTACTCAGGATTGACAGTGTCCATGGTGTAGATGCACAAAACCAATAGTAAGTGGTTGTAGCTGACTTGTTTTTCTTCTTTTATTTTAATTGCTCTATGTCCTTTACTTTTCTGTTTGAAGCGACATTGTTTAGAGCAGAGCAGCAGTAGTTCAAATTCCATTTTTAATTTGAAAGCAGTGGGATTAAGTTAAATGGCAAGTATTCAGTGGCCAAAATCTTGACACTTATGATTGTTTATTTTACATGATGAGACAGATTTGTTTTTCATCTCTAGTTATTGAAATAATTAAACACATACTTGCACTAACAGAAAAACCACTGACTATAGAGGGCAGTTAAGTAATTCTTAGTCTCTTTCACGTTATCCTTTAGTTTTGTAGTTAGGAGGTTATGATCCACTTTATAAAGGAACATTTTTTTTCAAAAATTTCTATTCCTATTCCAATTAATTTGCACTCTGCCTTTGCAATGTCATTGGCAAGAGCAAACATAAAATACATTTTTTGTATGGTAGTGAACAGAATGGTATGTGGGATGCTGCGTCACAGCCATGAATGCAATGCCAATGTATTTTGAAAGCAAGACATAGTGCATCAGCTATAACTGTGAGTCAGGGGGTCCCTCACTCCTGACAGCAAGTTTGTCAAAAAATATCAAGAGCTTCTGGAGATGGAAAAATGCTGCCAAATGGACCATTACATGTACCATGTTGGGTCCCCACATCCCTCTAATTGAACTTCCCTGTGTTCAGGGAACACTCAGTGAGAGCTGAATTACCCTTTTTTGAATGCCTTTGCCTAGACATCGCTACTGTTTGATCTTTGATTTAACATGCATATCAGAGAAGCACCATATAGGTCAGGCCCTGCTGTGCTGGGCATAACTGTACAGCAAATAACTAATCTTGACCTCTTGCTGCCTACAGTTACAGTACAGATGCTGCCAATGGATGAGACAAACACAAGCAAGAGTAGAGCCAGAATAAGAGATGGAAAAATATCAGTCACAGATGGAAGCGGGAGAACTTAAGGTTGCCTAAAGAATCACCATAAAGATATTAGAAAAACTCATTTCACTTCCATCCATGATAGTCAGTTAGTTACAATTTTTAGCAAAATTCACTTAAAAGAAGATTATAGTAGTGTATTTTGTATTGAAGTATGTGCATATATAAATAGGGATTATGTGTATTTTGTAATTAGGGGAGTGATTATGTGATGTATTTTGTTCCTTACAAGGACATATCAGGCATTAGATAATTATACAGCAATGATTCCAAATCTGACACTAAAATTAGTGCTTTGAGATTTATACCTTTTTTTAAAAAAGACCTTAAACAGTAGGGCCTTCAGGTATGTGCAGTGTTTACTGACGTGTTAGGGATTAAGATGTTATTGTGCCCCTTCCTGAAATTGCTCATTTTAAAAGCTTAACCCTTTAGAATATTCTGTTCAGCTCATTACTGTAGCAAGCTGTGACACTTAAACAAAACAAAGATAACATTCTCATATGAAAAACGAATCACAAAAAAACCCACTTTCTTTCATCCTCACTTTTGACCATCTGTTTAAAAAGTCACAGGAAGCCAGTCTGTAATCTGTGGTTGAGAGTTTAAAATCACATGCACTGTTTGTGACACATGTGTGTAAAGTGCTGTAATGGTTTTTGTTAGCTCTAAAGGTTAGGTGGTTTGACCTTGACATCTGTCAGATATACCCAATCCTCTCCCCCCCAAAAAAAAAACCCAACCAAAAAACAAAACTAAAAAACCTCCAACACCCCAAAAAAACCCCATAGTGTGCTATTTTAACTGCTATTTTTTAAACCATTCGCGTGTATTTTACTGTTATTTTTCTGTGTGATAAAACTATTAACGTACAATGTATATGCTTATTCTTTTCTTTTTGAGTAATTTTGGTCTGAGAAGTAATAATTTCACAGATACATCAATGCTTTCAACTGGTAAATGCCTCAAATAATGGAATATCCATTCTCAGCCTAGGAAAAATTTTCCATACTAAAATGCAGGTGAACCACCTGCTTTATGATGAAGGTGACTGTATCTGGCTTATTTTATAAATTAGCATAAATACCCACAAAGCTGCACCAAGCCCGGTAGTTATTTGCGGGTTCAGTCATTAGACTTGTATATTCGGTTCAGTTTAGCCTTCTGCTATTTGGGGATCATTGTTTTCAATTTACTTTATAGAGACAGAGGGAGAGAGAAAGATGTCCATAAATACTCTAGGCATATTCCAGGCAGTCTGAAGACAGTGTCTTGACCCTGGAGAATGTTCACTTAAAATCTCTAGTTTTCAGCTGTTTCTTTAGCCACTTCCATTTCAACAATACTTGGCTTCTCTGATTTAGATGTTTGTGTAAATTTTATCGATGGACTGCAGTGACCCAGAAATCATTGGGTAGTTGTTGGCTTTTTAATATACAATCATAGATAAAATAAGTACATTAAATCTTAGGACAATTCTAAGAAATTTCAAGAAGCAATTGAAAGAAATAAACTGATTAAGAAACAGTGGGTGCTGTGATTTATGTATCACCAGTGGGAGGTGGCATGTTTAATACTGTGTGGAAGCATAAGGCATTTGTTGTCAGTGGTAGTATTTGAAGTGTATTTTTCCTTTCTAAATTTGCAATCTATAGCTATAGCAACAAATAAATATAGCAGTCACATTTACAACACAGTTATTGTGTGTACGTTTGCTATAAAAGGTATGTTTTAAAGTAATTCTCAGAAGGTAGATCGTAGCAGTTTTATCTTAGAGTTAGCTTCCTAATAGGTCCTCAGAGTGAGAATATGCAGCTTTTGCTGTTTACTAAAATGAACCACTAAGTTTTCTAGACCTGGTGTTAATGCTGTGAATTGCATTAGGAATTAGATTTTCAAAGTATGCATGTGATTGTATTTGAAAATACTTTAGCCTTTTTTTGTATCAATTACCTCGGGAATTCCATGGTTAACTACAGTTTGTCACAGTTATAAAGTAGGAGCTCCTATTTATTGGTCAAGAACTATTTTTATGTTTGAACAAAACACCTATTGTTTTGCTTTGCTTATCAACAAGCACTACTGTTTTCAGCTAAGGTTACATTTAATAATTAGGTTTTCTAGGGCCAAGAAGTCAACTATATCTTTAATGAGTTCAGTGACATCACTAGGGCTGCTTATGCTCCTTGGCAATAGTCTGCTTTGTGTAAGCAGATCACATTAGCTTTAAGAGAAGTAGCGCAGATGCCAAGGTCAGGGCATTGGTAAGTAAGAGATCTTTGAGTAAAATAAAGACCTAAAGCTAAAAGTATCCAAGGCAAGGGAACAATGAACTGCTATTTAGCAATATGGTAGAAGTTCTCTTAAGTGATTTTTTTCATATTTAAGTGTTTCCTATGTATCCTCTCACCGTGAAAGTTGGATGAGACACAAGGAGGATCCGGAAGTACTGTCCTTTCTGCCTTTTTTTTAATGTTTGAGCACTCTAAACACGGTCACACCTTTAATCTATCAAGTGGCTCTCATAATCAATTGGAAATTTGCAGGAGGACAATTTAGGGTAGATTATTTTTATTTAATACCTGACTGGGAAGGCCTAGTTTTTGTTGATCTGGGGTTTGACGTTGATATACAGAAGTATAATACAAAGAGACTATTGCTTTATCTCTGTTTAAGAGGCGAAACTGTCAGATTCTCACCTATTCCTACTTCAGAGTATTCCTTTAAATTGGGTACAGAGGAGTAACAGGACCTGTTTCTTGCCTTGATTCAGAGAGGAGACCAGGAGAGGATGGAATTAGTACAAAGAAAACGGAAAGGAAGGCAGTGAAAAAAGTTACTTATTGAAGAGAGTGACAGTCAGTAATGGATGTTACAGCAGGTAGAGAAGATGGGAGAAAATGCTAGTGGAAAATAGTTTGAACTGTAAATAGCCTTAAACCAAAACCATAGGGAGAAGTAGTGGAATAATACACAGACATTTGTATGAAATTTTAAAATTGCGGGTCCCATCAGGCTGAGTAACATTCATCCATGTGTTGCATACTGTTGGAAATGTTAAATTTTTTCATGCCACTTGCCAACTTGCTCCCATAGATTCAAAATGCAGCCTCTACTGGTTGCGTTAGAAGTAGCTGAGGAATAAACATGCCCAATTACTGAAATATGTCAGGCAAAAAAGATTCCATACGTGGAATGAGCGCAAGGGGATGATTGCTTTTCCCTCAAGAGAATTGGCAATAATAACAGCATAAAGTTAACTGCATGCATGTGTTCCAAGTGATTGGAAAACTTAAAAAGTCATATCACATTTTTTATGTCATGGCTTTATCTCATCACTAGGACAAGGTACCTTTACTGCTGGGATGCTGAGCTATGAAAGCACTTAAACCCACACCAAGACCTACCAGCTTGGAAGCTGCTTAATGACTAATGCCTAAAAAACAAGGTGCCTAATCTGGGGAGGATGCTTCATGTTTTATTTATTTAAGATTCCTTGGGTGCCCCGAGCTCCACTTTTGTGCGTGACCAAAACCGAGCTAATCCAAGTAGCTTGACATTTCTCTGCCTACTCCCATCTGTGTGCGCAGAGCACAGTGAGTGTGTACTGACTCAGCTGGAGGCCTCGCACAATGTGTCACCATGGCTGTAAAACAAAGAGGAGCCAAACTCATCATCTAACACCAGAATGGGTATGGCAGCTTTTAGCAAATGAAAGGTGGGAATTTGCTTCTCACCTTTTTGTGCAGCATTTCTCCCTTTGTCATCACTGTGCTGCTGTAGAGCAAAAAATTCTCTGGGCCAGAGGAAAAGACTGTGACTCTTTCTCTGAAGGCTATGGCATCTTGATGAGGATTACCAGCTGTTTATGCCCTCATCTTCCTTTATTCTGTCCAGTGCCTCTTTTAATGCATATTGTATAAACAGATCTCCAAATCATTTAAACGTTATCTTTTATTACATAAGTCCCAACTCTGCAAAGCAACGGGGTGGCAGAACTGAAATGATTTCTCCTGTCTTTAATGTCATACTCACTTTTTCTGCTGCTGCTGCCTTGTATATTTAGAGAAAGAGCTGCTTTCTAGGGAATGGGTTGGAAGGCTGAGGAGGAAAATGTTTATAAGAGCTATTTTGCTGTGACTGATGTGAGAGTCTAAGTGTCTGAACACCAAAACAAAAGCAGGAAGAAAAAGGTGGGGGAAAAGGAAGACAAACTGAGATCTGAGAAAACAAATTGTTCAATAAGTACAAGACATAAGAGATTCTTCATTCCATATGTGGCTTGCTGAGGTTTCCATGAGAAAATCTTGCCACATCGCTTTCCAGTACGAAATGTCAATACAGATTGCTGCAGGGAAAAGCGAGGCTGCTAGAACGAGTACCCCACAGATGCCAACAGGTTGCTGCCTTCTGGCTCAGAGCTTTGATCGTCCCAGGCAGTGTCTTCAGCCAGTGCTCCAGGGTTAGTCCCCTCTGTCCATTACAGAAGCTCATGCCTTCCCATGCAAAGTTTGCTGTCAGTGCTTTCCATTCCTGCTGAGATGATGCTTTTCTTCTGTATGAAACATAAAATGCAACTGATACCTTAAATCCTAAATAAAGGAAAAGAAACATCTTTGAGACCTTCTACTTGTGAAGAAGTCTCTCTTGATTAGCATTATTGACCCAAATATAGTGTCTCAGGTAGTCACTTCCGTCATTCTCCATAAATTCTTGGGGTCCTTTCCTGAAGTTTGCCATGCATGAAGGTTTTACCGCTTGCATTCTTTCTAGCCAGTCAGAGCTCTCTAAGCTCTGTCACTGACCTTGTTGCTGAGGGAAGCACCATGGGCATCACATGCCATGGGATTAGGAAGGAGCAATTTCTGTCCTTTTAATATAGTATCCCAAATACTCAGTTTACAACTGTAATGATTGTCTTACAGGACACCTTGTTGATGCCGTTGTATTCAAGTAATATGTCAATGGGATAAATGAGGAACTGGCCCAGCAGACAGCGCTGCTATTTAATGAGAGTTCAGTCCTTCTTTGTAACTTCATATCTCCGTAATGAATGTGTTATCAGACATTGATATATTATCAGATGTTAAATAGTGGAGTATTAGCACCATAGGCTTGCTTCAGGTCCTGCTCATGACTCAGACTGATGTTTTAACTTCAATCCAGGAATTCCACTGCTGGAGAAACAAACCTCTTACCGCTGTGGCATATGTGCAGTAACTTTGTGCCAACCTAGCAGACCGTAAATGTGCAGCAGCTACAAAATCCAATGAAAACTGAAATGCAGCAGTTTGCTTGGTTTATTCTTTTTTGGAGTATCAGGAGCTCAGATCTTGAAAACTTGGTGATGGATCATCCTATCCTCTGCTGCTGAAAAGCAGCATTAAGGAAGTTGTTGTTTGACAACTTTTCAGAAATATGCTGTTGAAGAAACCTATATTTTAGATAAGATAGACATTGCATTAAAAACCTCACAAAAATGTAAATTAGTATTTCTCTGCCTTCTGGGTACAGTTCGTTCCTTAAAGGTATATCTTTTCCCTCAGAAGTATTCACTATAGGATTTTTATTCGACCCCTTGATCATGGTTTAGCACATGTCTTCCCTTTGTATTTCCAACTGCCCAGATAGTGTGGGCTCTCCAGTGAATGATCTGGTGCTAAGTTTGATGGACAATCTCAGCAAACTTGTGAACTGTACAGATTTGAGCAGGGAGAAGTTCAAATTCGTCCAGACTAGCTGTGTGCCCATATATAATGCACCAAATGCAGTTATGCAATGGAGGAGAATATCAAAGATGTTTTGAAGGTTGAAAATGGGTTTTATGAGTGAGAATCATCCTTTTTTGTTGCATCCAAAGATGAAAGTGCTCAATTTTCGCACATATGAAAAAAAAGACTTAGATGTTTTAAATGTAAAAAACTGCATAATGTGGCTTCTTGTTATATCTGTGGTTCCCTTGTGGATGAAAATTTTAATCAAATGGTTTTGTACTTTAAAGATTTTTCATTTGATTTACAACTTGTAGGAGTGGAGTAGCAGTAAGCAATCAGGGCAACTGCCATGAAGAGGACAAAAGGAAGGTGAAACACAGCGTTAATAATTTAGTTTCAATAACCTTAAAAGGTTTACCAGTCACTTTTAACCTTGTATCAGAAAAGAGAAGAGCACAAAAAGCAAGCTACTGCAGTGAATCATAAAAACGTTTCTTTTAATTTGTTACTCATTTATCTAAGTCCAGATAGAAAGCAACCAATGCATTTGTTAAACAAAAGGGTCAAAAAGACAACTACCCATCAATTTAACTTAGTCCTGGACTGCCTGCAGTTTCTTCTGGGTCAGTAAAGTCATGAAGTAATGATGATTGTAGCTGTGAAACTGTAGAAGTGTTAGTATTTCAGAGAATCCAAAGCAATATTTTAAGCATGGAATAGGGTTTTCAGAAGTGCTTAAGCAGTTTAGGCATCTGAATGTTATTGATATCAGTGGGAATTAGATACCAATTCAAAGTCTTACACACTTAAAAAAAAAAAAAATGGTAAGCACTGTAAAGCTGGGGAGGGGCTTTTTACAAGGGCAGGTAGTGATAGGATGAGGGGTTATGGCTTTAAACTGGAAGAGGGTAGGTTTAGAGTAGATATTACAAAGAAATTCTTTACTGTGAGCATGGTCAGACACTGGAACAGGTTGCCCAAGGAAGTTGTGGCTGCTCCTCCCTGGAAGTGTTCAAGGCCAGGCTGGATGAGGCTTTGAGCAACCTGATCTAGTGGAAGGTGTCCCTGCTGATGGCAGGGGGTTCAAACTAGATGATCTTTAAGGTCCTTTCCAACCCAAACCATTCTATGATTCTTTGCTACTATATTTAGGTTTCTTGCCTGCTTGCTTGCAGAGTCTGAATCTGCATCTGGTCTCTTGTGAGCCAGGGTAATACAAAAAGTGACATCTTCAAGATGGTGGTGTGGGAGTTTTAAAAAAAGGAGTCTAGTTTTGGTTTTTTTGTTAGGAAGGATCAGGATGTCATAAAAATTCATGTGGTTTGTATACATAGGTCTTCAGCTGAATAGTTTTGAACACGTACATTTAACATTTTGCTGCAAATGAGCTAGATGTATTTGAATTTTTGACACAATACTTTGAAACTGTCTTTGTAACTCTCTGTCTTTGTGGTGTTAGGCAGTTTGTACAATGCTGTTGAAACTGAAAATGTTCCTGAGTAAAGGAACGAAATGCCTGAGATTTGAGGTAGAGAACCCAAACTTTGGGATCTGCTATGACCTAGTTTCATAAAAATGATCTAACACTTAAATGTTCAGATACCTGTGCTATATCATGGGTTATGGAGTATTTTTGTATGGATTTGCCAAATATGGAATAATAATAATATTTTGTTAATGATAAAGTTCTCCATAATTTTTATGCAACAAAACTAAAATACCCATTTGTGTGTCTTTTGTGCAACTCTTCTTTATCCAGCCAAGTGTTAAAACCTTAGAGCATTAATTGTTCCACTCAAAACTGCAGGATGTGCTTTCTTTTTTTTAAGTAGACTCGTTACCATTTGACAGTGAGATTCTATACTTGCTTTTGTTTTGCAATTTTATGTTAGAGATGGAAACATTTTGAACTCCCTGAATACTTTTTATGTTAAAGGTTAGAGGGGGCAATCATCTATATGTATTGCAGAAACTATCAATTACTTCACTTGTAGGTACAAAACAAATGCATTTGAAAACAGAACCCCTCCTCTAAAGAGATTACTTCTTCATTTATATTAAGAAGCATCTTGTAAGTGTGGAAAATACTAAGGAGCATGTACATGATGATTGTATCATTTTCCCTGTTGCCCAATCTGATGATTGTAAAGAATCTGATTTTTTTAAAAAAATATATGAGCTGGTAAAATGGATTATTTCCAGCTTGTGGCATTGTTGATTGGCTAATTATTGTTTACTAGTATAACAGAATTGTTTCTCTGAGAAGAAGTTGAAGGAAAAGGGAGGGCAGAAAATTCACAGTTTAATCTAGAGAATGGGCAAGTTGCAGTAAATTGAAATTACAAGCACTGAGGCCTCCTCAAATGAAGATCTCTATGAGTGGGTCACTAGGCTTAGAAATGTGTTCTTAGCTGCTCTTTGGTATGAGTATTTTGCTGAGATAGGAAATATGCTTGTTCTAATAGTGGTTTCTGAGGGATTAAAGTAAGGTCTTTCTGATTTGTTGCATTTTAATGAAAATGTAATTTCTTAGTCTTACATCCATGTAAAAACCCCACACTGTCAGATTTGTGGGGATATACATGAGTTTAAAAGGAATGGTAGTTAATTAGCATTTGGAATATACTATGTCTTTGAAAATGTGGACTGGGGGTGGGACAAGTCTGAAACCAAAATAGACTGGCATGCCATAAGTTTCTATTTGAAGTGAACTAATTGAACTAAATTAGTGCTTTTTGTATTCATGGATAGTCTGTCTCCTCTGATTTTTATTATTTTTACTAAATTGCTCCTTATTAGAAATGGCTGTAGTTGAGTCCTGAATTGTTGACAAAAGAATCTCTTCAGCTCTGCCTTTGATTATATGTGGTATGCTGTTGATCTTTGGAATAATGTTCTATAGTTTCAGCTTTTAGACCAAAAGAGTAAAACTTTTATAAACAGAAAGAAGGGACATTGGAAGAGTTTTTAGGCCAGCTATGCAAACTCTTTCCAATCTTTGCCCAAGAAAGTTTTGTTCACAGTAAATGAACAAATAAGCCCATAGATACCAAGTTGATGATTTTTTTTTAATTTTACTCCAGGGAGGACCTGCAGAAACTTTTTTGCAAAATTTCCTCATATGAGGTATGTAATATGCTTAAGGTTTCCAGTAGTAAGCAGTTTGCTTGTTAAGTAACGCACGAGTGTCTGAATTATAATTGTGCCTTTACTATTTCATAATCTTAGCCTCAGCTGTGTTGTTCCTGGAATCTTTGCTAAATTTATTTCCAAGACACTAACTCATGGGAGCAGTCCCATGATTTCAAGCTGAAGGTTTGAAGTGGGTTTTTGTAACATTTTATTTATGGAGTTCATTTATTGACTTTTCTGTAAGGCTCAGCACTGTAGTGTCTGAACACTTCACAGACACTAATACATCAAGCATCCCAGCACTTCAGTGCAGTTAGGGAAGTTTTATTTTATGGATGGAGAGTTGAAGCACTTAAAAACTGGCTGGCACAAGTGCACCAGCACTTTGTGGCAGAGTTGAGGAAAGAACCTGAATCGTCTAATTCTCCAGTACCTTGAGTGAAACAACATCTTTCCTTTCTAAACAAGTTTGCACTTGTTTTCCAGTGACAAATAGAGTGCCAAAATAGTTTAAGGGTCTGTCATGGTTGGAAGTCTTCAACTGTGATTCCAAAGTTAACCAAGAGCTTAAATTTCGTCTCCGCTGCCAATGGCCCCTGTCCTTTGAATTGCGTGGCACCATCAGACCTCTGGCGCTGCACCATATGACTTCATCGTAGCTCAGATGAAAGTGAAAATACTTGAGCATTTTGGGACATGGAACAGGCACCAGTGAGCTGTGAATTATATATACGTACGTCTATATTTTTGCTGTGAAATCACTGATAATGCTGTGGCAGGCGCATGGCTGGAGGGGGCTCGAAGGACACCCAGCCTGGGTTATGGCTGTGACAGGAGCGCTGCCATCTGCCCAGGCATTTCACTGAGGCTTCCCCATACCCAGCTCTGACATCTGGGGCAAAACTCTGCATTTCTGGGATTTTTTCCTACAAAAGGGAACATAGGTGTGCTGTCAATGCAGTAGGAAAATGAGAAAAATATCATCAGTTTAATTTCTTCCCTCTTATTTTGTGAAGGAGAGCCTATGGCAGGGTTTCTTATTACCAGGTCTTGATTTATTGGCAGTGATTGTACTATACCAGCCTAGATACTTAAGTTACTTGCAAAGAAATGTGTAATTTTCATGTGTGTAAAAAAAAAACAAAGATAGGAAGGAGCAACGTAATTGCCAAAAAGGAAGTGTTTCCATGTGGGAATATCGTCAGAGTGGAGGAGGGGATGTTGGGAAAATTTTTCTGATCTTCAAGTTTATTTTAGTTTGGTACATCTATACAAATGCAATTTACCTTTAAGCTGTCATGTTAAGCTCCCTGTCCACTGTGAGGAACTCACCATTATAGCTTTCATATGGGAAGGAATTCAGGAGTACCTTGTTTACATTGCTACCATTTATAAAACATTTAAAGCAGCTATTCTGCTGAATAAACATTTGAGAGCCTGAAGGATAAGCATATCACTTAAACTTCTTAAGACTAAACTTTCCAAACCATTTCCTGCCAGAGGGACCTAGCAGTAAAATTGCAAACTCTGTGCTCCAAGATGAGATAGGCAGAATTAGATTAAGCAGCTTACTGTTGACATGTCTATTGATCTGGGTTCAGCGCCGTTTCCTGTCTCTGCTAGCAGTTAGATTGCTGTATACAATAACACAGTGGCCTGGTTTATGTGAAATTGGGGGACTCCGAGCATCAATTACTCCAGGAAGGCAGTGGCACTGGGAGATAAGGTTAAGCCGCTCACAGTGTTTAAGACTGCTGAAACCCAAGCAACATATTTGCTGTCTAAATTGCTGCTTATAAATTTGACAGCATTCCATTTATGTTGTTGATTTTTTTTCCCCTCTCCAAAGAGAGATCATCCTGTATTATTCTCTGCAGGTAGCAGTTCATTTTTCATTATAAACATGCATTGTTCGTTAGTCTTCCCTTCCTATCAGCCCTTTGTTAAAAGTTCCCCAGCATCACCTGGATATTTGAATAGAAAATAGTTAGACAGGAGGGAGAAAGGCATGAAATGTTATAGAAACTACCCACAATAAACTAACAAAAATTTCACGGTCATATTGATTCTGGTACTACATTAAAGGAATTTTTTTTTTTTCATTTCTTTTTTTTTTCCCCTTGTTGTCTGGGAACACAGCATTGAATAACAGTGTCAAAGAGGAAAGAAATCTGGTACCCTTGAATTTCTCATATAGTCTGTTTTCTTCATAAGCAGTTCTCTCTTATGCCATGTTACTTTTTCATCTTTCTCAGAGACTGTTAAGAGAATCAGTTGAAAGCAAAATGATGCTTTTCACATTTAAAGAGGCCTGTAGAGAATTGTTTCAGGGGTCTGCTTGTGATGAACTCAACCTCATTTTTTTTACCTCTGGAAGAGGGTCACACAGAAGAGTTTTACTCCAGGGGGTACCTTTTAAGCCACTTTACAGGTGGCTATCTCAGTTTTATGTCACACACACTGCCATTGTCTTAAATTCAACCTTCAAAAAGAAATTCAGTATTCCCACAGAAGTATTAGCAAAGTTGAGTCAGTTCTGGCATTGCAGTGGGAGATCTGTGCTGTGAAACTGATGAAAGGAAATATTTTAATAGTGACATTTGAGTTCGTTTATCATGACATTTTAGGGACTTGGTGGTACATATTTTTATCTTTGAACAATCTCTCAGCTGTCTACTGCCATTCAAGTGGGGGAGGGCACTCCTTCTACGCAGCACAATGCTATAGGAGTCCAAAACGATACAGCAGCCGACTGTGATGAATAGAGGTGGGAGTTCTAACTGGTATGCGACAAAAATGAAATTAAGTCACCTTTTATTAATTTAATTTTTAAATAGCTTGACATCCTGTTATTAACATTGCCCTATGCTAAAATTACAACAACATCTGAGCTTCTGTGTATTGGCTCATACCTTGGTGCTAAAACTGACTGTAGCTAACAGAACATATATTTCAAATATGTTTTAGCATTTCACTGGCATGGTTTTGAGTTTTATTTTAATGAATTGCTGATTGCTGTTATTGTTGGCTTTTGTATAAGGGGCACTAAAGTATTACCAGCAGGTGGGTACTAATAAATACTTCATATTGCTTAAGATTTTAACTATCAATACAAAACGTGTTCCAATTATTGCAAGGAGTCTGAACCCATGAAGTCCAATGTCACTGAGGTTTAGAATTCTGTCCTCATCTAATGCTATTGTGCAGGTACATGTGTGATCTTTATGGGGAGTACCCACTTTCAGACGCTGCACTGCCTGATCACAATAGGATTCTGTCATTTAGTGATTTAAATTACATCCTTTTATTTTGTTAACTCCTATAATAAGTGTTTTAAACTGCCACCTTCTGCTCTTTCTTTCTTGCACCTTCTCCCTCCTGCAGAGTCTCCTTGTAGGCTTGCTAATTCTTTGGGGTTTTCCCGACACCTTCCTGTCCGTCAGTCCTGTACAGTTAATCAAGGGAACCAGTGAGCATGCAGGGGTTAGCCTGGAGTGGGATTAATCGGGTTTGCTTTGACTTAATTGTGCCTATTGTTAAAGGGGAAATAAGCACATGGTGCAGGAGGCCAGTGCTGCTGATTGCCTGAGAGGCTCAGCTTGTGATATGACATACAATATGATGTGCAATCCCGGAGTTGCTTCTAGGTGTTAAGAAGCAGTTCTAATATTTTTAGCCTAGAAAGACATGGAAGTAGTAGCTTTAAAGCAGATAAACTTTTACTGTGGGAAGAAAAATAAAGATCAAACAAGTAATACCCAAAGCACGTATTGTTTTGGTCTGCTAAAGTTGTATTGCAAGTGAATCAGTTGCAGCACATAGATATTTAACTATGAGCACTCTCTAACATATCTGTAAATCTACTGACATAGCTGTATAGTAAGGACTATAGGAAAGTGATGGGGAGCTGTAAAAATCAGTGCCTGGAGCCATCAAAACCCCATGTGTTTTAAGGACCAGCATAACTTTATCATAGAGAACCATTGATTGTAATTTGGCTCTTTTTCCACAGAAGTTCAGAATAGTGTATATAATGCTTAAGTGCTAAATTCCCACTGAAAGTGAACTCACATTGCATGCACAATAGTTGCATTATTTTTTACTTTGATTAAAAGGGAAGCTAAGAATAAGGAGATTCGGACATCATAAATCTTTTGGTTGTTGACTTGTATATGCTTGAGTCTTTATAGACCTCCCTCTAGCTCTGCGGGTGTGTCTCTTCGATGGTGTTGATATTACAAAATGAACTCTTACAAAGTAAAACATAAAATAAGACACATCAAACCATTAAAATCCAGCAAAAATCTGTATACACCCCACACAAATTAGAAAAGAATAGAAATGGCTCTGTAGATGCTGTCAGATGAGATGTTACCCAGTTGTGTATCAGCAGAAAACTAGCAGTTCACTTTGTAGACTACATTTTTCTGCCATGTTTTTATCATAGTTCCTAAGTTCCCTGGTGTCTGTGTAAGATCCAGAAGCCACAGCATCTTCAGCTGTATGTGAAGCACCTGTAACAGTGTGATAAATAGCTCACATATGCCATGGGGTTGATGTACTTTCTCTTTTCATACCAGAAGTACCTACACTGGTATAATTTCAATATAGTATTGAGAAAAAAATCCCATGGCATTATTTGCCATTCTTTAACATTGTTTTCCTAGCTCATTATGAAGGGAATTAAATCTTTTTGAGGTTTTACAGATGGCAAACTCCCAAATGGTATTAGGGCTCTCAGCATTCAAAGGAATGTATTGTAAAAAGGGTAAATGCTACTTTAGTAAATCACTGGATTTTATCAAATTAATTCTAAAATTAATTTATAATTTCCTAAGAAATGAAAAGAAACACCCCTGAAATGATTTACAATTTCTTCTTGTTGATTTCATGTGTCCACAGCTTTAAATTGAAATAAAACCTTTGTCTTTCTCCTCATTTAGGATCTCTCCCATATGTTTTGATAGATCACATTTCATTATATATAAGATTTAAAATCCAGAAGCCATTTTCCTAGTCTTAAATACACATTTTATTTTTAATCTATTTGTTTTAAAACCTGTACTCAGGACATTCTACAGCTTTTAAGCTATATCAAAATAATTTTTAGCTACTTTTTTTTCCAATTTAAACTGAATTGTTTCTCAAGAGGACAATTTCCTATTTTTGAAGTATTCTGACATGCATAGAAGAATAGCACATATGATAGTCCTGTTCGTGATAACTTTGCATGAACTTTCATGATGGAGTAATTTAAAATTTCACTTCTTCATTGATAACCATGATCTGTACACTTTTATAACTACAGGGTTTTGCACTTTGCCACAGAGGAGTAGTGCTAAGTGACCAGGATGGTGTTCCTTTGTAGCAAGGTCAAGAGGAAGAAAAAACAAGAGTTTGCCCTTTGCAACTAATTGACCAATGTGTTGTTTTAAAGGTAGTGTTACCTTTTGAATGCAGTTGTTAAAGACATAATTTCTTTATTCCTTTGTTCTACTGAATTCTACAATACTCTGGAACATACCATAACTGCAGTCTAAAGCTTATAGTGTAGAAATTACAAATAGAGTTATATGCAGTCTGTAATCATGTCACTGTCCTTCCAAGTAATGCCATTGGTAATGTTCATTACAATACAGGAATAACAATTACAGAAATTGTTTATTAATTTGTTCTCCTAAATGTATTTCAACATTTTCATCTTTAAAGGATGACCTACAGGAGGACAAGGAGTTTTTCAAATTAGATATTAAGAATGAGAAAAGTCTTTTATTTATAGGTAATTCTTTTTATTCTCAAAAGTTAAATAAAATTCTATTAATAAAAATGAGATAAGCTATAAGAAAACTTTTTGGTTCTCATGTTTTCCTGAGGAAGACTTATTTTTGTAAAATGTTCTCAGGAAGATCTGCAAGCTGGATTGCACAGGCAGTTATAAAGTGAGACTCAATGTGGAAATAAAAGCTTTGCATTTACTGATTCCTCACCCAAGCCATATGTTTTAACATGCATGGGGTTTGTTTTGCTATTTCAGGGTGGAGAAGCAGTAAAAGCAAATATTCACATATACATGCACTGCACACTCTAAATTCAGCTCTTTCTGAACATAAATTTGCTATCTTCCAAGTAGGAACGGAAGGTTCCCCATGATGTGGCAGAAGCCGCAGCACGTAAGGCGCCATCGTACACTGGATAGACAGACATTCTCAATACGTCAGACTACTCCATGCTCAATTGGAGAAGCTATTAAGCAGTGACTGCAGGGCAGTGTTTTTACTTTTTCCATGTCTTGGCTTGTTTATGTTAAATCAGACTGCAGGAGGTCTGTTGCGTTTCTCTGGCAGTTATTGCAAGGCTTGCTGTGGCAAATTCTATTTATGACACTATCAGTATCCTAGGTGCAGTGAATCTTGGCAGACAATCTGGAAAATTTCCCATCTTTGTACTTGCAGAATATAATATCTCAGTAATGGTGTGACTGTGGTGACTCACTGTGAAGGTCCTAAGTTCAACTACCACAGAAGCCAAAAAATCTAGACACAGTTTAATTGCTGGCTTGACATTTGAAGTATTTGCTTGACCACTGGATGTAAAATATTAATTTGAAACTCCTCCTGTTTGGCCAGAGTGTATTCAAATTATAGATAAAATCCAAGAGCGGCATTTCAGAGGTAGGATAATGGCTTCAGGCCAGCATTTTTTTACCAATGCAATAGTCACATCTATTAAGAGGAAATAATCTTACATATGTGTATTTTGGTACTGCAGCTATTCTCACTGATATGTGCACTGTCAATCATGCGATTATCCTACAAAAAATAACATATTGGTGATTATGGAGATCTAGGATTCTATTACGGTTCTGCACGAGTGTAAACATGTTGTCAAAAATCATTTATACATGCACTAAATGCTTTTGTTTATTCCATTGCTAAGTCTTCCTTTAAAGCTGGTGAGCAACTTTTCTTTATGCAAAAGTATATCTTCCTTATAAAAACAGAGACCATTACAACTGTTGAGGAACCTATTTCATTATCACTTACAGAATCTTAGCTTCTAAGACCAAATGCAGTTTATTTACAGAGTGAATAAAACTGAGTGGCAGTAAATGGTTTTGCTATGCTGAATGACTTTCTTGTGGAGGTTTTAGTTTGGTTTTAAAGTCTGTATTTTATGGTTAGGCAGGGGGAAATTAGTCTACCTAGTTATAAAACGAACCAAGTTAGGACCTCAGGACTGTATAATCTAAGTGAGAATTATGATTATATAGATGGCCATCAAAAGAACAGTGCTCACATGACTGCTGGGTGAATAACAAGACTTCTGTGGGAGTTTTGGTGTCTTGGCTTTATGCTAAGCTTCTGATGTGGTTTGATAAATGTCTAGAGCTAGAGGATCCATGGGATAATTGGCGCAACCCCTCCAGATCTCTGGGAGGTTGCCCAGAGCATCTGTCCATAAGGCATGACCCTCTAGCTGAGAGCCCCAGCTCCGGCAATGCTATGGACATATTTGCCATCTCGCCATTTGCTTCAAGGTAGTGACAGAGCACATAGGTCTGCTCGGTTGCTCTGTGGAGGCTGCAGCAGCATGGACAAACCTTTTCCTGGCATCTCTCTTTTTTTGTGCCATATCGTGTTTCCAAATTCTCATGCAGTTTCACGTGTCTGTCATTGGCATGGAAGAGTTGACAGCTGCTACATGATGGCAAGGCAAATGTATCCTTGCCTTCTTGCAGTCCTCCTACTTGTGACTCACATAGTTTTTTCTGAAGGAGAGTAGAAGGACTTTAAGGACAAAGAATTTCTTTCAGCACTTTGTGAAGCTTTTTCTTTCTTATGGTAAGAACTATCAGAGTAATGCATTTTGCAGTAGGGGACATACCGGCTTTTTAAGACCGATACCTATGGAGTACCATAATTAACGTGTGAGTCTGAAAGTGGTAAGACAAAAGAACTGAAAGAGAGCTCAGTCTTGTACTTCCCAGCTGCTGACACTGGTGACTTCAGTAACGAATGAATGCCTATCATGCCAGAAATGCAAACAGCATGTGGACAGGGTTTGTTTCCATTGTAAAGAGATAGCATACTTAATTAATTTCATGAGGCCTCTAGGCTGCTGTTGACAAAATGTGCTTACACCACAAAGTTAGGTTGCGGGTTAAGGCTAGGGTTAGGGCAGGTTTGAAGCACTGATCCCTGGACTCAAATTACTTTTAACGTTTTCTTTAATGATACAGATACAATAGTTTTGCTTAATTACATTTTGCCGTCTCAAGCAATCTTTCCCTTGAGTCACTGAAAGGTTTATTACAATGCCTTAATCTGATTATGAAAATTAATGGACTTGTACTGTCTTTTAATTTGCAAGAATAAAATCTCCTTTTTTAATTTTCAAACAGATTAAAAGTATGTAGTAGAGAGTTGTGAGTTTGAAGGTCTAAACTCTTGCAGTGTAAGGTGTTAAGATATAAATACAATATATTAAAAAGCAATTTGGGGCCAGACTCTTTTCAATGGTGCCCAACAATAGGACAAGGGGCAGTGGGCACAAACTGTAACACAGGAGATTCCACTTAAACAAGAGGAAAGAATTCTTTACTGTGAGGGTGACAGAGGACTGGAACAGGCTGCCCAGAGAGGTTGTGGAGTTTCCTTCTCTGAAGATGTTCAAAACCTGCCTGGATGCTTTCCTGTGCAGCTTGCTCTAGGTGAACCTGCTTCGGCAGAGGGGCTGGGCTAGATGATCTCCAGAGATCCCTTCCAACCTCTACTGTTCTGTGATTCTGTGATTCTGTAATGTGTTCCTGACCTGATGCAAATTAGCAAGAAATTATTTTTTCAAATATTTGACATTTAAGTAAAATTTAGGAAATACTTATCTTGAATCCCACAGCAACTTGGAGGATGTATAGAAAAGGACACAAGTGAGAAAAAGGTGTGGAGGGGGAACAGAAAATGATTGTGAAAACCTGAAAACAAACATTTTGTTTCCTATCCTCATATGTTTTCACTTAGTTGAAGCAGAATTTGTTAAGTGTGTTGTCCCTTTAACCATTAACATGGAGCAGCCCTTCTTTTAGGGCACTGGGCTCCACCCACAGTAACCCTGGGCTTCCACCTCCGTCGGGTGTACCCTGGAAAGAAGGCAGTGCCCCAGCCCCCCTGCAGAGGCAGGAGCTGTGGTTCAGAGGTCTCGCCCTGTCACAGGGATGAGGTCACCCAGGGCTGCACAAAGCACACACTTCTGTTGGCTGTCCTTGAGTTATGCTGAAGTCCTTCAGGCATGAGCTATCCCTGATACTGCGCTGAGTTACCGACACCAAGGATACAATGAAAGCCAGATAAAATTATCACCATGGCAGACGGTAGGAATTGATGCATGTTTTAGCAAAACACACCCACGGTTATTTCCTGAGACCACTTCTGCGCTGCAGAATTTCCTAATTTTCTTCCTTAGAAAGCTCAACTGTAGCACGGCATCTGTTCCCCTTTTTTAATCTTTCTTTGCCTTTTCTAGTGAGTTCCTGATTTTACACGTGTTACAGAGGCATGGGGATGTAATGGGAGACAAGTTGGATACGAAGAAGAAATAAACAAAGAGAAACCAAGTGCACTCTCCAAGGAATGAAAAGCCATTGGCCATCTTAATTCTGAGAATAGGTGTGATTTAGTACCAGCTAATGAGGGACACAGCTGGCGGCCAGAAGGAGTGGGGCTACATATGAAAATGATGACTTTAAAAGGCTAAGAAAATATGCTGAATGTAGGTGTGAAATTACTGGGAATCTATTTGAACACATCTTAACATCATCTAAGAAATAATCCACAAATAGCACAGGACCTAAAAACAGTAGCAGAAACACTTGAACTTGTACATGTGTGTTACACTTTTTTCATTAATGGGTCCATACTTCCCACCACTCCAGCCACCCTCCCGAACCTGGCACGGTTTGGGGCCTATAAAATTAGTAAAATTAGTAAAATAGGTATTCAGAGAAGAGCCAGAGCATATCAGGATGGTGATTCACCTTGCCAGGAAATTAAATTATTTCAGTGGGTAAAAAAAAGAAAAAGTTGGATTTTACATCTGTATACATCACAAATATTGCTGGTGGGTTTTTTTTAAACCTACTTGGTGAAAAAAATTGCCTTTTCTGCAAAGTACTTATGAAGATATTAAAAGCAATTTCCTAAGTAAAATAAGAAAATAAACATTAAAGATGTTTTTTACAGAAATAATATTTTAATTTAAAGTCAAAATGATGGATTTCCTTACTACCTTTTTCAACTTTTTCTGCAAATTGTATGTAAATGAATGCAAATAAGCAGTCCTCACTACTAAGTTGCTTAGAAGTATAAAAATGCATAAAATTAAGATGCTCAGACAGAGCTGTGCATCTTATTTATGTAAAGAATGTTTAAATTTAAATTAGATATTTCATCTAAAAGCGTTATTGTTTCAGGTTGTAAAATGTTTTTTGTGCACTGCATTTTTGTTCTTCTAGAGAGCTGGTAGTGTATGTAGGAGTTGGTATTGTGTCAGCCAACCTAAAAAAAAAAAAAAGGAAAAAAAAAAAGAAAAAAATAGGAAATAACTAAAAGGTCAGTGTTGCCATTTTGAACATCTTCCGCCCATGTATGGACTAAGTTCCACCAGAATTTGTGACCTGTTGTCTGTCTATTCAACACTTCTGCCATGAATAGACCTGAAACCTAGTGGAAAAGAAACCATGAAAACCAGAACAGGCATTTTCTTTTTAGCTCAGACCTGCTGAAAACCTAGCACTACAGCCAGCAGGCTCCCCACCCAACTCTAATGGTGCTATACATCATGAGAAAGGAAAATACTCTTTGATTTTCAGTAAGATACCAGGCTTGAGTAATGCCTGTGCTGCCATAAGAGGTTAATGATCTCTGTGCTATTTATATCCATGCAAACTAAATTGTAATTTTTTGTACAATTACCAGAGTTTTATTGTGCTGCCCAGAAGAATTCAGCAAGTAGCACTCATTAGTGTGTAAAATGGAGTTAATTTATTCTGAGTATCCCCCATCTTTGGATAGGTGGGTCTATGTAAATCATCCATTCCAGTCATTAGTTTAGGCTGTTTGCATTTCCTTTGCTGCTTGAGCATAAGTATGAAATATTAACTAAACTTCCTTGGCAAAAGTGCCCCCTCATGCCTCATACTTGATGGGGAAAACATTTGCTCTTCTTGCAGACCTCCCATGTAATTGAAGAGTGAGAGCTGTATTATGTAATTGCAACGCATAGTGGTAATTGGGATTTAAAACAAATTTCCATAGCTCTAGAAACAGGAAACCAAGGTATCTGTAGAAAGCCATTTGATGAGCACTTCTGAAATATTGGGAAGAGCGTAGTGAATCTTTCAGTGGTTGATTCCATCATGATTGATCTTACAGATTTTTGAAGTAATTGATGGTATTGCTTTAGTTCAGTCCGTTAGTGCAAATAATTATTAATCAATATGCGCTCAGCTCTTACTTTAGAAGATAATTTTAACACATGATTTATTCTGGACATTTCAATTGAGCTTCCTTTACAAGGAGAAAATCAATTGGCTGGTGGTCTAAAGCACTTTAATTATCTGAAGAGTTATGTTCTTTTTCAGTTGGGGTTTTTTTTAGGCTTTTATTTACCTATCGTCCCATTGTGGAATACTCTTCTGCTGAGCACTACGTTGCTATCCTCAGAAATATACCAATTCTCTCTTTCAGGTTATTTTGTCTTAGAAGTTTTCAGTCCAGTGCTTCAAACATGCTAGGATTAAACTGCAACTTTGGAAATTAAATAACATACAAAATAGGGAAAAAATAGAGCTTTTTGTACATGAGAAAACAGTTGGGGGTTTTTTGTTAATGTGTCAGCACATTTGTAATTTCTTTGGATGCTTGCTCATTCATAGCAAGCGTAACAGTGGAAAATTACAGTTAATTTGAAAGGATAACGTGATGCCAGATCTTAGGCAGAGGTTTTGAAACATTATGGGACAAAAGGTGAAATAATTAATTCATTTGCAGTGGATATTAAATTCCTGAAATATGCATTGCTATCTCATTATATTTATATTTACGTGCCTTAATATGCCTGTAAGTATTATTGTGAGTCTGAAGCAGCATTTGTGCAGTGTCTATGGGCATGTCAATACAGCCTTTCAAAGTAATTTGCACTTGGGCTGAGGCATAAGGTTATGGAGCCATCTGTCATCATGAAAAATCATTATAATAAAGAGTGTGATATAATTTCACTCATGTGCATGATATGTTTTGTTTCAACTACACCAGTACAAACTCTTCTCTTAGATGCCCTTGATAGGCTTAACAGGGAAACTTGAGAAGACTTCTGTGCCCAAACAGATCAAATGCCTGTGGATTCATACAGTTTCTGTCTGTAATTAACAAAAGGACCTCACGTTCTGGAAGTGGCCTGGATTTAATGTTTGGCTTAATATACATTCTTTATTGTATTTCTTGTATTTCTCCCAGATTAGACAATGAACGTATTGTCATAAACATCCAGTTTTCTATTTAATTAGATTATAGTCACTATTATTTCTGAGTTCTCATAGGTTTGCACAATACTACAAGAGATTAATCAGTTTTTCCTTTGGAATAGTACATGAAATATTTGTGAATTTTCATCTACCAAAAAAGCTGTATATCTTCAAGGTAGGAAAGTTCAGATTTTAGGACTATATTTATAGGAAAGATTCCTTAAAAAGATTCCTTAAAAGATGTTAGTAAAGTACTTGTAATATTTTTAAAGAGTCAAATGGTAAAGAGATAGCACTACAGTCTGAAGACCCAATTACAGAAACATTTGTACATATGTTTTTAAGTCATTAAGTACTGTGCATATGAAAAACGTCATGTCCTTAATTTCTGAGCCTTGATCTTCAAATATAAGTGTTGTGGAAACAGGGCTTTTGAACCTTATCCTATTAGGTGCCAAGTGCCTTATTTGCTGTCTGAGCTAGTGGGAGATCTGCCAGCTTGATAGCTTGCAGCAGGTAACTGTTATCCAGACAATTAGAAAGAAAGGAGTAGTTTTGCTTTAGAGTGTAAAAATATATTTTACTTGATGTTAATTCCTACAGTTGACTGAAAGACTGTCTCTGAATGATCTCCCAGGGGATGTCTTGGAAGGAAGTGTTATGGTGGTGTGTATTTTGCTGCTAGGAGGCTGTGACTGATGACCATACTTTAAATTCTGCTTTAGATGAGACAGATAGAAGCAATAAGAATGTGAATATTATAATAAATCTTTGTTCATTTCAAGTGGGTGATTAAGGTTTGTCAGGGGCTTGATTTGTGATCAGGGTTTCTATAGGAGCAAGAGAGAGGTCAGTCTTTAGGTATACTTGGTGCTCTTGCTTGGTGTCTGAGAGTCTGTGCTATTAGCCCTCCTTCTGCACAAATGACAGCTCTTTTGTTTTTCTCTGTGACAATGCTTGTAATCTGAACTTTTGCTTTAGTATATCTAGCTAAAATTATTGACAAGAATCCTGACATGGTTTAATTCAACTGGATTTTTCCCATTCAATTCAGTTAATAGCCTTTCTATTTTTACTCACTATCCTTTGTGAAAAACAGCTTTTAACAACCTGCAGTAGGAAACAGTGCTGTATCCTCTGCCTAGATGAAGATGTTTTCATATGACATCAATAGTTTTTTAACTTGTCTGTTTCAACTATATCTATTTTTAGAGGTGATTATCTCCATCACCAGCTAGTCTGTCTAACAAGTAAAGGTGATCTCTCTTAGCTTATTTAGTTCAACTTCCAACAGAAGTGAACTATTCGGGAAGTGTATTTATAAAAGTCTATTTTTAAAGAGCTCTAACACTAGAACAAAGGACAGGAGATCATGATGATCTGCTGGTAGGAATGCCACATACAGAAGTACAATAGCAAGCACCTCTGACTGCGGAGAAACTGTCAAAGCACTGTAAAATCTAGTCACTGTGTGTGAAAGATCAAGCAGGTTAACTCCTGGGATTTTTTCTATCAAGATACTTTCTTCCTTCCATTCTGTTGCCTGCTGTCTTCAGAGCGTGGTGGTATTGAGGCTCTGCAGATTTGAAACATCTGTCTTTCTACCTCCAGTGTGCTACAGGATAGCTCTCAAATTTAGCAGTCATAAAAGTTTTATCAGACTTGTTAGGCTGCCTTTGTTTTTACGAATTTTTAATCTTGTTGAGGCTACAGACTAAGTGGGTATACTGTTATTTTCTATGATGTGACCCTATTGTTATTTTTTTTAAAAAGAATCTTTGTAGTCCGTAAGATGGAATTCAGATCCAGTTAATTAAACTGGGATTATTATTTTGTATTGCCCAATTTAGTGTTTTCATCAGTGTTTGAATTCTATTCTTGAAATGCATGAAAATAACAGCAGGCTTGGTACTGTTGTAAGAAAGATATCGTAGTGTTATATATATATTGGAGGTTGTAACTAGATGATCTTTAAGGTCCCTTCCAACCCCCTCCTCCCCCTCTGCTCTGCCTTGGTGAGGCCACATCTGGAATATTGTGTCCAGTTCTGGGCCCCACAGTTCAAGAAGGACAGGGAACTGCTTGAGAGAGTCCAGCGCAGAGCCACCAAGATGATTAAGGGAGTGGAGCATCTCCCTTATGAGGAAAGGCTGAGGGAGCTGGGCCTCTTCAGCTTGGAGAAGAGGAGGCTGAGGGGGGACCTCATTAATGTTTATAAATATATGAAGGATGAGTGTCAGGTGGATGGAGCCAGGCTCTTCACAGTGGTGTCCAATGATAGGACAAGGGGCAATGGTGTAAGCTGGAACACAGGAGGTTCTGCTTAAACTTGAGAAGGAACTTCTTTACGGTGAGAGTAACAGAGCACTGGAACAGGCTGCCCAGGGAGGTTGTGGAGTCTCCTTCTCTGGAGACATTCAAGTCCCGCCTGGATGCCTTCCTGTGTGAACTTGTCTAGGTGTTCTGTTCCAGCAGGGGATTGCACTAGATGATCTTTCGAGGTCTCTTCCAATCCCTAATATTCTGTGATTCTGTGATTCTGTAACCCCTACTATTCTGTGATTAAAATGAAGTTGAAAATAGATTAGTTTTATTAATTTTAAATAGTTTATAATGTACTTCTGGAAACCATTGGAATTTTCATATTGCAATGAATTTGATGGATTTGGCTCACTGGGTACAAATAAGTATGAACTAAAAATTCATATACACTTACATCATATGAAGAAGTGTGCATTAAAATGAGGTCTTGGGATTAAATGATGAAGTTTATGTTTTCAGGTTATACAGGGCAAATATAATTATAATGTCTTTATTGGTACTCACCACAGGCTTAAGCTTTCAGGTTTGAACTCACATAAAACTGTCTCAATTTATGAGCTATGTCATGTTAGTATTAGATAACTAGCTAGAAGATAAATCTGTACTTAATACAAATCTGTCTGAGTTGATGATGTTGGATATAATTTATATAGAAAGTCTAGTTTTCTTGTGAGAAAAAGAGCAGTTTTATATGACAGCTTTAGAAATAGTCATGGTTATTAATCCTTGATCATTTTGTATATTCTCAGGAATTTTTTTGTATTTTGCACCTTATTTAGTTTTTGAGGAATTTTTTTTTTCAATTTTATGTTTATTCACAGCAAAAGTGTTTTGTTGTGGTAAAGTTTGGAGGTTTCTGTTGTTTATAGCAATGTTCCATAATCTCTGTTGAGAACTAATTATGCTATACTTAATAAAAGCAAGTTTCTGAGGGACAGGTCTCAGATCTTTGTTTAGATCTAAGATGTTGTCTGGTGGTGTTGAAAAGGAGAAAGGAGTCAGTATAAAGGCAGTTACAGATGACTCTTTCATGTTGTGTTTTGGGAGTACAGGATCAGACTCATGGCTTATTTCAGAAGAGGTCTTCCTGTCCTTCATTAACTGGATGTAACATGAACCAGTCTCGTAACTGATTAGCATAGTATGCTATTCATAAACAACATGCAATTAGCATATGCTAATAATAAGCAATATTCAGCTGAAATGTCAGCATCCAAGCAGCTTAGACAACATCTGTTTGAGCAAGACATGCAATACACATTATATCCCTATTTTACAGAACACTACTTAACCAATATTCTTGGTTAACCAAAGTTTGCTTACATGCCCCAGGGTTGTACAGCATACAGACACTAGTCAGCTTAGCTGAGCTTAGTCCCTGTAAAGCTGGCATTTTGAAAGCCAGCTGGCATCTTTCTGCTGTATTCTGGGATTGAGAACATGAAGCACAGCCTGTTTGGAAGGAGAGGAGTCCAGCGAGCTTTGGAAAAGCTGAGAAAATCTTTTCCTTTCTGATAAAATAAATGAGATTTTAGCTGAAGGTTTTGATGGTCCCTCAAGACATTTGACTAAGAATGGAGATGGAGGTGTAGAAATGTGTCACTATGGCTTATCTGCAGCTCTCTGTATATGATGCATGTATATGTTTCCATATAAATACTGATGTGCAGGAGAAAATAACACAAGAAACTAAGAATATATTTCTAAATATATTGTCCTAGCAGAATATTAAGTCCCTTTTTCAAGAAGATCATAAGATTCCTTGCACTGTTAATTTATTTTAGAAGTTGGATTACTCTACCCCATGTTTGTGGTCATGTGCAAACAGCCCATTTTTTGTGGGACCTGATTTTGAAAGTCAGTTTTTGTTTCTGATTTGAGTCCTTCCTCTTTACTGGTCAGTGTCCAAAATATTTTTGTTTGTTCTTATTGCTCATGCGTGGTTCTATGGAGTGATAGCTCTTCTGCAGTCAATAAAACAATTCCTTTTCTTACCAAGCCCATTTTTCCCACTATTGCCTTGACTTGAAGAATGAATTTTCTTCATTGTGTTAGAGAGAATATTTTCTGACAGCTTTTGAGTACAGATCATTAAAAAATTACCAGTTTGAAATGTTGACTTTTGTCTCTTTCTTTGTCTCATTCTATCTCAAAAATAGCTTATCACATCTTTCAACTTTCTAAATAATTAAATCTCCTTGAAAACTCATGCATATTCTGTGTTGGATAGAACAGGTTGTAATTAAGCAGAGTTATTAACGATTTTGTTGTTGATAAATTTGGGCCCAACTCTGCTCTTGCAGATATCAGTTGTCTTTATTGGTCTGATCTTTTTCCATAGAGGTTACTTTTGTAAAACTGGAGTAACAGAATAGAAAACTGTAACAAAATCATGTGTTTGCTATATGAATAGTAGAAGATTTATGGTATCTTTAACTGCCCATTTCTTTATATTTAACAATGATCTGGAAATGTTGAGATGGACAAGTGCTTTGTTGTCACTTAGCAATTGTTAGCTGTTTTATTAAATTAATTATATTTATTCTTTTGGAATAAACCAGGAACATTGTACACTGTGGAGTGTGTCCAGATCTGAGCCATGATAACATCAAGACCAAAGTTCTGTTTAGGAACTGTCTCTCTTGAGTAACAGATAATTTAGGATGTTTTATCACAACTATCAGTATCAAAAAATAGCCTTACCATTTCTTAGCTGTGTTCTTAATAGTAAGCTTTTAATAATGGATTTCCAAGTAAAACCAGTGCATTTTTTTGTTTTCAAGTTTATCCATCAGCTACCTAAACCCCCCAGATATTTGCATTTTAAATTAGTTTCTTTTTGTTCTCCTTCTCACATACCTATCATTCCTTCACTTGATTTGTCTGTATGATGACCTTCCCATTCCATAGTTGAAATTACTGAGTGGTATTTTTCTGTGACTGTTGCAGTGATGATAAATTGTAAAAGAGCACTGATGCTAATTTTTCCTTCAGTGATATCCCTCAGTTATATCTTGCAGTTTTATGAGGATGTAACCCAACCCAAAACACTTCACTAGAGCTTTGCCTGTTACCCTGTTTGAGCCTAAAAGGGTCCTCCCCTAACAGACAGGAGATGTATAAAATTACAAAGGTTTCAACCCCCCGTACTTACATTTTTACTCTTTGTCTTTCTGACAAGGTAGATCTATGCTACAAACCAGAACTATTTTATTCTTTTTGAAAGGAGAGCTTTTGTGCAGTGATTAAAAGTGTGCACTTATCGTGTAGATTAAAAAGGTGAGCAGAGCTTTGTTGTAACACTTGGGGCAATTCTTTCATCCCTAACTTTCAATATTGAACACTGATGCACAAGTCAGTTTTCCTTTGCTCTTTCCTCAGTAGAGCGAGGTGGTCTGAATTTTGCTTCCCAAAAAGCCTGTTTTCCCTGCTGTTAAGGGCAGCCTGTTAAGGAACCTGAATTGCCTAACCCGAGTCACATACATGTTCCCTCCCCAGCATCACACTCTCCTTATCCTCAGGCAGTAAAAATAGTGTAGCTCAAGCCAGTACCGTAAGTGCTCTGTCTGTATCACTGTGAGGCCAGAGAGGCTACCAAAGCACTTCTGATGTTCAGTTGAAAGGACTGACTTCCTACAATTTTAGAGGGATCTTGTTGATCGTGACATGCTATTAAGGAGGGAATAGCTGGATTGCAGTGCTTGGGGGCAGTTTAATAGCCCACTGGACTAAAACTTGCGGAGAATAAATGAACGGGAGTGGAAAGGTC